>CM060896.1:62451544-63651544 GCA_030762935.1 Hymenopus coronatus
CTTTCATTTGTTTCTGAAAGGGAGTTGCACGAATAATTTCATTTACTTCATACAAAATGTTAGGTTGTTATGGGAACAAATTTCTCTCTCTCCACTTAATTATTACTTTCTCTAGCACGAATGTGTATATATATTAGCTGGAGAAGGTATTGTATCCCACCCAAAAATTATATGTCGAGATATAACCGGTAATATATGTTTTGAGGTGCCCTGACTCCGAAAAACATTTTTAGCAAAAGGCCCGTGTGTGTGTCTGTAGACACCATCCTTAAAAACGAATACACCGTTAAATACTAAACTTGGTATATAAATTTGAAAATTTTACTTTTCTCAAAGTGGCTCTTTTAATTTTTATTAAATCCCATATATTAAAGATATTTACATCAAATAAAATGTATATTTTGAATTTTCTTGGAATAGCCTCAGAAGACCTTTTTATTCTAGATAAGTTTTGCAGAATTTTGCATAACGTTAAACCGTAAGAGACAGATGAAAAATTACTACATAATTTATGTCGTATACATTTTTATTTTCTCTATACCCACTATGTACATAGTGTATATAGACGGTTTGCACTCCACTCATAAATTCGATACCGAGATTTCACCGGAAATATATGTTTTAGGATCCCCTTTATCTAAAAAAAGCATTTTCGGAAAAAGGTCCGTGTGTGTGTGTATCCGTGTGTCTGTGAACACGATAACTCAAAAACGAAAAGTCGATAAAATATCAAAAATGGTATTTAAGTTTATTATCTTCCAGGGATGCGACACGAAGATTTTGAGAATAATCCCCCACCCCCAACTACCCTTTACATGGAACATTTTTCGAAAATTGGTTTTCTAAAAATGGCTCTAACGATTTTGATTAAAATTTCGTATATTAAAGATATTTACCTGACAAATAAAATGTATATCTTGAATTTTCTGGGAATAGCCTCTGAAGAGTACTTTATTCTGGATGAATTTTACGGAATTTATAATAACAGCTAAACCGTTAGAGATGGACAAAAACTTACTGCACGGAAACTGTAGAGCAGGTTAAAACAGTTAAGTTATATATATATATATATATATATATATATATATATATATATAGATCGTTTTTGAGACATTACCTGTTTTTGGTTTCTGCCTTGAAAACTCATACTTTTCTCATACAGGAATTTGTGAACTGCTGTTCATACAAACAAACGAACTTCAGTGACAGAGCAACCAGTTTTTGACTATCATTTTAAGATATGGTACTCTGTTATTTGGCTTCTACTTACAAGGAAGAAAGTAATATGGATATTTCTGCTATTTTTTTCTGTTTAGCATGAAGTAAATAGAAGTATAAGCTTTTTAAGAATAATCTGGTGCCGAGATGTAGAGAAAGTCATGTGAATGGTACACATCAGATTTTTCTTGTAGAACTGACCATCTTTGAAATATTGCATGCTATTGGCTTCAAGTTTAAACTTCCTGAGTTTTCTCAAACTAGACGATGCAAAGGAAACCGAAACTGAATTGTTTCACATAGCGACCAGCTTTTAAAATATTTGACTATCGCTGTAGTCTAATATATTCCATTATTTCTCTTGTATTTACAAGGAAGTAATAACACCATTTCTGTTAACCTTTATCCCGATTAGCATGATGTAGATAAAAGAATGCTTGTTTTATGAATAATTTACATATGGAACACAGATTTGAATAACTGAGTCTTTGTTACAATAACTGCTAATATGGAAGAATCAGGAGCAGGAAAGAGTGCAGAGGTATACCATCAGTAGTGAATGAAGTTGTTCTTATTGAACTCTGTGTCTATTGAACTTTATGTGATTTGAGTTGAATGTTCTCGTAGTATATATGTGTAGTGTGAATAACCTCTGTGGTTAGTTGGATGCTGGTCGTGACAGTTCATTTCAGGTGAGTGGTCATAAGAACCCTTCAGAGAAAACTCGCCCTCACCCTCCGTGGTGTAGTGCATGCTTCATGTACCTACTGCCGCCATTCCGTTAGTCCTGTATCATAGATTTACGGCATGTAAAAGAATCTCGAGCCTGATAAAGGAACCTCTGAGCAAAATTAAACAGTCTTTCACGCCCAACATGTAAAGGGACACTGAAAACTTCAGCAGTTACAGAGCGTCCATAAAAACAAACTCCTCTCAGAGAAAAGATGGGTCCTCAACATATGATGTACCGAGGTTTTAGTTAACAATGGCTTTTATATGCCCTTATTTTTGGCATCGAGCACATTCGAAATGTTAATATAATTTCTTTTGTACTCTACCTTTAATACGCTGTATAGCAGACAGATGACATTCAGGCTGGATTTGCGTTCATTGTCGTCAGTTATCTTTGCTGCACAGAGCGGGGTGGACTGGTTATTTTTTCCTAGTAACCATGTTACTGAACACGGAAGTTGAAATCTTGAATACCTCTGAAATGTGTTCATTACGAGAGAATAGCATGGGTTTCGAATGATGACAGAAAATACTCGTAATTTGGCTTCAGGGTTCCTATGTATGAAATATCTTTGACTAATGGAATAAAACTATGCTTTGAGCGCTCAAAAACGAACTGTTGTCGATGTAGTAAGTTAATACCTTTGTTCTTTAGCACAGTGTGAAACTTTGATTTTAAATGATCGTGTATCTTGTGGAGAGGTAGTTCGTAATTTCCAACTCCTAATGGTAGCCCCAATATCATCAACTAATTAATTGCTCTCTGGATTATCACTCATTATGTTTTATCTATTTTTCGTAGGAATACAAGAAAAGTGTGTATTTGTTACACAGATGTGCAAGAGTGAAGTGCTTGTTGTAGATAATGAGGGTGTACAGAGCGTATTGTGATTATTAAAGTTTGACATTCTATTTTTCTCTTAATAATGCTCAATTTTCTGTTAGCAATTTTTTCATCTCATGTAAAAGTGAGACTCTGAAGTCAGACTTCCGTTGTCGGCCTGGCAGTAGAAGCTAGGTCAGTTGTTTGCTGCTGGTCTGCTGATGACCGACTTTCGCTACCAAAGCGTTTAGTGTGAAACTGACTGCTGTTTGCCCGATGTCAGTGGGTTACTGTTAACGTAGTGCTGTGGTCGGTTTTAAGGAACGTAATTAAATGCAGTGTGTTAGTTTCTTGATCGTACTCACGTCTTTTGACCGACACCGCTACCGAAATCCATGACACTCATTTGAGCTGAGATTAATGTACTCTTGAACCTCACATATATTTAAAAAAAAATTGAAGAAAATAATTTGTGACATTCTCAATTCCTTTGCTCGACTGAATCATGTGAGTTGATCCTCTCTACTACTGCACTACCCTCTGACGGTGGGCCTGATAAACTTGGATATCAGCTATTATATATTTGTGTATAGAAAGTTATTAATTCTTACTTAAATTTGTTTATGAAAATGTCTTTCCTTGATGCCAGATCAAGCTGATTTTTATGGTGTCGTTCCAGGTAGTAGCGTGATTTTCGCGCAAAAAATACGCGGATACCATCAATGTATGTAGTTGTTTATTATTTGTGTGTTTTCTTATTCTGTCATGCATATGGTGATGTTTCTTTTGGTCTGACGAACATTATATTTTTCACATTGTGAGCATTTAGTTTTATGTATCGCGAATATTTTATGCTTTGGTATTTGATCAATATATGGCTTTTAAGTGATTCTTGATATTTTGCTTTTCGGAGCTAATGGAATGCTAAATTTTCCATAAACTTTTCCAAATTATTAACAGACCAAAAGTAAACATTTGTGTATGCTTTTTTATTTTGCTTGAGGCAAAGTGATGACTAAAACTTGTTTAAAATTCTTTTATTTTATTGTGTTTTTGCTCTTTGTATGCACTAAAACTTTATCAAATCCATTTCTATTTGTCACCTTTGTTAGCTGGTTATCTCCTTGTTTATATTCCTCTAGTTCTAATGGAATGCATTTCAGTTTATATGTTAGGTTATTAATCATAGCGTGCGATTAATAGCAAGAAGTTGGATTAAAACGGTCTGCTATTATTTAGTTGTCTGAATGTGTGGATTTACTATGACTCTCAATTGAACTTCTGCTGTTAGCTCAATCCTTCAATCTAAAAAGATGTTAATGTATTACATTTTCTACTTCTGTTGTAAACTTCATACTTTAATCTTGTAGGCTTAGCAGTTTTTTTGCATCGTTCAGTAGGTCCTTTTAACTAATGCAAACATATCACATTAATATGTGTGAGTGTGAATAATAAAGTCGACTGCATTGCAAATGGTCTTCCCTCGCGCTTGTACTTATGCTTCGATATATTAGTGCTACGCGTTCATTGTGAATGGGGCATTAGAATTGTAAGTATTTACAATGATGGAATTCATTGCATTTTCATATGAATACAGAACAGCATATGTCGAAGGTGATCGTAGGAGTTCAGCAACACTATATATTTCGGGGTCTTAAGCTAGAACAAACAAATTTGTAGAAAAGAGGTTGTTGCAGATTAGGTCTGAGTGAAAGGTATCAACTGTCCATGCGTTTCTATTTACCTTTCATTAACAGTTGGAATATCTATTAATTGGTTTCATTTTTAAGAGACTTTGTGCAATGTTGGCACGTGACACATATACAACGACCGTTTAATTCAACCTTAAACTGCTAGCAAGGTCTTAAAGAATAGAGTACACATTTCTGCTATTTGTACTGCCTGCACCTGGCTGTCCGAGATAAATTTCCCGCGAATCAGCCTACTCAAACCAAACTTTGGCAAATGCTGTGCAATCAAGAAAAACCTGTTCTATACTACCTGAAGGCAGAGAGCGAGTCAAGTTTGCCTCATGCTCTTACTGATGCTCTCAACAGAATAAGTCTTGCAAAGCATTACTTACGATAGGTCATTGTAATAACTAATATAACTCTTCAAAATGATGTGCTTTAACTGCTAATGAAATAATAAAATTCAGAAGGCTTTCATTGGGATTACTTTAAGCAAATTCGTTGAACATCTTTAAGAAGCTTTAAGAGTTGCTTGAGTTTATTTGCGAATTTTTGAGCTTTATAAGTTAACATTATCCTTATTATTATTATTATTATTATTATTATTACTTTATTATATACATACACCTAAAACTGTTTTAACAATACACACAAATGACTTCAAGTATATCTTTGATTATCTCAGAATTATTTATTCCCCATTTTTTCGCTTTTAAGTGTCGCCTTGAGATATTGGTTGAGCTGCCGGTTTAGTATTGCGCACTAAAGAGATATCAATCTACGGTTTAATCTCCGTCACCAACAAAGATCCTTTTAAATGGAAGAAATCTAATAAAAAGTCAAAATTGTGAAAGAATTATAAATAATAAACAATTAAATCAATTATATTAAATAAGTTAAAGAATCTCATTATGTGAAAACATGTAACGATGTAGGAAAATGAAAATGATGTGGGAACCTGAAACAAAATTTGGGGAAGTGTAAAGAAAGGGCTAAATTTTGTGGAAGCTTATTTAAAAACATCGAAAATGCTATTAGAAAGAAACAATTTTCGCTACTAAAACTTCCTGCAACGTATGAAGCGTATTAAGGTAGGATGGAAGTCTAATAAGAAAGATTGAGCTTCACGAAATCTCCAAAGCAACAATTGTTTTTCCTCGACGTCCCAGTGCAGGTGATAGACAAACTATATACGCCCAGAAAGATGTTAGATCCTGTAGGCATACGACAGTAACTGGTGGGCTCGTACTGTAGATTCTGCTCAGTGTTGAATGGTTGAAGTGGGGGGGGGGGAGGAGTAGTTCCTCTCACGTGAGGACGAGATCTCGAGCGTCTTACCTAAGCAAGAGACATAGCCAGGGTACTGTATACTTCTCCAAATAATACTTAAACTGAAGAGAGGAAAAATATGTCCATGTTAATACGTGGTTTCAAAATCAAATAAAAATTCACTTGCATTACATATTTTATCTAAGTAAATGAATACACTAACTGCAATAAATGTATTAATTATTTATTACAAGTAGCACAACTGTTCCGAATTTGCCGTGTGCAGATATCCTTTGTGCTTAAAAACACTACAGACCTCAACGGGGTATTTCAAGTTAAAATGCGCTGGTGGAAAACTGGCGAGAGAGACCTTCGCTTTATCTCTCTTGCTTATCAGCGGAACCTGTAAGCGGGTTGCGCTCATTGCAAGGGGTAAAACGAAGGCCACATTTGTCAGTTTTTCACTTGAAATAACCCCGTTGGGTTGTGCAACTCTTTTAACGCATCAAGGTATATCTGCACACGTCAAATACTAGACAGTTGAACCACCTGTAAAAGTTTCCTCTTAACAGTCCATAGTACCATAATCAGCACAAGTGTTGAAGTTATTTATGTACATTTCTTAAAAATTTTTAATTTCGTTTCAAATACTTTTATGAAGCATATCATTACTTGCCACAGGGATATAGCTTTTTAAGCGTATGACTTTTAAAATAGATGTCAATTTATGAAGATTTGACACTTATTTTTCGCAGTTAATGCTTTTCTGTTCTTCTTTAAAGAATACACGCCAAGCAATAACAGGTGCTTTCTCTGTTTATTTTGTGTCGCTTTAACTATGTGGTCATATAACGACAGATCTGCTGACAATTACTGTTATACTTTAGCGTCCTCAAAAGGCCTTAAGTTTAGGCAACTGTACTACTGCATGTATACAGTAGTGTGCAAATTAATGTGAACACAGAAATACTGCAATTTAAACACAGATAGTCTTATATAACACATATGTAACGCTCTAAAACAAGTTTCAATACTCAATAATCCTACTGCTTTCATAAGTTTTTCTGCATGGTTTTGCATAGATTTGATTAGCTATACACACATTTCCTTCACTTAATTGTGTGTGAACCAAACTTCTATGAAAACTTGAAATCATGCTTTCCTTCGATGTGTAGGCCAAATTTCTATTTCTTACTTTCAAAATTGTCCACACATTTTCAATGAGATTTACATCTGGTGAATTACCAGGCCAGTCGAGACAATTTATTCTATGTTTTCGAAACATTCGTTGGTGATCTGTATTTGTAGTAGGGTGCATTACCATTTGGGAGAAACGTTTTCAGTCTTTTTTCCAAAATGTCAATTTATTTAATTGAACTCATCATTCCATCTATTGGTACAAGCGACAGACATAGAAGAGCTTTAGTACTTATCCATAAAGATCTTTGAGTTCATACGGCTTAGCAGAAGAAAAACAAATCATATACTCTGGTAACACTACGAATTTCAGAATGAAAGAAATAGTTTACTGGAAGGTTTACCCAAGCATGAAATATATGAAAATATATTACATTCAATATTTTTTGCTTTTAATAAAATTTCGGTCTTTAGCGTGTATCAATAATTTTAAAATGCTATGGATATACAAGTTTAAATGAGTATATGTTGATAATTAAGTAAATAAACTGCGATTGTTTTTAGGTTTACCGTATTACATTGACTTGGAGTAACATAGTGATTATTGACGTGATAAACAGAATAAGCCGAAGCTTCTGACTATTAATGAGTATTTTAGATAATAAAACGACATTAGGGTCAGGCAGCTCTCCCTGCTTCTTTACGTGCTGAACAAGTGGCATTGGGCTACCGTTCGTTATAAATGCTTTCATGATCAGTGATTAGGTGACATAAAATTGCTATTAATATATATTTTTATTGTTACTGCTATTTTATATTTAAGGTGGACCTTTTGGTCGTGGAATACTTATCATGAAGACTTTAGGAAACCACGAAACGCCTAGAGTGACCTTAACCCCTCTTGCTTATCAGCGGAGATGGCGACGAGTTCACACTCTTTGAAATGGGTAAAACGGAGGTCGCTCCTGCCAGTTCCTCACTGGCGGGTTTTAACCTAAAATAGCCCCGTTGAGTACTCAACTCATTTATAACTTTCATCGGATATCTCGAATGATATCTGTGTAATAAGTAATAAACACCACGGAGGCGCAATATACGAAAAGTTAGACAAAATCTTATATTGCGATCCTTTGAAATTTAGAGGAAGGAAAGCGATAAAGTAAAAGGTATACAGTACTTTTTACTTTCTCTACATGTACTACGTAGGTACAGGAGATTAGAGAAAGTATTGTATTACACCCAAACATTCGATAACGAGATTTCACCGGAAATACATGTTTTGAGACACCCTGAATAAAAAAAAACATTTTTTTTTGAAAAAAGTTCATATGTGTGTGTCTCTGGGTAGCATAGCTGTCAATTACCAAACTTGGTATTTAAGGATGCAACACGAATATTTTCAAGAAAATCCCCCCATCACAACTACCCTTTACATGGAAAAAAAAAATCGAATATTTTTATTTTCTGAAAAACGGCTCTAACGATTTTGATTAAAATCTCTTATATTTGAGATATTTACATGACAAATAAAATGTATAACTCGAATTTTCTGGGAATAGCCTCTGAAGACCTCTTTATTCTGGCTGATTTATTTTCAATTTGGCATAACTAGTAAACTGTAAGAGATAAACAAAAGCTTGCTACACAAAACTGTAGATCTCATTAAAACACACAGTTTGTGTCATATACATTTTTTTCGGGGAGTTGACTATTTTTGAGATATTGCTTGTTATTGGTTTTAGTTTTAAAATACTTTAACTTTTCACATACGCGATCATCTCAACTCCTGGCAATGCAAAAAAAAAAAAAAACAAAAAAACAAAAAAAAAACGGATTTTATCCACATGGCTGGTTAGCTTTTAAAATATTTTTCTATAGTTTAAGCCTAATTATTTCTCTTCTACTTACAAGAAAGCATTTCTGCTAATATTTATCTTGATTAGCACGAAGTAGATAGAAGAATCAGCTTTTTAACAATATTTCGTTACAGAGATGTAGAGAAAGTCATGTGATGGACATATGAGATTTTAAAGAATTTACCGCTGCAAATATCTGAATTCGTGTCCATAAGGATCACTTCTTAAATGAATGGCTTGGAACTATAAAGATTTCCGTAAAGGTAACAAACAGTGGTATGCATCATACCTGGCAGATCCCAAGGCAAGAACCTCTGTCGAATGTCAAGGAGAATTTGAAAACCTTGCTCATGACTTGGTAAACCATTACGTAATTCACGTCATTATGATGCGAGATGAACCACTGAGAGTGCGTGGATAGGAAGCTTATAAAAAAGTTTACTATCTCTCTAGTGAAGGAAGTAACCGGCGTATTGACATCATCGCCTTTAAACCTAGCTCCTCTGAGGGACTTATAATCGATTCTACCATCAGATTCAAATTTTATAAAAACCAACCAGAAGAGGTAAACATAGAAAAGAGGCTAATATTAGTAAGAAACGATTAATATTTCAAACAAAAATACCACCTTCATTCGGTCGATTAATTGTGTTTATGATCGGCCCCCGAGTTTTTAATAAACTTTCTCAAGAAATTTGGGTTTAGTAAAACATTTGCTATTAAGCCAATTAAACGTTCCGTTGAAATATTTAGAAATCACATGTTTAACTTAAAACGTTGACCCCTTTCTAATATTGTATTAGCGTATCCTTATGTTATTCTGCAGTAGTTATACTATCTTTAATTTTGTTTACCCTCTATTATTTTATATCACTGTTATATTTATAGTACTCTTTGTCTAAACGTCAACAGGAATAAATAAATAATCTGATATGTTCCATTCATATGTCTTCCTCTAACTTCTCTGCAAACAAACTATACTTGCAAAAATGTACTTCATGCTAATTATTACTATTAGCCGATAAATATTTCATATGGTAAAATGTTCGAAAATTTTAAAATGGCAGCTCGCTTTGGTAGTGTAGAGGTCGGGAGTTTGAATCTCGCTTAGGGTGAGTTAGCCGGATAAAACCTTATCCGGGGTTTTCCCTTATCCAGAGAAGATGAATGTCGAGTAACTTTGGGCTTATGGATACCAAGATCATTTGAGCATCATTGCATCGATTTAATTCATCTCTGTTACGACCAAACCAGGTTAAAGGACGTTAATCCATATCTCCAAAAGAATGGTTGTAACGATTTTGATTAATATACTATTGATTAAAGATATCTATACTTCAAATAAAATGTATCCCTTGGATTTTCTAGGAATAGTCTTTAAAGGCCTCTTCATTCTGGAGCTTTGCATAAGTGGTAAGAGATAGGTATATGACAGAATATAGATCTCTTAAAACACACATTTATGTCACACATGACTTTATATATGACATAAATAAATCTATATTAAGTTGAACACTTCCGAGATAGTTCTTGTAATTGGTACTAAAATATAAGCCCATTTCTGTTAATTCATTAGCATGAAGTAGATGGAGATTTTGTAATAATAGTTCGTTGCAGAATAGGTAGAGATTTTTTTTGGTAGTGTTTAACGCCCACTTTAACTACTTATGGCACCGCAGGCGGGAGGTAGAGAAAGTCATGTGAATGGAACACACACGATTTTTATATGATATATTCCTGGTCAGCTATGATTGCTTATTCATTTTTTTAATGAATAATGCATGAAGAGTAATGTCATATAAAGAATTGTGTATATTAGAATTGATGGTGTCTTGAATTAATCTCAGGATAGGTAGCAAAGATTTGAAAGGAATAAGGTCGATATAACATAAAGAGACATGAATGAAATTGGGAATACGTTTAAGGACTGAACAAAATAATAGCAATTCGTATAAGAAATTAAAACTTCAATAGAAATGAGAACAATAAATGAGGTAGTACATAAATCAAATGAACGACAGTTTAGAATAAAACACTGCGATAATACCAGTACAAACTCTTAAAGCTAACATCGTATAAACGAGGTATGAAAGTCTGTTTGAATTCTGTAGCAAGCAGATGATGTAGACACTCTATGCCGTAGAATTGCGTAGTTGCAGTCCCAACCAAAATCCTCCATCAATCGTCATATTTAATCCTTTCCTGTTTATTCTTATTGGAACGGGAGTCTTAGAAACAACTTTCAAATTGAAATGTGACAGAATATGAACTACGGCCAACTTGGATTCCATAAGTGCAAATCGGTTACCTGAAAAACACAATGAATATACATTTAATACCTCTTTAAATAAAAAATATCTTATTATATTTAATTCATTTAAGTAGACGCAGAAGAGGAAATTAGCACTCTTAGATATTTAATATTTAGACACATACTAAATTTAACTGTCTGTTAAGCTTTAACAACAATTATATAGACCTTATTGGAATACCAGAGCCCCATAAAATCTAAACATCCCGTACATCTACTGCAGTTACAATTTCTACTCTGGGCGGCATCCGCAAAAATATCTGAAAAATTTGGAATATTTGATATTCAAAACACGCTCTGTGTTCGATTCATGTTTGTCGAGTGTAGCCTTTATTGAAGTTTGCTACTTAGACGGGAGTTGGGCTACATTCGTTCGACTTTGCTCCCCTATTTACTGGATGGACTCTCTCTCTGTCTCTCTTTCTGTTTTGCTCGATAACTCAGACAGAGGTAGAAGTTCTGTTGACTTTCGGAGAAGTATATAAAATACAAAATAGAAATATAGAAAAAAAATCGGTTGTCCTTATATATGCATATATACATGCTATTACCATCATGGCAAAGATTTTTCTTATAAAATTCACTAACAAATTATTGAAACTAAATTTATGAAATTTAACCACTAAGTTTCGACACTAAATAATGATAATGCAAATTATCAAGTCGCTAAAACATAAAACTTTAATTAAACACCTCAAAATTAATAAAAAAAGCCCTCCTTCATCGGAATCATAGCCAAAGAGAAATGTGTATAATTAGAGATGCTACCTCAAAATGAGAACAAATAAAAATTAATTACTAATTACCATAATGCCATAAATTATTAAAACAGTCACTTACGCTATGTGGGTTAAACTATCTCCATCATCCTTATATACCAACATATTCCCGACCTTTGCTATATTATGTAAACAAGGATTTACTTAGCTCTGAATGAAGTACATACACTTAAACGTCAGTAAAACAAGCAAGGCCATCCATTCCAGTTAACAAATACCGCTTGGAATGTGTCCTTTCGAATGAATTTAACCGCGCTCGCATTTTAGACCACACGTTCCACCTATACGTTTCGATATGTAGCACGGCTCAGGTTGCTCCGTCTTCGTTTTCCGACTCAAGTTCGAACATTTCAGTACACGAATAGACTTTCTCATGGATCGTGCCTTTAAAGTCAGCTTTTAGAAAACAAAACAATGCGACGTTCACATGTCTATATTTTGACGAACCTTACATACATTTTTCAGCATGTATTCTAATATTTTCCCAAAACAAGTATTATTGGCATAGTGGGAGCAATATTTAAGAGGGCGATACTGAAATCATTTAAAAACTCAAACTAGTATTATTCTAAAAGCATTTTTTATTAATTAATTTTTTTAAAAGTATTCCAATTTAATATCTACACTTTTTGCATTCGATGAAACAAATCGTTAAAACAATGATGCCACTGTTCATAAAACACAAGAAACCAGGTTTTTATAATGTTCCACTGCTTTATATCAAAACAAAAATATGATTACCCGCATTTTATGTTTACTTTTTGGAAACAGAAAGAAATCGTTAAGTGTTAGGCGAGATTATGGTTGAAGGTCGATGGTGCTGATCTTAAGAGAATCCAGATACTCACCACTTTAGCTGTATGCAACAATGTGTTTCTTTAGGAACTAATACGGAATTTTCAAGCCCTTTTCCATCAATCGACAGTAACGATATGTCTATTTTAATACCAATATGGTGCATTTTAGAAAAAAATCCAGCAGCCATCGTATTACCTGCCCTGCAACTTCGCCGGAAATTTGTAGGGCTAGTTTCTGTTAGAATATCTACTAAGGCGCCTGCCTTCTCTTTTCAGAATCATAACAATATATAAAAGATTCATTATTAAAAACGATATTTAAATCCAAATTTGCATTGCCACCTTGGGATCTATCCCATTTTCCCCAGCAACAGTCAATGCGTTGTTTATGATCGGGGGCCAGTTTATGTGGAATCCATCGACAACAACATTTTCTCACGTTGATGTAAAAAGTTTTGAATTGGTCTCAATTAATGTTCAATGTCACTTGAATAAATTCAAAGGATATCCCTTGATCTTCCACAAGTATGTATCGTAGAGGGGCAATATTTTCATCAGTTGGAAGTTCTTCCCGAAATGTATCACTAAGAAAAACCTGGACTCTTTGAATTTACTGTACCAATTATAAATTATTTTCTTAGACCGTAATTGTTTGCCAAATGCATTTCTACCCAATCTTCATATTGTTAGGCGTTAATGACGATTTTAAATCGTAACATACTCGTATAATAGTATATATAAAATTTAATAGACAATATAATGTTCTCTAGTCAAATTCATATTTGCATGAACATAAAATCTTAAAATTATGATAATTAACAATTAGAATAAATTGAACAGATCTACGGCAATTAATTCGCAAATCATTAGGAAGTAGCTATCAAATATACAACAATTTCATTTGTTTTTAGAAAAATTACATTCTAAAAGTTTTCAGTACCTATTCGCAATCTTATTTATGTATATTGTGGCTGAAGTGGCATGTATTTTACGCTCGACCATGTCTAAATGTAGTAATTATACGTCTATCAGCAGCCGCACTTTAATGGTCCTCATTAAAATGCACCTCTTCATTAAACTGTAGGTTTTCACCCATCAGAAGATCCCGTGTTACAATCAATACTTCCGCGTCTGTGCACTACTCGTAACGCTACCAGGCACCGACTGTTGAAAGCGCAGCTATCAAGTATTCTCGTATGTTCAATCGAAAAACACTAGCGAGAGATTAAAAAAAATAAGTGTCGGGGAAGAGTGACAACGACATAGACCGCTGGACATTTCTGCTAAGGCACACAATGTGGATAATAACTTATACACGAAAAATGTTATACAAAAATCATGGACTGGGGCAAATCAGAATGCATAACATAATTTTCAGATAACGATCTCTGTCGTACTTTAAAAACTGTTACAAAACTTAGACACATGGTCCAGCATAAATGGTCGTATGAATGGACTTGTTGATGAGGGGTGAATTGAGTGAAATTAAACAAAGGTCCTTCCAAGAAAAATAAAAAAATCGCCCAACATTATTGGTATTTAAGTTCTTATCATTATTTATGATATGATATCTAAGACGATTTGAGGAGAAATTTATATTATAACTCGCTCTGCTCGTTTTATAACCATACTGGCATATATTTTCATTCGTTTAATATTGATTACATAGCGGATATAAGATGTCCCAAGTTCCACAAGTTGTATATCTGATTTTATTCACAAAGCATAACAAAAATTAACAATAAATGGTATTGCGGAATCAAAATATACGTACATTGGAGATTTAAGTTTAGGAACAATATTGAACATAACCAGATAGTGTGTTTTAAACAGGAAGTTCTACTTAAGACAATGGATTTCCGCATTAAAATATTTAGTTATACCGTGTTTTCTTGTTAAGGTCATAAATAAAATATAACATATTATGGAATGGCTAAAAAGTGTCATTAGCTTACTCGTAACGATATTTGGATCTTACTTATGGCTAGGTCACAATCATCTCATTTGTAAGCAAAATGAATCACTTTGTTTTCCTAGCTAAATATATAAGTATTTGTTGATTATTACCAATGCAGTTTCTTGGTCCAGAACCAAAAGGCAGGTACAAAAATGGGTTTATCTTGTGCTTGTTTTCATCGCTGAATCTCTCTGGATCAAATTTTTCTGGATCAGGGAAGTATTCTGGATCACGATGTATGGCAAAAGCTGGTATCCACACCATATCACCTGGTTTTAAGTGGACCACTGGCTCAGTTGGAAGAGTATATGCTTTTGTACACACACGATCCATTAATACTGCTGGAGGATATAACCTCAGACTTTCTGTGAAAACAAAAGTGAAATCATTGTAATCTTTGAAAGAAATATAGACAAACTTAAACAGGCAAGTGAACCATAAAATGGTTAGATATGACTTAAAACTTCTTAAGCTATTTGTGAAGAAAGTAATTGAGCACATTACTGGTACCTTGTTAATATGAAGATTATATTTAATTGTAATCAGTGCGTTAAACATTATTCTTGGTTTTATAATTATTGTAAAAATATTATGTGGTTCATTCATTTGACTTTCTCTAGTTATGCCACAATCAAAATTTGCTTACAAAAATTCTTTTATTTACGGCTTACAAATCATGATAAACATTGCCAGAATTAGTCTTATTACTTGCTTCTAAGTAGAAGGGAAATAGGGGAATGCACTAGGTTAAACCGACAGTCAGATTTTTTAAAGCTGGTTGCTAAGTGAAACAATTGAAATCCGGCTCACTTCTGTTCTTTTTAGGAGTAAACAAAAGAGAGGTGTAAAGATATCGAGTATATCGATATATATATATTGTATTTTAACGAGATCTATACTTTTTGAGTAGTAACTATTTGTCTATATCTTACGGTTTACTAGTTATACAAAAGTTGTTCATCCAGAATGAAGAGGTATTTCAGAGGCTATTCCCAAAAACTTCAAAATGTACATTTCGTTTTACAAGAAAACATCTTAAACATATAACACTTTAATAAAATTCGTTACAGTCATTTTTGAGAAAATAACATTTTTTTGAAAAATGTTTCATGTATAGGATAGTTGGGGTGGGGGATCTTTTTTTGAAAATCTTTGTGTCAGTTAAATGCCAAGTTTTGTATTTAACAGACTTTTGGCTTTTGAGCTATTCTGCCCACAGACACACAGAAACGAATATGTTTCTAAAGTGCTATTTTTGGATTCAGGAGGTTTCAAAACATGTATTTATGGTGAATATCGATATAGAATTTTTTGAGTGGAATACAATGGCATCTCTATCCACTATGTACATTGTAGATACGGGCTATAGAAAGTAAAAAAAAAAAAAAAAAAATGGGTCATGTTGAACACATGAACCATTGTTGACACGTAGTTAAATTGTTTTAAAGAAATTTGTTGGGCTTAAAAACACAAAATACTGCTCAAGAAACAGTTCCTGTTTAATCACTGTATACGGTGAAATCTCGGTATCGAATTTTTGGGTGGAGTGCAACACCTTCTCTCGACACTATGTACATAGCACGTGTAGAGAAAGTAAAAAAGGTGTGCATTTATTTCTCAATCTTCGTAGAGTCATCTTCCCTATAACAATAATCTCATAGGAGCTACCACTGAACAACAATGAGCAACGCAAAGCCACAATTAGAAGTCGAGGCAATGGAGAATCGTTTCTACACTTCACTCCAATTACAGTACGTAGAGAGTTGCACTTCATCTGACAATACTTAATCAAGGGCGAATTCTAAGTATCATTTCATAGTATTACAGAAGATAGGGATTTCACAGAGTATGACAGTTTATTACTTTCTCTACACGTACTATATACATAGTGTATAGAGAAGTTATTGCACTCCACAAAAAAATTCGATACTGAAATTTCACCGGAAATATATGTTTTAGGGTCCCCTGTATCAAAAAAAAAGTATTTTCAGAAATAGATCCGCGCGTGTGTGTGTCTGTATGAACACGATAACTCAAAAACGAAAAGTCGATAAAATACCAAACTTGGTATTTAAGTTTATATCTTCCAGGGATGCGACATGAAGATTTTTGAGAAAAATCCCACACCCCAAACTATCCTTTACATGGAACTTTTTTCGAAAATTTTGATTTTATAAAAAATGGCTCTAACGATTTGATTAAAATATCGTATTTTAAAGCTATCTACCTGACAAATAAAATGTATATTTTGAATCTTCTGGGAATAGCCTCTGAAGACTACTTTATTCTCGGTCAATTTTACGGAATTTTGTATAACTGCTAAACCGTAAGACATGGACAAAAACTTACCACACAACAAATGTAAAACACTTTAAAACACACACTTTATGCTATATACATTTTTTTGGTGGAGTTGATTGTTTTTGAGATATTCCATGTTTTTGATTTCAGCTATGAAAAATTTATATTTTTCTCATACAGGAATTTCTTAACTCCTGTCTATACAAGCAAAGGAACTTCAGTCACCTA
Source organism: Hymenopus coronatus (assembly GCA_030762935.1). Classification (NCBI taxonomy): domain Eukaryota; kingdom Metazoa; phylum Arthropoda; class Insecta; order Mantodea; family Hymenopodidae; genus Hymenopus; species Hymenopus coronatus. The sequence goes on from CM060896.1 coordinate 62,468,644, forward strand.
GTAACCAGCTTTTGACTTCACTTTAACCTATGATACTCCCATATTTCGCTTCTACTTTCAAGGAAGCAAGCAATAAGACTATTTCTGCTAGTTTTTTTTTTCTCGATTAGCATGAAGTAAATAGAAGCATAAGCTTCTTAACAATACTTTTTGCAGAGATGTAGAGAAAGCTATGTGAAGGGAACACATCAGATTTTTTTTTAAAAAACAATGTGTTGCCGCACATGACCTTCTCTACTCACTTTTGTACAAAACTTATTCTTCTATCTGCTTCATCTTTATCACAATAATTTGCAGATGTTTTTGCTTGTTTCTTTGCCTTTGTCACGGGCCATTTATTCTCAGATTAGCTATGTGATATTAAATTCACACATTCATTCTCTCAATTAGGTCTTATGAGACGGTGGAATAGGCAAAGATAGGAAACATATGCTCCCATACTCTAACAAGCATGGGGATTAATTCTAGTTTAAGAGAAATTTCCATCCTCCAGGCAGAATACAGCATGCTTAAAGTGACGTGAACTTCTTTAAGAGCGAGTCACTAAATGACGGCCAAGAAATCCCGATCTATTTGCTTAACAAGAGGCATAAATAAATAAAAGATATGGACTTCCCTCTTGAGGAAAGTGTTTTATAATTGAAACACTAAATATCTTGAAAATGGCTAACTCCACAATTATATTTTTACGTAAATTGCATGATTTAGCAATTTCTGAAGTAAGATTTTGTATATTTCTTGTGATTTAACGGCTATGCAAAAATCATTCATAAGTAGAGAACTTCAGCGGCTATTCACAGAAAATGCAAGATATAATTTTCATTTGTCATGAAAATATCTTAAACATATGCCACTTGAAACAAAGCCGTTATTAAATTTTTTTACAAAATCAAACATTTTATAAAATGGTCAGTCTAAGCTAAAAAGGATAGCTTGAGATGGGGAGATTTTGTTGGAAATCTGTCTCATTTTTAGAAGATGCTGAATTTAAAGACCAAATTTAATTTAAAACAGACTTTTCGTTTTTAGGTATGCTGTTCCTAGTCGCATACACGCTTTTCTAAATCTATTTTGAATTCAGAGGCCCCCTAAACTTATTTCTGATGAAATAGCGAAATCGAATTTATTTGCTCTAGTTACCATTTGTTGAAGAGTAGCTAATAACTTTGTGCTTCTTAGCTGTCAGTCTTCTTTTATGTTAAGCAATGAACTGATAAACAAAATGAGATTAATGACTCACATACCTGATACTACCATGTCCAGATATTTCATTTTGTGAAGTGCCTCATAACTAATTTTCCCCTCATTTTCTCTTAAAACTTCATCTATTTCATTCTGTAGTTTTGTCTGCACTTCTGGATGCATTGCCAGCAGATGTGACATGAAACACAACAATGTTGAGGCTGTGTCAAAGCCAGCCAGGAAGAATAGCACAGCTTGAGCTGTCAGATCATCATCAGACCATTCTGTTGAAAAAAGTTAATAAGTAAGCAATAATTCTAATAATAAGAATAATGTATGTCAAATATTTGAAGAGAGGAATATAAAACATGTAGCTACAAATATTCCATTTAAAAACAAATTTTAATGTATATTTGTTACATATCAGAGGAGAAAATCTCTAAATAAATTACTGTTTGCCCCAAAGAGTGCAATGTTTGCTAATTAATGGTTTTTTACTCCTGACATACGTGAAACAGCAATTAACTAAACAAAAACTAACTATAAACCAATTTTCGAGGGTTCCTCGTATGTCTTAGGACCAACCGCTGTCAGGGATCGTGATTAAAACTTTCTGGCGCATGGCTTTCCGACTTCCTTCTCTGGCGTTTATTTGTACTAAATTGTCAGCTCACAAGTTTTGAAGTCTTCTTCCAACCACTTTCTCCATCATAGCGTCCAGTTCCTTGGTGCTCCATCGACTCTTCCTTCCAGGTCATTAAGGCATTCTTCAGCATTCGTCAAGTTACTTCAGGTCTTTCTCTATGGTTGGCAGTTGTTCTATCTTCGCCCGCAACTCTTCCTTAATCTACTTCACCGCGAGGGTTTCATTAATCTTTTCATATTCGCCTTTAATCATGTGGCTAGATTTTCAATGCCGGCTTTACTTCCTCTAGTCAGGTAAAGAATCCCCAACGTCTCCACCATGATTTAATCCCACTCGTGGCGCCAGTTACGATAAATAAAAAACCGGTTATCTCGAAACAAGCGTTATTTATAATAAGTAATATAATGAGAGCTTCAACTTTTATCGATAAATTCGCGAGCAACTAGTCAAATCTAGAGAAAAATTGTAGCTCGAGTTGTATTTAATGAGACTATTTCGTGAATAAAATAACAATAACTAGCCTATGGACACAAAAATTAATATTCCTAAAATCCCATTTGTCTTCACCTATATTTGCACCGAAATAACCGTAACTTGATGTACATATCATAAATTTCAGATCTCTTTGTATTGCTACATTCTTTTATTTTAGCTTACTAAATAAAACATGATTACAATTAATATGTCTATTGGAACTTCCGCCATTATGAATGGGAATACCACTACACACTGATATTCAGAGAGAAAACAAATGCACGTGTGTGCGATAAATTTGAAAAACAATTACATGTGGGTGTGATAAAAATTTATTAAAATGCAAAGATAATGAAAATGAGATGAGTAATGCAATTTTACGTACCAATGTACTGGATTGGTCGCTTCTTACGATCACGTGTCATGAACAAAATAGTCACTTAAAATGTGTTTGCATTTCTGAATTACAAATCGCTTGTAACCTGCTCGTAGGCATCTCGCCACTAACATTTGTTTTCAGCCCTTTTATATTCCTCCGCTACAAAAACACATTAATGCAATGTTTCATAATTTATAAGAATGAAAATAATAGATATTCTTGACGAGGAGACGGTTAAAGCCTCTGCCAATACATGGCAGGGCCATACATGCTTACATTCTTCGGATCTCCTGCATTCAAAGACTTTATCGGTGGCTTGACCACGCGGGTTTGGTCATTCGCTGACTATAAGTTGCCTTTGGGGCATGTTGTTCTAATATGAATTTGAAAATGCATGCGACTAATTATGTCGTGCACTAACTTGGTACCTCAGATGATTAGAGCAACAGTACGTAATCCGAAGATCCGGGCTCAAATTCCGATTGTAGCATTCAAGTTTTCAATCTGGATTTCAACATTTAATGTACTGCCTCTGTCGGTTCGGACTGGAATCGGAGCATATGCACGATACTAAACTATCATTTAATATTTTCTTCCACACTAGCGCTGTGTAGGACAGGAGTTGGAATGATATATCACACTGAAAAATTCAGTGCCATGGCCGGATTTGAACCACGGATCTCCGATCATATGCTCTAATCACTGAGCTACTATAGTAACATATCGACTCGACACTAAATTCCCCAACTGATTCTCGTATTTACCCACAAACCACCGGAAGTTCTCAAATTTTGAGACGACGTAATTGTTGGTTAAACTATGTAATCCAGGGTTTAAAGTAGGCTTACGACATTAGGGTAATTATCCAACAACTGCTACGGCTAAGCTCCTTACAATCCTTCAAGAGTTGCATGGATATCAAAATTAAAACCCTAAAATAAACATTTTTTGAATAAACTTCACACCAGCGGTGCACAAGGGCTGTTGCACCATATTAGGCAACCGTCGAGGAGCAATACTTGCCTTCTCCTGTCACTCAACAACCCCAACACTCACCTGCCATCCTGCAAACACCACAATCCCGTCAGTACGTGGTTAAGTTCTCTCCGAGAACAGGGACACGTCTAACACACCTCGGGCTGCCCTCAGCCTGCCAACTGCTCTGGTCTGGTCTAGGGTACGTACTCCAGCGCTTGAGAAGTATTTTCCTTCATTACAGTAAGTGAACAACGGGTATTTTAGATATTGATACGTTGTTTAACAGATTTATTGAAAATATAGATCCAGAAGTTTTACTCGCTAGAAATAACCATCTATATGGAAACTCGCTACAGCTTGTCAAAACAGCTAATGTTGAAAATATTGCACACCCATTGACTGTGTTCATGCGCCCAATTTTGACTGCCGGTAGGCATAAACCAGAACTATACCAAAACGGGAGGTCAAGTTTTCCCTTTACTTTTAAGACGGTTGGCAATGTTACTTTACTAATTACCAATATTGTGATACGCTAGGCAGGTTCTGTTCATGACAGCATTGCAGTAGAATGAGAATAGTGCTCAAGAAAGGGACACTTCATGACACTCTAGTTGGTGGCAATGGCTGTTGCGAATAGTTCTATATTTCTTATTTTCTTTCGGATACACAATTTCCGGCAGTGAACAAATAATATTATTTTTGACCTTCTCATTCTCAAATAAGAGTCGTCTTAGTTGACGAAACATCGTTTTTATGTAGCTGTTGTTGACGGCACGACAAAAATTAACGCAGCGTTAGTTTGACATCTTTCAAGTTAAATTTGCTGGGGGTTGGTGAAACTACTGACTTCAAAATTCAGCAAACAACCTATAACTTGCATTTAGAGTCTAAATTAGTAATAACAAAATGGCTGTAGTATAAGCACGTCACGAACATCTCCACACATAACTGAAAATCGAGCTTACTTTGTTTCCACAGGCATCTGGCTGAGAAAATCATGATACTAAAATGAAATAATGATATTACTGCATGATAATGACACCCACACTATTGTCGTGCGAATGAAGCAAAATGGTTTGGTAATTTTACATTGACATATTGGCAACTCCTGGTTTTTATAAAACTCCGCTTAAAGCAAAGCACCAGGTTCTATCATTTTGTTAAACAAGTAAGCTTTAACGACCGGTTTGTGTTCTTACTCTACTAATGGTATATTTTGTATTTTAAAAACACCCATCAAGGAAAACATTTTAAATGGTTTCTTGAGGAAGTTGAAAAACCTCACCTTGTTTTGGTTTCTTTACTTCCGTGGTTGTGTCATCACTTAATGTTCCCTTCTTAGCTTGCATGAGGAGATGTATCATGTCTGGTCTCACAATTCCGTGCTCTTCTCTCGTTGCCATCGTATCGTGTATAAGATGCCTTAGTGTTTTAGATAAATGATCAGAAAAGAATTTAATATTGAACACCTGAAAAGTTAAAAATAAGATAACTTTAGTACCATGGACCATGTTACATATTTACAGTAATAACAAAATTATTAAAAACCTGATCGTGCTTCTTTTAAAATTTGCAGAAATAAATGTCTAAAGTTTAAATTGCTGATTGCATATGATATGCATATAACATTGTTTGCACTCAAGAATAAGTGAATCAAGTATCAGTTGTAAACTTGAAATTGCATATTACAGATGTATGGCATTTTATTTATGCTTTCTTAGGAAACAGAAATATTTTGGTATAAAATAAAGATGATATCAGATTTAAAATTAAGTTTGTGAAGTGATCTTTACGATTAAGTCCATCAGCTCTATAATAAGATTTCAGGAAATTGTGTTATTTATTACGTGTAGTAATTTCCTAGGGTGGAAAACTGTACAGAAATAATTTTTTACCGTTACACTTGGCATCTTTAAATTTATTTTATGTTTTTTTATACATTTTGTACACATTTTAATAAAAGTTCATAAACATTTAAATTTGCCAGACTTCAAATTTTCAAGTAGTTATGCCATAAATGTAGAGCAATACGCTACTAAAATGGAAGATTTGAACTTTTATATTTGAGAAGATTATGGCTAGCTATAAATAAAATTTCTTAGCACAGGTGTCAAAATGTTTCCCTGGTTTTAATATGTACCTTTGATTTTCGGCTTTGTTGCAGTATATATATATATATATATGCAAAAAGTTAAGTCAATCATGTAACCGAATATATTTCAAAATTGCTTTGGAATGTAAATTACTAGCAATAAGCCACATTTTCTCAACATAAAGGTCAAGTAGTCCAGTCAAATACAGTAAGGCATATGAAGCAAAAATAATAATCTCGCCAAGCGTAACTGGGAAGCGGAAAATGTATAACAATATTGAGAAGTTAAATGTTTATGAAGAAAAAGAGAAAGTCTTGCCTTCCAATTCTCCAGGTTAGCACAGTTTTATACAACTTTTTCTATGGTATATAACGAACACTAAAATATAATCGAGAAGATGTAAATACAGAGGTGGAAATAAAATTCAATATGTTGTCTACATTTTAAGCTTTTATGTTCAGGTGCTCATTTGAGATTATTATTGGAAGGAAGTCCTGATATGTCTAAGGAATATTTTATGGCCTCTTGAAGTACTTAAGATATATAATATTCTCAAGGAAATATACATATATACACTGGACATCTTTTATGGGGACAGCAATAAAATTAAATACTTCAGAACATATTGTGAAACTATACAGACCTTTACAATTTCTGGAGACATCATCATGAGAAAAAACTTAATTGCTTGTAAACCAGAAAAGTCTGTAATTTCTTTTCCCATTATGTAAAACTCATTTTTCGGAGATTTCAATGAATCAACACTGATTCCAAAGGCTGCAGTTGCTATGACATCATTTGTATATCTTGTGTAAAAGTCTTTCATCTCAATTATCAGCATATCATTCTCTGCAAAAGAAAAACAATTTTAAATGCTGCTTAATAAGGATGAAATATTTCTTACAGAGTCTTTGTGTTATGAACTCCAGATTTATTAAATTATAAAAACTAAGTTTTATGGTAAGTTGTCTAAAAGTTAAGTGTAGTAAATTCAAATTAGTTTGTCAATCATATCAGAGTTAGCTTAGCATTTGGAAGACTATTAAAATTATTAGGAGGCTGTTTAATTCAACAAAGACATGGAAATGGAATACTGTCACAAGCATTTAACCATATTTATTTCAGTAATAAGATGGAAAGAGTATAGGCAGCTAAAAGACCTCTGAGCACCTCACACTTCCTTGTGGTATCATCAGAGATTGGAGAGAAATATAAAAAGAAATAATCAGTCCACTGAGATTACCTTATAGTTTTGTGGTATTTTTCCAACTATCTAGAATTTATCTAGTTATAAAATAATACAGTAAATATTGCACACCAGGTGGCCCAACAGCCCCGTATTTGGCGTTAACGCAACAAGGTGTATCTGCAAACGACAAAACGGTTCGGTTGAGGCACCTGATGTAATAAACATATAATGTAATGTATTTATATTATTAATTGAACTAAAATAATCGGAATATACATTTATATATGGCTCCTTTATTGTATCTTGTACGTTATTATACATTATTTATAAATAAAACTGTTATTTCATACAATTGGCAATTTTAAAAGTAATTTTGTGTCATCAAAGAAAGATCTCCCAACTAATAGTAAGAAATTTAAGCATTACAATCACATTATCTTCTCTCCACTTTTATACTTTATTAGTGAGGTACGGGAACAATTCTTAAGAAAGTTTATATTTCTATCTGCTTCACTTGGTTGACATACACTTTTTCATGGGGCCGCGCCGCGGCCGAGTGATTATACCACTCCTCTCTCACCTACGTGACCAGGGTTCGATTCCAAGCGACCGCATGTGAGATTTGTGGTTGACAAATCGGCGCTGGGGTGGGTTTTCTCCGTCATCACCGCTGCTACTTCTTCATTCCATGCCTGCGGTGCCACAGGTCGTAAAAGTGGGTGTTAAACACTCCCCAAATACACCGTTACACAAACATCTCAAGTACATGTTTTGTCATAAAGTGCCCGGCAGAAGGAATCTGTCACTTTCAATGGTTGATAACATGTATGGCCCTGTAGTGAGGATTAAACCGAGCAGTGTCGCTTGTTGCTGGAAGGATGTCATTTTAGTTACCATAAAGCGTTAGTCCACGACACTTCGTAATTTGCTGATGAATGAGTATTTCAAAAGTGGCGTCAGTACGTTACCTATGCAGCGGCGGAATTTTAGACAGCAGTTATACAGGGTGTATATAAATGAATATCGGGGTTTTAACTCTTTATAATATTTATTACATTCACTTTACAGTTATGAATGATATGTCAAATGAAAAAGCAACTCAAACAGTTTTACCAAGAAGCTTATACATGTTCAATGTGACTACCCTTTGTCACACGGCACACATCAAGTCTATGGCCGAGTTCTTCCCAAACGTTGATAAGTGTGTGTTCAGAAATTGTAGCAACAGCTGCTTCAATCCGGTTTCTTAATTCAGGGAGGTCAGCTGGTAGCGGAGGCACGTACACACGATCCTTGATGAAGCCACAAAGGTAAAAATCGCAAGGCGTTAGGTCAGGAGAACGTGGAGGCCATGCATAGCAAGCCCTGTCATTAGGGCCCTTGCGGCCTATCCAGCGCTCGGGTACAGTGACGTTCAATCAATCGCCAGTGAGGTGGCGCACCATCCTGCTGGAAAATTAAGTTCTCTGGCTCATTTTCTTCCGAGGGAAGAGCCATTGCTCTAGTGTATCAAGGTAAGAAGTGCCAGTTACGGTAGGTTCACCAAAAACGAAAGGCCCATAAACTTTTCGCCGGGATACGGCACAAAAAACATTCACTTTAGGGGAATCTCATTGCATTTGTACCATCTCGTGAGGATTTTCTGAGCCCCAGATGCGCACATTATGAGTGTTAACATGTCTACTAAGGCGAAAGGTCGACCCATCACTGAAGACAACACAATCCACAAAATCGTCATGAAACAACATGTCGTTTGCGAATTTGGCACGTAATCCGTGGTCTGTCGGCTTTAGAGTTTGTAATAACTGTAAATGGTAAGGACGTAGCTGTAAGCGTTTTCTTACAACTTTCCAAACAGTCGACACAGGAACTTGTAATTCACGACTAGCCTTCCGAACTGATTTCTTTGGGCTACAAGTGAACAACTCTCTCACTCGCTCAACAGTCTCTTCACTTACTACTGGGCATCCCGTGTTCTTCCCTTTACAAAGGCAGCCGGTATCTTCAAACTGATTATACCATCTACGAATGTTTTATCACTAGGAGGATCACAACGGAACTTACTATGGAACGCACGTTGCACAGTAACTACAGATTCAGTCTTTGCAAACTGCAAAACACAAAACGCTTTCTGTTTACTAGTCGCCATCTTTGCTACTACCGCTGTCTAGCGGATTGCGGCAGAAACATTGCAGGCACATGCGCACTTGTGCCAACAAACAAAACTGTTTGAGTTGCTTTTTCATTTGACATATCATTTATAACTGTAAGTTGAATTAATAAATATTATAAAGAGTTAAAACCCCGATATTCATTTATATGCACCCTGTATTTAGGGAGACATGGAGGAATACAAAATGGCACACAACTCAGATGTATTGAGCAGTTTCGATGCTATCAGATTGTGAAGAATGTGCCCATTCCCATCCAATAGGTCGATAAAGTCGGCATAGAATTGCTTACTCACGCTGCAATAGCTTATGGATCGCCCGCATTTTTTAATATAAGCTAAATCGTTGTGAAGAAGTTCAATAAGCAAACACGCAGCAGTTTTACATATGTTAAAACGGTGTTTTTTTGTGTGTGCTGTTTAATGCTCGCTTTTACTACTTGTGGCATTTCAGGAGATGACACTGGTGATATGGAATGACGATGGAGCACCGGTGGAATGTGATGGCGGGGGAAACCGGCGAACTCGGAGAAAACCTGCCCCTGCGCCGCTTTGTCCACCACAAATCTCACATGTGGACGCTTTGATCGAACCCGTCTAGGTGAGAGATGAGCGCTCTAACCACTCGACCACGTTGCAGCCAAGACGGTGTTAGTGGAAAGAATCATCTCACTTTTCGGGGAGACATCATGGCTAGCTAGATCCCCCGATTTGAGTGCTTGCGATTTCTTTCTGTGAGGTTACCTCAGGAGCCAAGAATTTGCACCAACTTAGACACTGAAGACACGGAGACACCCATTCATGATCAGAAATACTGATGAAATTAGTGAACAACTTCAACTTCATGCGTGGTTATGCGTGGTAAGGGACGGTGAATGGATTTTAAAAAAAAAAATTAACAAAATATGACTTGTGTTATGGTGATATAAATGATACTGTGTTACCTATCAATTACCATATAGTCATTTACATTCCCTATTTAGTGTTACTACATGACAAATAATAAAATGCTAGATTGTTTTTGTCGATCCTGTAGATACAAGCGAATAGCCATTGTCAAATGGTCATACATACCGGGCTTGAAATTCACTGCTCTTCGCATGTAATCGTGTGGTGCAATTGAACATCAAAGGGACTTTATCGAAGCAGTAAAACACATTATAAAAGAATAAATTAGTGTTTTAAAAAAATATACATTTCTGTTGTATGTTTCCGTCTACCAGTTAACATTTAACAATTATAAAACATTATAAAAACTGAAGGAGAAAGACAAGATCTTACTGGATAAATACGTGGATCCGTTTCATGCCAAATGCACATTTTATGGCTAATATTTCCGAATATTCATTGCTAGTTTAAAGTTTCAAATTCTTATACTTTTCTTTTAGAGATTTTTTACTTTACCTACTCTCATAATCAGAGAGAGGAATACTGCATTCCCCCCAAAATTCAACGTAGAGATCTCTTCGGAAATAGGTATATGTGTTAAGGTCCTCTGTATAGCATGCACGTTAGAAGAAAAGTATGTGTGTGTCCGTATTCGTGTGCGTGTTTCTAAAACAGGACAATTCAAAAACTAAAAACTGATTAAGCACCAAAATTGATAGATACGTTTTTCATCTTCAAGAAAGTCCCCCAACGCAAACTTCTCTGTATATAAAATATTTTTCTAAATTTTGATTGCCTCAACATTTCATTAACGATTTTGATTAAATGCCATATTTGAAGACAGTTTCACGACAAATGCATCTTGAGTTTTGTAGAAATAGTCTCTGAAGATCTCTTCACTGTAGATTACTTGTGAATAACTGATGAACAAAACAGATAAACAAAGTCTTTCTATTGTCAATTTAATTGTTTTTAGACAAGCCGTGTGCAGGACATGAGTTGGATAGGTGCGAGTCAGTAGAGAAATTTAATGCCTTGCCGGAATTCTGTGATTGTAGCTCAGTGGTTACAGCTGGAGACCAGGAGATCCGTGGTTCAAATTCGGGTTAAGGAATAGAATTTTTCAGACTGACATTACCCATTCAAAATCTTTATACACAAAAAATTAGATCTGGTTCAAAGACCAATTTATGCCAAATACTTTTTTTTTTGTGGGATTAATCATTTTAAAAATATTCCTTGTTACTGGTTTAAGTTTTCCAATACTTAGGTTTTATTAAATGGGGAGCCATTGTTTTTTTTTTATTTATTTTTGTTTCTATTTTTCGTCCAAATCATGTAGGAGAGTAGAATTTTATTGCCATTACATACCCACAAGCTCTTAAAATATTTGACCATCACTTTAACCTAGTGATTCCCTTCTTACTTACAAGCAAATAGTTAACGAATCCATTTATTCTAATGCTTATGTCTCTATTAGCATGAAGTAGGTAGAAGAATATTCAGTTTTGATCATGCAGAGAATTGCATTTCAAAGCCACCACGTAATAAATAACTCTTAATAGATTTGAATATCGCTTAGGTGTACTGAATGCCTCTAGTCCTATTGTTCCTAAAAGGAAATATGTAATAAAACCATTCATTCAAGTGTTTATCTCGATTAAGTACAGTAAAAAATAAGTATTTTAAATAACATTAAAGTAAATAAGTATTTTAAATAACATTAAAGTAAATAAAAGTATTCTGCTGAGGAATGTGTACAGAAAGCAATGTGAATGTAACACCCCTTAATGGTCTTATTTAACATAGATTACTGTTTTATTTGAAGACAGTACTTGTTTGATGAAAATATTTTTGATGAGTAAATGTACATGTATCTGTGGAAGGGAAATTATTACATTAATTTACACCAGTGATAGATCTCGGTATTTGGAACACATTTTTGTCTCCGACCATTTCCCTCAGAGATATTTTAGTTTTTTCGAATAAAAGAGACAGACAAGCTGGCATCACTGCAGTTTGTGTGAGTGTCTCTTGCACTAAGTTAATAAATATACAAACACGCATCATTACTGCTATCACAGCAGTGTAGGCCAATCAAAATTCCAGTTGCACTCCTTATCTCACAAAACATTACTCCACCCTGCGTCGTGTTTGCAAGCGACCGAAGTGTTTATATCCAGAAGCCGGTTCCGAATTCTGACCAATCTCAACGCGACTTTTCAAATTACTTCAAGTTGAAAAAGCTGCTCGGAATATTTCTTTAGCTCTTGTAAGTGATTAATTATTTCGAAACCCTGTGTGATAATTACTGCAGCACTAATGTTAGAAGTACGTTACTCTACTCATCTTACAATTAACAAACCATTATTTTCGTTAATTCCTGTTGGATTACGCATCCAATTTGCAACAAAAACCATTTATTTTTTGAAATCGACTGATCAAAGAAGTGCCAAGTGATTTTTTTTGTTTGTTATGCTTCTATGAATCACATATTAGAAGGAATGTAATAAGTTCCTTTCCATCCGGTACGTAGGTTTTGTATATAAGCTTACCTTTTTCCACCTTATAGCTGTCAGAAGATAACTTATTCTCATTTTTGATATACATTTCCAGGTACTTTGCCATTTGTTCTCCACAGTCCATCATCAGCGGAAACATTGCCTTCATTTTGCTTGAGGTGAAGGCAGGGCTGAGTGTGGCTCTCATATCACGCCATCGCTGACCTATATATAAATTAATAAATTAATGTCACCATTAGCCCAAAACAGACTGTACATATTATGTTTTCAATAATTATGACATGTTTTCAGCAATCAATAATGAGCGTTAAGAGTGTAAAAAAATTATAATAAATAAAGTATACTGTATTAAACCCACTTGTGCAATAGGTTTTCCAGTCATTCCTCATTTATGCTTTTTGAACTATACGAAGTGCTGGTTAGCTTAAAATGAAGGAAGATTTACATATTTTCTCTCTTGAGACACTTAGCACATATACCATAGAGAAGGAATTGCATTTTATTGAAAAAATGGTGACGAAATTTCACTGGAAATACACGTTTTAAGGGCCCCTGTATTCAAGAAACAATTTTAGGAAAAGGTCCGTAAATGTGTCTGTGTGTGTGGTTTTGTAAGACACTGCGTTTATGTGTCTATGAACAACGTAACTCAAAAATAAAAAGTCCATAACTTGGTATTTAAGTTCAGAATATTCCAAGGATCTGACACGAAGGTTTACAAGAAGATCCCTTCCACCTCAACTTACCCTTTACATGGAACATTTTTCGAAAACTTTGATTTTTTTCAAAAATGGATGTATCGAGTTTAATTAAATAATCGTAGATAAAATATATTTATATAACAAATAAAATGTATATCATGGATTTTCCGGGAATAGCCTCTGAAGCCCTCTTCGTTCTGAAGGACTTTTTCATGACTGGTAAATTATAAGAGATACACAAAAATCTTATTGCATAAAGAATCTAGATCTCGTTAAAATATATAATTTATGTCATATACAATTTTTCTAGAGCTATCTCCGAGATACTATTTGTTATGCTTTTGAATTATAAAACAATCAAACTTTTCTCAAACTGGTTTTGTCATTTCTGTTTTTGTTTAATTCTAGCCATGCAAAGAGAACCACGTTTTAATTTTTTTCACATAGCGACTGGCTTTTAAAACATTTGGCTATCGCTTTAGCCTAGATTATATCTTATTGCCCTTCTACTTAAAAGGATATAAGTAATAAAACCTTTCTGCTATGTGTATCCCGATTATCACGAATCAGATAGAAGAATAAGATTTTGCAAGAACAATTTTTCCCGAATAATAGAGCAAGTTAAATGAATGGAATACATCAGATTGTTTGTTGTTGTGGATGTTAACCTAAGGTTGATAAGGGGTAAATTGGTTTGGTTGATGAAGGGTAAATTGGTTTTGTTGATGTGGGGTAAATTGGTTTGGTTGATGTGGGGTAAACTGGTTTGGTTGATGAGGGGTAAATTGATTTGGTTGAAGAGGGGTAAATTAAATAAAATTAGACAATGGCCCTTCCTCCACTCCAAAAGAAAAAAAAATGCAGTTTTTAAGAACAAAACAAAGGACACAATTAGGTATCCTTGTTTAATATTTATTGATTGATTTGTTTTTAACTTTTATATGTGACTTTCCGTAGTTTTGAGGAAAATGCAAAAAATAACATTGGCTGAAGTTGCACAGAAGGTGTCTCTAATAATTTGGGTTATCAATGTTTATAGAGAAATGCTACAACATAGAAATTGTTAAACAATGTGTGAACACGTAATGAAACCTAATAAATCATAAAAGAAAATTCAGTATGATATATTATCCTATATACTACGTGGAACCTGATATACTTTGCTGGAGGCATACAATCAAACTAAATACATGTCCACTTTTCATTATAGAAATTATATTTTGGATTTAAAGGTGTCCTACTGAAATATTCACTTTTCTTCAACAACAAAAGGCTAAGGCATAAGTCATCCATGAATAACGGATGTTTTCTTGTGCGCTAGATTTACGGAAAATTGAGAGCCGGTGGCGGGGAGGACAGAGAAAAGAAAAGTCCCCCATTGTCTTTCCGTATTGTTGTCAATCAAAGAATGTTTCTTTCTTGAACGTTCTGCTCCATTATGTTGAATAATCGCACATTTTCTGCGAATAAGCTATTTATGAAACGAAATACAACGCACTGCATATGTCTGAACTCCGGCACCTACAGATGGAATGATGTTGCAGTGCTATTTTCAGAAGTTGGGGTCTGACAGAAGCGCTGCAATCGGAAAAACAAGTGAGCGCGGCAGACCCTTGCTTTGTTGCCAGAGTGCTTCTACAAATTATGGATAACGTGCTCATTTCTAGTAATGTTTTGTGCAGTTATGCTTTATTTTTGCATCTGCGTTATTTTACTTATTCGTTTCATTGTTTGTGCGGCTGTGAAAGTTAGTTTTCTGAGAGGTCGCCGAGATGTTGGCGATAGCTCCTGACTCTCGTAAATAAAACACACAAAACATTACGGCGGCGTGTAGCAGAACTGTTCGCCTAGTTGATTTGTTTTTGTTTTTTGTTTTTTTGTTTATTTTTTATATTTCTCTTACACGTTAAATTGTTTACCTTATTATTTAATTTGTGATAAATATGAAAAACGAAAGTTGAGGTATACTTACAATTACCTATACCCATTTTTTGGTACTTTCTTATGAACTCTCCTCTTCAAAGAGCATGCAAGACCGGCTGAAGTCGAGTGATTTTGTTTTCTTTACTTTCCTCTTTTCTTTGATTTCGCTCTCTGGAGTATTCTTTAAATATATTTTTGTTGAATTAGTACTTTAGTACTTTTTAAATATCTAAACATAATTATTAATTCCTTTTTTGCTGTCTCTTTGTAAACCGTTTCATTTATTTCACCTTCTAATATATTCACATGTCAGGTGAATACGTGGTGCTCACATTAGCAACATAACGATCCCAACATACGAAAATAGCACTGTAAGGTGTATATTATACATGTCTCAATGTTGTCACTCTGCTCTGCTTCCGAAATTGCTCGAAACCTACCGAATGAATACTAGGGACCGAGCGCCTAAGAAAACGTGTGAGCACAGTACATTCTCTTTAGAATTTCAGGAAATGTTATTTGAAATTGAAGAAATTAGCAGTAATTTGTTAAAGTGGTGAATACGTGGCTGTAGTTGTGATATCAGACTGTTCTTTCTTTTATTATTCTATGGTTCTGTCGTCGTAGCGCGCGAGCGTGTGTATGTGTGTGTATTTTCAGTATGTAAAATAGATATGTAGGTAATATTTTAAATTCAAGTATTTTTAAACAGCATATATGGTCACCCGACCCGTGCGAATGTGTGACGCATACATTATATTATTGTAAACATAATAATAAACACTACCACTACTATGAATATTCAGATCTTATTGCAAATGAATTTTGTAAAAACATTTCTCAAAATGAATTAGATCCTTACAGTATCCGGCTTTTTGATGTAGACAATAGAACAACTATATATATTAACACGAACCTTATTGTAGGCAACTATTGTTAGAACGGAATGGCTCACTTACATGAGTGAAAACTGTAACTCTTAAAACAAGATAGAGAAATATTCAAATACGAGATTGATAACAATTGACAGTAATACTTCACTAACCTCTGAGATTAAACAGTGCCTTTCCCATTAAAGGATCCACTTCCTCACTAGTGAACTGGCGATGATTGAGAAAGTGGTCAAAATCTTTTACTGTTACCATTTTGATGAGCTCAGGATCTCTCAAAATGAACACTGGTTTGCCAAATTGGAATATTCCTCCATATTTGTATCCTTTTAATTTCTCATATAGATGTACTGTAAAATCAGGAAATGACAGCTGCCGGAAAACTACGGGAGCCATGTTTCCAAGGAATGGCAAAGGTTTCACGTATGGCACACATATTTTGGCAAAATAGTCGAATGTCCTTGTGCCAAACCAGTACAGTATTGCTATGATTGTTATAATAGCTAAGATCCAATCTGATATCGACATTGTGATGATATTCAGAGTATAATCATCCTGGAAAATAAAATAAAAACAATGCTTATTAACAAACTTATAGAATAAAAACATAATTAGATAAAGCACAAATAATCCATTAGATGCTCAAAGGAGCTCGTTAAAATGGAGGAAGATTATAGATTATAAAGGGTTTACTTTAAAGGGCATATATTTGCTTTAAATATTGAAGGAAATATAATTTTAATTGATTCTTTGAAAACTTATAGCACTGATTAACATCCATAATGTTTATGGCACTTAGATGCAGTTTATACTGCGTTTTAAAATTATCCTGCTTACTAATTGTTTTTTATTATTTAGATTTTAAAATGTATCACAGATTGGAATTTTTAAGTTGTTTTTATATATTTAATTAGCAAAGGTATAATTAATGTCGCATTTAAACATTCACTGCATATTATGAGATCCCATTAACACAAATCTGTTTTTTTGCGAAATATTAATTGTGAAAAATAATTAAATAGGCAAAACAAATTCACTGATACCAGATTTTCTAGTTTACTCAAGAGATATTAAGGATCCAGGGATGGATTTCCATGAAAGTCGCCCATCTCAAACAAATGAGGAAATATATATTTTTTTCTATTTTTTATTAGACCAAGAATAATTTTAATGGTAATGTTTGTTAGGGATAATGTTTTATATTGATGTTTATTTTTTAGAAAATGCTTGCAACACTTAGAGTGAATTACTTTAAAACGTTAATGATCATTAAATTGTTTCTCATCAGCGAATGAAAAGAGTATGTAAGTGTAATATCAAGGGTAGTATATGCCAATCTACAATTTAAACGCATGACGTCATCTCAAACTGCATATGTTTTTATTCGACTACGGCAAAAATCAATGAAAACCATTTCTAGTGAATGTTTTTCATCATTAGCAGGAAGTAGAAAAAATACAACTTTTCAATTGGTGAAATAGCTGTAGGTTGACAACTTTAAAAATAATGTTGGGAGGGTAAGTTTCAAAAACATTTATTTCAGAAACAATAAAAAAAAAGGGAAAAAAAAACACGTTCCGTACAAAGTGATAAAAAAAATTTGATGTCTTCCATTCACATGACTTTCTCTACATCTTTGCAACAAATTATTGTTAGAAACTTATGCTTCTTTTTATTCCATGCTAATCGAGAAAAAAATTAGCAGAAATAGTCTTATTATAAGGGAGTAGCATAGGTTAAAGATGTAGTCAAAAGCTGGTTACCCTATGACTGAAGTTCCTTTGTTTGTATGGACAGGAGTTGACAAATTCCCATATGAGAAAATTAAGTTTTTTAAAGCTGAAACCAATAACAAGGAATATCTCAAATACGATCCACTCCATAAATGTATATAACATAAATTGTGTGTTTTAATGAAATATGTATTTCTTGTGTGGTAAGTTTTCGTATATATCTTACCAGTTATGCAAAATTCTACATTTACCCAGATAAACATGTCTTCAGAGGCTATTTCCAGAAAATTGAAGATATGCATTTTATTTGGCTCGGAAATATCTTAAATATAACAGATTTTAATCAAAATGTCTGAGCGATTTTTGAGAAATTCAAAATTTTCGAAATTTTTTCCATTTAAAGGGTAGTTGGGGGGATTTTGTTGAAAATCTTCGTGTCGCATGCTTAGAAGATACCAAACTTAAATACCAAGTTTGGTATTTAACGGTATTTTCGTTTTTGAGCTATGCTACCCACAGGCACACACATACAGACCCACCCGGACATTTTTTTAGAAATACTTTTTTTTGGATTCAATGGGTCTTAAAACACATTTCCGGAGAAATCTCAAATTTTTGGGTGCATTACAATACCTTCTCTATACACTATGTGCATAGTACATGTAGAGAAAGTAAAAACTTTATAAAAAAATCCATTATGATACTTAAAGAAGGCTGGCCGCGCGCTTCATAAAAGGAATAAATCAGACTGGGATTTTAAGGGATGTAAAGCATTAGCTAAACCATTGCAATACGAAATGAGATCAACATCTTTTTACTTTCTCTATAGGCACTATGTACATAGTGTATAGAGAATGTATTGCACTCCACCAAAAAATTCGATACCGAGATTTCACCGGAAATATATGTTTTAGGGTCCCCCTTATATAAAAAAATCTGATGTGTTACACTCACACGACTTTCTCTTGCTTCTCTGCAAACTTCTTACAAAAGCTTATTTTTCTTTCCTTACAGTGCTAATTGAGATAAACAATAGCAGAATGTTCTTATTACTCAGTTCCTTATAAGTAGAACGGACTAAAGGAATGCGCTACTCTAAGGTGATAGTCAAATATTTTAAAAGCTGTCGTTATGCAATTGTAATTGCAAATCGCTTCTTTGCTTGGCCAGGAGTAGATAAAAGAAAAATCTGATGTGTTCCATTCACATGACTTTCTCTACAACTCTACAACAAATTATTCTATTTACTTCATCTAATCGAGAAAAAAATAGCATAAATAGTCTTATTACTTGCTTCCTTGTTAATAGAAGCGAAACAAGGGGGTACCACAAGTTAAAGTGATAGTCAAAAGCTAGTTGCTATGTAACTGAAGTTCCTTTGTTTGTATGGACACGAGTTCACAAAGTCCTGTATGAGAAAAGCATAAGCTTTTTATAGCTGAAACCAAAAACGAAGAATATCTCAAACACAATCAACTACACGAAAAAATGTATATAACATATATTGTGTATTGTAAGGTGCTCTACATTTGTTGTGTGGTAAGTTTTTGTCCATCTCTTACGGTTTAGCAGTTATTAAAAATTTAGTAAAATTCATCCAGAATAAACTACTCTTCAGGTGCTATTCCCAAAAAATTCAAGATATACATTTTATTTGTCAGGTAAATATCTTTAACATACGAAATTTTAATCCAAATCGTTAGAGCCATTTTTGAGAAAATCAAATTTTTCGAAAAAAGTTCATGTAAAGGGTAGTTGGGAGTGGGGGGATTTTTATCAAAATGTTCGTGTCGCATCCCTGGAGGATACTAAACTTAAATACCAAGTTTGGTATTTTACCGACTTTTCGTTTTTGAGTTATCGTGTTCACAGACACACGGACACACGGACACACACACACGGAGCTTTTTGCGAAAATGCTATTTTTAGATAAAAGGGACCCTAAAACATATTTCCGGTGAAATCTCGGTATGGAATTTTTTGGTGGAGTGCAATACATTCTCTATACACTATGTACATAGTACGTATAGAGAAAGTAAAAATCTGATGTGTACCATTCACATGACTTTCTCTATATCCCTGCAATAAATTATTCTTAAAAAGCTTATACTTCTATTAACTTCATGCTAATCAGTAAAACATTAGCAAAAATAGCCATATTACTTGCTTCCTTGTAAGTGGAGGTGAAATAAGGGAGTACCATAGATTAAAGTGATAATCAAAAGCTGGTTGCTATGTCACTAAAATTCCTTTGTTTGTATGGACAGCAGTTGACAAATTCCTGTATGAGAAATGTATAAGTTTTTCATAGCAGAAATCAAAAATAAGGAATGTCACAAAAACGACGAACTCCACTAAAAATGTAAATAACATAAATTGTGTGTTTTAACGTGCTGTACATTTTTTGTGTAGTAAGTTTTTGTTCATCTCTAACGGTTTAGCAGTTATTCAAAATTTAGTAAAACTCATCCAGAGTAAACTACTCTTCAGAGGCTATTCCCAGAAAGTTCAAGATATACATTTTATTTGTCAGGTAAATATCTTTAATATACGAAATTTTCATCAAAATCGTTAGAGCCATTTTTGAGAAAATCAAAATTTTCGAAAAAAGTTCCATGTAAAGGGTAGTTGGGGGTGGGGGGATTTTTCGCAAAATCTTCGTGTCGCATCCCTGGAAGATACTAAACTTAAATACCAAGTTTGGTATTTTACCTAGGTTTCGTTTTTGAGGTATCGTGTTCACAGACACACGGACACACACACACGGAGCTTTTTCCGAAAATGCTATTTTTAGATAAAAGGGACCCTAAAACATATATTTCCGGTGAAATCTCGGTATAGAATTTTTTGGTGGAGTGCAATACATTCTCTATACACTATGTACATAGTGCCTATAGAGAAAGTAAAAATCTGATGTGTACCATTCACATGACTTTCTCAATATCCCTGCAACATATTACTCTTAAAAAGCTTATACTTCTATTAACTTCATGCTAATCAGTAAAACATTAGCAGAAATTGCCATACTACTTGCTTCCTTGTAAGTAGAGGTGAAATAAGGGAGTACCATAGGTTAAAGTGATAATCAAAAGCTGGTTGTTATGTCACTGAAGTTCCTTTGTTTGTATGGACAGCAGTTGACAAATTCCTGTATGAGAAAAGTATAAGTTTTACATAGCAGTAACCAAAAATAAGGAATGTCACAAAAACGACGAACTCCACGAAAAAAAGGTATATAACATAAATTGTGTGCTTTAATGTGCTCTACATGTTTTGTGTAGTAAGTTTTTGTCCATCTCTTACGGTTTAACAGTTATTCAAAATTTAATAAAATTCATCCAGAATATACTACTCTTAAGAGGCTATTCCCAGAAAATTCAATATATACATTTTATTTGTCAGGTAAATATCTTTCACATACGAAATTTTAATCAAAATCGTTAGAGCCATTTTTGAGAAAATCAAATTTTTCGAAAAAAGTTCATGTAAAGGGTAGTTGAGGGTGGGGGAATTTTTCTCAAAATGTTCGTGTCGCATCCCTGGAAGATACTAAACTTAAATACCAAGTTTGGTATTTTACCTACTTTTCGTTTTTGAATTATCGTGTTCACAGACACACGGACACACACACACACACACACGGACCTTTTTCCGAAAATGCTTTTTATAGATAAAGGGGACCCTAAAACATATATTTGCGGTGAAATCTCGGTATCGAATTTTTTGGTGGAGCGCAATACATTCTCTATACACTATGTTCATAGTGCCTATAGAGAAAGTAAAAAGCATTTTCGGAAAAAGATCCGTGTATGTGATTATACAGGAACTTGTCAACAGCTACCCATACATACAAAGGAACTTCAGTGACATAGCAACCAGCATTTGATTATCACTTTAACCGATGGTACTCCCTTATTTCACCTCTACTTGTAAGGAAGCAAGTAATATGGCTATTTCTGCTAATGTTTTACTGATTAGCATGAAGTTAATAGAAGTATAAGTTTTTAAGAATATTTTGTTGCAGGGATACAGAGAAAGTCATGTGAATGGTACACATCAGATTTTTTGCATTGTACGTTTTTATCTCTTATGGCTTACCAGTTAGGCAGTAATATCTAGAATTAAGAGAACTTCATAGGCTATTCCCAAGAGACTCTGAAACTCTAAAAATTTTATTTTTCATGTAAATATCTTTAATATACGGCATATAAATTAAATTTGTTGGAGCCATCTTTGAGCAAACCGAAAAGTTTGAAAAATCTTCCACTTAAAGGAGAATTTGGTGTGATGGATTTTCTTGAAAATCTCCTTGTCGCATCCTTTAGAACTTAAATTCAAAGTTTAAATAAATCAGTTTTTGAGGTTTTTCGTTTATTATTTATGCTGTACGCACACATGGACCTTTTTCTAAAAACGCTTTATTTTGATTAAGGGATACTCGAAAAATGTATTACCGGTGAAACCTCGATATTGACGGAACACAATATCTTCTTATCTGTTCGTACACTATACATATGTTCTAGAGAAAGTAAAAATGGGTGTTTTCTTAATACCAGCTTTGGGTATTAGGTTACAGAAATTATTTCATTGATTACACTCAGTAATTTCGTATGACAGTTTTACAGGAAGTTCTTGTAGTTCAAGTTCTATGAGCAAAAACGGAGGTAGAGAAACGTCAACTTAAGGTAGCTAAGGTATTTTTTGTAAATACCTTGTTAGCTGGTTAACTTATCATATCACAGAAACGAAGCAGAGCTCAACATTTGTATTATCTGTAAAGATATTCTGTTTTTGATATTATAATACATTTCCGAAATACTCTTAAATTTTAAAATTTTAAATTTTAAAAGTAATGCATTTTTAAATTTAAAGCACTTATTCTACTTTTATTAAGAAAGAATTATTTAGTTTTGTCCCATGTCTTAAACATCATTTCGGTATAGAAGTACTTTTATTTTGAACCAACCTCAGCTGACTAGATCTTCAGTTTTCTTGTTTCGATTTTACCATCTGAACAAGAAATTTATTACTTTCTCTACATGCACTTTCTACATAGTAGGTACAGAGGATATTATATTTCACTCAAAAGTTCTGGTCCAGATTTCAATGGAAATATGTTTTCATTTTATTTTCTCAAACCCACATTTCCAATGTATAGTGCATAGGAAAGGTATAGTATGCAATTCAAACATTCTATGCTGAAATTGCATCGAAGATACATATTTTGTGGACTCTCGAATCCAAAAATAAAGCCTTTTTAGAAAAAAGTACTGCTTGTGCCTGTGGTGTATGTTTCTATGTATATGTGTGTGCCCGTGTGTGCGTCTGTAGACAGAATAACGCAAAAACAAAAATTCCGTTGAATGCCAAACTTGGTATTCAGTTGAGTATTTTCATGGATATGACACAAATTTTCAGAAAAAAACATCATTTCACCCCGATTTACATGGCAGGATTTTTTGACATTTTCGATTTGCTTAAAGTAACTCTAGCGATTTTGATTGAAATACCCTGTATTAAATATATTTTCACGACAGATAAAATGTAGGTGTATCCTGAATTTCTTGAGATTATACTCTAAAGTACTCTTCATTATGATTGATTGTTTTCAAAATTGTAAAATTTAAGAGATAGACAAAAGCTTAATACACAACAAGTGTAGATCTCCTTAACACACACACACATTATCACAAATACATTTTTTGTAGAATTAACCGTTTCCGAGATAGTGCTGGTTATTAGTTTCATTATGCAACACTTATGATTTACGCTGAAACGGGAAGTAGCCATTTGTTTCATATATCTTTTGTTTTACTCCTGGTCATGCAAAGAGAACCGAATTTCAATTGTATCATATAGCGATCAGCCTTAAAAAAATCGGCTATCGCCTTAGCCCAGTGTATTCCCTTATTTTCCTCCTACTCACAAAATATTAAATCATAATTTTAATGTATATCTCAATTAGCAGTCTGTAGATTAAAGCTAGGTCTTTTGTAGGAATAGCTTTTTTGCAGAACAGGTAGAGAAAGTGTTATGAACGGAACACATAAAATCGTTTTACTGTCTCTATCACGTATGTACATAGTGGCTACAGAGCGTGTCGAATTCCACCCAAAAATTCGATGTCGAGATTTCACAGGAAATATGCTTTGAGTCCCCTGAGTACAAATACACATAGTGGATAGCGAAGGTAATGTTTTCCAGACAAAATTCTGTCGTGATTTCACCGGAAATATGTTTTGAGATCCCCCTCAGTCCGAAGAAAGCATTTTTAGAAAATGTCCGTGTGTGTATGTGTGTGTGTGTGTGTGTGTGTGTGTGTGTGTGTGTATAGACAGCATAGCTCAAAAACAAAAAGAGCGTTAAAACCAAACTTTGTATTTAAGTTTAGTATCTTCCAAGAATGCGACATGGAGATTTTTAAGAAAATCCTCTCAACGCAAACTATCTATTACAAGGAAACATTTTTGAAAATTTTGTTATTCTCAAAAGTGACTAAAATTTTGATTACAGTACTGTACTAAAATACTACATTAAATATATTTTCACAGAAATAAACTGTATATTTTTAATTTTCTGGAATAGCCTCTGAAGACCTCTTTATTCGGGATGAGTTTCCAGAATTTTGCATAACAGCTAAACCGTAACAGATAGTCAAAACCTTACCAAACAAAAATGTAGATCTTGTTAAAATACAAAATTTATGCCATACACATTTTTTATGTAGAGCTGACCGTTTCTGATATATTCCTTGTTATTGGGTTCAATTTTCAATTACTTATACTTTTCTCAAAACGGGAAGTGACGTTTCATTTCATCTCTCTTGTTTTACTGCAGACCATGGAATGCGGACCGAATTTCATTTGTTTTACACAGGGCCAGCTTTTAAAATATTTGACTATCGATTTAGCCTATGCATTCGCTCTTGTCCCTTCAACTTAGAAAGAAGCTAATAATAAGACCTTTTATGATAATGCTTACCTCAATTAGTACAATGTAGATGAAAGATTAATTTTTGTATGAAAAGTTTGTTTGCGGAACAGCTAGAAAATGTCATGTGAATGGAACTCATATTTTTTTTTTGGTAACATATTCGAGTCGAACAGATTCGGATTCGATTACCGACAGAGGAGCGGCAACACGGTGAAGCCTATAAAAATAAAAAATACTAATACTAAAACTAATACTACCACTAATAATAATAATCATTATAATAATAAATACTACTGCTACTACTTATTATTATTATTATTATTATTATTATTATTATTATTACTAGTGTGTTACTGCTTTCCATGTAATGCGAAGGAACTTCACATGTTTTACATAAGGTTATCTTTTTACAAGATTTGGCTAACGATTTAGCCTGGTGTATTCCGTTATGTCCCTTCTACTCACAAGGAAGCAAGTAGTAAGGCTATTTCTACAATGTTTACCTTGATTAGCATGTTGGATAAAAGATTAATGTTCTGTAAGGAAAATTGTTTGTGCAAAGCTAAAGAAAGTAATGTGAATGGAACGCATCAGATTTTTAGAAATATGTCTGTGGACAGTATAGCTGAAACAGGAAAAGCCCATTAAATACCAAACTAGTTATTTATTTTTTGTATCTTCCAAGGATGCGAAAAAAATCTTCAAAAAATCGCACAAAATCACACAAACTACCCTTAATATGGAAACATTTGTAAAAATGTCGTTTTCAAAAATGGCTCTTAACCATTTTAATTGAAATACCATATTATTAAAGATATTTACATCCTAATAATAGTATATCTTGAGTTTTCTGGGAATAGCCTTTGAAGACCTTTTTATTCTGGTTGAGTTTTGCACAATGTTACATAACGCTTAAACCGTAAGAGATAGACAAGAACTTAACACGCAGAAAATGTAAAACTCGTTAAAACACATAATTTATATCATATACGTTTTTCTTGAACAGCTGATAGTTTTTGAGAAATTCCTTGTTATTGGTTTCAGTAATTTAAAATAATAATCTTTTGTAAGAAAGTTTGTATTTAGAACAGCTAGAAAATGTTATCTGAATGAAGCACTTTAGATTTGTATTTTCATAAAGTTGCCACTCGACTGTCAGCGGAAATTAAAATGCCTGACTGGGCACTCATAATGTTGCTTTGTCATAACTATTAACGACATCTGTGCGCATTTTAATGGGTACCTATACTTTATGATTTTCTTTCTAATTTTTCTCACAAAATAGTCAAAAGAAATGCAATTCGAGCTCTAAATCTTCTAGCATGTATTTATTCCGAAAAATATCCTTGTTTAACGCCTATAAAGAGTAGAGAATTATGTAGATATCATTAAGGTTCTTATAATTTATTTCTAGTAGCTTGTACTTGTGCTGTATTTTTCTTGACGTCTACTACCTCATTCATAACAAAATCTTTAATATTTGGTATCGAGCAGCTGACTCAGGCGTTTCGCCTGGGATTGGCATTTGATAGGTAATGGGTTCGAATCCCGTGCCTGGTCTCACTGATCCTATGGGGTTTTTCGGGGGGTTTGCCGAGTCACCAAGCGAAAGCTGGAGAGGTTTCTTAATTTTTCGAACTTTCTGTCCATAGATTTTTTCGGGAATTTTGCCGAGTCACCAGGCGAATGCTGGAGAGGTTTCTTAATTTTTCGAACTTTCTGTCCATAGATTTTTTCGGGAATTTTGCCGAGTCACCAGGCGAATGCTGGAGAGGTTTCTTCTTTTCCCGAACTTCCTGTCCCCTCATTTCACCTCCATATCATTTCATAGCTTTTAAGGTTTTAAGTATCGGTGTGATAGTGAATCCGTTTTGGAAACACAGTTCTCGACGGGAGGGTGACGTTAGATTCGTTCGAAGGACTTGCGGAGTTCATCAGACCCAGGGTTCGGCTGAGATGAAGAACTGCTTGGGCTATTTTAGGCACCCACCACCGGAGCTCTTTTCCCGAGGTTGGTTTCGGCTGCCCGTTGGATACTCTCATATCATCCTAGGGACTGACGAACCGGTTTGGAACCACGTCAAGAATGCACCAACCAACCAATATTTGTGCAATTTTATATGCCTCAAACAAATTGTTTTATTACATCCTTCGCAAACATTAAACTCCAGATTGTAAACAATAGTGCAGCACATGAGCACGCTTGAAAGAACATTGTAGGCCACAATTTGTGTATAATTTTATCTATTTTACTTATTTCATAGTTTTCAAATGTAATTAGATGATAATATTTATTATTATTATTATTATTATTATTATTATTATTATTATTAATGTTCCCGACGACAGTAATGGCCCCATAGGTTTCACCATATTGCCGCTGCTCTGTCAGTAATCGAATCCAAATTCATTCGACTCGAATACGATACCAAAAAATCAGTCCCATTCACATGACATTCTCTAGCTGTTCCGCAAACAAACCTTTCATACAAAAGATTATTCATTTATCTACATTGTGCTAATTGAGGCAAGCACTAGCAGAAATAGTCTTATTATTCGCTTCTTTTCTAAGTTGAAGGGAAATAAGGGAATGCACAGGCTAAAGGGAAAGTCAAATCTTTTAAACGCCTATCGCTATGTGAAACTATCGAAATTAGTTCCCTCTGCTTGCTAGCTGTAAACAAAAGAGAGACGAAAGAAATGATAGCTTTCCGTTTAAGAAAAGTTTAATTGGCTTAATCTCGGAAACGGCCTAACCTACAAAAAAAAAAAAAAAACGTAACTTCTGTGTTTTAACATTTTTTTTTGGAAGTTTTTGTCATACATTTCGTTTGTCAAAAAATCTGATGTGTACCATTCACATGACTTTCTCTATATCCCTGCAACAAATTATTCTTAAAAAGCTTATACTTCTGTTTACTTTATGCTAATCAGAATAAATAGTAGAAATAGTCTTATTACTTGCTTCCTTGTGAATAGAAGCGAAATAAGGGACTACCATAGGTTAAAGTGATAGTCAAAAGCTGGTTGATATGTCCATTTGTCCATCTCTTACAGTTTAGCAGTTATTCAAAATTCAGTAAAATTCATCCAGAATAAACTGCTCTTCAGAAAATATTCCCAGAAAATTCAAGATATACATTTTATTTGTCAGGTAAGTATCTTTAATATACGAAATTTTAATCAAAATCGTTAGACATTTTTGAGAAAATCAAAATTTTCGAAAAAAGATACATGTAAAGGGTAGTTGCGGGTGGGGGATTTTTCTCAAAATGTTCGTGTCGCATCCCTGGAAGATACTAAACTTAAATACCAAGTTTGGTATTTTACCGACTTTTCGTTTTTGAGTTATCGTGTTCACAGACACACGGACACACTGACACACGGACACACGGACACACACACACACACACACACACACACGGACCTTTTTGTGAAAATGCTTTTTTTTGGATATTGGGGACCCTAAAACATATATTTCCAGTGAAATCTCGGTATCGAATTTTTGGGTGGAGTGCAATACTTTCTCTATACACTATGTACATAGTGCCTATAGAGAAAGTAAAAATATATTTTCTTGAAAATCTTCATATTGCATCCTAGGAAGATACTGAATTTAAGTACTAAGTTTGGTGTTTAACCGCCTTTTGTCTTTTTAGGCAAAGAGGCACGTACAAATACGCACATTCAAACACACATACACACATATAGTCACACACGGACATGTTTCTAATAGTGGTGTTTTGGATTCAGAGGTCTCAAAACATGTATTTGCGGAGAAATCTCGGTATCGAATATTTGGGTGGAATACAATACCTTCTCAATCTATTATGTGCATTGTACATTCTGCTAGAGAAAATGAAAAACCAACTATAATATTTCCAGTGGCGAATCAGGCTTCCGTGAACTAATGCAAGCGAATCTGTCTGATAATACCGTTTCCACAATACTCAGGTTTTACCCTGAGTGATCTAGGAAAATAATTTAATTAAATGTCTTTTAGCTATTGCCCTGATATTGAAACGCAGTAGTCTATAGGATTGTGTTTTTAAGAATGTAGCTATATGAGTATTAAAATATATCATGAGTACCTTTTAAATGTTTGATTTAAATCTAGGATCATTTTCCTATTTATAGTGACTTACTTTTATTTTCTCTAGCACTTATGTACTATGTACATAAGTAAATAGAGAAGGTATTGTATTCCATTAAAATTCGATACCAAGATGTCACTGGAAACACATGTTTGGGACCCCTATGATTAAAATAAAATAAGAACAAGATTTGTGTGTATATGGGTGAGTATGTGCGGTGTTTGTGGGCAGCAGGACTCAAATACGAAAAGCTTTTAAATACAAAATCTGATATTTAACTTAAGCATTTTCCAAGGATGCGACAGAAGGCTTCCAGTAAAATTCCCCATCCCAACTACCCTTACATGGAACATTTTTCTGAAAGCTTTGATTTTCTCAAAAACTGACACTAGCGATTTTGATTAAAATACTATATGCTTAAGATATTTATGATAAATGATATGAATATCTTGAAATTTCGGGGTATAACCTCAGAAGACCACTGCATTCTGGATGGCTTTTGTATAACTGGTATACCGTAAGAGAGGGACAAAAAATTATAACACAAAAAATATGGGTCTTGTTGAAGTATACAATTTATATCATATACATTGTTTTCCAGATTTAGCCATTTCCGAGATACTCCTTGTAATTCGCTACAGTTATAAAATACTTAGATTCTTCGTAAATATAAGTCGTCCGTGTTTCTTTTGTTTTACTCCTAACCATACAAAGAAACAAATTTCAATGAAAATCGCATAGCTGCAACTTTTAAAATATTTGACTATCGCTTTAGCCTAGTGCCGTAGTGGCCTTCTACTTATAAAGAACTAAGTAATAAGACAATTTCTGCTAATGTTTATCTTGATTAGCATGGCGTAGTAAGAGTAATACATTTTTGTACGAAGTGTGTTTGAGAAAGTCATATGAATGGAGCACATAAGATTTTTTGACTGAGATTTCGCAAGCGTGGATAGAGGGTCCGGTCTACAATATTGCCTAATCTGTGCCTCTGAACTATGGTATGACCCCGAAAGTGATGCCCAGCAATGAAGCTAAATTCCTGACAGCTCTTTACTGATATCATAAAGCATCTTAATCCTAGAATCTTTTTATGGATGCAAATTATTTCGCTAATCTTAAATCTTAAAATGTAAACTACACCTTCTAAACAAAAACTGTTGCAATTAAGAACAATTACAGCAGCCCACCTGAGTAGTGTGGTGGTAGCGCGTCTGCTTCACATTCAACAGGTCGTGAGTTCGAATCTCGCTTAGGGTGAGATACCTGGATGAGGTTTTTTTTTCGGGATTTTTCTTATCCTGAGAAGACGAATGTCGAGTAACTTTAACCTCTATGGATCCCGAGATCATTTGAGCAAAATTTCACCAATTTCATTCATCGTTCGATACGATCAACTAGGTTAAAAGACGATAAGTTACAAAAAAAAAAAAAAAAAAAAAAATACAATTATACGGTTACCCTTTTTTCTTGTATTTTAAAACGAAATTCCTACCTTCATTTGTGCTATGACGCTTCGCAATTATGACGCCAAGTTTTCTAAGTTAAACTGAATTGCATGATGTTGAACAAACAATTGTATTAATTTACTAACATTATATCTGAAACCATCTTTTTAGTTCTTGTGAAAACCTATCAGAAATTTGAATAAAACGCTTAAGGCTCGCCATGTTAGTTTGTGTCAAACACACTGGGCTTGTTGCAATACAAGAAGAAAAACCACTACTTCTTGGATGTAATGACGCATGGGCGTTCTAGGAACCAGAACGAGGTGAAGCAAATGAAGAAGGAAATGGCTCTTTACGTCATCATCAAAGTCTGCCTGTCGGGCCTGATGTAAAACAAACGTATGTTTATATGAGCGTGTTGAAAGTAATTTTTCTTTGCCTTTGGTACTATACCGGTATTAGGATTATATACAATTACCAATTACTTTATGAGTAATAAATAGGAAATAGATAAATGATTTCAATATACAGATTGTTTCAAAACGACACCAAACGAAGATATAGACCATGTTGGTCATATCATATGTGATAAGTGAATATAATTTTCAGCTCTAAATTCAGCATACAAGAACTGCCATAAAATCCCCATGAATTAGGCAGTCGTACATAGCCAAATGGCACGTGCCTGGCCCACTCCAAGAGAGATGCCGGTTGGTGGTCCCAGTCGTGTGGTTTGATAGACACGCCGGCGCCAAAACCGAGCGGTCGCTATTGACACCATATATTCATACACAATGATAAACCTTTAAGGGAACCAACTGTCACAACTTCAGATTCAGTTTTTCTTAAGCAACTATCTTCATTTTTTACCACAAACTTTATGAAATTTTGAGACAAATGAATAAATTATTTTTTAAGAAAAAAATGTATTTATTTTTTGTACTCTGCGCTTCAGTTTTCAAAATTTTGTGGCAAAACTTCATATTTACGTTCCAGGAGTATCACTTTAAACATTGTTATATGTCTCTCAAATTAATTAAATATTACCGCAAGAAAAGGTCTGGTTCATACTTTTCTCACTATTTAAATAGATTAGTTAACTGTGTTAATAAAAATGCATAAATAGCGCGTCTGGTTAGTGTTGTGGTGTAGTGTTGTAGTGTCTCGCTTAGGGTGAGTTACCCGGATAAAGTTTTTTTTCGGACTTTTCCCTTATCTGTGAAGACAAATGTCGAGTAACTTTGAACCCGAGATCATTTGAGCATTATTTCACCAATTTTAGTCACCGTCCGATATGACCAACTTGTAGGTTAAAGGACGATAAGCTAAAAAAAGAATGTATATATATATATATATATATATATATAATTAATTTTACTTACTTATAAAATTAATCGATAAGTTTCATTTATTATGGTATTAAGATTATCTGGTAGCAAAATCCAACTCATCGGTTGAAATATTCACCGCAGGAGGCATTTTGAATATTTTCATGCGTTGGAAAATGCATTTATAGAAACACACCTTTTAATACTTATATTGACATTTCTGATGATTAAAACTTTCATTTATAAGATCACGAGACAAGTGCAATTGAAGATATCTTCCGCATATTCATCTACAAGAACCTCGGTATATTAAATGCACTAAAATCCAAAAATGGGCATTTTCAGGACTTTAAAATTGAAAGCGAACAAGTTTTTGCTGGAAAACGTAGAAAGGAAATTCGGCATATCAGCAAATTAGTATCTTTCTATTCTAATATATGCAAAAAAGTTATTTCTTTGCAGATTTTCATGTCTCTTGCAAGAAAACAAAAGAAAAAAAAAACAGAAAACAAAAAACGCACAAACATTTTTTCTAATTTTTTTTCTGATTCAGAGGTTTCAAAACATGTATCTCTGGTGAAATTTCGGTATTTAATTTTTTGATGGATTAAAATTCCTTCTCTACCTACTGTGTACATTGTACATATGAGGTCTAGAAAATAAAAGGCAAGAAAATCTGATGTGTTCCATTTGCTGGACTTTCTCTAAATCTCTGCAACAAACTATTGTTAAAAAGCTTATGCTTCTTTTACTTTATGCTATTCGATAAAAAATTAGCAGAAATGGTCTTATTATTTGCTTATGTAAGTAAAATGGAAATAAGAGAGTACCATAGGTTGATGTGATAGTCAAAAGCTGGCTGCTTGTGACAAGTTCCTTTGTTTGTTTGGGCAGGAGTTGACAAATTCCCGTATGTGAAAAGTATAAGTATTTTAAAGCTGAATATCTCAAAAGCAATCAGCTCAACGGAAAAAAATTAAATAATATAAATTGTGTGTATATTCTCTAAATTTAGCTTTTGTCTATCTCTTAGGGTTTACCAGTAAAATTCAACCACAATAAAATAAAAAGGCTATTCCCAGAAGATTAAATATATACATTTTATTTGCCATATAAATATCTTTAATATACGATATTTTATTCAAAATCGTTAGAGCCATTTTTGGGAAAATCAAAATTTTCGAAGATTTTTCCATGTAAATGGTAGTTTGCAGTTGGGAATTTTTCACAAAATCTTCGTGTCGCATCCCTGGAAAGTACTCAACTTAAATACCAAGTTTGGAATTTTAACGACTTTTCGATTTGAGTTATCGTGTTACCAGACACTTGGACACACACACACTTAGACGGACCTTTTTCTGAAAATCTTTTTTTTTGGATACAGGAGACCCTAAAACATGTATTTTCAGTGAAATCTCGGTATCGAATTTTTGGGTGCAATGCAATACCTTCTGTATTTATTATGCACACATTACGTGTAGAGAAAATAATACAAACTGGTCTTACGGTATCTTAATGTGCACAAAGATGTTTGTAATTAACTCTTCAATATATCAATATATCCACCCAAATAGAAAAGACATTTTACCTAACCTCAGGGACCTACTCATAAGCTATCATGGAGCTATCTCGCTAGGTGACAAGTTAGATGTCCAAAAGTTCAGTGGACGTCAAAATTAGCGTTGTAACTGGCAAGTGTTCGCGTAGGCTAGTCACGTATGCGTACTGACACTGCGCAGTGCTTGTTATTTCGCGCACTCACGCACAACAAAAACTCAAGGTTCCTTCTTTAGCGACCTCAATTAGGTGTCCAGTGCGCGTCATCTTCGTCGCTACTCATTGTTCTGGAAATTAAATGTGTTCAATGTTGGGAGTACTGCCATGGCCACCAGTTCTCTCTAAATATAACGTACAGTTTCTCGGAACCTCATTAGTTACTTTTTCTGCGAATTCTAGCAACTATGTACAATGATCATACCAGATAGAACAAGTAGTGTATTACACCCACAAAATCTATAAAACATTTCACCGGAAATATATGTTTTGAGAAGCTCTGAATCCTCCCTCAAAAAATTACTTTATCTGCACTTACTGTGTAAGTATATTTTAATAGAGAAGGTAATTTATATTCCAACTGAGATTCGATGTTGAGATTTTAATGGAAATTTACCTTTTGAGATCCCCTAAGTAAAAAAAAAAACATATTTAGATGAATGGCACGCTCATGCGCGTGTATGTATATGTCTGTGGACAGTATAACGCAACAAAAGTCTGTTAAATACCAACTTTGGTATTTAAGCTTAGTATCTTCTAAGGATGCAACATAAATCTTTTTTAGGAAAATCATCCTCCCCGATCCAAACTACATGGAAGAGCTTTAGAAATTTTCGCTTTTTTCTTAAAAATAGCAGTAACAATTTTGCTTAAAGTGTCGTATAATAAAGATATTTACATGGTAAATAAAATGTACAACTTGAATTTTCTGAGAATAGCCAATGAAGTCATCATCATCATCATGGATGACTTTTGTAAAACTGGCAAACTGTAAGAGATTGACAAAACTTACTAAAGGAAAAAGTAGATATCGTCAAAACATACAATGTTTTGCTATCGATATTCCTTGTTATTCGTTTCTGTTTTAAAATACATATAGTTTTTATTAACAGAAGTCAGCCGTGTTTCTTTTTAGTACCCCTGACTTCGAAGAGAGAACGGAATTTCAAAGACAATGATATAGAAACAACTTTTAGAACATTTGACCATCGCTTTAGCCTAGTGTATTCCCTTAGTTGCTTTCTGCTTATAAGGAACTAAGTAATAAGAACATTCTGCTGATGATTATGTCTGTTAGCATGAAGTAATTAGAAGAATAATCTTTTGTAAGAAGTTTATTTGCAAATAAGTAGAGAAAACCATGTGAATGGAACACATCGGTATTTTAGAAAAAGGTCCGTGTGTGTCTATGTGTTTGTGTATGTATGAATGTCTATAGGCAGCATTTCAAAAATGAAAAAAAGTCTAAATACCAACATGTTTTGAAAATTAAACTTTTTTTTTAAAAAACGGCTCTAACAATTTAGATTAAAATAATGATTTAGATTAGAAAAATTAGTATTCAAGTTTGAGTATCTTCCAAGGATGAGACACGAAATTTTTCAAGAAAATCCCCCAACTACTCTTTACATAGAACATTTTTTGAAAAGTTCGATTTTCTCGAAAATGGCTCTAACGCTTTTTATTAAAACGTTATATGTTTATAATATTTAAATAACAAATTAAACATATATCTCGAATTTTCTGAGAATAGCCTGTGAAGATCTTTTCATTCTGCATGACATTTATATAGCTTTTGTATAACTGGTAAACCGTAAGAGATAGACAAGAGCTTACTACACAAAACTGTATATCTCGTTAAACACACAATCTATATACATTTGTAGAGTTTTACAGATATTCCGACTTGTTGGTTTCAGTTTATGATACTTAAAATTTTTCTCAAACGGGAAGTCATTTCCAGCAAGCAAAGAGTGCCGAATTTCAATTGTTTTATTTAGCAACCGACTTTGATAATTCCTATTCGATAATCGCTTTAGCCTACTGCATTTCCTTATTTCCCTTCTACTTACAAAGAAGCATGTAAGAAGACCAATTCTGGTAATGCTTATCTTGAAAAGCATGATGTGGATAAAGGAATAATCTTTGGTAAGAAAAGTTTGTGGAACAGCTAGATAAAGCTATGCGAATGGAACGTATCATATTTTTTCTCAAAGAAATGAATGACAATTTGTATTTCGCCATTTATATTGCATCTTAATTACATTTTACTTTCTCTAGCACCGATGTACAATGTACATAGGGATAGAGAAGTATTGTATTCCACCCAAAAATTCGATGTCGAGATTTCACCGGAAATACATGTCTTAGGACCCTTTGAATCCAAAAAAAGCATTTTCAGAAACAGGTCCGTGTATGTGTATATATGTGTGTGTGAGTGTGTGTGTGTGTGTGTGTGTGTGTGGACAGCATAGCTAAAAACAAAAAGACGTTAAATACCAAACTTGGTATTTAAGTTTGGTATCTTTCAAGGATGCGATACGAAGATTTTCAAGAAAATTCCCCTATCGCTAACTACCCTTTACAAGGAAAATAATCTAAAATTTTGTTTTTCTTAAAAATGGCTCTAACGATTTTGATTAAAATACCACATATAAAAGCCATTCCTATTACAAATAAAATGTATATCTTGAATTTTCTGGGAATTGCTTCTAAAGACTGTTTATTTTGGATCAACTTTGCTTAATTTTGCATTAATAATTAACCGTAAGAGATAGAAGAAAACTTACTATACAAAAATGTAGACCTTATTAAAATACACAAGTTATGTCATCTACATTTTTTTCGTGGAGCTTACCGTTTTCGAGGTATTCCTTGTTGTTAGTTTAAATTGTGAAGTGCCTATGCTTTTCTCAGACGGATGTGTACATTTTTCATTTGTTCTACTCCTGGCCAAGCAAAGAAGCGATTTGTAATGACCATCGCATAACGACAGCTTTTAAAACTTTTGACTATCACTTTAGCCTAGTGCATTCCCTTAGTTCCATCCTATTTATAAGGAACTAAGTAATACAATTCTGCTAATGTTTATCTCGATTAGAGTGGTGTTGAAAGAAGTATTATCTTTTGTAAGAAGTTTGTTTATAGAGTAGCTAGAGAAAGTCATGTGAGTGTAACACATCATATTTTTTAGTTTAATGTAATACACGTATCATAGAAATGTGAGAACACGATTTACTTCAAGTTATGGCAAAAGACATTTCTGGTTGTAGAAAACCGCACCATTAGTATTATTTTCGTCCAGAGCATAAAAAAAATACGATGTGTTACATTTACATTACTTTTTCTACATCTCTGCTCTAAATTAAACAAAAGGTTATGCTTCTTTTTGCTTCATGTTAATCGAGAAAAAAAAAATAGCAGTCTTATAACTTGTTTCCATGAAAGTAGGAGGGAAATAAGGGAGAAGAATAGGTTAAAGCATTAGTCAAAAGCTGGTTGCTATGTGACTGAAGTGCCTTTGTTTGTATGGACAGCAGTTGACAAATTCCCTATAAGAAAACTGAAATCAATAACATCGAATATCTAAAAAACAACCCATTCTACGGAAAAAATGTATATAAAATAAATTGCGTGTTTTAACGACTTCTACATTTTCTTTGTTATAAGTTTTTGTCCACCTCTTACGGTTTAGCAGTTGTGCAAAATTCCGTAAAACTCATCCAGAATAAAGAGGTCTTCAGAGGCTATTCCCAGAAAATTCAAGATATACATTTTTTCTATATATGTGGTATTTTAATAAAATTCGTTAGAGCCATTTTTAAGAAAATCAAAATTTTCGAAAGTTTTTCCATATAAAGGCTAAATGGGGGTGGGGGGATTTTCTTGAAAATCTTCATGACACATCTTTGGTAGATATTGAACTTAAATACAAAGTTTGGAAACACAAATGGATATTTTTCTAAAAGTGTTTTTTTTTTTTTTTTTTTTTTATTCAGGAGGTCTCAAACATCTATTTCCGGTAAAATCTCGCTATCGAATTTTTGGAATATCTTCTCTATACACTATGTATACAATATGTATGGAGAAAGTAAGAAAAAAGAATAAATGTATTCTGAACACTTTTCAATTACAACCTAAGTTCCTTGTTTCGTTTGTATAACAACACTTTTAAATCACATTAAGCACTTACCACAATGTGAACGCAGGCTGTCAAGAGCAGCACACCACACACTATCGGCTGACCTTCTGCCAGCAACTGACTCTGCTGCCGTCCCTCTCCGGTTTATATACTCTTTGGTTTGCAGAGTGATTTCGCAACACTGTATACATTTCCAGGTCGAAAAACCGGTTTTATGATGTAGACAAATGACTATCTAAAAAGAGAATGAAGATACTGTTCAGGAGGAGTAATTAGCCTACCAGATAAACACAGACGTGCGTCATATGAAGACATGAACAATTAAATATCAGTTCAAAAGTGGACTCTACTGACGACTTGTATGGCGTATCCATTCTTATCTGATATAGAGTTTTAAGTGCGCTTTTTTCGTTTGAAAGCGACAAGAATAAAATAAAAATGTGATGTATTACATTCACATAATTTTCGCTACATCTCTATAACATATGTAACATATTTGTTACACCACCGGTGGTGTACCTAAAGAAAAAAACTGAGAGAAAATCTTCCGTTTACAATACGAGCATGCAATGAAATAAAATTACAATTAAATAATTTGACAATACTTTACAATTTTATGCCATATGTATACTTTTCAATTACAATTTTCCTTCCGGAGATAAAATAAATAGCACGTTGGTTTGCCGACTCTCGAGCACGCAACGCACAACTGCCTTTCGAAAAAAATGGCAATTCACACATTTCTAAAGATTGACCCTGGGATTTACGCCATTGCGAATGCAAGGCGCACGGGAAACTGAACACGCTTAAATTCAAAAGGAAAGTTCGTTGGCATTAGTGGTATTCTTGGAATAAGCACATCCTCGCCTTTGAACTGTCCTATGCTTATAGTAGCTTAAATAAAAATTGTTGTAATTTTTTTTTAGCAGCGAGTCTTATTCCGTTGCACAATTTCGGCTGATTGAGCTTACGTAGCATAATTATTACCGAGTCAACCTTGAGCTGTAAATTGTGTAGAGGAATCCCTGAAAATTCAATGAATTTAGGAATTCACTTAGATAACTGGCGACTTCATTTTGATTGGTAATGAATTAATACATATGTCCATAAATTTTACTCTGATTTTTTATGTTCAAATCATGTACGTTCTTATTAGTTGCTGCTAAAATGGCTCGATCGCTCAACCAAGCATAGTTTTTGTAATTTACACCGATAATTAGAAACACTTTCGATATTAATTCTTCCTTATACGTTGTAATGTGACAAAAATTAGGTGGAAACGAAATGAGGCCGGTAGAAATATCAACAGGAATTTTCCCATTGCCAATGTCTAATAATGCCTTTGCATCAGCAAAACGCAATGATCTGCGCAATGTGGCACATATTGTTGGTATTTCGAAA
Organism: Hymenopus coronatus; assembly: GCA_030762935.1. Lineage (NCBI taxonomy): Eukaryota > Metazoa > Arthropoda > Insecta > Mantodea > Hymenopodidae > Hymenopus > Hymenopus coronatus. The sequence continues at coordinate 62,507,311 of CM060896.1, forward strand.
ACGAAGAAGTCAGTGCACCCATAAGGTGGTGTGGAAAGGATGACATATGTAAGCGTGGGTAAGCAAGGATGCTGTTGGCATAATAATAATAATAATAATAATAATAATAATAATAATAATAATAATAATAATAATAATGGCAGCGCTTTCATAGTGTGGCGGGTAAACGCTGAAATAGGTAATGAATTATATTAAGGAGAAAGTCACAAAGTAACATTCATGCTTCTTCCGAACCTCTTTCTTTCCTTTACTCCTAATGTTCTCTACCTCTTTCTTTATTTTATTCTATGTCAAAACTGTCTTTTTAAAGCTAACAATGACATAACTAAAGAACAAGTAGATCTGGTTGGGCAAGTGATAAGTTTGTATTTGATGCTAGCTTTTTGTATTAAATGTATCCAGTTAACCCAAAATATGACTTGATCAGATGTATTAAGAGCACCGTAATTGAAGTGTGATGATGACGGGGATATCTTCATGTACTAATGAAATCAACTTTAGCTAGCTCATGTACCACATAACCTCAAATAATCAACATCTGCAATAGGAAGTTAACCTAAAATGGTTTACTATCCGGGTTCCGTCATTTCTCCACCATTTTCAGATTCCAAGAATTATTGGTTATCCGTATAGTTCATAACTTGTTCATTTTAAAGAATTACAACAAAATGCTTATTTCTTTATTTAAACGATGTGACCAAGGAAACCATAGTACATAAAAATATATTTGATTTCCCTGTTATCTTGCGTCATTCACTGCATAATCTGGTGGATTCCCTCAGCATTGACTGGGGAAGAAGATTGAGCAGTGCTATGGCCATCTAGTGGCAAATAAATAAGTACTTACTCTAGGTGTTCGTCACCAGGAAAGCTTCTTTGCTTCTTTATTTTAAATTAAAGGATAAGAGTAAGGAAATGACAGTTATAACATAAAATGTATCTGAATTTCACAGCTGCATTGCGCCATTGTCTGGATAAACTCTTGCGTGACCTTTATATTGAATGCGGAGGAAAAATTGAGCAGTACTAGGCCATCTAGTGGCAAGTGGTAAGTGCTTACTTTAGGTATTCATCGCCAGGAAATCTTCTTTGCTTCTTTATTTTAAACGATAAGAGTATGGAAAGGGCAGTTAATACATAAAAACGTATTTGAATTTTACTGCTGCGTTGCATCATTGTCTCGATAAACTGGTGCGGTACCTTAACATTGAATGAGGGGAAAATACAGCAGTCCTACAATCATTTAGCAACAAATAACCGTGGTACCACTGCCATCTGACAGCTATTAACCGAAATGCGTTCCCTTGGCACTGTATGCTGTTTCATATTATGAGACTTTAAAAACGTTCCCGTAGTATTTTTAAACATTTACATTTTCGCAAACTTTATCGTCACAATAACGAACACAAATAAAAAAAAAAAATTAAAAAAAAAGAATAGCTCAATTTGGTGCAGTCGTTCGGAAGTGATGGGCATTTATATATTTGTTGTATAAAATCAGGGAAAGATAACTGTTGAAAAATCACAAGAATCATATTGCCGAAGTATGGTAATGGTTTCACATGCCATGCACATCCGATTAAAGTCATCATCTATCCCAGTACCATACCAGTATAATATTGCTCTGATTGCTGTAAGAGCTAAGATTCAATATGAGGCGGACATTATGGCAATATTCACAGAGTTAATTTCTTCCTGTAAAATTAAATAAAAACGTTAAGAAAAACGTGTGTATATACACGCGGTGGAAGGTGAATAAATGTAAATATCTGTATCAGCGTTTTAGGACGATGTGATGATCCAATACTTGCAGTTCTATTTCCTAAAGTTATGTTTAGAAGGACAATTTCACGATATTTTTAGGATGGCTGCTATTCTCATCTCAGATGCTTGGTGATTGTTTCCGTAACATGACACACAGTTGATCCTTCTCTGCCCTCTACTCTTTGCCCTGTCCCATCATAGGTGGTGTGATGTAAGTGAAGAATACCGATCGCTTTGAAACTTCAACCTATGTAACAACATGTTTTTATTTTCATACATCATTATCTAAAATTCCCAAGGTATGCAAGGTTCAACTTAAAAATATTGAAGTCAATGATGTTATGCTTTATTTAAATTTAGTTTTATTGAACAAATGCTTACTCAGACCAACATGCAAGCATTTGCATTCCGTTCTTTAAACTACAAGGTCAGCATCATTGCTCTCACAGAGGTGAGAAATCAAAATAGATAATTAAGAGAACCCGAGAATCATTTAGCATATTGCATTTAATGTTCGTCTTTTGGGAAGATGATCTAGAAATCGCCAATGCTACAGTCCCCCGTAGCATTGGCAAATTTCCCACTTGCGCCCTAAATTAAATGCATATCTTTTAATTCAGCATGAAAAACCTGTCACTATGTAAAGGAAAGTTTGCGACTGAATCGGTACCTTGTTTCCTCACTGTGGAGCCACGAAATGCAGGTCCGGGTGTGCAAGTTGCACTAAACACAGGAATTGGCGCGAACGTGTATATAAACACAACAGAGACATAACGCATGATCGTTCAAAACACATTAGACTTCGAAATTTGTGCTTCATTTTGACAATGTTGTTGGTAATGAGACAAAATGAGACATGTGCTATACATTGTTCTGTACTAAATATGAAATTATTTGCACTTATTCACCTCCCACCCTGTACATAAACTATAGACTTTGTTGGGGTTACAGCTAGCTATGTAGTTGATCTGAAATTGAGGATAAATTGATAAAACGATGATGAAAACCTTCAAAACATCGGTTTTAAACCAACTTGTCTAGCTGAAGAAAGCTTTCAAAATATCAGTTTTAAATCAGCTTGTTAGAAGATCGGGAAGATCTAGAATAATTACTCCTTCAGGAAAGTTGAAATAATATTGTTTGATTATCATTATATATAGCAATTCATGATCATTTTACTTATAGTTATCTACACTCAAATTACCAAGAATGTAAATGACTGCAGCCATAAATCGCTGAGGGCAGGTAAAAACTGTCTGATGTCTGTGCTACATGCGAGGGATGGGGGTGATTACAAACTTGCGACATTAAAGTCCAGAAACTGTCAACATCATTTCTTTTCTTTAATGCTCAAGCATTTCTAGGCTGAGCATAACATTTTCATTGTTACTTCGGGCTGTTGCCATGTTGGTTCAATGGTTAGAGAGACCGCCTAGAGACCGGGAGATCCGTAGTTGAAATCTTGGCTATGACATTGAATTTTTCAGTCTGATTCTACCTATCCAACTCCTATCCTGCACACGAACTGTGTAAAAACATTAAATTAACATTTTAGAAAAGTATGTATTGTGTGCGCGCACACCAGTGAACAGTATAACTGAAAAACGAATAGTTGGCTAAATATCAAACATAAGAGACGGTGTTAATGAGTAGCCCTTCGCTGCAGACTACCCTACTGTATGGAACAGTTTTGAAATTATGATTTCTTGGAAAACTTCTTGAACCATTTTGCTAATAGTACCGAAACTACACATATTTACATTAAATAAATTATATTTCTGAAGATAGCTAGATAGATGGGTCCCCAACATCTGACGGATCTCGTTCGTTTTTATATGTCTGTGGTTTTGGCAGCGAGCACAAGTGGAATATTAATGTATTTTCTTCTGGGTTCTATCTTGATTACACTGTATAATAGAGGGTAAGATTCAGGGAGGACTTTTCTTCATTGCTATCTTCACTGCACGGAGTGGAATGGGCTCTTTATTTTTCATAGCAACCGTGTTACTTTTCGAACAGGGAAGTAGAAATGCCTCTGAAATGTCTTCGTTACGACAGAATAGCAAATGTTTCAAACGATGTCAGAAAATATTTTGTCTTCAGGGTTCCTATATGCGAAATATCTTATGTTAATTGATTAATTGCTTAATTGATTAAAAGTATGCTCTGAGTATTATCTCTATTTTGTTATCCTCCATTATTTTATATTATATGTTATGTTATTCGTACTGTTTGTGTGAATGACAATCTGTAGTTGATATATGAAGAATAAATAAATAATCGGATACATTCCATTCACATGACTTTATCCACCTGTTCTGCAAACAAAATACAATTATTAAGGAATGTTTTGCTATCTACTTCATGCTCATAGAGATAAACATTAGTGAAACGGTCTTAGTACTTGCTTCCCTATAAATACAAAAGAAAAATAAGTGGATATCCTAGGCCAAAGCGTTAGTCAAATATTTTAAAAGCCGATTGCTATGTGTGAGCATGTGTTGCATGAACAGGAATAAATCAAAAGAGAAGGAAAAGACAAATTCCCGTTTGAGAAAGGTTAAGTATTTTAGAATTGAAAGCAAAGAATATCTCAGAAATGGTTACCCCCCTCCAAAAACCCTTAGTTATAGACCATAAATTGTGTTTTAACTACATAGCTTACAAAGGGTCAGCCAAGTTGTAGGAAGACCATCAGCAAGAAAACAATAGGACCCAACCCCTTCTCTGAGGATTGTCACATGGAACATCGAAGGCTTCAAAAAAAGGTTGGGTAGCGAGAATTTCTTGTATTTCCTTAGTGATTTTGACGTTGTATGTTTAACAGAAACTTGGTTGAAAAATGGAGAAAATGTAACACTTGCTAATTTCCATAGTTTTAGTAGGGGAAGGGAGACACGGGGAAGGAGGGGAAGGTGGCCAAGAGGGGTATCAGTTTCATTCAGGTCTGAGCTGGAGGCTGAGATAACTAAATTAGAAATCAGTTTGGAAGGGGTGATTGCTGTATCTTTGGCACAGGGGGGAGTACAAATAATAGTTATAGGATTATACAACCAGCCAGCAACGTCCAAATATGCAAACAGGAATTTCTTCAGTGACTTAACCGAAACGTTAGTGCAGTTACAGGAAAGGTTTCCAGGAACTGAATTAATTCTCTTAGGAGATTTTAATGTGAGGTTAGGAGGGGAGAATATTTCTCTAACTGGGGGTCATCAATGGGGGGAGGAATTCCGCGAAGGTCAACGAAAGAGCAAGGATAGTTTTATTAATGGGGAGGGCAGACAATTACTTGCTTTCTGCGATGCCTTCTCTTTAGAAATAATGAATGGCAAGTACGGTGAGAATCGAGAGGGAGAACTCACTTTCATAAATGAAAATGGGGGTAGCATAATAGATTTTATTTTAATAAGTCAGGGTTTAATTGGCAGAATTAGAAATTTTTGGGTGGGGGATCGTATCGAGTCACATCACTGTCCGGTTGTCCTGGAACTGAATATAGAGACGGCCATGGTGGGGCATGCACCTGAAGAGGGGCAGGGGGACGAAGGGAGATTCATTAGTAAATTTATATGGAAACCGATAGAAAAAGAAGTATTTGTTGATACATTAGAAAGAAGACTCGGGGAAAGGAGCGCAGGCACAGCGGAGGAACTAACGCACATAATAGCAACGGCTGCGGGGACAATGAAAGTCCAAATGCATGGTAAGGTAAAACGATTCAATGGTTGGTATGACCAGCAATGCAGAGCTGTAAAGAAACAAGCAGAGGAGGCTCTGTCAAAATTCAGAAGGGAGGGGGGAGATGACATTAGGAAAATGTTTACAAAAAAGCGAAGGGAGTATAAACAGCTCTTACGGGAAAAGAGAACTACGTGGCAAGACAAAATTACTCAGAAAATTAGTAATATGTTAACACGGGGGGATAACGCTGAGATGTGGCAAGTAGTAAAACATTTAAGAGGCCACCGTCAGGCGCCCAACGAAATTTCTCCCAGTAAATGGGCAATGCATTTTATGGGAATATTCAGGAAAGGTGAAAGGGAAGGAATTTTTATAAAGGAAGTGCAAATTTTGGGAAATCTTGAGATCCCAATACTGGACGAAGAAATATCAGCACGAGAAATAGCACAGACGCTGAGGAGTCTGAAGGAAGGCAAAGCTCCAGGGTTGGATGGGCTGCCCCCGGAAGTTTTTAAAGCCGCAGCCAATGTTAATGAGTTTGGTAGGAGTATGCTCCAGATATGTAACAGATTGTTTATTGAGGGGAATTACCCTACCTGTTGGGGAAAGGGCATTATTCATCCCATTTATAAAGGGAAGGGAACTATTGGAAATCCAGATAACTATAGGGGGGTTACTCTTTTGCCAATTATGGAGAAAATTTATTGTAGAGTGTTATATAACCGAATAAAGGACTGGGAATCTAAATTTGGCAAAGTTTCAAAATTTCAAATGGGTTTCAGAAAAGGACACAGTACCATAGATGCCGCTTTTATATTAGACACTTTAAGGACGAAGCAACTGTTAGTTAAGCGGGAAAGCTTCATTGTGCTTTTGTGGACTTTAAGAAGGCATTTGACTATATAATCGAAATGCATTATGGTACAAACTAGGCAGAAAGGGGTTATCAAGTAAAATGGTTAGAGCATTGCAGGCAATGTATCAAAATGTCGAATTCTGTGTAAAGTACGACAGAAACAGAGTGTCTGAGAACTGCCGAAGCTATAGGGGAGTGAGGCAGGGTTGTATTTTATCTCCCTTGCTATTTAATCTCTTTGTGGCTGATATTACTGATACAATGATAGCAGAGAATATTCAAGCGCCAGTAGTAGCGGATTTGCAGATCCCAACACTTTTATCCGCAGACGATTTAGTATTGTGCTCTACGACAGTAAACGGATTGCAACGAGGACTGGACAAACTTAACTATTGCGATGAATGGCTACTTACAGTTAATGTGAATAAGAGTAAGGCAATCACTTTCAAAAAGGGCCTCCGGGTGAGAAGTCCTCTCAACCACGGAGGCAGTGATCGCTAGCTATTGTTTGGGAGTAGCTGCTTCTAATTGCTTCTAATGTTTAGTTGTTACGTAAAGTACGTATTTGTTTATTATACACCTTTAATGAAGACGCTGCCCTCTCACTGCTGCTGCCTGAGAGGCGCTGGTTCTTTCCTCGACTGCTGTCGTCGTGTAGAGCAAATTTGACTAATCAGGGGCATTAAGAGTGAATGTACATAAAATAGCAATCTGTTTTCTTTCTATTCATGTATTTGAAGATATTTTAAGATTTTAATACTCGACGATAAAATGTCAACACTGATTTTACAAGCACCCGGAGGTCCCGGATTCGATTCCCAGCTGGGGCGGGGAATTTTTATTTAACTAGAATTATTCCTTATGTCCCACAGAGTCTGGAAGTATATATGCGAGGATGAATGTGTGTGTGTGTATGTGTGTGTGTGTGTGTGGGTTTGAAGAAAATAAAATGATTAAATGAAACGCTTAAGAATCTTCAGACAACGAGTTGTTTCAAGTGCAAAGCTCCCGATATGACCTTAGATGTTAAAGGGGGCTATATAAATGAAACAATAAAAAAATTGTAAATTAAGTATAGTGTACCCATTCTTATCAGCGTTAAGTTTAGCCAAAAAACAAGTGCTACGTTTTGTTCATGTAACTATTTCAGGATGCTGAATAATTAGAAGACCTATTTGTTATTTTTTAGTATTATTGTTGTGCATGACTTTGCTACAATTGTTTTTTGTTTTCAGAATAATAGTGTAATGCATACAAGCTTGTGTAAGGGAATAACATATTTTAGAATTAAAATATACATTCATAATCTGGATGTTTCCATGTTTCAGCAAAATGTTTCTACATGATATGTTACAGTTTCATTGTTGAGTATGATTTTTACAAGTTATGTTTTGTTTTGTAGAATGGTAATGTCAATACACACAACAGTATTTAAGGGAAGAATATATTTGGGCACTAAAACATGTATTCATTATTTGAATGGTTTCATGCTTTAGCAAAATATATGTCTTATTTCGGCAAAGTTTTCTTCAAAATGTACCTCTCTAGTTACGGCGCGGGATCCACCATCGAATGATTCGGCATTATGACGTTTCGAGCAAGATGGCAACAGCTCATTACCCTTGTTGGTGAATATGTTGGGAGAGAATAAATTGTTAAACTTATTTTTACTGTAGTATATTAAATCTGTGAAGGAAATTTTAAACAATTGTTATAATTGAATAAACATAGTTTTATTAATTGAATCAGAGTATATTGAAATTAATTATACAATTTTGTTTCCTCAAATTTAAAATATTTTATTAAATGTGATGGACGACGGTAAATATTGAATTCACAAAACATATTCTAAATCATTTTTGAATGTCCATAGGAAGAATGAGTAAACAAAGTTTTAATATGTCCAACCATACACGCCGAGCTCCAACTCAAAGCTATAGGTATTAAAAAAAATGTTTTATAAATCCAACTACAGTTGGTTTTTTAGAAAGAATGTGAAAACAAAATTGTGTGCAATGATTTGATAAGCATGGGAAACTCTTTTTAGTAAATAGTACACACAGAGACGGTATTGCACTTCACCCAAAAATTCGATGCCGAGATTTCACTGGAAATACACGTAACCTATGTATTTTCTGTATCCAAAAACGGTGTCCTAGGAAAAGTATCTGTTTGTTTATGTGTCCATGTGTCTGTCTGTAAACGACATAACTTAAAAACGAAAAGTCAGTTAAATAGCAATTTTGATAATTTAGTTCAGTATTTTCCTAGGATGCGACACGTACTTTCCCAAAGTATCATTTACATACAAATGTCCGATTGTTTTTATATTCTCAAAATTGGCTATATGCTTTTGATTAAAATACTGTACATTAAAGATATTTGCATTGCAAATCAAATTTATATCTTGTATTTTCTGGGAAATAGCCTTTGAAGGGTCCTTCATTCTGGATGGCATTTGCGTAACTGGTAAACCGCAAGATAGGCAATACTTACTGCACATCAGAATGTAGATCTCGCTAAAACACACAATTTATATTATACATATTTTTACTTTCTCTATACCTACTATGTACATAGTGTGTGGAGAAGGTATTGTATTGCACCAAAAATTCGATACCGAGTTTTCACCGGAAATATATGTTTGAGGCCCCTGAATAAAAAGAATAGAAACATTTCCGTGTGTGTCTGTCTATTTATCAGTTTTGTGTGTGTGTGTGTGTGTGTGTGTGTGTGTGTGTCTGTGGGCAGCATAGCTCAAAAACTAAAAGTTCGTTAAATACCAAACTTGATATTTAAGTATCTTCCAAGGATGCGACACGAAGATTTTCAAGAAAATCCCCCCCACACTCAACTACCCTTTACATGGAATATTTTTCGAAAACTTCGATTTTCTGAAAAATGGCTCAAACGATTATGATTAACATGTCGTACATTAAAGATATTTACATGACAAACAAAATGTATATCTTGAATTTCCTGGGAATAGACTCTGAATACATCTTTATTCTGGATGAATTTTGCGGAATCTTGCATAACTGGTAAACAGTAAGAGACAAACAAAACCTACTTATCAGATAATTTAGAGCTCGTTAAAACACACAATTCATGTTACATATAATTTTTTCTTGGAGTTGATAGTTTTTAGATATTCCTGGTTATTAGTTTCAGGTATAACATACTTATACTTTTCTCATACGGGAATTTATCAGCTCCTGTCATACAAACAAGGGAACTTCAGTCACATAGCAACCAGCTTTTGACTATCACTTTAATCTATGGTAGTTCCTTATTTCCCTTAAACTTATAAAGAAGCAAGTAAAAGGACTATTTCCGCTAATTTTTTCTCGATTAGCATGAAGTCAATGGAAGCATAAGCTTTTTAACAATACTTTGTTGCACATATATAGAGAAAGTCATGTGAATGGAACTCATCAGATTTTTTTTTGTGAAGATAAAACACTTCCGAGATAGTCGTTATTATTGGTTTCACTTTTAAAATACTAAAACGTTTCTCAAACTGGAATTTGTCATTCCTTTTTCTTTTGTTTTATTCCTGCTCATGCAAAGAGAATCAAATCGAATAACAAGCAGCTATGTGATAAAATATTTGAATATCGCTTTACTTAGTGTATTCCCTATTTCCCTTCTACTTTCACTGAACTAAGTAATAAAGAATTTCTAGAAAATTTATCTTGATTAACATGCGGTGGATAGAAGAATAAGCCTTTGTAAGAATATTCTGTTGTAGAGAAATACTACGATACTAATATTTTGTATGGTAGATTCCTGAATAGATACGATTGCTTCTGCATTTTATAAAGAATATTGTACGTATATTATGTCTATTAGGATTGATAGTGCCTCGAATTAATTAAAGCAATTTATAAAATATGGTAAAGCAGAAAACTCGACATAACATGCAGAGCCATAAACGAAATGGAAAATATGTTTAAAAGCTGTACAAAATAATAACATTTATTGTGAGAAATTAAAACTTGAATGGAAATGAGTACAAAAATGAGACAGTATAGAAATCACAAATGTTTGTTGGAAGACGTTTTTTAACTACAATACAAAATATGAATAACGATTCAGAATGAAGCAGTGTGATAATATCAGTGCAAACTCTTAAACGATGATAACAAAGTCTGCTTGATGATGTAAATACTCTATGCTGTAGAGTTGCGTAGTTGCAGTCCCAACCAAAAGCCTCCATCAATTGTCATATTTAATCCTTTCCTGTTTATTCTTATTGGAACGGGAGTCTTAGAAACCACTTTCAAATTGAAAAGTGACAGAATGTGAACTACCGCCATCTTGGATTCCATAAGTGCAAATCGGTTACCTGAAAAACACAATGAATATACATTTAATAAATGTTTAAGTAGAAAACATCTTATTATATTTAACTAATTTAAGGACACCCAGGAAAGGAAATTAACTCTCTTGGAAATTTAATATTTAGACACATATTACTAAATTTAACCTTCTGTTGACTCTTAACAAGATTATATGGAAGTAGTTAAGCTTGAGGAATCCTGACACAGGGACTAATGCACATATATATGCACACTTTTACTACTTGTGACACCGTAGGCGATGACACTGGTGATACATTGAATGAAGATGGAGCACCGGTGGAATGCAATGGCGGGGGAAACCGGAGAGCCCGGAGAAAACCCGCCCTTGCGTCACTTTGACCACCACAAATCCACATACGGTCGCTTGGGATCGAACTTGGGCTGTCAAGGTGTGTGGCAGAGATAGGGAATTCAATAAGTCAACCTAACTTGCCTCAGAGTATTAGATCTTAAGCTCGTTTTCTGTATTTTAAAGTTATATTTTATCGTTTTCCCAGAATTTTCACATGTTTTAACGATTTTTTTACACTTACCTATGTATTTATTTGAGGACTTTTTTAAATTATTTTTTACTGTTTGCTTTGTTTTTTGAGTGCGTGCAGATTATTTATAAAGGTTTTGAAGGTTTTCTGAGTTCAACGACAGTTGTTTAGAGTGCTTTCAATGGCATTTCATGCCATTTGTAGGGTGTTTAGAATTCAGGACAAATAGTTTCAGGGTACAATCCGACATTTCAGTTCTTTTTCAGATAATTTCACGCCATTTTGAGGGTACTAAAATAAGAAGTGGCCTTTTTCAGACGTTTTATCCCATATTTTACATTACTTTGCAGTGTTTTATAATCCTTTTTAACATTTTAATAGTATTTTAGCACACCTTGGGACTATTTTTCAATGTCTGTAGTGCTTTCACTGAATGTTTTGGGATTTTAAGACGATTTTAGTGCTGGCACAATTGTTTCGAATGCTATTAATAACATTCCATGCAATTTAGGGGGTCTAAGGCTCTAGACCGGCTAGTGTCACGGCTTTGATCAGACATTTTAAAACTAATTTGGTGACATTTTAAGTGATGCAATAAGCACTTTCGAGTGCTTTTAAAGCCATTGCGTGTAATTTTTGAGCGTATTTAGGACTCTGGATTGATAGTTTGAGGACATTTTAGTTCTTTTCCAGTCAATTCGAGCCATTTTGAGGATATTTAGGGCTGTAAACAGGTATTTAGCTCTTTTTAGTCGTTTCTGCTCAGATTTATAATATTTTCTACAATTTTCTAATGACTTAATGCGCTTTTACAGGTATCGTATAACTTTTTGTGGACACATTTTTTGTTTTGTACTATTTCAGTTTTGTACTGTTTTTCCATGTATTCAGTAGGGTTTTTTTTTTTTTTTTAAAGACACACAGTGTTGAAACACATATATGGAAATGCTTTAGCGCACTTCATACCATTTTGAAGATAAAATGGCATTTTAAACTATTTCAGACATTTTACTCATATTCCACAGTATTTTGCAATACTTTAAACAATTCTACAGACATCTATGCACAATTTGACACTATTTTGCAGAACTTTCAGTGTTTTGTATTGCTTTCTCTCTCCTTACATATAATTTATGACTTTTAAGGTATTCATAAGACAGTGTTAAGATCTTAGGCAATAGGTATTTCAGTTCACTATGAATTCAGCTTTGGGAGCTATTTTATAACATTGTGCCAGCGGCTAAGGTATACATGATGATATTTTAGAACGTTTAGGAACATATTTAAGCCTATTTGATGCTTTGTAGTCCCTTTTCTTATGTTTGATAGTAATTGAAGAGATTTCATGCCAGTTTATGCCATTTCTACAACATTTTTCAACATTTTGCTGTAATTGTTTCTGTATTTCTGACCTTTGCATGCTATTGGTTATGTTTTATAGAATTTCCATATGCTCCTGGATGATCTGATCGCTTTTGTAGGCTATCCAGTATTCCACAACTTAGTCATATTTCCCCCCAGATTGGATCCTTTATGCACTCTTTTGTATTAAGTTTCAGTATTTTTGCAGTACTTTAAGAGTCATATTATATCATTTTTACAAAGTTCTGCATGTTCAGATGCTTCCCTGGGGAGGGGATATGTTGGCATGGGTTTATGTATTTTTTAAGGTTGCAAAGCTACCATAATCTAACTTTTCTTTTCTTCATGTTTTTAATTATCTTTTGTTTGATGTCTCACTTTTCAAGGCTAACACTAGACGAATGATCTAATCTGTTCTTGTCGAAGTGCTTATTGTTTAATGAACATTATGTTGCTTCGCGTTTTCTTGCTCTTTTGTTGTTTATACAGTTTCTTTTCTTTTAAAGAAAATGTTTTTCTCTAAGCTAACATTAGATTAATGATCTGGATCTTTTTTATTGTTAAAAAGCATAGTTTTTAAGTTGTTGCTAGTATGTTCAGCTTTTATTTGTATTTGTTTTTAAAGTAAGATAATTAGCATGGGAGGTTAGGCGTCTCTCCTCTTTTTTCTGGGCTTGTGACTATTATTAGAATTTTAGAACTTTTTCATCATTCTTATTCTACTTATTCTTCTCTCGTAGTATGTCTTTTGGGGCTGTATGTAATGTAAACTTAATTTTTTATTCCTTCCACGCTAACGATGATCAGCACTGTATTTAGCATTCATTCTCTCATGACACGCTCACAAATTTGTAATGTCCATAAGCATAGCTGGATATTTCATAGTCGGCAATCTATTTTATCTCATGAAGAGATAGAGCGATTTTACAAACTAAATATTATGCTGTTCTGACATGATTAAGATCATTGAAGTTCTTATTATTTCGTTGTTTTTAAGGCAATTTATATAATTTTATGTCTTTATGGTCCTTTTAATCGTTCCTCCATCAATATCGAGAACATGCATCTTAGGCATAAGTGTGACAAAGCGCTGGATGTTTTTTCTGCTAGCTTCATCTTTAAACTTCCTCAACCCTCTTTGTTTTATGAGGAGTGGCACATATGACTTGCAGGGTAATCATATGTATCCAAATGCTCAGGAAATTGTAGCTAGTCCAGGTATACGTCACCCGTTGTGACTCGATGAATGAAGGAGTCCGTATTCGTGAACATAAGCTTTAGGTTTTCAATCCCATAAAAAGGCAATATCACATCATATTGGTAGGAGTACATGAGTAGTACGCTCATTCCTATGTATATTGCTTGTTGGATACAATCTGCCGTGATGCCATATGAACCGCTGCTAGGCTAGGTCTATATATGCTTGTATCGATGAATGTAGGGTTAGAAATCAGCTGTTCCAAGGCTTTCCAGTTTGTCACAAGACTTACATCAATTTCATTACGTATATTTCCATGGTTTTTCCAAACATAGCATTGTTAAAGAGCTTGTACAGGTCATTTTTAAAGTGATTTTAGCATGTTTACGCTATATAATATTTTAACCAGCACGATTGCTGAAATTGTAGCACACGATGAATTTATGCTCATCGTATGTGTGTGCGAGTGCCTGTTTTAACGTCATGTAATGAATAACATATCTTCCTGTTTCCAAGTTGAGCAATTAGCTCTTTTATGCTTGAATTCTGTAGGATATTCCACATAATATATATGTAATACATATATATTATATCCAAGAAGATCTTCTAGTGTTTCTGCATTAATACTGTCAGGAGAAACCCACTGCTGTACAGCCCATCCATATTGGTTATTTGCATCTTCATATGTGATACATTAAATTGTTTTTTTCTGGATCGATCTCACCCATCTCGGTGTTAGTAGTCGGAGCATACCAATGAAAGACATGACTTAATCCTCCCGTTATGTCAGATGTGACCATGAGAAGCTGCTCATAATCTAATAATAATTATAGTTCAATTGCAGTATACAAACGGATAGCATCCCAGGTAAGCCCTGGAGATGTGGACCAATATACAGGATCAACTTAATGGCTATTCAGGGTTTGCTCTTTGAAGGCTTTAAAACATCTACGAGTAACAGCACATCTGCTATATTCTCCAAAATTTCGGATTTTAAACTGCTCCTATATATATTTAAAATTATCGTGGTCTTGTTCATCGATTTCTTCTTCATTTAATTTGTTGTAGAACACTTCTGCAAACAAGCATGTTCCTTTCAAAACATACTGTGACGTGACGTAAAGGGTAGGAGAATACTTCCTTACGTGTCACCAAACCTATCTTTTCTTCTCCAAAGTACCTGCTTGTCTCAGGAAACAAGGTTAGTTTATTCAAGCTTGAACTGAGGAAACGGTATGTATCCATAAACCAAAGCTTAATATCGCCAACATGCTTTGAGAATGAAATACACTTTTTTTCCGAACACGGAATCACTTCCATTCTTTCACTTGTACAACCTATAATTTGCTGTTTTGCAGGCTAGACTACACATATTATGGACACTTCCTCGATATTCGCCAGTCAAATGATCTCTAACCTTCCAGTTCTCTTTAGTGATTTTTTATTACACAGGTAGCATTCGGTAGAAGACTGGAATTCCTTTTGTTGTTCATTCGTTAGTTTTAAGGATTAGCAGATTTGTATATACTACTAATTTTCTTTGCACGAGATATTAGATAATCCATAAACTTCTCAGCAGCCTAATAACCACTGTATACATAAGGGACAATAGGAAGACCAGTCTGTAGTTGCTCAACACATGACTAAGTGTGACGTAAACAAGCGAAAGTCAAAATAATGTTTTTGATAGTGTTGTATAGGTAGGTTCTAGATTCGATACAAGTAGTAAAGTACAATAGCCCGGAAATGCTCTCTACTCAAATTCATTTTGGAGTGAATGCAAAACTTTTTAAATGATGATAATTAACAATTAGAGTAAATCAAACATGCCTACATGGCAATCAACCCGTAAAACATTGGGAACTAGCTATAGACATACAAATAATTCATTTGCTTTTAGAAAAATAGCATCCTAAAATTTTTCAGCACCGCCCTCGTATTTATGTATCCTATGGCTGAAGTGTAATGCATTTTATTACGACCGCAGTCCTAAAAGTAATAATTATAAGTCGGGCACTTTAATGAACCTTATTAAAATGCATCTCTTCATTAAAGCTCAGTTTCCACTATCAGAAAATCCCATGGAACAACAATACTTACGAGTCTGTGCACCCTCGTAACGCTAGCAGGCACTGGACGTTGAAAGCACAGTATCGATTATTCTCATATACTCAATCGAAAAACAACTAGCAAGAGATTAGAAATAGTAAAAGTGTCGAAACGAGTGACAGAGAGATGCAACACGACATTTGTGCAAAGGCACACGATGTGACTAGTAACTTATTGTCAATCAAATCAAGAAATATGCGAAACTTTAAACATCAGAGTGCATAATCTCATTTTCAGAAAACGCATTTCTGACGTACTCTAAAGAATTGTCATAAAACTTAGACACATGGTCCAGCATAAAAGGCTGTATGAAACTTGATATATGTAGCTTGCATATATGTTCATTATAAACATAGTACGTTTATAATATCCCAGGTTCCAAAGTTGCATACTTAATTTTATTCACATGGCATACGAAAATTACATTAAATAGTTTTGCGGAATCAAAATATATCAATGAATACTGGAGATCTAACTTTAGGAATAATATTGAGCATAACGAACTGTACAGCACACACAGGAAGTTAAACAGGAAGTTCCTATCAAGACACTGAATTGAAATATCTGCAGATCTCGCACTTGAAAATATTTAGTTATACTGTGTTTTCTTGTTATGATTGTAAATGACCTTGTTACGAAATGGCTAAAATTTCCATTTGTTTGCTCATATCGATATTTGACCCTTACCTATGACTAGCTTGCATTTATCTCATTTGTAAGCAACTGAACAATTTTCTTTTCTATTTGAAGGTTATTACCAATGCAATTTCTTGGTCCAGAACCGAAAGGCAGGTACAAAAATGGATTTATCTTGTGCTTGTTTTCATCGCTGAATCTCTCTGGATCAAATTTCTCTGGGTCAGGGAAGTACTCCGGATCACGATGTATGGCAAAAGCTGGTATCCACACCTGATCACCTGGCTTTAAGAGGACAGCCGGTTCAGTTGGAAGAGTGTATGGTTTTGTACACGTGCGATCCAACAATCCTGCTGGTGGATATAGCCTCAGACTTTCTGTGAGAACAAAAGTGAAATCACTGTAAGCTTTGAGTGGAGTATAAGAAAACGTAGCAAGACAAGTGAGCCAAAAGATAGATAAGCTTAGCTTAAAACTCCTTAAGCTACTTGTGAAGAAAGTATTTGAACTTTCTTGCTACCTTATTATATGAATATTATATTTATTTCTAAATAAAATCTTAAAAGTTAATGCTGATTTTATAATTATTAAAAATGAATCTGTTAATTACAATGAAGATTAGTTAAAGTCTGTTTAAATGATTTTAAATCAATTTTTATTTTCTCTACACGTAATATGTACATAGTGTATAGAGAAGGTATAAATTATAAACATGTCCATGTGAGTCTGTCTGTCAATGTGTGTGTGTGTGAAAGTGTGAGTGGGTGTTTGTGTGGCTGTGTGAGTGTCGTGGGCAGCATAGCACAAAAACGAAAAGTCCGTTAAATATCAAAATTTATGTTCAGTATCATCGAAGGATGCCGACCAAGATTTTCAAGAAAATCCCCCTCCCCAATTATCGTTTATATGGAACAAGTTTTGAAAATTTTAATTTTCTCAAAAATGGCTGTAAAGATTTTGATTAAAATAAAGTATAATAACCATATTTACATAACAAATAAAATTTATATCTAGAATTTTCTAGAAATAGCGTCTGAAGACATTTTTATTTTGGATGGATTTTGCGGAATTTTGCATAATTGGTAAGCCATAAGAGATATACAAAAACTTACTGTAGAGCTCGTTAAAGCATTTTATCGTGGAGTTGACCGTTTTTGAGATATTCCCTTTTTATTGATTTCAGTTTTAAAATACTTATGCTTTTCTCATACGGGAACTTGTCAACATCTGGCCAAGCAAAGAAACGGATTTCAACCCCATAGCAACCACATTTTAAAGCATTTGACTGTTGGTTTAGCCTAGGGTATTTCATTATTTCCCTTCTACTTATAAGGAATTAATAAAACCGCTTCTGCTAATGTTTACTGGATTAGCATGAAATAGAAGAATAAGATTATTCAGAATAATTTGTTGCAGAGATGCAGAGAAAGTCATAAAATGCTCAAGGAAACTTTGTAGTCTATAAAAGAACAATTTTGTGTTTACTTCATTTATACTTAAAAGGTTTTAGCATTTTATAATAAAGATCTTTATTTACTAAGTATATCATTTTGTTATGACATAATCTTCCTGTTTGAATTCATAAACTTGAACAAAGCTGTGTTTGTACATATGTGAAAATATCCCCTAAGAGTTTATCAAAGCTCATGTTGAATACAAAAAACTTTAACTCCCAGCTAAATGCTTTATAAATGCACTGACTGGAAGCTGGATTGTTCGAGAAACATTGATAGGTGATGCAAATGTAGTGCAATGTTTAATTAGCTAAACTATCAAAAAATTGATTGGTTAATATTTTACTAAAAAAAACCCGACCCTACTTTAAAAATACCCTCTATGTATCTCTGAAAATAGAACAACACTTACAGAGAGCGTTTTCCTTGACATGAGGTCGTCGGTCTGCGTTTCGCAAAGTTTGTCAGCAGTATGAGATCTTTTATATATATATATATATATATATATATAAATAAATAATTCATTTATATTTATTTAACATTGATTTTCCATAAGGACCTACAAATTTTTTTGTATTTATTTAGCAGAATTAGATTTCAAATGTTGCTTTAGTAAATTCATGATAGAAGTTTAAAGGTTCCGAAAATTAAAGTTTGAATTGAATTCCAATCGAGAGATAGTGTGGCAGATCTTGATATAGCATTGCATAAGTACAGGCTGCTCGTTTCTTATAGACGAATGACCTTTAGTGAAGATATAATGAATGAGCTAGCCTATCCAGGTAAACAGGTCAGCAAATAGTTTATGTTACAATACCAAACAGCTCTGCTTTCTTATGATTACGTTTCGAGAATACACAGCGTACAGTTCACTGTAAAGAGTTCATGCCATTTCCACTGTTTTAAAAGAGATGCGTAGTTATTAATGAAAATGACAATAATATAGAAGAAGATTTCGGGAATAGAAAAAATACAAGAGAACTAGGTGTAAAGTGTAGTGTAAGAAGTAACCGAGGTTGAGAGTGAATACGTATGACTGCCATCATTAGAACTGTGGTTTGCCTTGTAGTGGCTATAATATTGCAGCGCAAAAACATAATAACGTACACAACTTCTGACATCCGTTCCTGCTTCTGTGTACCAAAGCTTCAGTAAACGAGAGTAAGTGGCTCGCATCCAACCTCCCCTTTAAACATTCGTCAAGAACTTGCGCGCAACATATAGCTAAAGAAAGTACGAGAAAGCGTGAGGAAAGAAGTCATATTTATACAGTTTCAATAACCTGTAACCGATGAGAAACTTGTATGAAAGCAATATCAGCTTTAAAATATCATTATACTAAACAAAAAGGACGGCTTTATATTTGCCGGTTCTTCGTAGAACCATCATTCGTGTAACAATAATCTCATAGCAACTACCACTGAACAACAATGATCAACGCAGAGCAACAATTTAAAGCCGAGACAAAAGAGAATCGTTTCTACATTTTACTCCTATACAGGCACACAGAGAGCTGCACTTCATCTAACATAACTTGTTATATAAATTGACGCGGCGTATACTAATTATGCTGAAAAACAATGTGTTACCTCACATGACCCTCTCTACTCACTCTTGTACACACTATTCTATAAACGCTTATTCTTCAAACTATGTTCTTTCATCTTAATCGTGATAAATAGTTTTGGCCTTTGATCGTCAGGGAGCATTTAGTCATCAGTATGTCTATGCTCTATTAAATAAACACACACAGACATACATTCATTCTCTCACTCAGATTTTAGGTCGGAGTCCTTTAGACAGTGAAATAAGTAAAGCTACGAAACATGTTCCTTGTACCCTGTCTGTTATATGGGGCAGCACTTTGCTATAGCCGCCGGTGCAGTTATTTCTGTATGTTCCACTTCCACTGTCTCTAAAAATTCCAACCAAAATATACTTCCAGACTCTAAAACGAATGGAGATTAATCCTAGTTTAAGAAAAAGTTCCATCCTCCAGCCAGAATAGAATCCGAAATAATTAAATTTGGAAATTAATATGCTAATTACCAGACTACAGAGGGGAGATTGCAACATTTTCTTGTTATATGTTTCCTTATGTAAAAGAGATTTACAGTATGCTTAAAGTGACGTCAAATCCCTTATGAGCGCGTCGCTATATAACAACCGTGATTAGATCTATTTGCTTTACCAGGCGGGAAAGAAATAAATAAAAGAATCGGACTTCTCATATGAAGAAAGTGTTTATGAACTGACCTTGAAAATCGTCTCATTTTTAAAAGATGCTGAACTTAAAAAACACGTATTATTTATAACAGACGTTTAATGTTAGTTATGCTGTTCACAATCACACACACGCTTTTAAAGAATTCCTTTTTGAGTTTAGGGGCCCTCAAAACACACATATATGAAATATCGACATGGAATTTATTTTCTCTGCTTACTGCAGAGAAGAGAAAGTAGTAACTTAGTGCTTCGTAGCTGTCACTCTTCTTTTATGCTAAGCAATGAACTGCTAAACGTAGGTGTGATACATACCTGATACTACCATATCCAGATATTTCATTTTGTGAAGTGCCTCATAACTAATTTTCCCTTCATTTTCTCTTAAAACTTCATCTATTTCATTCTGTAGTTTTGTCTGCACTTCTGGATGCATTGCCAGTAGGTGTGACATGAAACACAACAATGTTGAGGCTGTGTCAAAGCCAGCCAGGAAGAATAGCACAGCTTGAGCTGTCAGATCATCATCAGACCAATCTGTTGGAAAAATTAATAAGTGAACATCAATAAAGAGAAAGTCTGGGACTGGTTTTCAACAGTTTCCCATATGTCCTTGTACCCACCGAGGTCGCGTTTAAAACTTCTGCCGCCCGACTTTGTATCCTCCTCTTCTGCTGTCAATTGAGACCGTCAGTTGGCCTCGCTGTTATTATTACTATTATTCTTATTAATTATTGATTATTATTTAATGTACAATTTAAATGTGTAGAAAGCTAGCTTAAAGTAAGCACAGCTCAAACTGTTTACCAAACTAGGTCGCTGCATAAAGGAAAATTTTTTGTGAGGGAGAATGCTATTGTAAGTCACGTACTCTTTTGTGCATGTGCGTGCAACAGAGAAATAAGTGAAAGTAATTTCGGGGGAGTCTTGAATATTTGAGAAGTGAATTTTTCTCTATTGTATTGAGGTACTCACGTGGTGTTTATGATGCGTTTTGTGTAAGGAGAAATGCATTATGGGACACATAGACGCCAAGTTCGCTGTCTTTGTGAGCAATGAAAATGAAGCAGCAATGACACCAGATTTTACTATATAAGTAACAGATTCGAGGCTGTTGGGGCATTCACTATCAAGTTTAGGGTCACATACGTGCAATCACTGTCAAGTCCGGGGCACATTCGCCGTCAAGTTTGAGAGGCACGCGCGCATACTCGTTGTCAAGCTGCTATACAGTGTGAAGGTCGGTTGGTATATGTCATAAGTGATCAATGTGTTAAAATTTATTAATTCTATGAAACAAGTAAAGTTAAATCGTCGAAGACTGAAAGTTATAAGAAGTTAAAGAAACTAAAGCAGCATGTAAAGCAAAATGCTTGTCTGAATAAGTAAAGTGAAAGTGTGTTAAATATCTCAACAGACAACTGCTAACTACCCTCATTGTTTCTCCAGCCCGAGACAGTCAAACTCCATGCAAATTGAACGACGTCGAGGCAGCAGACGTCAAAAACAGTGATCTGCTATATTGGTAGGGGAGTACCTCCAGACTCACTTAATACACAGTGGGGAACGACGCGACGTGTTGGAAGCCCATAAGTATACTACTACATACTTGGGCACACAACGTCGACAAATAACGCTACACAATCTGTGCTAAATTGTTGGCGGAAGGTTTTAAAACTGGATGTTCTGTCGTTTGTGGCTTGATGCATGTAAATGTGCCGCATCCTTGCACTTCGGTCTTCAAATTTTGGAGTCTTCTACCGACACTTCCATTAATCACGGCGTTCAGTTCCTTGGTGTTGCCATCGACTCTTCCTTTCAGGTCATTAAGACATTCCTCAGATCCACTAAGGCACTGATGCATACGTAGAGCTGCTTCAGCTCTTTCTATTCGACTGGCAGCTGTTCTAATCTTTGCCGATAACTTCCTTCATGTCCGTCACCCGTGTTCCATCTGCCAGGCGAGGGTTTCATTAGCCTTTTCATTCCGTCTTCAATGCAGCAGTTAGATTTCATTTGACGTCTTCATTTCCTCTTCTGGGGTTAAGAGATTCGTCGTCTTCTCATTCACGATTCAGTCCCACTCCTGACACCAGATGTGATAAATAAAAATAGTCGGTTATCTCGTAAAAAGGGTGGTGTTTCCTTTATTTAAAGAGGATTTATTTACCACTCATAATGGGACACAAACTTTTGCACTTCTCAATTACCAATAGCTGTAACTTGCTCACAACTATCTCGCCACTTACGTATATTGCAACTGTGTTTTACGTATATTCCCCTTTTTTCCGGAGACACATTAACGCAATCTTTCATAATTTACCAGAACATTGGCGAACATTTTCGAAGAGGAGACACTTGGAGGCAGGTCTCTGGAGCTGGTAACTCAGATGGTAAGAGTGGTGGCACGGTAATCCGAAGTTCCATAGACCCAATCCGGCTGCAGTATTGCATTTTTTACACTGATTTTCTCTCTCTCTCTCTCTCTCTCTCTCTCTCTCTTATCTCTCCAATCCGTTGTTAATTCATGCACGGCTACATGTATTGCTAAGTACGAATGCATTGCCTTGATATTAACTTTCGACATTACTGTACTGCCTATGACGGTTCAGACTAGGGTCGGGAGTTTGAGATAACTTTCGAGCATATGAGCGATACTAAATGTGAATTAATTGCTTTTTTTCACAGTAGCCGAGTCTGACTAAAAACTGCAGTGCCATATTGGGTTTTGAGCCACGTATCTCCTGTCTCAGTCCAGTTCTAATCACTGACGCAAGTCAGTTGGGCAATTTCCCGGCAAAACACAAGGAGATCTAAATTATTTTAGATGGCATATTGACCTAATATTTGGTTAAACTATGAAGCCCGGGACTTATAGCCTATTTGCATTCTTTTCAGCCAGCAGGCGGGAAGGAAGGGCATGGACCGGCTCCTGTATTCAAGCGGCACCCTGTCCCCTCCATCAAGCCGAAAAGAATTGCAATGAACTGTATAGTACTTATAACATTGTAAGTCGCCATTGGAGTATGTGTATATGCCAATAACCAAAATGGCTGTAGCAACATCAAGAAAATCTACGCAGTTTAAGGGACACTGGGAGTGAAGTTTCAAACTTATATACCTCTTAATAGATTTTTCTGAAAATTGTATTGTGATTGAACAGCTCTTATATTAATATGAATACCAACTTTTATTCAAAATAAATGAAAACGTCGAAAGATAAAATTATTTCATAAATGTTATTGTGTAAATGTATGGCATAATTAAAATGTTCCACGCTTCTCAAAATTTAAGAAAGTTGATTGGAATTTTCTGAAATAGAGCTTTGAACCACACAAACTTGAAATAGTGATATTTCGTTAACTTTGATTACTAAATTATTATCATAGTTTTTTAAAACGTAGACATTTTAATATCTAAAATCAATCATGTTTTCATAAAAGCATAGAAAAATCTATATTGGTATTAGGATAATTTTGTCCTTTATAATATTACTTCTGTACATTCTGTGACATTTTAATTTATTTAAAGAAAACCTGAGACACGTAACCATTTTTGAAGTGTGAAAATAAAGGTTTGGGAAACATTTTGTTTTATGAAACAGCATGCAGGTGTTTGCAAATCTTTAAGTGGTTTAGAGACCAAAGCAAGGGGTGAACAGCTAAAATGTTGATTTATTATGTACGCCCAACTATTTCAACATCTATTTGCTATAAAAAGTAATTTTCGATTTTTTTCGCCAATTGAAATTAAAAGTTCACTCTCAAAGTTCCTTAAAACTGAATTTACTCTTGTTCTATAGACACATGTGACTGAGAAAATGACCATATAAAATGAAATATTAATAATATGATTGTAATATATAATAATTACTCCATAATGGATGATTGGCTGAAAGGAGCATTGTAGTCACGCGGATGAAGCAAAACAATATGGCAATTTTACATTGAGATGGCTATGATACTGATTAATGATAGTGTTGATCGACAAGTATACATGATGATTCAAAAATACGTTTACACATTTCGGACATGGATTCCGTACATCAAAAGAAGACAATAATTTCATATGAGCATATGTCCCAAAATCCCTTGTTTTCTTCTTATTAGTCAAAGTTTACCTTCATAACTCCACAACACATAAACCTCATAACAAATGCTCTGCTGTTTACTGAACTCTGCTTAAAGCAAAGCATCAAGTTCTGCCATTTAATTATACAAGTAAGCTTTAAGGACCGGTTTGTGTTTTTACTTTACTTTATTTTACATACACCTATGAGAAAATAAAAATGGCTTACTCTGTTTTGGTTTCTTTACTTCCGTGGTTGTCCCATCACTTAGTGTTCCTTTCTTAGCTTGCATCAGAAGATGTATCATGTCTGGTCTCACAATTCCTTTCTCTTCTCTCGTTGCCATCGTGCCGTGTATAAGATGCCTTAGCGTCTTAGATATATGATCAGAAAAAAATTTAATATTGCACATCTGAAAATGTTAAAAGAAGTTAACTTTAGTGCCATGAAACACGTTTATATTATTACATATTTACACTAATAATAAAGTAATTGATAGAATACTCCTACTGCTTTTAAAATGCAACAGTAAATATCTACAGTTTAAATTTACCTTTTACTGCTTGAGTATGATATGCATATAACAACATTTTCACTCAAGAACGAATGAATCAAATCTCTGCTGTAATCTAGAAATTGATTATATTACAGCATATTTTGAATGACATTTTATTTATCCTTTCGAAGGAATGAGAAACAGTTTCGTAGAAAATAAAGAGTTGAATTTATAATTAAGTTTGTGAAATGATCACTACAATAAACACCATCAGCCCTCTAATAATATTTCAGGAACTTAGATTATTTTATCACGTGGAACGGTTTTCAAGTGTGGAAAACTTCGAGTTCGCTTAACATCATTAAATTCCTTTTATGGGTTTTGCATGCGGGTTGTGCACATTTTTATAAAAATTCACGATAAAATATTTTTTTATGCTGAACTTTGGATTTTCAAGCATTTATGTCTTAAATGTTGAGGAAAACATTAGTAAAATGGAAGCTTTGAAGATTTATAATTAGGAGGTTCCAGTTAGCCTTATATAAAAATTGGCTTTGGTATGAAATGCCGAAAATTTTCGTATTTTTTAATGTTTATCATTTGTTTAAAATCTGTTTTGAATGTAACATTAATAGCAATAATCCATTTTTTTTTTTTCAAAATATAGGTCATTGGTAGCAGAAGTTATTTGTAGTCCAGCCAGATGTAGTAAGCAACATGCAGAAAAAATAATCTTCTGAAGTGTAACTGGAAAGCAAAAAGTATATAAAAACTTTCAGAAGTTAAGTGTTTAAAAAGAAAAAGAGCAACTTTGGCTTTCATTTCTTCAGAATAGCACGGTGTTATATAATTTGTTCTTGAATATGACATTGCGAATATTAAATCAAATGGAGGAGTTTTAAATGAAGAGGTTTAAATAAACTAAAATATGTTGTGCACATTTTAAGCCTTTATATTAAGATGTATCTTTGCTAATTTTTGGGAAAGATGTGCTAAAATGCATAAGCAGTATCTTATTGCCACTTGAAGCACTTAAGATATCCACTATTTTTAAGAAAATATATAAAAGAATACTGAACATTTTTATATGGACTGCAAGAATATATTGTGAAACCATACATACCTTTACAAGTTCTGGAGACATCATCATGAGAAAAAGCTTAAGTGTTTGTAAACCAGAAAAGTTTGTAACTGTTTTACCCATCAAGTAAAAGTCATTTTTGGGATGTTTCAAGGAATCAACACTGATTCCAAAGGCTGCAGTTGCTATAACATCATTTGTATACCTTGTGTAAAAGTCTTTCATCTCAATTATCAACATATCATTGTCTGCAAAAGAAAAAAAAAAACGAATGCCGGCTAATAAGGATACAATACTTTTTATACCCTTTGTACTTTGAACTCACAGACATAAAATGATATTAAATTTTAAAAGTATTACTGATGATTATTTGTATAGTGTGTAACGCCCGTTTAACTACATATGGCACCGCAGGCGATGACACTAATGATACATGGAATGTAGATGGAGCACCGGTGGAATGCAATGACGGGGGAAACCGGAGAAATCCTGCCCCTCCGCCGTTTTGTCCACCATAAACATACATACGGTCGTTACCACTTAGTTACCTACCCGAACCACTTAGGCGAGAGGCAAGAGGTCTAACCACTCGGTCACGGCGCAAACCACGGATGATATTGATATGATGGCTAAAATTTGTACGTAGTAATTACAAATTACTATATCATAATATCATATCAGAATTTGGAATTACAAGATACATTAAAATTACATAAGTCTAGAAATTAAAGCTTGTTCAAAAATGTTTTATATTTGAAAGGTAATTCTGAATATTTCAGATTTCAAAAATGATTTCAGTTTTCCTCAGGATTTTTTTTTTACAATTAAATTAAAGAATGAAAAATTCATAGGTTTTGTCTGAAAATTTATATGCTCTTTTGAAATGGTGAAGGGAGACGATAAGTAAAACAAATAGCTGCACGGTACCTGAAGAAGAGTCTTGAAAAACGATCTGACTCTGGCACAGGCAACTGGTTTCCTACCTTTTCCCTTTGCAAAAAACTATTAAGCGCTGTAAGCAGCATAACAAGTGCTCTCATATGCTCCCAAATGGTCAATACAGAACACAGTAGTTGTTAATTCACTATCTGCTATATACCTGGATATAAAGTTTAGTTCAACGAGTTGAAGTGGAAACGCTATTGCATGGATATTAGATTTTAGGAGATTGAATTATATTTTTATTTGGAGTATGTGATAAACCTGATTATTCGGAGTAATGATAAACCTATATTTTAATGTTTTTAAGCTAAAACATAATATGTAAATAGGAAATTCTCCCTCCAACCCTAGGGCTTCATGAAATATTTAGTCTATTTTGCATACATTGCATCTGAAACATATACAGTTCTGCTGTTTTTGGGTAAAACATGCAAAAGGCAGCCTCTAATACATCGAATGTGGATTTTTTCATGCTTAATAGTGCAGACGATACAGAATGGAAGCTCCTGACCAAATTCTGTATTTTCTGCTTATTATTTTTAGCATACCAAACAATCTGCATTTCAATACCAAAATTAGTAGTTAGTTTTGCAGCTGTATTATTGAGAGACTATTTAATTTGACAACGGCATGCAAAAGGAATACTACCACAAGTTTGATTTGACTTGTTTCCTGCTGTTCCTAAGTGGAGCATAGGAAAACAGTGAAGTTCCTCCAATACTCTGTTTCCAGTCTGCCATTTTACTTCTCTCCAGACTTTTCGTCTTTCCTTTGCTTCCTCCTCTACTGATCGCTTCCATGTTTTCTTAGGTCGTCCTCTCTTTCTTGCTCCCTGGGGGTTCCAATCCAGTGCTTCTCAACTTCTTCGTCTGGTTTTCTCAACGCGTGGCCTCTCCATTTCCACTTTCTTTGTTTTATTTGACAATACATTTGAGATTGGTTGGTTTTCCGCACAATTCATTTGATATTATTTCTGACCATCTTATATTTAAGATATGCCTCTGGCACCTATTTAAAAAAGACCTGCATTATTTTGTTGTGACTTTCCATGTTTCACAACTATAAAAGAGGAGTGATTTTAAATTGGTGTTGAAAAACCTAAGTTTTGTCTTCAAAGAGATGTTATTATTTTTCCATAACAAATCCTCCATTTGCTAGTCGAATCGGTCTTTTTATATCTTTTTCTGCTCCTCCTGTTTTTGTAGCCACCCTTCCTAAATATAGGACCACAAGTTTACAACCATACCATTTCAGTACATTTGATGGAGTTTGGTTGGTTGTAGTTTTGGCGCCTGAATTGTTATTATGGTAGGTCTATAATGCGAGTTATTTATTTCATTTTTCCACGCACCTTATGGAATGTATTTCGCTGCTCTCGGAAATTCAGTTGATCCAGATTCGTTGAGCATTCTGTTGACTCAGTCAATGGAGGAAAAGTGACAGTGGAGGAGGCTATTTAAGCACTCACAAACGTTACTATGACAGAGATTTACTGTATACGATTCCTACAATACTCTTCAGAATCCAACAGCCCG
This sequence comes from Hymenopus coronatus, assembly GCA_030762935.1. Lineage (NCBI taxonomy): Eukaryota > Metazoa > Arthropoda > Insecta > Mantodea > Hymenopodidae > Hymenopus > Hymenopus coronatus. The sequence goes on from CM060896.1 coordinate 62,535,563, forward strand.
TAAACCTGGCGTACTCCAAAATTAACTGCAACTGTAATTAAATTACTAAAAATTACCAACCAAATTGCGCTACCAATAGAATGAATTACTCTGCCGAGTGATCTGAATTGCCCAGATTTCCACTTTGCTCTCCAGACCTTCTAAACATGCTGTCTTCCCATTGGATGGATTTTCGCGCCCTGACCTAGTTCTTATAGCGTCACGTGACACCAAAAAATGCTCACGTGACTGAGAAAACAATATAAAGTTCCCTGATTTCGTATATTTCTGGGATTTCTTAAAAATAATCTTGGCCCCTTATTGCAGGCTTTGATTACAAAGAAAGCACCCTTGTGCTAAGCTCTTTTAGTGAAGAAAATACCTGTAGCCTTGAATTTCATGGGGAAATGGCGCAAACAAATCACTGCAAACTATGATATGTATTAATTTTAACTGAAATATAAATTTATCTACAAGGAAGTGGATACAATACGTTTGTAATTACCCACTCAATTTTTCCTTTGCACAACTATATGATTTTATTTTTTTATGTACATACACATGACATACCGCTTCAGATTAAACCTAAATTTCTGTTTTGCTTTCTCTACTTCGTACATTCCATTCAAAAAATGGATACCGATATTTCATTGGAAATACACTTTTTAGGGTTCCTGTATATAAACAATTTTAGAAAATGTCCATGTGTATGCCTGTAATCAACATAACATAAAAACGAACAGTTTCCTTAATTATTAAATTTGATATTTGAGGTCCAGAATGCCATAACAAGGTATTCAAGAAAATCCCAATTCCAAAATACCCAATACATGGAAGATTTTCCAAAATTGTTTATTTTATCAAAACTGGCTCTAACGATTTTGATTAAAATGCCGTACATTAAAGATATTTACATGGCAAATAAAACGTATATCCTGAATTTCTTAGAAATAGATCCGAAGTTCTCTTCATTCTGAACGACATACATAAATAATAAAACGCTAGAGGTAGACAAAACTTTAGTAGAAACACATGTAGATTTCTTTAAAACACACAATTTATGCAACTTACTTTTTTTTTAGAGTTAACTGTTTTCTAAATATTCTTGTTATTGATTTCCATTATAAAATACTTACATTTTCTCAATTGGGAAACTGCCATTCGTTGCAATCAATTTTGATTTATTCCTAGCCATGCAAGAAGAACCGAATTTTTATTCATAGTGATCAGATTTTACAATATTTGACTATACCTTTAGTTTGGTGTATTCCCTTATATTTACAAAGGAATAAGTAATATGACCATTTCTGTTAATATTTATTTCGATTAGCATTAGTTAAAAGAATAAGCTTTTGTAAGAATAGTTTGTTTGTAAAACAGGTAGTGAAAGTTATGCGAATGGAACATATCTCCTATTTTTAAAGGTACCCCAAAACATTCTGAACTCACATCGTACTTCCTTGTGGTATCTTCACAGATTGGTGAGACATTTACAAAGAAAACATCAGCCCACTGAGATTACCTTATAGCTTTGTGGTATCTTTCTGACTGGGTTGGAAAAAAAAAATTGGACAAAATCATCCCACTTAACCAAAGAGTTCACAGCTTATAAAAACATGTTAAGTGTTACAATCACATGATCTTCTCTACCCTCTTATAATGTATTGGTGGAGTATGCGAACTATTCTTAAGAAATATTCACTTAATTGACATAAAGTTTTGCAGAAATATATAAAGTAGGTACATATATCGTTATAGATACAAAGGGAATTTGACAGTCAAATGTTTCAGAAATGGATGCTGTATACTTGGCTTAATATGACATGCTCTTTGCTCATAATCTCATCGAACAACCGGATATCTAAAGGACTTTACAGAACCGTTCGATCCATTAATATCTCGGAAATGGCTTGTGGCACAAAACGTTAGTGCAAAATAAAGTATGTTGTTTAAAGAGGTATACATTTAATAGTATATAGCTTAATATTTAAACAAGATTATACAAATTAGTAAACTATAAGAGATAGATGGTATCTTACTGGCAGAGGAGCAGATCTAGCTAAAACACACAGTTTATGTCAAATACACTTTTTAAAGGAATTATTTAATTTCCAGATATTCCTTGTAATTTGCAAAGATTTAAAGATTTAGCAAAATATTGTATTTCACCCAAAAATTAGATTCATCAGAAATAATTGTTTTGAGGCTACCTGAATAAAAGAGTAGTGTTATAAAAGTCCGTGCGTGTCCTTCCCGGAATGCGCTTTTTTGTTTATTGAGAGCAGCCTAACTTAAAACGAAAAGTTGATTAAATGCCAAACTTCATAAAAATTCTACATCTTAAAGAAAATCCCCCAACGCAAACTACTCTTTATATGGAACATTTTTGTAAAATTTTGACTGCCTCAAAATTTTTTATATTTTCAATAAAATACCATATGTGCAGCATATTTTTACGTTAAATGGCATGCATTGTTTGAGCTTACTGGTAATACAAATACTCACTGAAGTCTCTTCATTCTCGATTATCTTTTCATAATTGGAAACTAAAACAGAGAGAGAGAGAGAGAAAGAGAGAGAGAGGGAGAGAGAGAAGGAAGGAGGGAGAGAGACGACATAATTTATGTGAAATACATTTTTTGGTGTAATCCATTTCAGAGATATTCCTTGTCATTGGTTTAAATCTTCAAATACGTAGACAGTCTCAATTGAGTTGCTGTTCCTATGCTTTATTGTTATTTCCTTTTCCCATCCTAAGCGTGCAAGAAGAATTTCAATGTCATTATATATCTACCAGTTATTTAAATATTTGACTATTAGTTTTAGCCCAGTGTATTCCTTTACTCACCTCGCACCTAAAACGAAATAGTCAATGAAGCTATTTCTGTTAATGCTTATTTCTCCATTATCATGAAGTAGGTAGAAAAATATTCAGATTCTGGTCATGCTAAGAGTATGTAGTTTCAAAGCCATCAAATACTGAGCACCTCTTAGGAGATTTGAATATTGTATTCCCTCTTCTCATTTCACCTACAAGGAAGTCATGACAGTATGACGCTATCAGGTGAATCTACTTGGAGTTGGTCGAGGGTTAATGATCGTGAAATTCTCTACATTAGAAGTGTACATACCTTGCAGATTCCCTTTGTTGCACTGGCTAAGCTCGTTCTAGTAGACCAGGAGCTGTCTCTTGCTCAAGGGGGAAAGAATGACAAAGGTGTGTAACACTTTTGGTAGACTCAAATAAAAGAGAAATTTCACTTAATTCACTGTAGACTTCCTTTATTGATGAATCGTTGTTCGTTTGCGGCACTAACCCTGCGAGCGACCCCTGACATAACCAATCGCGAACGTGATGAAGTAGTTTTGTTTAAGTGCTAATTCCACTTTTACGGAATTGTTATATCTTTACACTCGTCACCGTAATCTTGAGTTTCTCGGTCCGTATAACATTTACAGTAATAATTGCTCGTCTGATTAACTTATAAAACACCTTTTTCCTACAATGTACGCCACGCGATTTCTTAGTCACCTTTCTTATACGTGTTTTCCTACATTGTGTGTCTTACTTTATGAGCCCCGTTAGCTACATTAGGAACATTACTAGCATTGTTAAACTTATACGTGATTCCTACATTGTGAACAACTTTGTGAGTCTGATTTCTTGTACGCTAATCATTTATATACTAAAAGGTACCAGTATTGCCCTCCTTTTTGATTGGCTGAAAAAGGGGGCGTAAAGTGGCGTTGTCACGTGACTATCGGGGGTTTTTCTTTGTTTTACTCCACGTGACCTTGTTCTACAATGAGAAATTCCCTCGTTCCACTTTTAAAGGGAACACACCTTTCTTCCTGTAAAGAGTCGTTACTTGTGTCCCTAATGCACTAAAATTCGTGTTATTTTTAAAAAAGCACGTAGCCTTGAAGAATAAAAAGGGAGTTTCTACACACCACGGTACTGCGTTCTACTGAGCATATATTTCTTATGTTAAATATTACAAACTAATGATTAAACTAATAATATGTGCGTCGTGCTAAAATACTGTCGCAAATATATAATTAAACCATTTCTACATGTAGTTATCTTGATTAACATGAAGTAGAAGAATACGTTTTTGTACAGTTGATGAATGGGTAGAAAAAGTTTGTGAATGTAACATACCCCACATATTTTTTAATAGACTGCTGCTTTATGTTTTCGTAAACTTCCACAGCCAATATTAAAATTACCTTGGTCCAGTGTTTCCGGTGTGGACCGCATGTAGCCTGCGTTTCGCTCATCTTATGACGAAGCTTCCTCAGGGCTGACTGCGTTTTGTCCTGAAAAACATTCTACCTTGCTGCAAGCGAGCCAATGGGAACACAGGAGGACAGTACTTGTCATCTCCCAACCAAAGTATATAAGAAGGAACACCAGCTGGACAACCATTCGAGGAGCCTATCTAGCGCTCCTCCTTAACATCATCACCCAAAACCTCAATATTACCAAACCTAAACCATCCTCCTCATTCCTGGGTTAAGTCCTTACCAGGGTAGGCTACACCTAGGCTCACCACGTGTCTACCAGATCACGGACGGACGGACAAGACGCAGTCAGCCCTGAGCAAGCTTCATCATAAGATGGGCGAAACGTTGTCAGATTTTAGCCTCAAGACGCGGTCTACACCGGAAGCACTGCACCAAGACTACTGCTTTATTTCAATATGTTACTTCTTTGGTAACATATTTATAACAATAAATAAACTAAGTTATGTATGCTTACCTTTTTCCACCTTATAGCTATCAGGAGATAACTTATTTTCATTTTTGATATACGTTTTCAGGTACTTCGCCATTTGTTCTCCACAATCCATCATCAGGGGAAACATGGACTTCATTTTACTTGAGGTGAAGGCAGGACTAAGAGTGGCCCTCATATCACGCCATCGCTGATCTATAGCATTCATAATTATATCTTAATATCATCATTAGCTCAAAAACAGACAGTACATATTTTTTTTAATATTTTTGATCACTTTTCAGCAATTAATAATAGGTGTTAAGAGTGTAAAGAAATCGTAATAAATAAAATAAACTGTATTAAACCCACTTGTGTAACAGTCTTTTTATTCATTCCACATTTTTACTTTTATCTTGAAATTATACAAAATGCTGGTTGACTTAAAATGAAGGAAAGTTTATATATTTTATATCTTGAAATACGAATTTTACTTTCTCTACTTAGGACATAGTACATAGAAAAGATATTCCTTTCCAGCTAAAAATTCAATACCGAGATTTTACTGGAAATAAACGTTTTAGGATCACCTGTATTTAAAAATAACAATTTTATGAAAACGTCCCTGAGTGTGTGTACGTGTACTTAAGTTCAAAATATTCCAAGGATCCGACATGAGGTTTCAAGAAAGTCCCCCAACACATACAACCGTTTACATGGAAACGTTTTTGATACTTTTGATTCTCTCAAAAATGGCTGTAATGCTCTTGATTAAAATGCTGTATATTAAATATATTTATATGGCCAATAAAATACATATCTGTTCTCTTTATTCTGGAGGACTTTTGCAGAACTGGTAAACGATCAGAAATAGACAAACCGTTGCTACACAAAAATATGGGTCTCGCTAAAGCAAAAAAAATTATGTTATATACAAATTTTTGTGGGGTTAACCATTTCCGACATATTCTTTGTTATTGGTTTCAAGTTTAGAATACTTAAACTTTCCTCAAACTGGCCTTGAAAAGGGAACCAAGTTTCAATTGTTTCACAGAGCGACCAACGTTTAAACGATTTCACTATCGCTTTAGCCTGGAGTATCCTTATTTTCCCTTCTACTTACAAGGAAATAAGTAAGAAAACATTACTGCTAATGTTTATCCCGATTAGCACGAAACAGATGGTGAATAATCGTAAATCTGCCGCGAACTAGCTGAATTATTAAACAAAGCACAGCGCACGTACATTTGCCTGAACTCTGGTGTCTACAGGCCGAATGAAAACTTAGCATAAAGGTCATTAAATATCGATGTTGTCATTTTGCTTTACTTCCGAAATTACGCGAAACCTATAGAATGAAGATTAGGTAACCAATGCCCAAAAATATGTGTGCATAGTACGTTCTATTCAGACTTTCAGTAAATGTTATTGGAAGATGAAGAGAGTCTTGGTAACACGTTAAAGTATATTGTAAGTTATGAATATCCAGTTTATATTACTATTGAATTTGATATATACATAATTCCTCAAAATGAATTAGATCCTTACAACATTCCACTTCTTGATGTAGATAATGAAACAATATTAACGGTATCTTTAGAGTGGAATGATATACACGAGTGAGAATACAACTCTTAATACATATATAAAAGGTAGAGAAAAATTGGAATATGAGATTGATAACAATTGACGGTAAGACTTCACTAACCTTTTAGATTAATCAGCGCCTTTCCCAATAAAGGATCCACCTCCTCACTAATAAAGTTGCGATGATTGAGAAAGTGGTCAAAATCTTTTACAGTCACCATTTTGATGAGCTCCGGATCTCTCAAAATGAGCACTGGTATGCCGAATTGGAATACTCCTCCATATTTGTATCCTCTTAATTTCTCATAAAGATGTACTGTAAAATCAGGAAATGACATCTGCCTGAAAACTACGGGAGCCATGTTTCCAAAGAATGGCAAAGGTTTCACGTATGGCACACATATTTTGGCAAAATAGTCGAATGTCCTTGTGCCAAACCAGTACAGTATCGCTATGATTGTTATAATAACTAAAATCCAATCTGATATCGACATTGTGATGACATTCAAAGTATAATCATCCTGAAAAATGGAATAAAAACAGTGCTTATTAACAAGCTGAATAAAGAAAAACATAAACAAGTAAAGCATAAATAACTGATAAGGTGTTTAAAGGGATCCATTAGTGAAAATTAAGAAAATACTATCAGAATATAAATTTTTAGTTTAAAGGTCATATATTTAATTTTGATATTAAAGGAATTATAAATTAAATTTATACTTTTAAAACTTTTAGTAATGATTAACATCTAGGCTGTTTAAAGGACTTTTAAATGTTATTTTTACTGTCTTTTAAAACTACATTCACTACATTCAAAGGGGTGAATTAGTTTTGTTGATGAGGGGTGAATTGAGTAAAAATAAGGAAGGCCCTTCTTCCGAAAAAAATGCCCAAAATTCAAACATAAAAAAACAACAACAAAACATTGGTCCCATAAATAATTGTTGTTTATTGTTCATATTTTAAAATGTGCCATATATTGAATTTTTGAGATGCTTTTTCAATATTTACTGGTTTTTCTCGTAAAGGTAGGATAAATATCGCATTTAAAAAACTCAATATAGAAAGTTCATTGAAAATCGTGAGATCCCACGAACATAAATTTGTATTTTGCGAAATATCAATTTGGTGTGAAAAAAATAACTAAAAGGTCAAAATAAATCCACTAATTCTAGATTTTCTAGTTTACTCAAGAAACTATAAGGACTTAGGAATGGATTTTCATGAAATTCCATCTCAAACAAATGAGGCAATATACATTTTTTTGTTATTTTTTATTCCATTAAGAATAACTTTAACTTAAGTGAATTTTAGTATATATCACACTGACGTGTTGTGCACATTACAACTGTAGGCACAGTTTACAATTAACGAAACAATATTATCACTGTGTCAAATGAACTTCAAATGAAATAAAAAAACATAAAACGAATTAAGGATTATAGGACAGTGAATTCTACTTTCTCATCTCTGCATGAAAAGCAAATAGAAAGAGACGTCGAGAAATAATATAATATCGAAGCACAAAATACAAAAGGTCACCAAAGGAGATTTTTGATATGAGGAACTGTAACATCTCTGAAGAGTTTGCACCTACAAGAAATGAACCTCGCACGCTGTCAAATATTCCAGGATTGTTGAGAACCTCAGTACAAGAAGCTAAAGTTCATCTGATTCAACAGAAATCTGGAAGAGAGGCCCTCAAGCATCCGCAATGGTACCACGTGGCAGCAAAAAGCACATGAGCTCTGTAGTTCACAGCTTAGACTATCTGAGGGTGTTAGTTTGTGTGCTCTCCCTTTCACACCTGTCGAAACAGTTCATTTTCTTACACATAATGGGTATACTTTTAGAATATGCACACAATGTTTAGCAATCCATCGTTCTCGCAGTAGTCACGTGTGCAATTAGACAAGATTTTCAAAAGCACGATCTCGCAGGGTTACAGTAGCTCAAGTAGTCACGGATGAAATGAAATGAAAGAACCGCTATTCGAATCCTGGTAATAGCACAGAACTTTTTATTCCACCTTTAAAATCATAGTTAATTACTAAGGTTAAAAGCACACATTGCATAAATATTTTCAACAAATAATTGTTTTATTGCATTAATCTGCGCACTTCCTTAACAATTACTGCATTTAATATTGAACGCTACGTAGACATCATTCACAGGCTTTTGAAAGTAATATACTGGAGGGCTTATCGTTTTGGCTCCAGAAATGAAAATAAACGTATTAGTGCTGCTCTAATGGTGTGCTGTTTGAGAATTTGATCCTTACAACATTCGACTTCTTGATGTAGATAATGGAACAATATTACTAATAAATAAATTAACGCTATCTTTAGAGAGTGAGAATTTAACTCTTAAAACATATATGAAAGGTAGAGAAAAATTCGAATATGAGATTGGTAACAATTGAAATGTAAGCGTATTAGTGAAAAACAAGAAAATTAAAAAAAAACTAAAAAATGAAAACTTGAGAAAGCGATTCAATCTTTGTGTTGTGGGCTTTGATGACCAGTGCTATAGCGACTCGCCCAACAGAATGTATTGGCGGACAGCTCTAGCTAATTTCATATTATCTGAAATTAACCGTGCTATTATCAGCGGCATACACCCTCAAAGAACTGGTAATTTTGCCAAGGTTACAAGTTCAATAATTTTAAGTATCGTATTGATTGTTCACCAATACTGCATTCCTTCGAGTCTGGCATGCAAAGGTGGCATTCTGGATGAAAATATAACTCACATGTCCACATTAATTTAATTTACAGTCATTGATGTGTGATCCAGAAAACATGCCATAATTTTGGTATTTAGCAAAAGGGATAATAGGTGCCCTATCTCAAAATGTTTATATAGGACCCCTCAAAAATCCAACCAAGTTGTGCAGTCAAATTCTGCGACATTCTTCATATCTAGTTTTGTCCCATGTTTTGATTTTTGACCAATCACAGCTAACTATATCGTCAATTGTCTTGTTTCAATTTTATCATTTGAACGACAAATTTATTACTTTTTCTACACACACTATCAAGATAATAGGTAATCAAGATGTTGTTTTCCACCCAAATGTTTGATGTCGGGGTTTCAACGGAAATTATGTTTTAAGGTCTCCTGAATCGAAAAAAGACTATATACTTTGTCTAGCAGGTATATAAAATGTACATAATTTTTACCGAAATTTCACTGGATTTACATGTCTTGCTAACCCCCGAATTCAAAAAAGTCCTTTTTAGAAAAAGGTCCATGTATGTGTGTATGTATGTATGTATGTATGTATGTATGTATGTATGTATGTATGTATGTATGCATGCATGTATGTGTGTGCGTGTGTGTGATGTCTTTTGGCAATATAAAACTCAAAAACGAAAAGTTGTTAAATACTTAACTTGAAATTTAAGTTAAGCATCTTCAAAGGATGCAACACGAAGATTTTCAGGAAAATCCCCCGCCACTAACTATATTTTACATGATACATTTTTCGAAAGTTTTGATTTTTTCAAAAATGGGCTAACGATTTTGATTAAAATACTATATGTTTAAGATATTTACATGATACATGAAATGAATATCTTGAATTTTCTGGAAATAGCCTCATAAGACCTCTGCTTTTTGTATTTCTGGTAATCTGTAAGAGATAGATGAAAATGTACAAATCAAAAAATATAGATCCTGTTGAAAAACAATTATGTCTAGAATTAACCATATCCGAGATATTCCTTGTAATTGGTTTGAATTTTAAAATACTTATACTTTTCTCAAAGAGGAAGTCGTCCTGATTCTTTTTACAGTTATTAAAATATTAGAATACTGCTTTAGCCTAACGTATTCTCTTGTTTCCCTTCTACTTACAAGAAAGAAGAATACACTTTTGTAAGAAATTTGTTTGCAGAGTATGTAGAGAAAGTGATATGAATGGAGCACATAAAATTCTTCAACTGACATTTGCCCCTCTGACCTCGAAATTGTGAAAAGCATGCTCAGCAATGAAGATGAGTTCGCGAAGACTCTTTGCTGACATAAAAAAAAAAAAATCTTAATTCAAGTATTTCTTAATGCGGGTGTACTATAAAGTACTGAAAATTATTTCGCCAATTTTAAATGTAAACTAATTTCATGACACTAAACATTAACTGTTGCAATTAAGCAAAATTAAATAAAATCATTCGGTAATTCTCTTTTCTTTACTGAGCCGCTACTCCCTAATACAGCTCCAACCGCAATGTTGGTTCCATTTATGTCACAGCTACGGCAGAACCAAGCGCACTGTACAACTTGCCAGAGTGGCGTAATAGTATACAACTTTGCTGCAACTATTGAAAGAACAGAATCATTCATCCTCCGCTGCCTTTTTAGGAAGCCATCGTGGGATAGCACAAAGTTAGTTCAGCTCGGAACATCCATCGGCTTGGGACGCTGTTCTCTTCAATAAGCACAGCGAATTTGTTTCATCGTCTATAACTTTCCTGTAACTTATGTATAATACATGAGCCAATTTCACAAACTACAAATTAAAATGTAATAATCATATATATTAGTAATGACTGTTTGAAAAAAAAAAAAAAAGTTATTCAAAATAAGTATTATGAAACTCTCAGTGTTTTTGCAGTATCCTAGAAATGTTTCCCTAGGCCATTTGGCGTAAACATTTTACGCTCAGCAAACTGCTACGGAAGATTTGGTCACCCATTTTGATGTATTAAGCTTTATGCTCGCATGTTTCAATTGCCAGGTACAGAAGCTCAGCTGTGTGAACTTATTATTTCAGGTTTTTATATTTCTACCAGGACCATATTTACCTTTTATTCGACTTTAACTACATTTCTGGAATTGAATTTTTTCGATACAATAAATTGCTGTTTTCACTTAAATTCACCCATTAGATAATTCTCTGGCAGTTTCTACTACTACACAACCTTCAGCCTCTACTGTACCGGTTATGTCACGCGAGCCTACACCTCGCGGTTCTAATGCCGGGCAGTCAAATCTCCTAGCCGATGGTGGTCATTTTGTAATTGTCCAGGTCATACCATTTCTTATTGTTTTCGCAAATCCAGTAATAATTTCCGCTCTTCAAAATGAAAAGTGGGATAAATACTAATTGGTATTTATGTTTAATAATTTACAAAAATGCGACAGGAACTTGCAGGAAAATCCCACAACTACTCTTTATATGGAAACACTTTCGAAATGTTTTATATCTGAAAAATTGCAAAACACTTTTAATTAAAATACACATGATAAAGATATTTACACGAAAAATAAAATGCATATCTTGAATTTCCAAATAATCCCTAAGAAGTTTTTATTCGCAAGGAATATATAATATAGTGTAGGTATAGGTTAAGCTATTGACGAAAACATACTGCGCGATAAACGTAAGTCTCTTTAAAGCACCAAGTTTATCAGAATTAACCTTTTTTATCATAATTCTGAAATACCCGTTATTATTTGTTCGATTTATTGAATACTTTTGTGATTCTTTTGAAGTCCTTTCGATTTTCTCACCATTGCATAGGTACATAAACTTTTAAGGCAATCACTATTCTATTTGAACCTATAACAAGATGTAGTTATTTGTGTATCAATTAAAATGAACTAAATAGAAAAATAGCAAACGTAGCGGAGTAAGGATGCGGCTGTGAAGCAATGGAGGTATGTGAAATTGAAACCCCTAATTATCTCCTAGCGGAAATTTGCGTTTTTTTTTAGGATAGGTCTAACAGTGCTTCAGGGTATTTTTAAAATGACCAGTTTCACTACAGATACAAACAAAAGTCTTTTACCTTTAGAAATGAGTGACTTTGTATTTCACCATTTCTATTATATCTTGTTTTAGTATTTTAAGTTTACTATACTTTTAAAGGAATGTGAAAACACGACTTACTTTAAGTTATGGCGAAATGCCGGTCGCCATGGCCGCGCTCGACAAGTCGTCCCGCTTTGGTGCTTCGTAGCGCTGGGGATCGTGGGTTCGAGTCCCGCCTTGGGCATGATTGTTATATGTTTGTGTATATGTGTGTGTTGTAAAAGTAAGAAAACTGCAATCCAGTAATAATACGGCAAAACAAGGTAAAAAAAAAAAGGTAAATAAAAGTAGGGTATACAGTGTCGGAGTCCCGATCAGACTCCGGTACTGTATTTTTATTTAAAAGAAAAAAACAAAAAAAAAAACACATTTCTGGTTGCAGCAAACCGCTGCTTGAATATTATATTCGTTTAGAACGCAAAAAGAAAAGCAAAAATTTCTGTATTCTGAACACTTCTGTATAACAGCCTAGGACCCTCTTTACTATAGCAACACTTTTAAGTTATGTTATCACAATATTCAACACTTACCACAACGTGAAAGCAGCCTTATCAAGCCTAGCAAGCCACTCACTTTTGGCCGCTAGCAACCGACTCTCTGCTTACGCCCCTATCTGGATTTATAATCTGTGGTTTGCGGAGTGATTACGCGACATTGTATACATATCCAGCATGAATCACCGGCCTTATGACGTAAACCAATAAAGTTTATCAATAAAAATACGGTTCAAGGGAGTAATTAGCCTACCAAACACAAACGTGCGTCTTGTGAAGAGATGAACAATCAATTTGAGCACAAAAGAAGGCACTACTGACGACTTGTATGGCCTATTCATTCTTATCAGATACGAACCTATAACTACTCTTGTATCTTTTGTAAGCGATAAGGATAAAACAAAAATCTGATGCATTCCATTCTCATGACTTTCTTTACGTAACTGTAACAAATTATTCTTCTATCTACTTCATGCTAATCAAGCTAAACATTAATAAATAAAGTTATTACTTTAGTTCCTTATAAGTAGAAGAGAAATAAGCGAACGAATAAGTCTAAAGCGGTAGTCAAACCTTTTAAAAGCTACTTGCTATATGATTGAAATTCGTTTTTTTTTTTTGCATGGACAGCTGTTGAGAAAATTCTTTATGACAAAAGTTTAAGTATTTTAAAATTGAAACCAATATCAAGGAATATCTGGAAAATGGATAACTCCACAAAACATTGTATTCGACAAAAATTGTGTGTTTTAACGATGTGTAAATTTTTTAGTAATAAGTTTTTGTCTACCTGTTACAATTTAGCAGTTATGCAAAAGTCATTCAGAATGAATTGGACTCCACAGGCAATTCCCCCAAACTCTAGATATATATTTTATTTGTCATATGAGTATATTTAATGAATGGTATTTTAATCAAAATCATTAGTCATTTTTGAGAAAATCAAAATGTTCGAAATGTTTTCCATGTAAAGGGTAGTTTGGAGTGGGGGAATTTCTTGAACATTTTCGCACCTTAAATATCAAGTTTGGTATTTAACGGGTTTTTTATTTTGAGTTATCGTGTTCAGACTCACACATACATACACATACTTTTTTTTTTTTTTTTTTTTTTCTGAAAATGCACTTTTGTAGGACAACACCATCTCTACCTACTTACCATGTATTAGGGAAAATAATAAAACTGAAAGTATTTATTAGATTATCTTGGTTATCCGACGAGGCACCCTTTTGACCGTATCTACAATGCACCTTGTACATAGTAGGTAGAAAAGGTATTGCATTTCACCCATATTTGATGGCGAGATTTCACCGCAAATATACATTTTGAAATCCTCTGAGTCTAAATTAGGCATTTTTAGAAAATGGTCCACGTGTGTATGCGTGCATGTATGTCTGTAAACAGCATGACTAAAAACGAAGAGTCCGTTAAGTTGGCATTTGAGTACAGCTCCTTTCAAGCATTTGTCGCTGTCCGTTGTGCGCCAATATGTCGCCGTTCATTTGTCTACCTCGGAGTCGATCGAGATTAGTACCCGTGAAATACTTAATAAACAAACGTGTACATACCTCTGAAAGGTCCTTTGGTGCGCCGGCTTTGCTCGTTTCTGTAGAACACGAGTTTAACTCTCCTGAGGGGGAGAAAGAATCATTGGGCTATGTAACACGGGGTAGACTCAGAGGTACTTCCACTGAAGTAATGCTCTTATTAACCTTTGTTGATTGTTGAGGCACTAATCCTACGAGTGACTCCCGACATAATAGTTTTTGAAGAAGTAGAAATATTAATAACTAGTGCTGTTATCTGCTGGTTGCAAAGTTATCATTTTCGACGGTCATCGGTACTTCTGCGTTTTTCATATTACGCGACTAACCAACTCGTGCAATAACTACAATATCTCGCGTAATAAAATCACATACTTCGGCACTCACACCGCCGCATTCACGTACGTACAACGTACAGCCTATAGCGTACTGCGTTCAGCATCACAGCATCACAATAACCTAAATCCTTGTAAGCGCTTCGCTTAAATATCTAAAAGCTCCAATATTGAATTCGTTCATGATTGGTTAAAAAGAAGCGTGAAAATGACGTTGACACGTGATTAATTTTGTATTCAACTCACGTGACCACTCTTTATAATGGAGGAGTCCCGAGCTGCTAACCTTTAGAGGACAAACGTCTCTCTAAAATGTACCCTGTTACTTATGTCTTTAATACGCTAAAAATCTTGCTCTACAAAGGCAATTGTGTTACTAACATTAACAAAGAACCTTGGCGAGCATAATAGCAGCTTCTTCGCCTTAGGGTTTTGTGTTCTACAATCTGCTCAGTCTTGGCTGCTGAAGCAGATATTTCCTATATGGAACCTATGCAAAAATAATAATTAAACTAATAAAATACACAGCGGGCTAATATTCTGTTGCACATTTGGTATAAAGATTTTTGTTGGAAAATCGTGATTATTTCAAAAATAGATCTAATGACTTTGGTTGAAATAGTATATGCTTAAGATCTCCGTAGTGGTGAGGTTGCAAACTTTTAAATTGTTCCAATGCGAGTGCTGCGGACCTCCGAGCACTCGTGGTATCTCTGACGTTAATATTATCCATTCAGCCTTAATTTTATCTTCGCCAAAATAAAACCACGTGACCAGCGCACCGTTATAATGTAGCCTTCCGCCATTTGCGCTAAAAATAGTCCTGCTTTCACGACCACATGGCGCTTACACGCGGCATATTGTAAAGTAAAACGAACAGACCCCTTTTTCCGACAACTTTAACGGTGACTGTAATATTCTGTTGGGTATAATGATGATAATATTAATAGTCATAACAACATAAAAGGGTGCGCATGTAATAATTAACTCTAAAAACACGAGCGAAAAAAATAATTTGTATGCGATAACTTACATTTATTCACTCTCTGGAAGCGACTCTATACCCTCCAGATGAGAAGCGTCGTCTGAGCTGTTTTGTGCAACTAATTTTCAGTCCAGGGTTGATAACCAGGTTATGAACAACGGCTTCACTTAAATTATGCATCTCCTAAAACAACGCTTCTTCTTTCGTTATACGTAGCGTTTATCAACTATTTGAAATTGTGCATTATTAAGCGAATTGCATTATTAGTTTCTGTACACGTACTATGTACCTGGTGTATAGAGAAGGTATTGCATTCCACCCAAAAATTCGATTATAATATTTCAGCAGAAATTCACGCTTTGTGGTCCCCTGTATCCAAAAAAAAAAAATAGTTCTCAGAAAAAGGTCTGTGTGTGTGTATCCGTCTGTCTGTGAATACGATAGCTCAAAAACGAAAAGTCGGTAAAATACCAATCTTGGTATTTAAGTTCAGTATCTTCCAAGGATGCGTCACAAATATTTCGAGAAAATCCCTTAGCTCAAACTACCTTTTACATGGAAAAAATTTCGAAAATTTTGATTTTCTCAAAGATGGCTCTAACGAGTTTGATTGTAAAGCGAGAGAAGGACAAAAGCTTGCTACACAAAATATGTAGATCACCTTAAAATATCATATATCACCAGTGTCATCGCCTGCGGTGCCACAGGTGGTAAAAGCGGGCGTTAAACACTACCAAAAAAAAAAAGCCATCCAACCACTCTGTCACAGCGCCGACAGTATTAAATACATGATTTACTATAAAAATGTATTACATTCACATTACTTTCTCTACATATTCTGCAAAAACCTCTGACTAATAGTTCTGACTTGTGGTTTATCGGGAAACATGCCAGTCAGTTGAGGAAATTAATGCTTTTTCGGCACGCTGCCATGGTAGCTCAGTGGTTAGAACGCTTGGCTAGAGACCGGTAACCCTTTAGTTCAAATCCCGGCTATACATTGAACTTTTCAGTCTGACTCTACCTATTCAGCTCCTGTCCTACACACGGCTTGTGTGAAAAAACAATTAAATTAGCACTAAATGACCTAATATTGGTTAAACTATGAAACCCGGGACTTAAAACACTTACAACATTGTAAGTCACCATCTGGGCTGTCATCTCAAAATAATTTGAGATCAACTTGTGGTTTACCGGCAAACATGCGAGTCAGTTGAGGAATTTAATGTTGTGCCGGCATATTGTCATACGGCTCAGTGGTAGAGTAACCGGCTAGAGACCGGGAGATCCGTGGCTCAAATCACGGCTATGACATTGCATTTTTCAGTCTGACTCTACCTATTCAGCTCCTGTCCTGCACACGGTTTGTGTGAAAAAACAATTTAATAACTCCATGGCACGACAGCTCACAAGGTACTTTTGCCTACCGCCCGGCCGCTGCGTCCCCCATTTTGGTTCATGACAGACGTCATGGGTGGGGTGCAGATTGGAAGGTGATACGTGGTCAGCGCCCCCAGCCGGTTAATGCGGTCCTCATGACCTGCTACTTCTCCATCAAGTAGCTCCTCAATTGACACCCCAGGGACCTCACGAGGCTGAGAGCACCCCGGTCCAGGTCTCCCAGCTGGGGAAAATCCCCACGCCGGTATTGGCAATCGAACCCAGTTTCCCGCTTGGCAAGCAGCAACGCTACCACCGAAGGTCTAAGGAGACGACCGAAAAAAATAATTCAATTAATACTATTCTGACTAATGCTAGTTCTGGTTCATGTTAATCAAAATAAACATTAACAGACATGATCTTAGTGGCTTATTTCCATTAGGCACAGAAGGAATAAGGGAATATACTGGGCTAAAGCGGTTGGAGCTGGTCGCTAGCTAATGAAATTTCGTTCCCTTTGGATGTCTGGAGTAAAATAGAAGAAAAGCAAACTACGTCTTCCTGTTTGAGAATACTATTCAATTATAAGCACCGATATTTTCTTGTTATTTTTCTTCCCTTAAAGTGTTAGGTCTTATGGCTTCTTAGGATCTCATAGTTGAATTTTCAATCCAGCGCTGTTGAAAACTTGAAACCAATAACTGGGAATATCTGGGAAATGCTTAACTCTTAAAATAATACTTTGAGTGATACCTACTGCATCATGAATTTAGGAGATTTAATATTAGCTATTAATCTCCCCTCAATGCTTTATTCCTATAGGACAACTATACTTTCAGTATCGCAAATTCACCATTGCAGTGACAACATTAACAAGAAAGAGTTGATATATCCGTCTCCGAACAAGTTACTACATTAGTAATACGGAAACAAAAGTCTGCAGTTGGTCGACCTGTGATTATGCGAGTCGAAATTGTTTTGATGAGATGAATAGCGCGACCGGAAAGGGCACTGCGGTCCACCGCCTGGGTTTTTGTCATACTTTTGATCACATACAGTTTCAGCCTTTATGTAGATACAGTTTTTGAACATCAGTGATGTCAGTGAGAGCACGGGGATTATTGACAGCGGGGCAGGAGTAGGAGCATAAACCATGGAGGGTCCTCCGAAACCGTGCAGAATACCACGTGTAGGTCAGAGTACTGACCCCTGTGAGGAAAGAAGGAGGTAGAGACCCGAAGAGTGATCAGGTCCGGACAACGATGTGTGCAATCATGTACGGGGTCCCTAATGGTTTCAGATGCAGCAAGAGCCAATGAACTGGGAGTCATCTGCGCGGTGTTTTTCCTATCTAGGTGTTTGCCCATCGGCGCTAGGGTTCGATCCCAAACGACCGCTTGTGAGATTTGTGGTGGACAAAGTGGCGGAGGGGTGGGCTTACTCCAGCTTCTCCGGCTTTCCCCGCCATAGCATTCCACCGGTGCTCCATCTTCATTCCATGCATCATCAGTGTCATCGTCTACGGCGCCATAGCAGTAAAAGCGCGCGTTAAAGACTATCAATAACATTGGCTCTCGATACTGTCTGTGGATATTATATGTAGAATGGGGCGGACTAACTATAACATTTTAAAAGCTACTTTTAAAGGCTTTACTTACCAAGTTTATGAAGGGAGTTCGTAAGTTCACAGTCGTTGTCCATTCATTTTTGGCATTTCTGTAAGAAACTATTCATTACTCGCCGTAATTCACATCGAGAAATGCTGGCGATGTCCTAACGATATTTTATTTTAATTCTTCCAGGGTGTATCGGTTTGTCTTGTACGCTTAATGTTTTAATTTACTCCAGAAATATAAGCAGTTTATGGATTGTTGTACGGCCTGTAACTTTTACACTCGGAAATTTTTCTGCAGATCGTACTTTCACGAATCATAAATAAATGTACGCTGTGTAGTAGAAAACATATATTGCGCCATAATATACTTTGTGGCTAATTGCAGGACCAAATAAGTCACTACTAAACTGAACTGCAGCATATCACTGTCCACTCAATACTGCGCTTCTAGAGAAGAGTAAAATTGCGTCGGACGCGTGACCTTGTTTACAATAGCAGAGCGGAATCATGTGTCCACACGCTCAGTGGAAAAAACACCGCGCAGCCGCATAAGCCCCGAACCTCCGGGGGCCCCTATACCAATAGATCCCGAAGAAAGCGGGTCCGTCCAGAGAGAAACCCTTTCAAAGCGCACATACTCCTTGAGCCGAAACGATCGGATGCCTATCCTCGGTCCATCTACCCTGAAACATATGATAGGAGTTGGTGGGGATAGAAAATGATGGGGAGAAAAACCATGGGGTTCAGGAAACCACGAAAAAATGCTTAGATTATCCGAATCAGGATTAATATGTCACGGGAATTGAACTAGGACCTCAGGCGTCTCTCGGTAATAGTGGAGCAGATGGATCAGTTTTTCTGAGAGTTTGAACTAAGTAACAAGATGGCTTCTTTCCCAAACAATCGCGGTACAGCAAATTTCAGGCTGAATGGATACTTCTTTTCATATGTATTGAAAGTGGAGGACGTAATTGTGTTTGTTTAGCTTCTGCAAGCTTCCTCTACAAGCTATCGCCTATTCTTACACAGGGTGGGCCAATTGCCCCATTTTTGACATACCTATACAGATATGCCTTAAGGAGGGGAGAGGAAACCAAAATAACCGTCAGATATTTTATAGCTAGTTGGTATATGTTGACCTTAAAATTGCATACTCTTTGCATAATTTTTTTTAATAGTTTTAAACGCGCGCTTTTACAATCATGACACTGCAGGCGATGCCACTCATGATACATGGAATGAAGATGGAGAGTCGGTGGAATGTGATGGCGGGGGAGACCGGAGAACTCGCAGAACCTGGATTAAACCCACCTCTGCGTCACTTTGTCCACAACAATTCCCCTATTCGTTCGCCTAGGATCGAACCAGAGCCACCTTGGTGAGAGGCCAACGGTCTAACCACTCGGCCACGGGATGGCCTTGCATGGCGTTGCAAGAAACGCTAAATAGTGACAGCACTTAAATGAAGTATCTCAAAATTGAGACTAATAATAATGAATACTTTGGAAATAACTAATGCCACAAAAATTATTCTAAATAAAGTATTTGATTTACACAGATCTACATTTTTTGTGTGGCACGGGCTTTGTCCATTTCTTATAGTTTATCCGTTATACAAAGTTTTATAAAATTCCTTGCAAATGAAGAGGTCTTTACAGTTTACACCAAAAAAAAGTTATTCACTTTTATCTTATATTTTGTTAGTTTAATACCTTACAGATATGACGTATTTCAAAAATCGTTAGCTACTTTTCAGAAAATAAAATTAAAAAATAATTTTACATGCATCTAACCGATAGTTTCAAAAGGGAGACTTTCTTAAAAATCTTCTTTGGAAAATATTGAAGTTAAATACAAAACTTTGGTATTTATTGAACTTTTCATTTTGCGTTATGTTGTTCACAGACTCCCACACACGCACACACACATGTGTGCGCAGACTATGCAGTTATGCAGTTATATCTACTTTGTTATATTTTAGATACTGTATAGAAATATTTACCAATAATACCTACTCTTCTTACTTTAGGTACGTAGCAGAGAAAGCAACAATCACATACTTATCATTGTATTTAAGAAAATAAAGGAAAACAAACCTCCAAGTTTCTAAAGAACTAATGAGATAAATAGAATAAATGACTTCGCTTTATGGCTCCGTCGAAAGGCAAATAGGTGAGTTAATGATAGATTATTCTCTAATCACTTTTATGGTGAACATCAAAAAACTGTTTCAGAAACAGCCTTGTGAGTCTAAATTCCGATATACATAAATTCCGTTTCAAAACGACACCAAACGAAGATAGCAGTCGATTAGCTTACACTTTTACTTGTCCGGAACTTATATCGTAACTTAAACAACTTCTATTTAAAGTTTTATGTGTGTATAAGAATCGCACACATTTGGGATTAGGGAGCGAAGGAATAACGGTTGTCATACGCCACATAAACACCCTCAGAACGTATTATACGAAACACATAACAAAACCCACCCATTACCAAGGTGACCTGTGCCGCGCCGGCGTGTCTATCGCTGGGACCCTCGCTACCAACCGGCATCTCTCTTGGAATGGGCCAGGCACCTGCCATTTGATTATGTACTACTGCCTAATCCATGGTTATTTTATGGCAGTTTTTGTATGTGCCGAATTTAGAGCTAAAAATCATATTCACTTATCATGTACGGTATGACCAACAAGGTCCACACCTTCGTTTGGTGTCGTTTTGAAACACCCTGTGTATTCACACTTCTGGTAACTCTTGGTGATGCATAGCGAACACCTCTTAAAATTTGATTTCCACTTAAGTCTACTGTATTTCCCTATTCAATTTGTAACTATAAAGAAATATGCAATAAACCATTTTTGTCAATATTTATCTCAGTTAATATGAGGTTTGAAGAAGAATAGGCATTTATAGGAACAGTTTGGTGAAGAATGACACAGAAAGTTATGTGAATGTAAAAATGGGATCTCTCACAACTTTCAGACGGTAACTTACAAATGCCAGGGCCACTTTTTTGCAGTACTTTAAATTTATTGGGACTTTGTGCTTCAGTTCTTTCAAAAGTTTCATGGTGAACTCCACTCACTGGCTGCTGAATGCGAATCAGATTAGAGAACTTTCCAAATTATTACCCCAAATGCATTTTTTAATCAAAATAACTGTCAACTTTAGTTATTACAGACAAAATATCGCATATAGCAGTAAAATCTACAATTTTTCTAATAAAATTATTGATATTGATTAAATTATCCAGCTAACATACAAAGTAATTATATTTTCAGCCTCAAAAGCTTTCGTTATCCTCTGTTACGTTTCTGCAGTGTTCTCTGTGGACTGGTCTAAAGGACAGTACTAAGCCTATTTTTTGTATCTCGAGAAACAATCTTGAATATATTTGTAAAATTGAGGGCGAAGTATAACATTAATAGAAGTGTTGGAAAAGCTATCACACAGAACATCATAAAATATTCCTAGTCATTTTTCGAAATCATATGTATGACTTAAACAGAGCGTAAACTATATTATGGTTTAGAAATCGCTTCATGTTTTATAACTATTCTCTTTTATTGTTATTGCGCATATTTTATAATCTTTGTTACAATTTGTTTCAGGAACTAATTTCATATAAATATTACAGCGAATAGTAAATTATTTTTTGTAATACTCAATTATAACATTGGTTGTTAAAAACCTCTCAATGTATATTTTTATTCTGTGTCACTAGGCAAACTTATTTAGAAGTCAGACTAATAAACACATAAATAGTACAGTTATTTAAAGATTTTTATCCAAAAATATTTAATATTCCATCGACGCAAAACAAGAAAATTGTTTTTTCAGTGCTCCATTTCATTTTATATTTAAAAAATATTAAATCTGCATTCCATTCACAACTTTCTGTACTCTCTGTAACAAATTAATCTTAAAAAGCTTATTTTTTAATCTATTGCATCCTAATCGAGATAATTAGTATAAATGGTCTAATTACTTAGTTCTTTATAAGTAGAAGGGAAATAAGAGAATACTCTAAGCTAAAGCGATAGTCAAATATTTTAAAAGCTTGTCGCTATGTGACTGAAATTCGTTCTCTTTGTGTGGCCAGGAGACGAAAAATGTCTATGTGCAAAAATGTATTTCAACATTTAAACCAATAACATTGAATATCTCGGAAATGGTTAACTTCACAAAAATGTATGTTACATAAATTGTGTGTTTTAACAATCTGTTCAGTTTATCAGCTATGGAAAGATTATTCAGAGTGAAGAGGACTTCAGAGGTTATTTCCAGAAAATTCAAGATATACGCTTTATTTTTTCATATGTTTCTTTAATATACGGCATTGTACTCAAAATGGTAGGAGACATTTTTGAGAAAATGAACATTTTCGAATTTTTTTACGCAAGGAATAATTTTGGGTGGAGGGAAATTTATTGAAAAACTTTCTTATCGCATCCTAGGAAGATGCTGAACTTAATTATCAAGTTAGGTATTTAACTGACTTTTCTTTTTGAGTTATCGTGTTCACAGGCACACGTGCATACACAGGGATTTTTTATAAAATATTTTTTGGATGCATGGGCCCTAAAATGTGCATTTCCAGTTAAGTCTGGGTATCGAATTTTGGGGCGGAATGTAGCACCTTCTGTTCCTATGTACTGTGTACTAATTATAGTAAATAAAAATGTGATTCGTAATTAGAAAATTTGCTAAGTCATAGACTAATACAAGCCAGAATTGTCATTAAATGATTCCTAAAATCATCAGAAATGTCTTTTGAAACTTACTTTAAAATCTCCAGTAGCGAGTTGTTGCAGAATTGACTACATTGGTTAGAATAGTACCTGTATCGAACAGTGAAGTCTCCAAGTACTTGATGTTTACACTGCAGACAACTGTTTTCAAAGTGTGCTGAGCGAGCAAGTGCTTGAAGATACAAAGGAGCTCAAACCCATCCATGCAGAAGCGTTGTGCACCAAGTAACACTTGCATGTTTTGTCCTGTTTTTCGAAGATAGCGTATAGTATTCATTCTGCATTTTTAAATGAAGTGCTTTAGAACCAAACAATTATTATTAAATCAGTACCTTTGGTTTAAAAATATAATAAATATGTAACTTTACTATTTAGTGTGTAAAGAAAGACTGAAGAGCAGCTGGGATACTCTGCTATCATTTCATCACCGTTTCGCCAGCCCAAGTGAATCCGAGCACCCAAATAAAACCAAAACGCATAAACATAACAATTATACCATAGTTACGTGTTCAAGTCGTTTCCAGACCTCTTATTTAATTAGTTTTATACCTTTTTTTTTAAAGTGCACCCATTTTTACTTTCTGTACTATGTGCTTACAGCAAGTAGAAGGAGTATTGTATTGAACACGATAATTTAATATCGATCTTCCATCAGAAATATATGTTTTGAGGCCTTCTGAACCTAGAAACAGTATTTTTTCTGAAACAAAATATCCGTGTTTGTGAGGGTGTTTGTGTGTGTCTGTGAATGACATAATTCAAAAACGTAAATTCAGTTAAAAGGCAACTTAGTATTTAAGTTCAAGATATTTAAAGAATGCGATCGGAAGATTTTAAAAATAATCCCGCCAAATTACGTTTATATGGAAATCTTTCGTTATTTTTTGCTTTCTCAAAGATGATGTAATTATTTTGATTAAAATAAAAAAGAAAATGTTACAAATATTTGCCTTAAAATTCGAGGGCCATCCAGAAAGTAACGTACGATTTGACATAACTAAATAATAATGAAAGATATCAACATAAATCTTTTTTACAAAGTTAGAGTATCTTACTCTATTTTCAACGTAATACTTTCTTGTCGCATACATAGTAGATGCTGAACCTAAATATCAGGTTTGGTATTTAACCGAATTATTTTTTCAGTTATCGTGTTCACAGTCAAAAGGAAAACAAACATACTGACTTTTTTGTAGTTTTTTTTATTTCCAGTGAAATCTAGAAATAGAATTTGTGGGTGAAATTCAATACCTTCACTACCAATGTACTAAGTAGGGAAATTAAATACCATTTTCAAAAAAAGGTCTGTGATGCATATGTGAGTTTGAGTGTGCGTTAGTGCATGTGTGTGCGTGTGTCTGTGAAACCCACAACTCATAAAAGAAAATATTAAAATAAATGTTGGTTTCCATTTAAAAAACGTACCTTGACCCACAAATTACCAAAAATTCTACAATAAAACACAACAAATGGTATTTACTGGCCCCCATAATATCAAGCAACTTTTATTTAAGACATTTCTTTCTACATCGCTTAACTTTGCAGATATTCTACATTCTCAAATGATCCAACCTGTATAAATACACATGTCTATACCTTATGATATTTTAATCTAAATATATATAGACAGTTTTGAGTAAACAAAAATAACGAACATTTTTCCAGGTAGAGGGTAGTCTGGTGCAAAGGAGTTTTCTCAAATATCTTCCCCCGGATACTTAAAGAACGTTTGTCTCAAATTTGAACTTTTTGTTTGGTTTTGCAATTTAATACCCTTTAACCGTGTTCGTCATACCGAGCCCATATGATGGGTTAAATGATGTTCAAATCAGTCCGGATTACCTAACATTTGTCTTTCAGGATAAGGAAATATCCGGTAAAAAAAAAACTTCAAAGGAAAGACATTCTTATCATTAATTCCTAAAACTACAATTTTATTTTAAAATAAAATCTTATCCGGATATTTCAGCCTGTATGAGATTCAAACAGAGGAATGCAAGGCAAAAATACTACCCCCACGCTACAGAGGTAGGTATATACCTTTCAATTTTGAGTTAAGCAAACAAACACGCCGAAGTGCGCACGCACATACACACAGCGTAAATGTTTCTAATCTTATAAAAGAAAAATATTATCTTATAAAATGGGCCACAAAACGCGTCGTTTAATTTCAAACTTCTAAGTTAGGTGGTAGGGAATGTAAAATGCATTGTGCTAGCTTCCAAAATTAATAATTAGTACATGACACGAAAGGTGACATTAAGTCAAGATTAAAATCAGGTAATGACTGCCTCCGTGGTCGAGTGTTCAGTGAGCTGACTTCTTATCTGAGGGTCCTGGGTTCGAATCCCGTCTGGGACAAGGCTTTTTTTAACCAGAATTATTACGTATCCCCCACAGAGTCTGAAAGTATTAATATGACCGTGAATGTGTGTGTTTAATAATATAAAACTGATTAACATAATGTTCTAAACCTACAGAATATGAGTTTTTTCACAAGTCAAAGCTCCGGATATGCCCATTGAAGTTTAAGGGGGCTATAAAAATGAAATAGTTAAAAAAAAAAAAAAACAGATCATCTCAAAAAAGTTTTTCTCTTAATATTGTGAGGGGAGGTAAAACACACACAAAAACTCGCTCAAAGTACTTTCAAAATACGCTTGTTTTGCCACATTTTGGAGAAACGAGTTCAAAATAATGAAACAAACATCCTATTCCGCAAAAAGCATAATTATAATGTTTAGCTCATTTTATGAGAACATTTTAGAAGAAAATTTTCGTATTTATGGCAGCAGTTTTAGATTAGAACGAGATAATCTCAAAAGAAGGTTTTCTCTTAATTCAGTGAGGAGGTAAAAGCACTCTAAAGCGTAATATTTCTAAAATACGCTTGTTTTGTCACATTTAGGAGAAACCAGTTCAGAACAATGTGGGAGAGAGTGACAGCCACTGTCGGTTTAACACTCTTAAAACCTACAACTCCTTGACCACTGCCTAATTGAGTGTAGCGGACCAAATTTCAGCCCTGACAGTGATGGCGTGAAGTGGGACGTAGACTTGCTCCTTCTCACAAGAATAAAGCTGTTGGAATCATTTATCATTAGTTTGGAACTCCGAAATATTTTTGCATATGGAGACATATTTTTTATTTTTATTTATTTCTTTTAATCAAAATACAGTCTCGGAGTCTGATCGGGACTCCGGCCCTATATTCTCCTTTATTATTCCTGTTTTTTCCCCTTTTGTCCTAAATTTCCTTTGTTTACCGTTTTCTGTTTTATGACAAATACATACACATGTGCACATTCAGAAACACGCAAACACCCATGCCCATGGCGTTTTCGTACATAATGATTTCAGCATTATTTTATCAAGTAGAGGTTTATTAAGGTGGCATTATAATTTACCGCCTGCGTTGCCATTAGTAGTTAAAGCGAGCGTTAAACACTACCATTATAATTCAGAATGCCCTTTCCCATATTTTAAACGCCTTATCCTCCTTAAATAAGCACAAACAGGTATGAAATAATAATAATAATAATAATAATAATAATAATAATAATACTAATAATAATAATAATAATAATAATAATAATAATAATCAGATTCAAGAGTAGTGGTCGAATTACTGGACATAAGGAGCTGTATGTCACAATTAAAAGGACATTAATATCTTCTGGTCATCCTACCGTTTTGGAACTTTGTGTGATGGAAAGAGACCTGATGGAATGACTTTAGTTCCATGGAGCAGAGGGAAAAAAGAAAGGAATGGAATGGCGTTTTATTTATGGACGCTCTTTAACTGCTGTGGTTCTCAAGGTCCCATTCTCTGCCAGACATGAAACACCGCTTAATTTTGCTCAGAGGCCTCTCTATCAGGCTTAAGGTTCTTTTACGTGCCGTAAATCTACGACACGGGGCCCTCGACTTTACTTCCCTTCCGAAGGAAGCCATGCTAAAGATTTTTACGCCCAAAATAATCCATCATGCTTCGGCGGGTTTGAACCCGCGACCTTGGGTATATGAAGTCAGCATGGTAACCACTACACCACGGAGGGCGACCGAGAGGACGGAAATGGCTTATATGGGATGCAAAATGTTAAGCGCATCTCAACCAGGCGACAGCATGTGGGAATTGGGATGGAGAAAGCGGCGTTGGAATGGGTTTTCTCCGGGTTCTTCGTTTCCCCCGTCATCGCATTTCAACGGTGCTCCATCTTCATGCCATATATCAATAGTGTCATCGGCTGTAGTGTCTTGTGTAGTAAAAGATGAGCAAAAATCTCCTTCCCATCTTTCAATAACATACAAACATACAAGCTCTGCCGCCGAATATGTACTTAGTACACTACGTAAATATGAACATGTGCTTCATAATTACATACCACTTGGTTCCTGGAGTAAGGTACCTAAAGATCTGTTATCCATTTCAGGGGATCATAACTGCTCTAGTTTCATACGTCAGCACATTGGTATGGCAATTCAGCTGCTAGCATTTTAGGAAGCTTTTCAGAGTCTGCTTTTATGGCCAAAACTTTCTTTAATTTCCATTGCAAGCGTACAGAAATTTCTTATACATTGCCGTTCTTTTACTTTCTCTAGCCTGCATGTATAATGTACATAGTGGATAGAGAAGGTATTGTATTCCACCCAAAAAATCGATGTCGAGATTTCACCAAAAATATATGTTTTGGGGTTCCCTAAGTCCGAAAAAAATATTTTTAGAAAAAGGTCCGTGTGTGACAGCATAGCTCAAAAACGAAAAGAGCGTTAAACACCAAACTTGGTATCTAGGTTTAGTATCTTTCAAGAATGCGACAAGAAGCTTTTAAAAAAAATCTGATGTGTTCCATTCGCATGACTTTCTCTACGTCTCTGCAAAAAATATTATTAAAAAGCACATGCTTCTATTTACTTCATGCTAATCGAAAAACATAGCAAAAATAGTCTTATTACTTGCTTCCTTGTAAGTAGAAGCGAAATAAGGGAGTACAATAGGTTCAAATGATAGTCAAAAGCTGGTTGCTATGTTGACGGAAGTTCCTTTGTTTGTATGGACAGGAGTTGACAAATTCCTGTATGGGAAAAGTATAGGTTTTTCAAAGCTAAAACCAAAAACAAGGAATATCTAAAAAACGATCAACTCCACGAAAAGAATTATGCTACATAAATTGTTGTTTTAACGTGCTGTGCATTTTGTGTGTGGTAAGGTTTTGTCCATCTCTTACGGTTTAGCAGTTATGTAAAATGCCGTAAAATTCATCCAGAATAAAGAGTCTTTAGAGGCTATTCCCAGAAAATTCAAGATATATATTTTATTTGTCAAGTAAATATCTTTAAAATAGGAGATGTTAATCAAAATCGTTAAAGCCATTTTGAAAAAGAATCTAAATTTTCGTAAAATGTTCCATGTAAAGGGTAGTTGGGAGTGGGGGAATTTTCTTGAAAATCTTCGTATCACATCCTTGGAAGATACCGAACCTAACTACCAAGTTTGGCTTCTAACGGACTTTTCGTTTTTGAGCTATGCTGCCCACAGGCACACACACACACATACAGATGGACAGACAGACAGACACACACACGGACATAATTCTAAAAATGTTTTTTTGGATTCAGGGAGTCTCAAATGATGTATTTCCTTTGAAATCTGGGTATCAAATTTTTGGGTGCATTACAATACCTTCTCTATACACTACGTACGTGTAGAGAAAGAAAAAATCTTCTAAACTACCCTTTACATGAAAACATTTTCGAAAATTTTTATTTTCTCAAAAATGGCTTTAACGACCTTGAGAAAAATCCCATACATTAAAGATGTTTACATTCCAAATAAAATGTAATTTTCTGGGAAGAGCCTCTAAGACCCTTTTATTCTGGATGTAATTTGCCGAATTTTGCATAACTGCTAAACCGTAAGAGGGGTTTTTAAGACATTTGAATGTCGCTTTAATCTAAAGTATTATCTTATTTCCCGTTTACTTAGAAGGAACTAATATAAACATTTCTGCTAATGTTTATGTCCATTATGCCGATGTAGATGAAGGAATAATCCTTGGTAACAATAGTTTATAGAGAAAGTTATGTAAATGGAACACTTAAGATTTTTTCTTAGCTTTGATTAGTGAAGTAGTGTGAAGTTTTAACCGCTGGTATTTATTATAAATACATAATTTTCAGGCGGCGCTGTGATTGAGTGGTTAGACCGCTCGCCTCCCACCTAGGCGGTTTGGGTCCGATCCCAAGCGCCAGCATGCGGGATTTTTGGTGGACGAAACGGTGTCTGGACTGGTTTTCTCCGGGTCCTTTGGTTTCCCCCGTCATTTATATCACCAATTGCTTCATTATCATCTTTCCTATGATTCATTTCACCTTCATTTTATATCATCCACTTCCTCATGCATGTCTCGTTACGGGTCGACCACTCGTTCCAGGTTCTTCATTCTGTGGTTCGTGCCATTGACTCCCCGACAGGCTTCTGACCCCTAGGAACTCTTGTAAGTTCTAGGGGGGTGATCCTACATACGGGAAGGGTAAGCCGACTGCGAAAAAAATTCTGATGTGTACTATTCACATAACTTTCTCTACATATCTGCAACAAATGTTTGTTAAAAATCTTGTGCTTCTATTTACTTCCTGCTAATCGAGAAAAAATAGCAGAAATAGTCTTACTACTTGCTTCCTTGTAAGTAGAAGCGAAATAAGGGAGCATCATTGGTTAAAGTGATAGTCAACAATGGCTGCTATGTGTCTGAAGCTCCTTTGTTTGTATGGGCAGGAATTGACAAATGAGAATATGAGAAATGTGTAAGTTTTTTAAAGATGAAAACAAATAACAAGGAATA
The DNA here is from genome assembly GCA_030762935.1 of Hymenopus coronatus. Taxonomy (NCBI): domain Eukaryota; kingdom Metazoa; phylum Arthropoda; class Insecta; order Mantodea; family Hymenopodidae; genus Hymenopus; species Hymenopus coronatus. Next base: position 62,565,613 of record CM060896.1, read on the forward strand.
TGTCAAAAATGATCAGTTCCACAAAAAAAATGTACATGACATAAATTATGTGCTTTATCGTGATCTACATATTTGTGTAGTAAGTTTTTGTCTATCTCTTACAGCTTACCAGTTATGCAAAATTCAATAAAATCATCCAGATTAAAGATATACATTTTATTTGATACGTAAACATATTAAATATAAGTGATTGTAACCAAAATCGTTAGAACCATTTTTGAGAGAATCAAAATTATTGACATTTTTTCCATATAAAGGATAGTTTGGGATGGGGGGATTTTCTTGAAAATCTTCGGGTTGCATCCTTGAAAGATACCAAACTTAAATACCAAGTTTGGTATTTAACAGTCTTTTCGTTTTTGAGCTATGCTGTCCATAGTCACACACACATACACACCCACATATATACACAGACACACACACGCACACACGGACCCTTTTCCAAAAATGTCTTTCTTTGATTCAGGGGACCCAAAACATGTATTTCCGTTGAAATCCTCGGTATCATATTTATGGGTGGAATACAATAGATTCTCAATACACTATGTACATAGTACGTTAAGAGAAAGTAAAAAACCTCATTCTCAAATTTAAAATTTATGAGAAGATCATTAGGAGCACGAAGTTGCTGAAGCTCCAAAAGGGGCATCATATGAGGTGATTTGACATCTATGAGGCTAGTAAAATTTTTTGGACGCTTGCAAAAATTGCAATAAAACATATTTACGAAGTGTTTATAAGAGATGTAGAAATATGTGTTAAAGATATCCAAATGTGATTCATAACTTTTAGGAACACTGAAAATCATTAATAATAAATGTTTCTTAGCACTTCATAAGCATATTAACAGCATTTCTTGTCATTATTCCAACATTTTAGGTTCTACATTTTTTCTTCTCTTGTAATTTATTCATATGTTAGCCCTTAGGTTATATAAAGTGTACTGTATCCTTGGAGATATGTTAAGAACAAAATAATTATACCCTGATTAAAACTGAATTCCTAAGTGTGATAAGTTCACCAAACTAAGCTTACGTTCATAAAGTCATTTTGGGGACCGAACTGACTAATGAATAATAAAACAAAATGAGAAAATATTTATCACTCATTTTTTAACTACATTCAGAATTCTAAAAATCAATTATGACCTTTGTAATAACTGTAGATAAGATATGAGACATCTGGTTTTCTAGATAAAACAAACCAGATAGTACTGCAGGTAGGAGAAAAACATTGCCATTTTACTTTCTCTTGTGCTTACATTAAGTAAGGCAGTAGTTTATTCCATCCCAAAATACATGTTTTGAGGTCCTCTGAATCCAGAAAAGCATGTTTAGAAACAGGTGTAATTGTTCTTCTTTGAACAGCATAACACAAAAACAAAAGCTTTGATAAAATACCAAATGTAGTACTTAAGTCTATATCATCCGAAGATACGACACGAAGGTTTCCAAGAACATCCCCCACCCAGATTTACCATTTAAGTGAAACTTTTTCTACTGAAAATAACTAAGATTTTGATTAAAATAGCATACGTTTAAGATGTTTTCATGACAAATGAAACGTGTACCTTGAATTACCTGAGAATTTCCTCTGAAATCCTCTTCATTCTGGGTGACTTTTGGACAATTGGTAAACCGTAAGAGATAGACAAAAAGTTATACACAGAAATGCAGCTTTCGTTAAAACACATAATGTAGGTGCTAAGTATTTCCAGGATATTCCTTGTATTCGTTTCAATTTTACAATACTAATACTTAATTAAAATGGAAATTTATTATTCTTTCTTCATTTAGCCATAGAAATAAAGCGGAATTTCATTAGCATCATATAGCTGCCAGCTGTTTCTTAAAAAATTTGAATAACGCTTTTCCATAAAGCATTACCTTATTCCTATTTGTCTACAAAGACATATCTAACAAAACTATTGGCAAGAATAGTTTGCTGTTGAATATGTAAAGAAACGTGTGTGAAAGTGGTACAAACTTTTTAACCATTAAACAGTGACTAGGATGTTTGAAATATTTATAATTGATAACAGATTATGTAGATTCTATAGTGAAGTTGAGAAATTTTCCGTTAACAATGTAATTATAGAGTTTTCGAAATGTTACAGTTAAATGACAAACCAACAGTTTACCTATCTAGACACCCGAGAAAAGTTGCACTTAGATTACGTTCTAGGCAATTGCTTAATCTCCCATTAATTTTACAGCGGCTATTCGCTTGATGTGAAGAACATACATTTCTCCACAAATCTGTTAAATGTTTAAATCATTTTAATTTCTGTATCATCTACCTTACATAAAAGAGTAGATAATGGTGAAAGACGCAAGAAAACTAAGCGGAAATGTAAATGAAGCAGGATTTCAAATAATCTGACGTGAAACTGCCACCCAACTTTACAAAACAAATTCTTATGCATTCCTTATATACTCCAGCTATTAATTTAAACAATTGTGCATGTATGTACCATGTACATAGTATGTAGAGAAGGTACTGTATTCCACAACATTCCGAGATTTTACTTTAACATGTAAAATGCTTAGAAACATTTGGATTAAAATACCAGATGTATTAGATATTTGCATGATTAATAGAATGTATATCTATAAGTTTCTGGCACTGGACTCTGAAGACCTCTTCATTTTGGGTGACTTTTGCACAATTAGTATTCAGTAAAAATAGTCAAAAGCTTACTGCATTAAAAAAATTAGATCTCGTTAAATCACACACTTTATATCATACACACTTTTTGTAGAGTTTTGTAAAGATATTCCTTGTTATTGGTTTCAATTTTAACAGCTCTAACTTTTATCATTCGTTTCATATCTCTACGTTTTTACTTAGGCCATGCAATGAGAACCGCATTCCAATTGTATCAGATAAGCGACCAGCTTTCAAAAGATTTGACTATCACTTTAGCCCAGTGTGTTCCTTATTTTTACAAGGACGCAGGCAAATAATACCATTCTGCTAATGTTTATCTTTACTAGCATGATGTAATTAAATGACAAATCTGTTCTAAGATTAGTTGGTTTGCAGAACTAGTAGAGTTGCAGATAGTATGAATCAGATAAATTTCTAATCTAGTTAGGTACAATTAAGTAATTTCAGATTAATTATTAAATATGTGTTTACTTATTTGTTATACAACGATTATTGATGCTTATACAAATGTCATATTAAAACCAAACAATCAAATAACACCTACTTATTACAACTAATTAAATTGGTGAAAAATGCCAGAGATAAAGTTATAAAAGCATAGGTGCAGCAATGGTTTTTGAATAATTTCTTCAGTAGCTGTGAATATTTGATTTTACTTAGGTAAAATGTTCTAGAAACATGTATCTACTGGCATGTTAATGACTGCATTGGTATAATAGCTGAAGTGCTATTTCTTCTGTCATTTCATATTTGTAAATAAAACTACATGGTGATGTAAATGAAAACGATACAGGAATTTTTAAAATTTCCCTGTCTAGTAAGTTAAGTAAAAGTACAATTTAGTTAAAATACCTACAAGACATGCCATCAAAAACTGAAGGAATAATGCATTTGTTTTTAGTTTTCCATTTAAGCTGCTTAACTACATGCTATTTTACGTTAGTACTTTTCTTTCCTCAGAAACATTTTAATATATTAATTTGGGTGTAAATAATAGCTGCATTCCGAGTTCAATTTGGCAGAAAGTTTTCCAATTTAATACTTTTTCTTATTTTCAACAATTTCATTATGGTCATTCCCCACGATAGACAAATATAATTATTATTTTGAATAAACATTCTTTATAATTGTGTTTGCCAGAGGATTGTTATATATTTGTTTCAATGGCTAGGAAAGTGGATATGAAACACTGAGAATACATGCAATGAGCTGTTTTTAATAAACACCCTATTGCTTGATTTAAAGTAGAAATTTCTGTTTGAAAAATAGAGGTTAGGAGCTAGAAAATAACCTTTGCTAAATTTTAATTCTGAGTCATAATCTATGTTGTAAACCATGAAAGCGCATATTACATAACTTGTTTTATCATCTTCCTCGACTGTTCGTGAGCGGTCATGATTACATACGATCATGCGAAAAGAACGTTTTAATGACTGTGGAAGTCACCTATGAAGGAATAAATTACATACGAACATGCGAAAAGAACGTTTTAATGACTGTGGAAGTCACCTATGAAGGAATAAATTACATACGAACAGGCGAAAAGAACGTTTTAATGACTGTGGAAGTCACCTATGAAGGAATAAATTGCTTCACTATAGTCGTAGTAATGGTCTCTTAGCAATGAAAGAAAAGACAAATTAGAAACATTCAAAGCCTCTCTAAGACGAAGCAGTTAGTATTATCATACAGCATATGATACCTAATAAAACAGGTCCTTTGAATATGCCTAAAACTCAGTCAGTAATGTAGATAGAATCAAGATACGTAGAAACTGGCTATTAAATTACAATTACGTAATTATCACATAGGTATTAAAATTATTTGTACGCTTTGTCCAGAGCATAAACTTAGGCAAAATATAGGACCAACGTTTTCTTTTGTAGAATAATATCAATACGCACAGATACATATTACAGCTCAGAAGCACCTTCAGTATTTATGTTCAAATACTCGTAATTACAAACAAATCTTGAATTGTTGCATAGCGTAATGGGATATGATATTGAAAAGAAACTAAGAGACAAAAATAGAGACAGAAAGGATTTAAAAAAGTGTGTAATATTTTGAATGCAGTTAACACTAAGAAATCACATTATTTGACGGAAATGATATATTTTAAAAAATTCGTAATTTTTTCTGAGATAAGTGTTTTGTCTACCTCTTATGTTTGCTGTTTATAACATTTATGAAAAATTCAAGAATTATAGGAACTTCACATGTTATTCACAGACACATTAATATATATATATTAATTTATTCTTCATATTGATGTCAAACACGTTATGCTTTTATAAAACTTGTTAGAGCTATTTTAGGAGAAGCACAATGTGGCGAAAATATTTCTAAGTAAAATGTTTTTTAGGATGAGGATAATACTAAATGTGTGATCTCTCTCCCCCTTCACTCTATCTCTTAACTCACTCACAGAATACCTCTGGATCTCAAACCATGCGATTTTGGAAAAATATCGATATCCACTTTTTGGTACACTTACAATATACGCTGCCAGTGAACAAAATATGAGCAAATAGTCGTTCTATTCCCTGACCTTACATCCTTGCATTTCTTAAGATTTGTGCAATCGCCGGTGCATCCCCGTGCGTCATCTTTGAGGTTTAGTGGTTTCCTTACTTCCTTGACAGTTATCTTACTATATCGGCATATCCACTTAATATGCATAGCACTCGTTGTGTCATTGTTTCGCAACTGATGAGTCATTGGTCTAAAGATACTAGTGGAAGCCATTTGGGAAATACGAATCCCGAACGATATCAGGAAATGCACCATAAAACTTAGTTAATGATGTCACAAATCAAAACTTTTGGTAAAGTATAACAATACTACTACTGCTACTGCTGCTACTACTGCTAATAATAATAATAATAATAATAATAATAATAACAATAATAATAACATTATCATGAAGACTTCACGCGATAACAACTGGAGTGATATAAATCCAAGCTTTCGTCGGAAGACGAAGACCATATAGAGTTAAGATGGCCGAAAGCTTGGATTTTTATGACTCCAATTTAACTCGGTTGATATCCCGCGAAATCAACATTATTAGCCAACACGAGAAAACTTCAAATCTTGAATAGCAACATTCTATAACTTCAAATGCCATTGTTTTCGTGTTGTCTTTGCTTACATTTACGAGTAATAAAACAACTACCTTCAGTTTTACACATTTTTAATTGATTTTGTCAGCAGCTCCAACACAATAATAAATAATATAGGTGGTCCAGAATGCCCGTGTAATGATGGGAACAAACAACAGATCACCTCTGGTTATGCCCAGTGCTTAGCCATTTACGTACGACTTTCAAATTGAAATCCAGGTGCGGTAGAAACTGGCGAATAAACCACAATGTGAGAATCAAGAAATGTGCTTTGACAATAATATAGGTTTGGATTAAGTATAAAAAGACAATCAAAGTTTAGAAAACTAATATAAAATAAATGTTAGAGTTAATTCAGAATACATTATATAAAGCAACTTTGTGTAATGGAGCATGAAGTTTAAAAAAATGATGGGATTTTTGTCCATTTCATTTCAAATTCTTCATGCACATCTCGAAATGTTAACAAATGAACCTGGTTTATGTTGTGATGAATTTGAAGAGCTGTATCCATAAATAATATAAAATATAATATTTTGAAATTTCATCCTCTAATACTTTGCGATATGATAATAAAATGTATGCAACTAAATTCTATGGAAATTAAACGAGAAATGTAAATAAAACCCACTTCCTCTAAGTCTTTATTTAAGATAAATTCGGTGAAATATTCAGCTAAATTGACTGAAAACTTAAAAATAGTAGGGCAGTTGGTAGGACACCTCTGAGGTTCAATTACCGGCTGAGGTAGAAATATTTGTCTAGCCAAGACAATTTCTCACCCTAACCAGGAATTCATTCACGGCTCCTATAGGACAATCCTCCTGAGGTTCCATCAACGGGAATGCGGCGCGACAGACACACCCAAGCCCGCTACGGGAGAGCGGAAGGGCAATAGCTCTCTCGTACATCCAGGAGAAGCATCTATGCAGTGGTACAGCAGAGACTGTTCTGGTTCTGGCTGCAAAGGACATTGAATGTCGCATCCTCCCAAGAAGCAACATCATTGAGAAGAGACCGTCAGCTACTAGGACATAGAAACTGAACCGCACATGACCACCTAAAGTATAGTTTATAATATGCCTATAATGTATATAATTTTTCTCCAAAGTATTATGTATCCTAGAATAAACAGTATATATATATATATATATATATATATATATATATGCAAAACTGGCATAGAATAAGACCAATAAAAAAACTTATGGATTCCACTCACATGACTTTCTTTACATCTTTGCAATAGATTATTGTTAAAAAGCTTATTCATATATTTAGTTAATGCTAATCGAGATAAACATTAGCAGAAAGGATCTTATTACTTGCTTCCTTGTAGAGGAGGGTAAGAGGATGGTAAAATATTTTAAAAGCTGGTTGCTATGAGATGGATGATTGTTTGCATGGAGAAAAGTATGAGAAAAGTATAAGTATTTTAAAGCTGAAACTAATAGCAAGAAATATCTAAAAAACGGTCAACTACAAGGAAAAAAAATGTATATAACATAAATTGTGTTTTAACGAGCTCTACAATTGTTGTGTGGTAAAGTTTTGTCCATCTCTAACGGTTTACCAGTTATGCAAAATTCATCCAGAATAAAGAGTTTTTCAGAGGCTATTCCCAGAAAATTCAAGATAAACATTTTATTTGTCATGTAAATATATTAAATATAAGAAATTTTAATTAACATTTTTGAAAAATGTTCCATGTAAAAGGCAGTTTGTGGTGGGGGGATTTTTCTCAAAATCTTCGTGTCGCATCTCTGGAAGATGCTAAACTTAAATACCAAGTTTGTTATTTTACCGACTTTTCGTTTTTGAGGTATCTTGTTCACAGACACACACATTTTTTTTTTTTTGGATACAGGGGATCTAAAACGTCTGTTTACGGTGAAATTTTGCTATCGAATTTTTTAATAGAATGCAATACCTTCTCCACACACTATGTACATAGTATTGTAGAGAAAGTAAATATGTACATGTAAACACACTAAAAGTAAATAATGAGGCAAATAGCAATTGTATAACACCTACTGAAAACATATGTAATACTAACCTAAAATAAGTAAAATAAGTATAATTAATGTAGCATTCAATGTTAATTAATAAGGTGTATTTAATACATGAGAGTAATAATATGGTGATTGTATAACACCACTTTCCTTGAAATAAACAACTGTAATTACAAATGTAAAAGAAATAAATAAAGATGGTAGCACAGGCTAGGGGACTACTTGTTTCTTTTCCCCCCCTTGTTTTTCTTTAAGTCTCACCAGAGTGCGGGAGTGTGAATTTAAGATGCTAACGCAGATGTATAAAGAGTAAGCAAGTGAACACCATTGCTATGATCAGTGTTCTAAAGGATATGACCTAGATCAGACGTCACCACCTGGTTGCCTTTTGAGTAAGGCAAACAGGGGAAATTTTCTAGATGCTCCTATGAATCGCATACAACTGTAAACCAATTGCTCTATTATATCTCTTGCTTTAGTATTTATGCTTGGGATATGAAGATAAACATACTTTCATAGTTTTGGCAATAATTGGTAGTCGTCTTAAGTGTAAAATAATGACAAATTTATAGTATTAATGTAACAAAAGAACCTGCTTAACTTGGTTAATACCATTGCAATCGTACTGTATCGTCAGCCATATGAGAATTGCAATGTTTACCTTGAATTGCTTTCTGTTCCCAACATAATAAACAGATATATGACACCCTAGATGGATAGATAGACAGACATATGGATCGATAGACAGACAGATAATGTAAATGGCGTGTTATTTATGGACGCTCTTTAACTGCTGTGGTTCTCAGCGTCCCATTCTATACCGGGCGTGAAAGACCGCTTAATTATGCTCAGAGGCCTCTGTAAATCTACGACATGGGACCCACGGCTTTACTTCCCTTCCGAGAGAAGCCATGCTAAGGATAGACAGATATATATATATATATAGACAGATAGATAGACAGACAGATAGATAGATAGATAGATAGATAGATAGATAGATAGATAGACAGATAGATGATTAGATGGAAGGATGGACGAATGGACAGATGGGTGGGTGGGAGAATGGATAGATATCTTTATTGATGTTAAATTATTACATTTATAGCAGAAATATTTATTACATGAGTCCTTGACTGTACATATATATTTCGGATACAGTTAAAGGTGACAAAAGAAACAAAAGAGAAAAGAAAAAAAAAGAGAGAGAGAGAGAGAGAGAGAGAGAGAGAGAGAGAGAAAAAAAATAGCGATAAATTACTCTAACTGAACAAATTCGTTCTGCCTACGCGTAGGTGCTTTAGCCAGGAAATTGGCCAAGTTTTACCGGTAGATCCCAACATGCCAATCTTCTTCTAGCAGAACTTAAGCATTTTTTTTTAGTTTAATTGTTCGTTGGTTGTGCACGTTCCATCAAAATATGCACACAGTCTTCATTCAAACCACAGAATGGGCAGATACTTAAAGGAACCCCACATCCTAAGCCACATGCATGGAAGAGAGACAAACTCTCTTGTCACGTCCGCTTGTTCTGGCACACCATTAAGCGAGTTGGTGACGCCTAACCTAGATGTTAAAGGCGGCATATAAATGAAAAAAATGCTGCAAAAAATATGATGTGTTCCATTCAAATGACTTTCCCTACGTCTCTACAATAAACTATTGTTAAAAAACTTATTCTTCTATTTATTTAACACCATTCGAGATAAACAGAAGAAAGGGCCGTATTACTTGCTTCCTTGTAAGTAGGAGGGAAATAAGGGAGTACCATAGGCTAAATTGATAGTCAAATCTTTTAAAATCTAGTTGCTATTTCATTCAAGTATCTTTGTTTGCATGGACAGTAGTTGAAAAAATTCTATATGAGAGAAGTATAAGTATTTTAAAGCTGAAACTAATATCAAGAAAACGGTAAACTGTGTGTTTTAGCGAGCTCTATAATTTTTGTATGGTAGACTTTTGTCTATCTGTTACGGTTTACCAGTTGTGCCAAATTCTGAAAAATTTATCCAGAATAAACCCGTCTTCAGAGCTTATTCCCAGAAAATCTAAAATATAAATTTTATTTGTCATGTAAATATCTTAAACATAAGAGATTTTAATCAAAATCGTTAGCGGCATTTTTCAGAAAATCAAAATTTTCAACAAATGTTCCATGTAAAGGATAATCGGAGGTGGGGGGAATTTCTTGAAAATCATCGTTTCGCATCCTTGGAAGATACCAAACTTAAATACCAACACACACAGACATAGAGACAGACGACACACACACGGAAATGTTTCTAAAAATGCTTTTTTGGATTCAAGGGGTCTCAAAACATACATTTCTGATGAAATGTTGGTATCGAATTTTTGGGTGTAATCAATACCTTCTCCATATACTATGTACAGAGTACGTGTAGAGAAAGTAAAAATAAGGCAGCATTCCCCAAACGTCACGAATTCTCATCGTACCTTTAAGTTTCTTTATGGAAGTATAGATGACATTTCTGCTGAGAATTGAGACACCTTTTGACAGCAAGAACTAATCCAGATCCTTGGTTGTAAATAGTATATCTGTAGGCAAGAGAAATAGAGGAACAAGTTTTACAGAATTACTACTAAAGAATTAAAGTAAAGTTGATGCTGAGCAAAACTTGTAACTGACTGTTTACCTTGTTCGTTAAGTTATCAGAAAACCTGTCCTAGTTTTCAGATAAACGAGTACAGGGCAATTACCTACTCAAAAGACTACTTATGACTTGGATATTCCGAGGTTGTTCTTGACCGTGAATGATAACATATTTTGTACTAGCCACGAGTATTTTGTATTTATTGGACTAATTATATTGTAATTATCATAAAAGTAAACTCTCAAGGGCTTAGAGTAAATATCAAGGAGAACTTTCTGTAAATTTACACATGTTTAATTTACTGTTACAAGTTAAAGACAGTAAAATAAACTCACTGTCTCACTGCAAAAAATATTTATTCTTTAACTTTGTCTATAATCTTTGATGATATTCTGATAGTAGTTTTGTTTCTGTTGTTCTTTATCAGTTTCCTGCCTTATCTTCAAGATTATTAATATTAAATTGCTTCTAAAAGATATATTAGCGGCATATTTGTTTCAGGTTATTTTCCCAGATATTCATTATCAGTTATACTGAAATACGATGAAAGAATAAACAAATAACTAAATGCACAAATCTTTGGCGAGGTTTGACGGTGTTTCGTTATACAAGGAATCCCTCAATGTTAGCTAAACTTTGTGCAGAAAGTCGGCATGTTTAAGAAACCACTGCGGAAGCACATGACTAGGAGCTTCCCAACTTATTTATGTTAGCTCCGATAACGTGGAGCGGGCGCGCGGCTTTGTTCCTGGGTAACTGCTTAATTCATCCTGATTATAAACTATACTGACGTCAAAAGTTATATTTTCGTTCCATGTAGATTCTGAGCAACAATGTCCATCTTAGTTTGATGAAGTATGAAACATCCAGCATAACCGGACGTTGAGAACCTCCCACATGCCTACCACTCCCTGAACAGGTCTCTTTTGAGGATCCGTCTCAAACGAAACGCAGGTCAGACACACACACACAGACGCCTCGCCTCCATTCGCCTAACCCTTAGAACCTATAAAATGATAAGCAAACGCAATGAGGGATAATGGGACAGAAATTTTTGCGGCATTGCACAATCTACTCCAGTATTCGCCTTCTAACCCCGGAAAAACTCGGTCAGATGGGCCAGCCCAACGGGAACCGAACCCGGGACCTCTCACACGCTATTTCGATTGGTCTCTCTCTATTATTACACGTAATACATTTAATTTCGCCAAAAAAATTGACTTCTTATTTCTGACGGGGTGTATGGCCAAGTTCCCAAATATAAGTTCATTAGTTGGATTCATCCTTCCAAAGGAGCCCAATTCAAGAACAAGGGAGCAAGAGGCATTAATGTGTGTAGTGTCGAACTGTAAGTTTTTGGTTCCAAGTACACAATAAATAACTAAATCTTACTTGAAGTATTACATCAATGAATTGTTGTTTTATAGTTTTTTATATCAGTTTAATTGGAAGTCCTAATATGTTTGTCTCGCAGAAATATTGTATAGAGCAATATTCTATTAATACGTTATTTCTAACATAGCTTTTAAATACTATGCAAATACGCCACACAATAATAGACATAAAATAGAGGTTTCGTAGCCTGAACAGAAATCAGCGTTAAACGTTGTTCTGACTTTATTAATCAACAGCTACAATTAAGGTTGCCACCAGACTACGATTTACAACTAGTGAGATATCTCTTCTTCAGGAAGTATTCGCAAGTATGTAGAGCGATCTCCTCAATAAGGTTTCCAAAGGAGCACACAAAATGTTTCACCTTTCGTACAGTAAAGGACCAAGAAAAAGTTAAATCTACATATTATTGAATAAAATAAGAGATTTAGTAACAATAATTAACCACTCAACTAGTTTACAAACAAGTTCTTTCATATGAGGAACCATGTAGTATGTTAAACGTAAGATGTTTGGTTTATTTTTGTTTGCTAAATCAGAGTTAGTGACTAGTGGAATGGTTTCATTAGTGATGGGTGAATAGGAAAAATAAAACAAAGGCTCTTCCACTCAAATAAAATAATTTTGCTGAAGAATGTAGTGAAATATATTCAAAACTAATACAACCATTCAATAAAGCAATGATTAATATACCTTCCATTACTAATAAACCTTCCATGAAATGGTAGATTAAAGAATAGCCTATATACGGAAGAGTTGGCAGGCTGTAATGATGCTATGAAAAACGAATACTTCCGAACATTTCCTGAGTAAATAGCGTGAGGTTCGTAATTAGGTACCATAATTACATCCTTGCTTCGGGCGCGAAAACTTTCTATTGTCCAAAACATTGCATGATTACAGATCATAAAAATAGCTTTTAATTTTCGTATTAATTTAAGTTTAAGAGAAAGCATTGTCTTGCTCTCTACGCCCTCACCGTGCTAATTATCTTGGTAATTTTCACATCGAAGAGAGGATACAGCTTTTCGAGGAAGCAAACGGATCAGAAAGGGTCTCGCTAGACTCACTGGAGGGTAGGAGAATATATCTTCCAAAAACATGGAAATCTAGTATAATACACTTTAGTACGAGTACAACTTCTGTATTTCAATCAACAATATGATTTGTTTTTTCATAAAAGTTCCAGGTATAAGGGTGCTAATACCTCTGACTGAAAAATATGGAATCATAAACATTTAAACTAAGGTAAAATAAGCACCATAATCTTGGCATAAAATAGACATTTACAAATAGCTTAAAAAACATTAAATCACCGCTTTACACAGTTGCCATGTCCAGTTTCACTCATAACTGTTTTATAAACTTTAAATTTAAGAAATTTGAATAACAATTTTGAATATATTTCGAAAAGACGAAAATGCGTTAAAATTTTGATTTGATCCATTCACGTCATTTCTCTACCATTCTGCAACAAAAAATTCTTACAAAATCTTATTCTTCTGTCTATTTTATGCTCAAGATAAAGATTAACACAATTTTTTTATTACTTGATTCCTTCTAAGAAGAAATACAGTAGGCTAAAGGGAGTTAAATCAGTTAAAGGCTGGTCGCTATGTGAAATTATATTCTCTCTGCACGACCAGGTGCAGTAAAATAATGGTTTCCCATTTGAGAAAAGTGTAAGTATTAGACATTTTAAAATCAATAAAAATGGTTTACTCTACAAAAAATGGATATTGCATAAATTATATGTTTAAGAAGATCTACATTATGATAGTCGGATTTTGTTACTTACGGTTTAGTTGTTATGCAAAAGTATTAAGAATGAAGAGGTCTTCAGAGGTTATTACTAGAAAATTCAAGATAAATATATATATACATTATTTATTATGCAAACATCTTTATTATTTTACATTTTTATGAAAATCGTTACAGACATTTTTGAGAAAATCTAAAATTTCGAAAAGTTGCATTACGGCAGTATAAAATAGTATTAAATTGCCTTACTTTCGTTAAGGGTACAGCACCGCGATGTAGTTGGAACGGAGCTGGTCATGAGTAATTGTGCTTTTATTTTAAATTAAAATTGTAAGATACATTCAGCCTATTTTTATCATTTCCAGGGAACACCGTGGGGAGGTAGTCTCTTTTCGTTCCCCTATATTTTAACTGAGTATTAACTTAGATATTTACAATATTTAAATTATATATTTGCCAATTTGTGACCCTTTTTCATATTAGAATTTTAATTTCTGTGAGTAAGCCTCGCAAGTCAGAAATTTTATGTTGCCATCCACCTGGAGTCTTTTTAGAGTTTTTGAAATAGTCTCGTCAATCTTAATTGCATACTTATTCCTTCTTTTAGCATCGATATTTAAAACTAACCGGTTAAAGTGGTGGTCGTAGTACTCTGCGACTTCTGGAATATTGTTTATTAGTGAATAAACATTGGAATGAACTCTTGAAATTGATTTGTTTATTCTTTGATTCAGCCTTCTGAGATGTTAGTGCGGTGGCGTCTTCCACTGCAGTTCCACATATCTCTTGGGATATGCTCGTTATCGAGCTACTGGTCTACAGAGTAGTCGTGGAACTCTTGAAGTTTTTGGCTCTCAGGCGTGCTATCCTGAATGCAGAGCCAACTATCGTCCAACATTTCCAAAGGGAGATGAGCTAGTGCTGAACACATTTCTTATATGACAGCGTATAGCTTCGTCTTCCTTGTAGGCAGGAAACAATACAGCAATATAGCACTTTTCTCCACAAACATTGATTAAAATGATAATTGCAACCAAAAACCTCTATTTCAGGAAACAAGCTTCTAGCTGACCGTACAACACAGTTTCGAAGTCCATCATGAGAGTTGCAGGGTTCCATCCAGGCACATTGGTTTTAATAGCTTTGAAAAAAAAAACGGTTATTTGTTTCTCGTTTTTTGTTCGTCACCAAGGCGTATACAGCTGGAATTGTATTAATTTCTTCCCAGGAATCTTCGAGTTTGGCGTGAAGGACAATAACTGTCCAAACTCTTTGCTCGAACTCTTGAAGATTCCTAACGAAACACAGTGATAATGATGGTTTTCCCTTTTCGCTAGCAAACAACAATATTCTGTTATTCAGACCTCTGTTGTCATCTTAAGTAAAAATTCGTTACCATCGTTTATAAGCAAGGGATTTTCTTGAAGCACTAATCGGAATCACCGGATCTTTTGTAGGTTCCATATTTTATCGCCTAATGCGATGCAGCGAGTGATTGATGGTAGCGATGTGACTAAGTCATAGCCTCGACTGAAGATCTTTCCTACATTTTTAGTGTAAATACTTGAAGTGGAAGTGTCTGTTTCTCTTGCACACTTTTTAGCACTCACAAAATGTTTTCGCACTTCGGTTGCAGCTTCATCCGGAATACAAATATGGCTTCTAAAACTGTGTTGTCTTTAGTTGACAGTCCTCTGCATTTGTTTTTAGAAAATATATGTTGCTTCTTTTTTACTTTCTCTATAGGCACTATGTACATAGTGTATAGAGAATGTATTGCACTCCACCAAAAAATTCGATACCGAGATTTCACAGGAAATATATGTTTTAGGGCCCCCTTTATCTAAAAAAAGCATTTTCGGAAAAAGGTCCGTGTGTGTGTGTGTGTGTGTGTGTGTGTCCGTGTGTCTGTGAACCGATAACTCAAAAACGAAAAGTAGGTAAAATACCAAACTTGGTATTTAAGTTTAGTATCTTCCAGGGATGCGACATGAAGACTTTGAGAAAAATACCCCCACCCCCGACTACCCTTTACATGGAACTTTTTTCGAAAATTTTGATTTTCTCAAAAATGGCTCTAACGATTTTGATTAAAATTTCGTATATTAAAGATATTTATCTGAACAATGAAATGTATATCCTCTGAAGACTACTTTATTCTGGATGAATTTTTCATAACTACTAAACCGTAAGAGATGGACAAAAACTTACCACACAAAAAATGTAGAGCACGTTAAAACCCACAATTTATGTAATATACATTTTTTTCGTGGAGTTGATCGTTTTTGAGATATTCCTTTTTCTTGGTTTCAGTTTTGAAAAACTTATACTTTCTCATACAGGAATTTGTCAACTCCTGTCCATACAAACAAAGGAACATAAGTCACATAGCAACCAGCTTTTGGCTTTCACTTTAACCTATGGTACTCCTTTATTTCGCTTCTACTTACAAGGAAGCAAGTAATAAAACTATTTCTGCTAACTTTTTCTGATTAGCATAAAGTAAATAGAAGTATAAGCTTTTTAAGAATAATTTGTTGCAGGGATATAGAGAAAGTCATGTGAATGGTACACATGAGGTTTTTGTTGATATAATCCAGTATATATTGAAGCCCGTTTTAAAGAACTCTTTTGTGGTGTCGCTAAATCCTATATCTCCACAACAATTATAATCCATTACACTACTTGACACTCAGATATCAACTGTAACAATGAGCTCTACTTAGCGGGTGCCACTCTCTTCCCAACCTTTACTTGCCAATCCTTATTGAAATCGCGTCACAATACCAGAAATGCATTTCGTCGGGTCAGGCAATTACATTCCGAACAAGTGTCGCTGCCTAATAATTCCTGTTTACCCATTTCTGGGAATTTTCTAGACTTACGTACAGTTGTCAACAAATTGCACCTCCGTAGAAGTGTCATTCTGTGCAACTGTCACAACCCGCCTTCGCCAACATCAGGGAACAATAGAAATATCATTAACTAAGCGGCAGTGGTAATGTTTATGTCGTATTAGGAAAGTACAGAGATGAACAGCATTTAGTGAAATATATATGAAAAGATAGGAACAGTTAAATGAGCTCTTGGGATTAGTATGTACGTGACAAATAAAATGTATATCTAGAATTTCCCTAAAGACCTCTTTATTCTGGTTGAGTAATTAGTAAACCATAAGAGATAGACAAAAACTTACTACACAAAACATGTAGATCTCGTTAAAACACGCAATTTATATTATATAATTTTTTTCGATGAGTTTACCTTTCTTGAGATATTTCTTGTTATTGGTTTCAGTTTTAAAATACTTATATTTTTCTCATATGGGAACTTGTCAACTTCTGGCCACTCAAATTATCGGATTTCAATCCCAAAGTAACCCCATTTTAAAAATTTGACTGAGGGTTTAGCCTAGTGTATTCCCTTATTTACTTTCTGCTTATTACGAAATAAGTAATAAGACCGTTCCTGCTAATGTTTATTCGATTAGCATGAAGTAGATAAAAGAATAAACTTATTAATAATAATTTGTTACAGAGATGTAGAGAAAGTAATTGAATGAAACACATCAGAGTTTTATATCAAGGAATTTTAAGCTGGAATACTATGTTAATCTTCTATGCGATGTGTTTGCTTATTTTCCAAGAGACCTTGAACTTCTTATGCGGAGTGAGGCTATTGCGTAAGACGCTTTTCTCTTAAATTTGTTTTGTCATTGTTCCTTTAGCTTTAGCAAACATTCGCGCTCTAAACAAGTGAATGTGAGTAAAAGGGACAGTGAGAGTGTTCTTTGTTCAGGTTAACAGACTCTTACTTTTATTGTCTTCACCTCGTACGCTGGAAGTTCCACTTCCAAGAGTGCACAAAATTATGTATTTTGAGGCTTACGTTGGAAGGCTTCAAGGGAAATATTTTCAGGAACCTCTCTCTTTAAAACTATACCTTGCTATAAATGTTTTTTACTCTTAATTTTCTCATAAACTGCTCGAGTGATCTTCATTAAAATTCATAATTTTGAAATAATACATTTCCAAACATGCAATTTACTGACGTTCTTTTCTTAGAGGTTCAATGATATTTTTGTTAATGAGTTAATGCAAAATACGAAATACATGCCTAAGCGACACTTTTATTTTTGTAGCCCCCACGCTTTGCGCAGTTGAAAAGCTGCCCAGGGGTTTGAGTTTATTTTTTTTCAAAGGTTTAATGGTTAATACAAAGTGTTACAGGTGAATTTCTTAAATGAATAGAATAAATCTGATGTCTCCATTCACACGACTTGATCTATCTATTTTACAAGAAATTATCCTTATTCTTCGTCTACTTCATGGTAAAAATTAATAAATATGGTTTTATTGCTTAGTTACTTTAATTTAAAATGAAAATAAGGGAATACACTAGGCTAGAGCGATAGTGAAATGTTTTAAAAGCTAGTCGCCCTATGTGCAATTAAAATGCCCTTCTCTTAGCATCACAAGGATGCAAAAATGTAAATAACGATTTCCTATTGGCTATTTCCTATTTGCTTAAGTACAAAGCCAATAACAAAGAATATCTTCGTAATGGTTAACTCTACAAAAAAATTATATCGCACAATTTATGTGCTTTAACGAGATTTGCTCTATTTCTTACGGTTTACCGCTTATAGAAAAATTCTTCAGACTGAAGATAGCATCAGAAGCTACTCCCAAATTCAAGGTACACATGTCATTTTATTTGTTATGTAAATATTTATACATATGTCATATTAATCAAAACCGTTAGAGACATTTTTGTGAAAATCGAAACTTTGCAAAAATGATCCATAGGTAGTTGGGACAAAGAATTTTCCTGAAAATCCTGGTATTAGTCGGCTTACCCTTCCCTGAAACCCGCTCCCCCTAACACTTACAAGCGGATGCCTGGGGGTCAGATGCCCGTCAGGGAGCCAAAGGCCCGGAACCACAGAATGGAGAAGTTGGAATGAGGGTCGGATCGTATTTTCACACTACCAATTTGGATTAAAATACCACATATTAAACTGAAAATTTAGTTACAAATAAAGTATTTAATTCACCGCTGCAAAAAATTCACTTGGAGCTTCGACGCGTAGACTTTTGACGGCTTTCTTTTCCCGTCACTGAAGGCATGCTATTTTTCCTCCTTTTACAGAAATTTTTGGATGCTCGTGGAAACTGAAGCTTCTGGAAGAATCCAGACGTCGAGTTCCGAAGTCTCCGCACCACACTTTCTGTGTTTTTACGCAATCCAAGGTATTCAACTACGTCGACTCACATAATATAGAAAACCTAAGAGCGGCAGCACAGGGCAGCATGTCACAATATTTACATAATAAATAGCCTATATATCCAATTTTTTGAGAATAGTCTCTGAACCCCTATTCGTTCTGGATGACATGCATAATGGTTAACCGTAAGAGATAAAATAAAAATGTCTGCACATGAAATATGCATATATCACTAAAATATACAATTTATATCCTGCACATTTTTTGTGGAGTAAATCATTTTCGAGGTATTCCTTGGTTCAAATTTTGCAACACTTATACTTTTCTCAAATGAGACATCGTCTTTTTTACTCCTGATAATATAAAGATAATGGAGTTTTGCTAGTGTATTCGCTTATCTCTTTGTACCTAAAAGGAAATAAACAATAAGTCAATTTTGTTAAGTTCATCTTGATAAGAAGTGCTAGATAAAAATTAAGCTTTTCTAAGAATAATTGTAGTTTAAGTAAGAGAAAGTAATGTGAAGGGCAGATTTTATATTTTTATATTATTATTATTATTATTATTATTATTATTATTATTATTATTATTATTATAAAGTTTTCTGTTTCTTTCTCAAAACGAAGCTTCCTGAAAATAAGTACATGAAAGAGTTGACTTGCTTGCTCAAAAATACCTGTACCTAATATGTCTATAGCATGTACCCAATTTCTTATGCGAGGAAAACATTAAAACATATATATGGGATTTATTGTGATCAGAAAGTAGTAAAGTTCGCGTCACAAAAGTTTGTTTTCTCCATTAATTCGTGGTAGTTTAACTTTAAAATATTTTAGCTTCATATCTAAAAGTTTTAAAATAGTCCTAACAATGCTACTAGTTAAAAGTTACATTCAGAACAAGATGTCCATCACTTTCTCTACATCTCTACAACAAATGATTGTTAAAAATCTTATTCTTCCATCTACTTCATGCTAATCGAGAAAAAATTAGCAGAACTGATTTCTTGCTCCCATGTAAGTGGAAGGGAAATAAGGGAGCACCATAGGCTAAAGTGACAGTCAAAACTGGTTGCTCTGTGGTTGAACTTCCTTTGTTTTTATGAACAGGAGTTGAAAATTCCCGTACGAGAAAAGTATAAGTATTTTATAGCTGAAACCAAAACTAGGAATATCTAAAAAACGATTAACTCTACGAAAAAAATATACATAACATAAATTGTGTCTTAATGAGCTCTACATTTTTTTGTGTAGTAAGTGTTTGTCTACCTCTTAAGGTTTAGCAGTTTAGTAAAATTCGGCAAAATTCTTTCACAATAAAGAGGTCTTCAGAGGTATTCCCAGAACATTTAAGATAGACATTTTATTTGGGATGTAAATATCATTAATATATAGCATTCTCATCAAAATTGTCAGTCATTTTTTGCAAGTTCAAAACTTTGTGAACATTTTCCCATGTAAAATATACCTTGTGGTGGGTGATTTTCTTGAAAATCTTCGTGTCGCATCCTTGAAAGGTACAAAATCTAAATACCAAGTTTGGTATTTAACGGTCTTTTGGTTTCTGAGCTATGCTGCCTTCGGACACACACACGCATACACGGATCTTTTTCCAAAAATGCTTTTTTCGAACTTAGTCCCCAAAACACATATCTCCAGTGAAATCTCGACATCGAATTTTTGGATGGAATACCTTATATACATTGTACATACGGGATTAGAGAAATTAAAAACAAATGCTCAGATCACCACCACTAAATCAAAGTATTCTCAAACAGTATGCTACTCACAGTTCCAGAACTTTGTCAATAGAATATTTAAATTTTTGTAAATATTTACCTATATTGTTAGTACTAAAGTTGTCCTCAATTTACTTTTAGGTAATATATATGTTAATAGCAGCTATATTTTTAAGCTTATCCTTTAATGTATAGCACTCTTTGTATTTAAGGGACCCTATAATAGGCCAACAAAATGAACACTGCCTTTCTTTTTTTTTTAAGAAATAGTTGTTGGAATTTTTGGACATCCATAGAGAATCAACATTTAGCTGTCCTCCCCTTTCTTCGGGCTCTATAACCACTTAAAAATCGTACAATACACCTTTTCCCTAGCATATAGCCTTCTTCCCAAAACTGCATTTTCACACTTTCAAAATTTTCAATCTGTTTCAGGTTTTGTTTAAATATCTACTACTAAATTTCAGAGAGTGTGCAGGAGTATTTATTGCAATCTTACACACGGTAAAATTATCCTAAAACAATAGTAATTTTTTAAAAACTATACTTTTATGAGAAAAGGTTCATTTTAGAGTTTAAAATGTGCATTCTTTTAAAAAATGTATATTAATTCAGTAATCAAAGTTATTGAAATATTCTCGTCTAAATTGTGTTGTAGTGCAAAGCTCTAATTCAGATTATATTATATACTCTCAAATTTTGGGCACTTGGGACGTTTTGATTACGCAAAATATTTACATAATAAATTTTATGAAAATGTATAGGAAATACTTGCTGGAATCTTTATACATTCATAGAATTAACATTTACCTGTCCTACCTTTGCTTCGGGCCTATAGCCATTTAAATTTCGAAGAATATACCTGTTTCCTAGCATACTACTGCATTAAACAGACTTTTTTCTCGAAACTATATTTTCACACACTCAATATTTTTCCACGCCCTTCAAATTTTGTTTAAATACAACTAAATTTCACAGATTTTGCAGAAATATTTATTGTAATATTACAAAGTACAACATTTTACAAAACTACAAACACCAATAGTAGTTTTTCAAAAACAATATTTTATGAAGAAGCATAATTTTAAACTTTTAAAAATTATGTAATTTAGTATCAAAATTATTGAAATATTCTCGTGTAAATTGCTTATGGTAGCTCTGAGCTCTAATTTAGAATATGCCCACCAATATTTTCAAATTTGAGAATATGTTTACACAATAACATTTATGAAATAATTTATATCCATTTAAACGACATTTGATATAGAAATAAAAACAATGTGATCAGAGTAAAACCTTCAGAAAAATGTATACAAAAAACATAGAAATTCAAATTAGCCGGTCTCCGTGGCCGCAGTGCCTAGCTTTGGTGTTTCGTGGCGCACGGGATCGTGGGTTCGAGTACGGCCTTGGGCATGGATGCTTGTGTGTTAATGTGTGTAGGTATGTGAAAAAAGCAAAACGGCAAGTCAAATAGGTAAAAAAAGGCCTCCGGAACTGTTTCTTTGTTAAAACAAATTATACACCAAAATAGGTTGTAAAATAAGACTCATATTTTGAAAATGTTGGTGGTGATTCTGTACCAAGAGTATCTACTCTTACGTAAACCATTTTAATTGCGCATAGGGAATATTTTACTGAAGGTATTTCACTGGCAACTGAGAGCTATTGTTTTCCAAAAGAAAAGAAGCTCGCTCGATAATCAGCTACCTACCTCGACTGCTATAAGAGTGCACATTAGCAACTGCTGGCTCCAGAATAGCTTATGAACAATGTTAGACGTAGTCTGCCATCTCCTGAAAGACACAAAAGACAAGAACAATGGGATGGGTGTTAAAACCGACCTGCTACTTCAGGTCATACTGCAGAATTAGGCTGAACAACGTCGTGATTGGCTTAATATGTCTAAAACTAAACCAACCAATTTCAAACAAGTTATGTATGTACTAAGCGCACACCTTTTCTTGGTCATGTTTTTACGGAGAAGCGAGGGCCGGTGAAGAAGAGAACTTGTCTGTTTGCCTTTCCGCAGTGTTGCCAGCCAAAGGAATTTGTTTCTTTGAGGCGCTCAGCCATTATACCACAACTGCTGAATTATTAAACGAAACACTTGAACTCTGGGATCTGCAGACTTTGCTCTTCTGCCGAAATGTGCGAAACTTAACGAATGCAGACTTGGGTGTCGAGCACACAAGAAAATGTACCCGCATAGTAAACATTACATTTCACCCCATCACTTTTGTGAGACGGTCAAATGGTTTATGTGCATGTTTTCTTTGTATTCGTATTTGGCAGTACAAACGCTGCAAACACGTATTCACTGTGCGACAATTCTGATGTGTTGGGAAAAAAAAAAAAAACAAATTTGCGCGCGCATTTCTAATGTAAACAACAGAAGCTCTGTAAACAAAGCTGTACAAATATCAAAGCCTATTACCTACGCGAGGTCTTTGGACAATATACGTCTGAAGCTTTTCTAATGCCGCTTGACTGCGTTCACTGGTTTGCAGTGACGTCACTGTTATGTCCTACCTACTCCCTGTCTAACGCGCTGGCTTGTGCCGTGGCCAAGTTGATCTGGAATTCACGGTTTAACTAACATTTCAATCTTAGTTTCTGCTTCAAAATCTAGAGTTGCGAGATAAACATATTAGATGAAATTTGTTCGGAAAAT
Organism: Hymenopus coronatus; assembly: GCA_030762935.1. Lineage (NCBI taxonomy): Eukaryota > Metazoa > Arthropoda > Insecta > Mantodea > Hymenopodidae > Hymenopus > Hymenopus coronatus. The sequence continues at coordinate 62,588,824 of CM060896.1, forward strand.
GATACTCTTTCGCTTTTGCAGCACTCAGTTCTTCATTCTGAGCTATTGGCACTCTAAATCATTCTAAAACTGTAGTAAGAATTCTTTTGTCTTGTAAACTAGGTCTTGGCGCGTAAAATTGCAATAGATTTACTTAGATTGTTTGTTTTATAAGTTTGTAGCTGAAGGCGTCTGTAGAGTTCGTTCTTCTGGCATCGTTTGTGCCTTGTCCGTTTCTATTTCTTTCCGTCAATTAAATACTATATGGATAGACCAAATCAACGATATCTTCATTATTTAGATTTTCTCTTGTGCAGTTTTGACCGAGCATAAGAATTTCATTTATGCATGTAGTTAACTTATATTTTTCTTCAACTGTACATTCTCACTTCCACACAGAATATCAGGAATGGCCTTATAAAATAAAACTATCTTCGTCTTATTTCGGACTTTATTTAAATGTCGTATAAATTGTTGCACAAATTGCTTGACACTTGTTAATTTTTACTGATTAAGGGCAGCCAAGTGGTGAAAGGAAAACAATATATTTTGTTACACTATATTTAAAGGCACCTCGATCGTTTATGCTTTCTTACCTTTCCCAATCTATTTCCTGTTTATTATTTTCTCTACATAGTACATATGTAGAGATGGTATTGCTTTTCAGCCAAAAATTTGGAATCGGTATTTCATGAGTGTGTCCGGTTTCTGTGAGCAATATGATTCAAATATGAAAATACCAAACTTGATGTTTAGATCTATCATTTTCTAAGGATGCGACACGAAAATTATCCAGAACCCCCCCCCCAATACTGTCCCTTACATGGAAAAGAATTAAAAAAAATTGCTTCTCAAAAATAGAGCTAACGGTATATATTAAAGATACCTATATAATAAATAAAGTGTATATCTTAAATGTTACGAGAATAACCTTTGATGTCCTGTTATTTCTGAATTACTTTTTCATATCTGGAAAATTATTAATGTAATATACATTTTTTGTGAACCTAACGATTTTTGGTACATTTTCTTGTTGTTGGCTTCAATTTTAAACCATTTTAACTTTTTGCAAACAGGAATACCTCATTCGTTTCTATCTTTTTTGTTTTACGAGCAAAGAGAATGGAATTTCATTTTTTCATAGAGCGATCAACTTTTATAGGATATGACTATCGCTTTAGCCCATGTAATACCTTATTTCCCTTCTATTTATACAAGAACATTTATACTGGCGATTATCTCGATTCACGAAGTAGTCGGAAGAATAAGCTTTTGTAAGAATAGTTTCTTTGACGAAAGACAGAGAAAGTTAAGTAAAATGGAATCTTAAATTCCATTTGATTCTTAAAAAATTAATTTGACTTTAGCTTCTACAGATGCAAATGCTCAAATTGTATAATATGTCTTGCACCTTGATTATTTTGTTTGATTATTTCCTTTTTCAGAAAATTTCCTATTTTTTATGTTTATGATGACTGTTGCATTTCAGGATTGGTTATTAAGTGTCTACTGTTCTTTCATCTCGATCTTCCATTAATAGTGTCTCAATGTTAATGCTAAGAAGCAATTATATATAGTGTCCAATCTGTTCAAATTCTGAGTCGCTAAACACAAAAGGGATAAGTATCACAACATTTAAGGTCAACGTTTTCCGAAGGTTCTACACGAATATTTTCAAGGAAATCATTCTACTGTTTTTATGAAGATGTTCCGTCATGTTTATTATCCCCAAAATGGCCTAACAGGAGTATATTTAAGGAATAACGAGTTGACGCCTTTTAAAAATCCTGATACAACAACATATAAAATATTTTGATAAAGAAAGATAATCGCAAATATTTTAGCTCAAATTATTCACAGTGAGAAGTATTTCTTCAGGAGGAAAACTTTATTAAGACAATTTGACAATATATTAAGCTCCAAATATATGGTTTCTTTGGTTGTCTATATTCTTCCCAAGATATTACCATTTTAGTTTCCAAAACAATAATATAATAAGTGCAACAGAACGTCTGGAAATATTTTAAAATATCATTGTAGGTTTCAAATACGTGCATCACTTGGTTGTATTGTCTAAAGTAGTACGTAGTAAGTAATTTGGAGAGACGAGACTGTTGACAAGTGGAACGATGCTGTAAAGATAAAAGCTGCTGAACGATATCCAAGAGCAATTAGTAGATTAGCTGTTTTTGTTTCAAGAGCTCCAGAAACTGTAAAACAGGACGGGAAGGATTCCAATACTGAGAAGGAGAATAAGGTGAACAGCGACAATCAATACAGATCTGGATAGCGTTACAAGGTCTTATGCTTCTAAATATACAACATAAGCTAAAGTAACAGAAATAATAACTATAGAAGAGACTTATACGATATAGTGCACTGTAATATACATCTTGGACTAGACATTTGTGATAGAGACTTTTACATTCTTATAACATGCCAAGGTTAAATATACCTAAATCATTTTAAGATGAAGTTTAAAATAAGACCGGAATCCCTACGGCGAGCGTTACCTGGTAGTAATTTTGGAAGCTAATATCAGAAACATTTATCAATTGAAATTCGCATTGATTACAAGACAAGCATGAAAACCATTTCTGCAAGGGTAAACATGAGTTTTCTATTTCTATGACGAATAAAAGGTAGTAGCGGTCAATTTTGATAGCTATTCAAGTGTCTATGAAAAAATCTGTTGCGTTCCATTTACATGACTTTCTCTACATCTCTGCAACAAATTGTAGTTAAAAAGCATACCTATGCTTTTATTTACTTCATACTAATTAGCAGAAATAGTTTTATTACTTGCTTCATGTAAGTTTAAGCGAAATGAGGGAGTTCCATAGGTTAAAATGATAGCCAAAAGCTGGTTGCTATGTAACTGAAGTTCCTTTGTTTGTATGGACAGGAGTTCAGAAATTCCTGTATGAGAAAAGTATGTTTTACAAAGCTAAAACGAAAAACCAGGAATATCTTAAAAATGATCAACTCCACGAAAAAAGTGTATATGTTATAAATTGCGTATTTTATAGTCAGCTACATTTTCTGTGCAATAATTTTTTCCCATCTCTTACGGTTTAGCAGTTATGTACAATTCCGTAAAATTCAGCCAGAATAAAGTAATCTTCAGAGGCTAGTCCCAGAACATTCAAGATATAAATTTGATTTGTCAGGTAAATATCTTTAATATACGAAATTTAAATCAAAATCGTTGGAGCCATTTTAAAGAAAATCAAAATTTTCAAAATTTTTTCCATGTAAAGGGTAGTTTGGGGTGGGGGATTTTCTGGAAAATCTTCGAGTCGCATCCTTGGAAGATACCAACTTAAATACCAAGTTTGGACTTTAACGGTGTTTTCGTTTTTGAGCTATGCTGCCCACAGATACACACACATACACACAGACAGACACACACGGACATTTTTCTTAAAATGCTATTTTTGGATTCAGGGAGTCTCAAAACATATATTTCCGGTGAAATCTCAGTATCGAATTTTTGGGTACAATGCAATACCTTCTCTATACATTATGCACATAGTTCGTATAGAGAAAGGAAAAATCTGATGTGTACCATTCACATGACTTTCACTATGTCCCTGTAACATATTATCTTAAAAAGCTTATACTTCTATTAACTTCATGCTAATCAGTAAAACATTAGCAGAAATAGCCATATTACTTGCTTCCTTGTAAGTAGAGGTGAAATAAGGGAGTACCATAGGTTAAAGTGATAATCAAACGCTGGTTGCTATGTCACTGAAGTTCCTTTGTTTGTATGGATAGCAGTTGACAAGTTCCTGTATGAGAAATGTATAAGTTTTACATAGCAGAAACCAAAAATAAGGAATGTCACAAAAACGACGAACTCCACGAAAAAAATGTATATAACATAAATTGTGTTGTTTAACGTGTCTACATTTTTTGTATAGTAAATTTTTGTCCATCTCTTACGGTTTAGCAGTTATTCAAAATTTAGTAAAATTCATCCATAATAAACTACTCTTCAGAGGCTATTCCCAGAAAATTCAAGATACACATTTTATTTATATCTAACAAGTTTGGTATTTTACCTACTTTTCGTTTTTGAGCTATCGTGTTCACAGACACACGGACACACACACACACAAGGACCTTTTTCCGAAAATGGTTTTTTTAGATAAAGGGGACCCTAAAACATATATTTCCGATGAAATCTCGGTATCGAATTTTTTGGTGGAGTGCAATGCATTCTCTATACACTACGTACATAGTGCCTATAGAGAAAGTGAAAAAGACTCAGGACTGTACATTCGATCCTGTACAGACTCAACAATGTTTTCTAATACCCAATAATTCGACAAAATCCTCTTTATTAACATGTGTAATCAAAGTCATTTCAATTGTTAAAGAAGCAGGGCTGTGGGGGATAAATTGAATAAAAATAAAAATAAAAGCCCTTCCTTCCAAAAAGAAGAATCTTGTCCAAAATTCGATGTTAAAAAAATTACAAACTTTGTTTATTAGGAGGATTAAGTGTGATAAAACAAACAATTTCTTTATTTAGTACGGCGGAAAAGATAAAATCATAAAAGAATTTGTGCAAACATTCTCTGAAATACCCAGTTGGCAAACTACCTCTTTTTTACGCTGTATTCCTTTTTTTTTTCTTTCCTTTTTCCTATTTTTCCCTTTTTTCCCTTTTCCCAACATTTCTCTTGTTTTTCTATTTCGATTACTGGTTTTCTTTAGCTTCTAACATACACACATATACAAACACACAAACACCTATGCCCAAGACGGGACTCAAACCCACGATCCCCTGCACCAGGAAACACCAAAGCGAGGCACCTAAGCGAACGTGGCCATGGGGACCGGCAAATTTGGCGTATGCAGATATTCCTTTGCATGTTAAAAGAGTTGCAGAACTCAACGGGGTTATTCCAAATTAAATTGGTAAGTGGGGAACCGGATAAGTGACTATGGTTTTACTATTTTTGCTTATCACAGAGACGACGAGGGATGAGGGGTAAAATGAAGGTATCTGTTGTGATTTTAACTGGTCGGTATTGACTTGAAATAGCTCCATTGATTTCTGCAACTCTATTAACGTATGAAGAAATATCTGCTCGGAGCAGTTGAGCCACCGGGTAAATGGGAATAAAAATAATTCACCTTTATTAGCAATTAACAAATCTATTTATATATTTAAACTTTATTTTATTTATTTTACTTTCTCTACACCTACACACATGTATAGAGATCATTCCACTAAAAAATTCGATACCCGGATTTCAACGGAAATAGACGCTTTAGGGTCCCCTGTATTCAGAAAAAGGTCCGTGTACGTCTGTGTGTTTGTGAACACGATAACTCAAAAACGAAAAGTCGCTATAATACCAAAGTTGGTATATAATTTTAGTCTCTTTTAAGGATGCTGCTCGAAGGTTTTGGGTAAATTCCCCCCCCCCCACACCAAACTACCCTTTACATAAAAAGTATTTTCGAAAATGTTTATTTTCTCTCAAAAACACTTCTGACGATTTTGATTAAAATACAGTATATATTAAAAATATTTACATGACAAATAAAATCTATATCTAGAATTTTCTGGGAATTGTATCTTTATTCTTGACGAATGTTGCTGGATTTTGCAAATTAGTAAACCGTAAGCGATAGAGAAAAACTTACTTCAGAAAATTTGTAGCTCTCCTTGAAAAACACAATAGATTTTTTCATGGAATCGACCATTTTTGAGATATTCCTTGTTATTGGTTGCAGTTTTAAAATACTTTAACTGTTCACACACGGGAATTTCTCAATTTCTGGCAATGCAAAGAAACGAATTTCATCCACATGGCAAACCAGCTTTTAGAAGATTTTATTATCGGTTTAGCCTAGGTTATTCCGTATTACTTACAAGAAAGCATTTCTGCTAATGGTTAGGGAGTCAGACTGAAAAATGCAAAACCATAGCCACAGATCTCCCGGTCTCTAGCCGGTTGCTCTACCACTGAGCTACCATGGCATCATGCCGGCATAGCATTGGATTTCTCAACTTACTCGCATGTTACCCGGTAAACCACAAGGTAATCTCAAAGTATTTTGAGACGACAACCCCAATGGCGGCTTACAATGTTGTAAGTAATTTTAAGTCCCAGGATTCATAGTATAGCCAACTATCATGGACATTTCCACTCGTCCTACACACGCTTTCTGTGAGAAAACAACTAACAAAATATGATGTGTTCCATTCACATGACTTTCTCTACATCAGTGTAGCACCTTATTGTTAAAAAGCATTATCTTCTATATACTTTAGAGTGCTACTAAATGGTTCTCTAGCAATGGCTTTTTAACTAACTGTGACAAAATGGAAAACATTATTTTTAGCCTTAGACAAAGCTCAAATGATGCTGAATACACTAATGTAAAACTTTTAGGAATATATCTTGCTTTGTTTGAAAGTGTTTTTAGCTTTGGACTGTTAGCATATGGGAACTGTTATAAATTAAATTATATTCTACTTCTACAAAAGAAAGCCATGAGAATTTTATATCATACTTCTTACAATGCTCCATGTAGACCACTTTTTAAGTAACAGAAAATTTTAAGTGTACAATTGCTATATACTACAATTACACAAGGATTTAAGTCAATGTAAACTGAACAGACATGTACACACATTAAATACCAGAAATGTTGATAAATTGCAGGTTCCATACACTAGACTAAAGAAAGTTAAAGATAGTCATTTCATAACCAGCATTATAACCTATAATATGCTTCCTGACCACATGAGAGATCTAAATGTAATACAGTTTAAGGCTAAAGTAAAAAAATGGTTGATGGACAATATATTTTACAATTTGGACGAATTTTTAATACTAGAATTGTTATATGACTGACTCTTACTTGTATATATTATTTTGACCATGTCTATTGTACTAATGCACCTAATGACTAAACGAATAAATACTAAATACTAAACAGAAATTGTTTTAATTACTTTCTTCCTTGAAAGTAGAATAAAAATAAGGGAATACACTAGGATAAAGTGATGGTCGAATCTTTTAAAAGCTGGTTGAAATCCGTCTCTAAGCATGGCCAGGAGAAAAATGTGAGAAAAGTTAAAGTACTTTAAATCTGAAACAAATAACATGAAATATCTTAGAAATGGTAAATTCCAGGAAAAAAACGAATATGACATAAATTGAGTATTTTAACTAGATGTACATTATATTAAGTTTACTCTTAAGGTTTACCAGTTATGCAAAATTCAGCAAAATTCATCCAGAATAAATAGGTCTTTAGAGACTATTCCCAGGAAATTTATTACGTGCAAAAAAAATTCGAAAATTTTGAGTCTCTCAAAGATGCCTCTAACGATTTTAATAAAATACCGTATATGAAAAATATTTACATGAAAAATAAAGCGTTTGAATTTTCTGGGAATAGCCTCTAAGGACCTCTTTATTCTGGATGCACTGGTAAACCGTAAGAGAACTAAAAATTACTACATAAATACTATAGATCTCGTTAAAACACACAATTTGTTATACACATCTTTTTACGTGGAATTGGCAATTTCTGAGATATTTCAAGTTCTTTGTTTCTCATTTAAACATTTAAATTTTCTCACACTTTTCTCTTGGCCATGTTTAGAAACGGATTTCAACCACATGGCAACCAGCTTTTATAAAATTAGACTATCACTTTAGCCTAGGGTATTCCCTTATTTTGCTACTACTTACAAGGAAGCAATTAATTAAGACAACTTCTGCTAATGTTAATCTCCATTATCATATAGTAAATAGAAGAATATGCTTTTTAAGAGTAATGTGTTACAGTGAGGTAGAGAAGGTCATGTGAATGGAACACATCAGATTTTTAAAGTCAGGGATTGCGGCAGTACAAAACGATTCGACTCCTGTAAGGGAATGTTGGGCTGGTCTCTTTAGACAAACGTGTCAACCCTCGACTCTTTCTCAGAAAAGAGAGAAAATGGAGAGAGAAAGCCTTTTGATAAATATTAACAAAGAAGGGTACTTTCCCTTCGACATGAGCAAAGCACCAGGTATGTGACTAGGTTTTTAGCCTTTAGCTAGTACCTTTGATGTAGATATGAAGCGGAGGACTTTTTTGCGCTGCAGTTAACGAAGGAGAGCAGGTGTTTTATTCTCAATACAGAGTTACAAGAGACTGTCACAAGCATGCTTCCATTTTGGAGTTCCTCCTTGTTTTCATATTTTGGCAAAAGTTAATTAATTTAAACTACTTATGCTACAAAAAAGCAATTAGCCTATGTTTTTTATGAAAACGTGTTTTAAGAGATAACACACCTTCTTTTATACTTTTATCAACAATAATTAGCATGCAGGGCTTTTTACATAAAACCAATGCTTTTATTAGATTTATAACATGAGAATAGTTAGCCCAGATCCTTTCTTACAAAACCCACAAGTTAAAGAATTAAAGTATACAAAGGACGGGACCCCTCGCACACTGTACCTACAAGGGTTGCCAGGTGGTAGGGATGAAATGAAGAAACCACAGAACTGTGCGGAAATCTCTTAACACTTCCTGACTCGAACGCCCGTCCCACCACTGAAGTTGCCCTGAGCACACAATGAACAACCCAACAACCAAACAAACCTCTAGTGTCAACAGCGAATACTGAGCAAGCATCCTCACTATCTATCCCGCACCACTAAACACCACGACACCTTGTCCTCCGTGGCCAAGGAGTAACATAATAGCCTTTGCTAGCTGCGGGTTCAATCCCGATGGAAGCAATTGCTTTTTTAGAGCGTTAAAGTCCAGAGGTTGGCTTTCATCGGAAGAGCAGTAAAGACGGTGGTCCCGAGTCGCAAATTTACAGCACATAAAAGAGTGTCAAGCGTGATAAAGTTACCTTTGGGCAAAGCCTTTCATACCTAACAAGCAATGGGACACTGAAAACCACCACAGTGTCCTTAAATAAAACACAATTTTGACTGCCTCCATGGTTGAGTGGTCAGCGATATTAGCTCTCACTCGTGGGTCCCGGGTTTGATTCCTGGCTGGAGTGGGGAATTTTTCTTTAACCAGAATTATTCCCTATCCCCCACAGAGTTTGGAGATACACAGATTGTTTCAAAGCGACACCAAACGAAGATGTGGACCTTGTTGGTCATACCGTACGTGATACGTGAATAGATTTTCAGCTCTAAATTCGGCACATACAAAAACCGTCATAAAATCACCAAGGCTTAGGCAGTCGTACATGACCAAATGGCACATGCCTGGCAAACCCAAAGAGAGATGCCGGTTGGTAGCGAAGGTCCCAGTCGCGTGGTGTAGGCGTGGTTTGATAGACACGCCGGCGCGGCATAGCGGAAAACGTAGCGTGTGAGATTTGTTATGTGTTTCGTATATCACGTTCTGAGGTTGTTTACGTGGCGTATGACAACCGTTATTCCTTCGCTGCCTAATCCCAAATGTGTGCGATTTTTAAACACATAAAACTTTAAATAGAAGAGTTTGAAAGTGTCGATATCAAGTTTCGGACAAGTCAAAGTGTAAGCTAATGGACTGCTATCTTCGTTTGGTGTCATTTTGAAATAGCCTTTATATATGAGAGTGAATGTGAGTGTGTTTGAGAAAAGTAAAACAATTTAAACCCAACGTAAAGAACTTATAGACAGCGAGTTCTTTCTATGCAAAGCCCCCGATATTACCTTAGATGTTAAACAGGGCTATATACATGAAACAATAAAAAATAAAACAAAACAAAAACACACAATATTTAACTTTTTTATTTTCTCTACTTAGTATATAGTATATAGGAAGACAAAGTAATTGCATTTCACCTAAAACTTTGATGTCGAGGACTCAATGGAAATGAGTATTTTGAGGTTCCCTGAGTACATAATGCATTTTTATAAAAAGGTCCGTGTGTGTATGTGTATGTGTGTGTCCGAGTGTCTGTGAACTCGATATCTCAAAATCGGTAAGTACGTTAAATACCAAGCTTGATGTTTAAGTTCAGCATCTTCCAAGGATGTGACACAAAGATTTTTCAAGAAAATTCCCCACCCTAAACTACCCTTTGCATTTTTTTCATAGTGTTTAACGCCCGCTTTGTACTTTAGCACCGCAGACAAACCCTTTGCATGCAAAACTTTTTGAAAATGTTAATTTGCTCAAAAACACCCTAACAAATTTTATTAAAATATCATTTTACAGATAATTACATGGCATATAAAATGTATACCTATCTTAAATTTGAAGTTTTTTTTTTTTTTTTTTTTTTTTTGCATAAATGGCAAACATTAAAAAAGAATCTAAAGATCTGGTCTCATGCACATGACTTTCTCTAATTCTTATACTTATAAACTGCTTACAAAGGTTTATTCTTCTTTCTACACCATCTATTCGAGATAGTCATTAACAGAATGCTATTATTACTTAGTTCCTTATAAGAAGGAGAGAACTAAAGGAACACTCTAGTCCAAAACGATACTAAAATGTTTTAAAAAGCTGTCGGAATGCAATTGTCATTGAGATTCACTTCTTTCCATGGCCAGAAGAACAAAAGAAACACGGACGACTTCCTGTCTGAGAAAAGTATAAGTATTTTAAAATTGAAATCAATAACAAGGAATACCTCGAAACAGCTCCATAAAAAAATGTAAACGATATAAATTGTTTTGACAAGATCTAAGTTTTTTGTGTGCGGTCAGTTTTTGTTTAGTGAGTTAGTAGTTATGGAAAAGTTATTCAGAATTAAGAGGACTTGAGAGGCTATTCCCAGGAAGTTCCAGATATATGTATACGTGTATATATATATATATATATATATATATATATATATATATATATACATATAATACGTAGCTTAAATGTGCGATATTTTAATAAATATCTGTGGAATCATTTCGAGAAAAAAATCGAAAATCTTCCATGGAAAGCGTGTCGCTTCCTTGGAAGCCAGAGATGTTCACCCCCTTATCTTCACTGCAATCACTGCTTACAGTTCCATTATCCTGATCAAATATTCCCTCAATTATATTTTCCATGGCGCCATTTTTTGTTAAAAATAATCTTGCTCAATAGTTTCCAAATGCTGGAAGGCTTTTTATCATTCTACGTGGCCAATTGCACAAACCTTTGCGGCACAGTTGAAACTTGTTTCTGCTACTTACCTGCTTTCACATCTCCCCCCAACCAATAGGATTTCAATCTGGATAATAGGGAGTGTAGTGTTCTGCCAACATATAATTTATTACACGGGACTTTCTGGTTGGCTTTATTAATCTTGATTAAATCATAATAATGTATTACATAAAGCTTTCTTACATACTCATACTTGGTCGTCTCCTTAGCGCGGTGGTAGCGTTGCTGCTTACCAAGCGGGAGACCTGGGTTCGATTCCCGCTGGGAGACATGGGCAGGGGTGCACTCAGCCTCGTAAGGTCCCTGGGGGGCCAATTGAGGAGCTACTTGATGGAGAAGTAGCGGCTCCAGGTCATGAGGACCGCATTAACCGGCCGGGGGGACTCGAGGCGCTGACCACGTCTCACCCTCCAATACTGCACCCCATCCATGACGTCTGTAGTGGACCGAGATGGGGGACGCAGCGGCCGGGCGGTAGGCCAAGGTTCCCCGTGAGCTGTCATACCATGGAGTTACATAAAGCTTTCTTACATACTCAAGCTCAAAATATTGGTCCACTTGTGTTGTGAATGCATTTAAAATGTAATAAAATATCATAACTTCCCTTACAGGTATTGCCGTATATCCCCACCGTCCCACAAACAGCTGATGTAATTATGGCTGCACAAAAAAAACTTTCTACTTGTATGAATGGTCGAAGTTGTGTGCCATGTGCGGCCATTCTCAGGTGATCAGAAGCTTTGCTATGAGGCTGTGGGACTGGAATGTGGTAAACACAGGAATTGCGACACGCTAGTAACCGCAGGTTTTGGCATACGATGTGTCTGGCTACCCCAGGATCTTCCACTAGCTTCAATAAGCTTCCATAAAGTTCTAAAACGTAGTTTTTAGCAATGAAAGGAAGGAAGAGTTACAATCTAATGTATACTGAATGTCAGACTTCGACTGGAGAGTTAGCGGCAGTGGCTTGAGAAAGCCGTCAACTGTCTACACGTCGAATGAATTGTTTACAACAGTGAATTAAAAACTCTGCTTGCACATCATTTTTGGGTCAATAAAGACATTTGTTACAATATGAAAGTCATTCACAGTTAGTTAACACTAGAGGAAAGGCCGCGCCGTGGCGGAGTGGTTGCCTCTCACCTAGAGGGCCGGGGTTCGATCCCAAGCGACCGTATGTGAGATTTGTGGTGGACAAAGCGGCGCTGGGGCGGGTTTTCTCCGGGTACTCCGGTTTCCCCCGCCATTCCACCGATGCTCCATCACCGGGCGTTAAACACTAAAAAAAAAAAAAAAAAAAAAAAAAAAAAAAAAAAAAAAAAAACTAGAGGAAACATCGGTATTTGTAATCTTGTTCAGACTGTTTTGCAGTTTTTCGTTTCGAATTAAGAGCAAATGGAATATTCCATTATTTCATCTACAGGAAACAATTATGTGCTGGAGCAAAGAATGATGAATCCAACAATACTTTGACGATACATGCTAAGCAATAACGTGGTGTCTCACTCACTCATCTTTTTTTTATCTTTGTCTACTAAAGTAAAAAAGCAAAATAGTGCCAATAACAAAATTGAGAATAGAAATGCAAAATTTAAAACATATTAGAAGTACTAAAGTACGAAAATATATTTGAAGTACTGGACACGTCGATACCACCGATACATCCATCCATCGGATGGATGGATGGATGGATGGATGGATGGATGGATGAAGGGATGAATGGATATCGAAATCCATATCCATTGGTTATGGATTTCCATAACCAATTAATACAACTACTACATATAATAATGATAATAATAATGGCAATAATATTAATAGTAATAATAGTACTAATAATACTACTACTACTACTACTACTACTACTACTACTACTACTACTACTACTACTACTACTACTACTACTACTACTAATAATAATAATAATAATAATAATAAGTGGACGGACACAAATCCTAAAATGTGTTCTAAAGTAGATAACATGAGTTATACTTTGAAGCGTGTTAAGACGCTTTCATTTATTACGTTTGGTATAGTGTATTCGCATTCTTTTCGGCCAGCAGGTGGGAAAGAGAGAGCAAGACAGGTTCCTGCATCAAACGGAACCCTTCCTCCTCCTACAAGCTGTAGGCGAAAGGAATACGCAAGAACTGTATCTTTAGCTTCATTTATTTATAATTAAATATACAGTCTATAAATTTGTTTACACTATACTTATTTACTAAAAAAATAGAAGCTTAAAGGTAATAAAGTGGCAATATCTTGAAATGATATCAATTTTTGGAATAGTAATATCTCAAAAATGCATCTCAAAAATACATTTTTAATGTTTAAAGATATACCTAGAAAAATATATATTACCTGATGTAATTGTTTTTTCATGTTATGTATTCTATGTAAGCTGTGAAGAATAAGGAAAAAATATTGCTGAAAAGCGTGTAAATAAATAAGAATAAGTAGCTTTATTTACCTGACCATCCTTTGAAAACAGCGTATCTAAATTTGTGATGGAAAACCTTTATCCACTTTTAATCTTTGACAGTATTAAAACTAATGCATTTTTAATGCTTACCAGTTTTCACAATCTTTGAAAACGAGCTAATTCATTAAAATGTCTCATATTTAGAGAGTTTTTTTTCCATAAAGTAGGACTGTTACCCATTTCCTAATGTTAAAAAATCTGCAACATGATGCAATGTTGCTCACAGTTCTTGAACTATAATACTATTACATCTATGTGTAAAACGCCTTCAAAATGTATCTATTTTAGTTAGTTTAGTTTCGCTAACAAGCAATTACTAGAAACTACACGTAGATGTAGTATACAAAAGGAAAGGATAACAAGGATAATGATCTGATTTAATGAGATATCTGTAGGAGTATTTCTAATTAGGACAAAGAGAAGACTGCAAAACAACAAACTCGTTTTACTTCATTTTATTGTTACTTACACAAGATTATTTATACACTTCACAATAAAAAATATAGAACCCAAACGGGTCTCCAGTCGGAGCTTCAAGCAGTGACTATTTACAAAACATTATCTTTTGTTGTGTGTCTCCATTAAGTTACATGGTTCAAAATAATGATGTATTAGTTCACTGAAAACGTGAATGAAAGCAAAACTCTGTAACGCATTATATGTGATACTTATGTCTAACTTACAGCTATAGTGTGCATGAATAAAGTCAGTCAGTATTAGATATAAAAATAATTCTCTCTTGCTTGTATAAAGGAATAGTTTCAAAAGGTGACATTAAAGCAGGTAACTCTTCTATTTTACAATAAGAGACATCAGTATACATGATTGATCTTAGCATTATTTTCATTTAAATGGAAGTCAGTGCTTATCATGGTAAAGAAATTCTGAGTTTTTTTTCTAAAGACAAAACATTTTTAATTGAAAACTGAACTAATATAGCAGCTTATATCTAACATTATATATCTTCCTTATGAATAATGTATCTCATATAGCCGGAAGCTCTTCAGCTTACCTTTCAGAGTAAACTAAAGAAATTTACATTGATAAATTATAAATGTACTAATTTCATTACCTTATTGGAGATGCGTGTCAAATTCCTCTGAAATGGCGCAATTGAGACAGTCCACCGCTCCCACGGTCATGCTACAGACAGAGCCAATGAACTGGGAGCCGACTGCGCGGTGTTTTACCTGTCCGCGTCATCGGCACTATTTGCCGTCTGCCGCTATCACAGAATGGCGGGGATGCAATTTAAAAGGCTTTACTTACCAACTTTATGAAGGAGAAGTCCATATATTTTTGGCTTCTCTTTAGAAAACTATTCATCGCTTGCCGTGGTCCACACTCAGAAATGCTAGTAATGTATTGGCGGAAATTTTGTTGTAATTTTTCCAGAATGTATGGATCTGTCTTGTTTTTATTTTATATGGTCCTAACTTTAGTAATTTAGTAACTTTTCGCATAGAGCCATAAGATATACAGGGTTACTACAAAAGAAATAGACAACTGCCTGTAAAACAAAAACTATTAGAGATAGCAACCTAATTATTTTGGAGGTATATTGAAAAACTCTCAAAGTTTCGTTTGTTACTATTGGTAACGCTGTAGTGTTTTGTTTTTGTTGCAGAAGCTGAAATGGTGGAAAATCCTGTGGAAAAGGCATATTGCGTGTTGGAATTTGCTAGAATGCAATCAGTAACTGTTGTTCAACGACATTTTAGAACACGTTACCACAAAACGCCACCGACTAGACAGTCAATCTACGACTGGTATAGAAAATTCGAGACAACGGAATGTTTGTGCAAAGGGAAGAGCTCGGGAAGACCAAGAGTTTCGGAAGAAAACGTTGAACGTGTTCATTCTGCCTCCCATAAGGAGCCCACAGAATCGACATCTAGGGCAAGCATGCAATTACAAATTCTACAGCAAACTGTATGGAAAATTTTGCGGAAGCGACTGCACATGATGCCTTACAGATTACAGATGTTGCAGTTTCTGAGTGAAGAAGATAAGGTCATACGGCGTGACTTTTGCATCGACATGTTGCGACATGATGAAGACGATGCTGGTTTTTGTGAGCGCATCATTTAATTTTTGTGGTATCGTGTTCTAAAATGTCGTTGGACAACAGTTGCTGATTGCGTTCTAGCAAATTCCAACACGCAATATGCCTTTTCCACAGGATTTTCCGCCATTTCAGCTTCTGCAACAACAAACAAAACACTACAGCGTTACCAATAGTAACAAACGAAACTTTGAGAGTTTCTCAATACCTCCAAAATAATTAGGTTGCTAACTCTAATAGTTTTTGCTCTACAGGCAGTTGAAGTTGTCTATTTCTTTTGTAGTAACCCTGTACATATCTTTTGTGAAAGATGCTTAAGCGTTTGTTTTTTTTTTGAAGGGGTCTCCAATTGATGACCAATGTTGTCTATTTTTCTATGGTAAGAACCCTACGTTTTCTTTTAGTTTTCTTAGGCTGCACACTTCCACATATATTATAAAGTTTATGGATTATTGTACGGCTTGGAACTTTTACAAATCGTACTATCGCTTGACGTGCTGACTGAGTTAACCTATACGAATCATAAATACATTCACGTCGTGCAGCAGAAAACAAATATTTAGCTATAATAAACTTTGGTCCCAAGTACAGGATAAAATAAATAACTGACAAAATAATAAATAATTTGTAACTGAAGTACACCATATTGCTGCCAACACAACACTGCACTTCCAGAGCAGAGCAAAAGTGCGTCAGTAACGTGACCCTGTTTACAACAGCAGTGTAGAATCATTTGTCCTCACGCCCAGTGGAAAAACACCGCACAGCCGGCGCCCAGTTCATTGCATCTCCCGGTACTGTAAGGGTCTAAGCTCTTTGTGCTTGCGGGGTGAGGGGAAGACTTAGGCGGCGAAGGGGAAGTGATCTCGTACTGGTGTTTAGGTAGCAGAATGTTAGCATTCCCTCTATATACAAAGGATGTTAATGAACTATACCGAAATATTTTCACAGAATATGTAGATTACTTAAATAAAGTAATTTGAGATAGGAGACTTAGAGCCTGTTTATTGAAATTTCGAAGTGCCAGTACGTCACGTATGGCGCCACTTCGTCTGCAATGAAAAAATGCCCGGGTGGTGTGGTGGTAGCGTGTCTGCCTTACATTCAAAAGGTCGTGAGCTCGAATCTCGCTTAGGGTGAATTACCCGGATGAGCTTTTTTTATGCCGATCCCGGCGGCCGCGATTGCTAAAGTGTCTCGCTTTGGCGCTTCGTGGTGCACAGGATCGTGGGTTCGAGTCCCGCCTTGGGCGTGGGTGTTTCTGTGTTTGTAAATGTATCTATGTTTGTGAATGTATATGATGTAAAAGGAAAACGCGAACCAATCAGATGTTAGCTTCATCCCAGCTCTTATAAATACTGCCGCACTGTCAAGCGATTAGTTCGAGATTTTACAGATTTTTGCGACATTAAATCTTGAGAACGCTAGTAACGAGCTGCTAAAAATCGATATTTCTATACTCGCGCAACAGTTTTAAACACATTCTAAGCCATTTTTTCAACCTGATTTGCTTCAACACCGCCTTATCAATACCTGATACCCACACGTTTAACGCTTTGTAGCTGCGTTATGTTTATCCGGGGAACATGCATCGCCGATCTCAAATTACTTATATCAGTCACGTGTGCAATCTCGCAAATTATTTCGGTGTAGTTCATTAACATCCTGTATATACCGTCCAGTGAGGGTGCTGAAACTCCAGATTATTATGCTGTGAGTGTTCAAAATATCAGTATTATGTCTAAAGGCCCGGCTAAAGCAGAAAAGAGCATTTGTAAGCGGGCGATAATCCACATTGATGCTCGTCAGCTGATTTGGAGTGTCGCAGAAGAATATGATGAAACATTTAGTTGTATGTTTTCGTAAACTTCCACGGCCAATATTAAAGTTATCTTGGTCCAATATTTCCAGTGTAGACCGCGTCTTGATTTTAGCTTCAAGACGCGGTCTACACCGGAAACACTGGACCAAGATAACATTTAGTTGCATTTTTCTTTCTATTTGCATTCATTGAAAACTCTTAATATTGGCGATTGGTTACCCGGCCGCCTATCAGAGGCGAATGCTCTGGATGCATGCATGCATTTTTGTTCTGGATTTTATAAAAGTTATCCTTACTAATGTAAATGCTTTTATTTAAATGTAATACCTACAGCTAATAATAGGTTGAAGAAGAATATACAAATTGCAATTAAATTAATTAGGAATTGTTTATCAACCAGATCTTTAAACTGAAAAACAAACAAAACAAACACGTCCATCTGTTTTTCAAATGGATAACTTCTGATTTTATATTCATTAGGCAAATTAGGAATTGCTTTCTTCAGTTATAAACATGTCTATACTGGCTATATAGAACACACATCGGTTTGCTTCGGAGACCCGTCGGCTATTCTTCGCATAGCAAGAGAGAAGACCTGAGAAGTTTGTTGCAGCGAGTTCCCCCTTCTCGTCTCATCCCGCTAGTACGTCGGTCACTCATGCAAGGAGCCTGTTTCATTACGTAACAATAGGCTAGAATGCAAACATCCAACAGATTAGGAATATATTATTTGTTATTTTTACGCTTAATATAAGTTCTTTCTTCGCAAATTTACCGGGCTGCCTACAGAATTAGGCACTGCCGCCTATCTTCCCCACTCCATTCTTTCTTAACGAAAACTTGAGTCACATATCTTCTAGCCACAGGAGCTTGGTCTCTTACGGTACCCGAATTCGTGCGTGCAGTAGCCTCACACACGCCAGGGTTTCTCCTCCAGATAATGCTGACTGAATACTTAAGATTACATCTCGTTATAAAATATATTCAAAGTGTTACCTTTTTGTGGTTATACAGCCTGGTATTTTAAAGAATACTCTAAAAATGTCTATAACCGAAATATTGGAATACGCACAACGGGCACTTTTCTAATTCTCGAACTTTTGGGGACTTACTTAAGTATCCCAAAGAGGAAATGCTACGATTTAGATATCAGAAGAGCAATCAAAAATACTTGTAACGCGAAGCAGGTCCTACTGTACAGATCCTTACCCTTGTAGAGCTTCCTCAGGTAAACTGTTGTGTGTCTATGTTTTTGTGTAACATTTCTATGCATTGTGGATTTATTAGGAACCGTGATATGAGCAAACTTCTGTATAAATTCAAGCTGACATGCTATCAAAACACAATGCAATAAACACACTTTGTTCGGTAATATACACTATGTAAACACAATCAACAGGCACTTTCAAATAGCCAATGTATGTCTACTAAGAAGTGAGGTGCTTTATTAAATAAAATTAATGTGATTGAAAAAAAAAAAAACGAAAATAATATTAATCATTTTAAAGGTATTATTTGAGGGATAATGAGGTATTAATTTGTTAATAATCTTAATATGGCATACTGATTTCATGTTTTAACTAAATTCTCATTAGAAGTAATTGCAATGGTTAGACTGAACTGCAAATGTCTTTATCTCCCAGAGGCACTTGAGCCAGGCTACCGCAGAACAATACCATTTAATCCCATACCTGCTATCAGTTACCCGAGAATCGCCAGTTGCGTCTTTCAAGATAACTGCGGCGGTATTCGGAGAAATGCACATAGAATTAATAACACGGCTTGGATGTTTAGCAAATAGGACTATATACACAAACAGTGTTCTTGTTCCAATTACTGCCCTGAGTTAGGAGCACAAGGTTCCGGAGAAGTCAAGTAGGTTATCTACTTACTGTGGTATACTACTACACTCGAATTATCACTGCAATAATGGCATGCATATGTATAAGAGAGGACTGAACGCGTGGGAAATTAGTAACACATAATAAACGCTCAAGAGAATTAATCATTGCAAAAAGTATATATAAAGTTAGATTAGCATTTATCTGGCTAGAGGTCCCAGAACACTTTAACTATATGTATATATATATATATATATATATATATATATATATATATATATATATATATATAACATATTTAATGTAAACATTTCAAGTTCTATTCCTATCAAAAGCATGCATTCTCGTGGGATATCTGCATCTAAGGTAATGCATTATTTTACAAGGCTCATTTTTATACATAACAATGCTTTTCTGTATTATGCATGTAAATCTGCACCAGGGTGGATGTCTCCTCCGGGAGTCGCCCTCTGCATAACCAAGGTTGCGGGTTCAAACCCAACGGGGTCGATGGATTTTTTCGGGCGTAAAAATCTTCCTTCGGAAGGAAAATGAAACCGTTGTCCGGTGATTTACTGCACGTAAAAGAACTTCAAGCCTGATAAGAGCGACCTCTGAGCAAAATTAAGCGGTATTTCACACCCAATATATGTAGAACTTGACACTAAGAATCGCAGACTTTAATAATATCCATAATAATAAAAAAAAATCAGGCGTGCATATGTGGTAGGTAACTGTTTCCTCTTTCCTTCTCTTCTGGTATGAAACCACAGCGGTTCGGACCTATTGGGCAGGAGGAGCACTGGGTTCTAAAGATAGTAATACAATTAAAGATACAAACCACCTGGCTTACGCCGGTTTAAACTCACATCATGTACGATTTTGAAGGTCGAATAGACTTAGCTTAAGGACATCTACAGCCAAAACTAATGTTAATCTAACATCGAGATCACAATCTTATTTTTTGATATGAACTCTTAAAATAAATACTGAAATGTCTCCATCTGTGAACCTTAGCAACCCCATAATGTCCGCATTTGGCACTACTTGTTAGTCCGGAAAACTCTCGTCTCTTTCATTTCATTCCTTCCTCCCGGGACATTAATTTTCCTCTGACCCCCCCTGCCCTAGGACTTATAAGCAGATGCATAGGGGTCAGAAGACTATCGGGGAACCAACGGCACGAAACATGGAATGGAGAACCTGGAACGAGTGGTCAGCCCGTAGCCAGGCATGGGCGTGAGAAAGTGGGTAAAATGAAGCAAACGAAATGGATGATAGGAAAGTTGTGGATGGAGCAATTGGTGGAGTGAGTGGCGGAGGAAACCGAAGGACCCGGAGAAAACCCGCCAAGCCGCCACTTCGTCTCCTCTAGCCGTCTAACTACTCGCCCACTCTGCCGTCCCCGGCACAATATGCGGCAAAATAAGCCTCTGGTCGTGGTGTTTAAGTTTTACTCTATCGCTTGCAAGGAAGAAAATATTCACCAGACAATGTCCTATTTGCTTGATCTAACTAAAATGGTTTACGCACGAGTTGGGCAATTTCATAATGACTTATAAGAGTAATTTCGGAGACAGTTGGCCAATTTCATAATGGCTTATAAGTGCAATTTTGGAGATAGTTGGCCATTTCATGATGACTTATAAGAGCAATTTTGGAGACAGTTGGCCAATTTCATAATGACTTATAAGAGCAATTTTGGAGTTAGTTGGCCAATTTCATAATGATTTATAAGAGCAATTTTGGAGGTAGTGGGTGGACTGTGAATCCCCTTCATTTGTACTTATTTATGAAGAGAATTTGTGTATTTCTGTTGATTGCTACACTGCAAACAATATTTTACAAAGTAACACTGTGGGCCTAAAGTAATGCTTCTGTGAAATTTGAACAAAAGCTGTGAACAATCAAAATATATATTTTTACAATAAAATAACATGAATTTCAAATTTTAAGCAAATATGTTCATTTTTCGCAATTGCCACACTTTAACTACTAATTAACTGAAGCTATAAATGAGCAAGTGCATACTTATTGATAGGTACGCCCAACATCAAAGCTAGGTTTTTCGCAAATATTTTTCCAGCATTTCACTACTCAAAATACTATATACGATGCAATTTTTTAACTAACTTGTTTCAAACATTTTATACTGCCTATCAAAAGTTCATAAAAATCTTCATATACTTTTTGAAACAATTCTCCAATTTTGTAAAATAAGTATTACATTTTGAAATATCAAGAGTTTTGGAGGGTAAGAAAAGTAATACTTTTGTACAATAATTTGATTTAGTATTATAATGTGATAGATTGTTTTAAACTTATTTAAAGTATAACTTGAACTTTTATGTAAACATATTTAAAACATAAATTGCTTGGAATATTTTTATTAGAATGATCAAAGTAGTCAATAAATAATTATTATTTAAATGGCCATGCAAGCTAGAAATGATCCATGGCAAAAATATCTTATATTGAGAATTTTACAAATTTCACATATGTATTACCTTAATAATGGAAGATAAAATTTGCTCTGAACGCTTTTAAGTGAAGTGTTTATTTTAGAGATCTATTGCAGATTATAAGGAAAATTAATACTTGGGGAAAATAGGAGGAGATATACGAGAGAGTAGTGGAAGTGGAAGAGGTTTACGTCACAGATGCCCCTTATCATTCACCCTGTTGAGCATCTACTTGGGGAACTTCGGGATAAATTATTTCCAACAAGGAAAGACCGGTAGTAGGCGTAGGAATTATCAACTCTCGAAGACGATATGATTTCCTGCCCTCTAGCAGAAGAGGAAAGGATTTAATGAGCAAGCTAATGGAGCTAAATGACAAAGGTAAGGAGAAGTAGTGGAAATATAGGAAGCAGAAAATATGGTCTACAGGGTGTTTCATAAGTCATTCTTATTATAACATAAATGTTATAATAAAAGTAATAAAAGCAAACACTAATTTATATAAATAAAACAGAATGTACAGTAATATATTTAAATATAAATAACATTATTGATAGTATGAATAAGGGATAGTACAATAAACGTATGGTAATTAATAGTTTAATTAATGCTGGACGCCGGTGGTGTAGTTTATAGTGTAGTACAGGAAGCAGCTAAAAACCTGGCTTTCCAGTAATATTTACTTTTTATACCACGTATATATAATGTACATAGTAATCAGAGAGGTATTGTATTCCACCCAAACTAATTTTGGGTGGAATACCTTCCTCTACAATACCTTCTCTAAAGTATTAAGATACCAAGATTTTACAGGAAATTCTTATTTTGAGACTTCCTTACACCCCCCCCCCCAAAAAAAAAGGTAGAAAAATGTTCGTGTGTATATATGTGTGTGTCCGAGATTATTTTTTTTTTTTTATCTATTTAGGATACTTAAAAAATGAAAAGTCCGTTAAATACCAAGCTTGGTATTTAAATTCAGTATCTTCCAAGGATGTAACACAAAGAAATGACTTCGATGATTTTCGTTAAAATACCACATGTTTAAGATATTTTCATGACAAAGGAAATATATATCTTGAATTATCTGAGACTAGCTTCTGAATACCTCATCATTGTGGATGACTTTTGTGTAACTGGAAAACCCTAAGATATGGACAAAAATTTACTTCTCAAACATGTACATCTCAATAAAATGCAATTTATACCACATACATTTTTTTTTAGGATTAACCATTTCTAAGATATTCCTTATTATTGGTTTCAATTTTCAACTGTTTAAACGTTTTTCAAATTAGAAGTCATCTTTGATTTCGTCTTCTTTTGTTTTACTCCTAGTCATTCAAAAAAGAAAGCGAACTTAAGTGGTTCACATAGCAGCCGGCTTTTAAAATATTTGACTATTGCTTTAGCTTAGTGTATTCCCTTGTTTCCCTTTTGCTTAGAAGGAGGGAAGTAATAACATTTCTGTTAATGTTTGTCTTGCTGTAGGTTAAAGCATTTTTGTAAGAATATTTTGTTTAAGAATATTTAGAAAACGTATGTCAATGAAACATATCAGATTATTATTTTTTTTCAGAATATTTTCTTAATTTTCAATAAAGAAATTTTTATATTAAAAATCGTTGATTGCTGATTTTAACTTTAATTTTAGTTTTTAGTTTAGTTAAAAATCTGAAAAAATTAAATACTACACAAATAATATGTAATATTTGATTTTGTAAGTAAATTTAAGGTATAAGTATACGCCCCAATATATTTACCTAGCTTTCAGGGTGGAACTTTTACATTTTATTTATTTAATTATTTTTTTAAGACAGTGTACAAATTTCGTAAATGTAATTTAGAATCAAAATAAGAATAAAATATTATACAGTTCTTTATATGAAATGGTCTTATTTTAGAGTAATAATTATGCATAATGTGTCATCTTGGTTGGTATAAAATATGGGCTAGGGCATTTTTCGAGCGTGTCATGCTCGTCAACACACCCCTGTTAAACCGTCTAGATCACCAAATGTTAAACGCTTAACTTCTAGATTTGGGGCCGTTTACAGTGGAACTAAAATTCCAAATTAGCAGAACTGCAGTAGCGAACAGAAAATTGCTGCATTACTGTGAGAAATGAGTGAAAGAGGCCTACAACACTTCAAGAGTAACATGAGGATGAGCTCGTCGCTACGTTCCTTCAGGGACATACGTCACTTTGAGCATATTTTGATGTGACTTTATGTAGTTTGTGATGAAGTAGTGAGCTCTTTGTTTGTCGAAGTCTGGGACTCACGTTGTTTTGTTTGTGTTGACCTCGTGATTCCTACTCTGCGTTTTTGTTGATGGCTTATAAGCTTCTTTGTTTGTTTCTTCAGTGACAATTATAGCGTACCTCAACCTTAAAAGACAATAAGAAGTTAAATGGGTTATTTCTGTCTCTATCTAATGCATAGATTTAGCTTTGTGCTTTTCTCTTCTCGTGCTGACACCAAGTTGCTAATTATATTGTATAAATATTCAAATATTTCATTTCCAGCTTTGAACACTTATTTGCACAATGTTTTCTCTATTAGATCAAATCACTTTTTGGAGCTTTTTAGATTTCTATGTCTCCAAATTTCTAAATATAACGTGTTTTTAAGTGAAAGTCTGACGTTTGCGGCATCTATGCTTATTACGCAGTAACTAATAAACTAGCGGTCACAACGAAAAAAAAAAAAAATTCTTAGCCAGACACATTAGAATGCACAAACACACAATTTATGTTATACACATGCTTTACGAGGAGTTGATCGTTTTTGAGATATTACTTGTTTTTGGTTTCATTTAAAATGCTTTTAAAAATACTTTACTTAAATCATTTTTTCATGCAGGCATTTGTCAACTCCTGTCCATACAAACAAAGGAACTTCAGTCACATAGCAGCCAGCTTTTAACTATCACTTTAACCTAGGTTCTCCCTTGTTTCGATTCTACTTACAGGGAAGACAGTAATAAGACTATTTCTGGTAATTGTTTCTCGATTAGCACGAAGTAAATAGCAGTGACAAACTTTTTAACAATAATTTGTTGCAGAGAGGTAGAGAAAGTCATGTGAATGGAACACATCAGATTTTTACTTTGTCTACGAACTACGTGCATAGTGTATAGAGAAGGTATTAATTGTATTGCACCTAAAAATTCGATACCGAGATTTCACCGAAAATACATGTTTTGAGACCCCTGGATTCAAAATAAGCACTTTTAGAAAAATGTGTCTGTAGGCAACATAGCTCAAAAACGAAAATTCCGTTAAAAACCAAACTTGTTGTTTTGGCTTGGTATCTTCCAAAGCTGCGACACTAAGATTTTCAAGAAATCCCCCACCCCAACTACCCTTACATGGATTTTTTTTCAAAATTTTTGGTTTTCTTAAAATGGCTCTAACGATTTTGATTAAAATGTCATATATGAAAAATATTTACCTGACAAATAAAATGTATATCTTGCATTTTCTGGGAATAGCCTCTGAAGACTGATTTATTCTGGATGAATTTTACGGAATTTTGCATAATGGTAAACCGTAATAGATGGGCCACAACTTACTACACAAAAAATGTTGAGCACAATAAAACACGCAATTTATCTCATATACATTTTTTTCGTGGAGTGGAGCGTCTTTAAGATATTTCTTGTTTTAGTTTCAGCTTTGAAAAACTTATACAATTCTCATACAGGAATTTGTCACTCCTCTACATATAAACAAAGGAACTTCAGTCACATAGTAACTATCGTTTTAACCTTTGGTACTCCTTTATTTGGCTTCTACTTATAAGGAAGCAAGTAATAACACTATTTCTCCTAATTTTTTCTCGATTAGCATGAGGTAAATAGAAGCATAAGCCTTCTAACAATAATTTGTTGCAGAGATGTAGAGAAAGTCATGTGAATGGAACATATCAGATTTTTTAAATAAAGATTAACCGAAAATTCTAAACTTAAGCAGTAGAGAAGACAGGCAACGAGACACTTTTTTGTTATTTGGTTTATAACGGGGACTAAGTGAGGAAAAAATATGACCGAAGTTGGAGAAAGTTTTTAAAACAGGCTGAAATCCTGTAACTTCTGGCACTCATTGTCTATAACAATAAATACTCAGATAACGTGGTCAGTGATCCTTAATATAAATTTATTAGGAAGTTTTTATTGATTTTGGAATACTGTGAAGTGTTAATGTAGGCTTTATTTTGTATTTTGCGTAAATATTTATAGCTATGGAAGGGGATGTTTGAAACATGCAATGTATGTATTGTAGGAAGGAACACAAAATAATATGAATGCGTTAGGTTTTTCAAGTAAAATGAGGGTTAGTAATGGAATAAACGGAACAGTTAAAGATATCAGGTGTTTAGAAACAGTAATGTATAGGATATAAAAATACAAAAGAACACGTAAAGACGCCACTAAAAGGATAAGGGAAACAAAAACACAGTAGGTTAAAGGAATACAATGGAATATCGCAAAACAGTGCCGTTCATTGTTCATTCTCTGCTGTTTTAAAACATTCCACTAAAATGAGTGCACTTTTGTTGAGAGTGAATACTGATGATGCACCAAATGTTAAATATTTGATATTTTATGCCTATTAAACCGTATTTCGAAGTAGTAAAACTACAAATAGAAAAGATAAAGTGCAGGTGAATAATGAGTACCTTGCAATAACCTTAAATAGCAGTTCATATATTTCAGTATTTGACGATAGTGACAATGACAAATGACTTTGAATTGGTAAACTATCTCAGTAACCAAGGTTATAACTTATGATACATGTGGCAACAGTATGCTTCATTTAACATATGTGTCTTCTAAGGTTGAGAGGCGCTTTAGTTTGTTTGCTATTTCAATAGGCGTAAACTATCATCAACTCTATAACTCTGAAATAAAGCGATTTCAGATACATTAGTACATACCTGTTTACTCATATTTTTACATCTGCATTAAAATCACGAAGTTTTACAGTGATTTATGAAACACTCTATATAGTTATCAGAAGAAGAGCAAATGAAAATATGCCTAATAATTCGAAATGAATAGTGGAGCAAGTAGACAGTATAAGACACTTGGGATGTAGAGGAGCAATGATGTGCAGGGATATGAAAAAAGGATCGTAACAGTAAAGAAAGCTTTTTCAAAAAATTCAAATATCTATACATCTTGAAGAAAGAACCAAGAAAGAGCTTACTGAAATCTTTGTGTGGGAAGTGACATTGAGTATTGATACGAAATGAGAGAAAACACCGAAAGCTTTTGAAATCTGTGGGTAGTGATAAGGAGAAAAAGAAAGCAATGAAGACCTATAAGTAAAAGCCAGTGAAGGAAGAACGAGGCTGAAATTGATTGGGAAAAGGAAAAGTAATTGCCCGGAGCACTGGGTGAAAAGATAATACTTACTAAGAGATACCCTGTAAGAAATGGTGAAAGGGGGAAGGTAAGGGAGATGACAGAAAATATCAAGTATCCTACATGAGACGTAAAGGAACTCGGAAAAGGAGGAGGAATGCAGCAAGCTGGGTTTGCAGTGAAAGGTCTACATCTGCGTAGAAAACTTGATTCAATATTAATGATTAATGTCAAATATATCACAAAGAACTTTAGTTAATAATTGTAATTTGCGTTTAAAGATATATTTCTTTAAAATATTGTAGTGTTATTGCTATATTTTCCATCAACTGTTCACAAAACTCTGCTTTAAGATGTGTTATCTAAAACACCAAGCAGATAGTGTCACATAGCCCTGGTGTGGGATTTCTGTAAGATAGTCACAATATATTGAAATTAAATATTGGTTGAATTTAAAAAGTGCAAGCTTTTCACATTCCTCAGGTTTTTACATTTCAATAGGTATCAAAACTTATCTTAATTACATGTTAAAATAAAGTCTTTGGCTGTCAACACTAACATTTGGTAATGTTAATGTCAAATACAGCAATAATTTTCCAACATCTCCTTTCTAAAACGAAAACTTGTTTCTGTAAGTTATCGAAGTATGTGAGCCTCTAATGCTTCTTCAGAGACAATTTTGTAAGGGAGTATCTCAGTCCACTGTTTTAGTGATGAGAAGCTTAATTTTAAGTTTTAAATCAATTTGATTGAGCTCAGAGTATGGTTTAACGCCCGATGTTACTACATATGGCACAACAGCTGATGAATGTATAAAAAGTAAATGATTATGGGGAAAGAAAATTTAGGAAGGAAACGTTCTGAGCCTAACTTATTCCCAGCATTTGTCGATTATGAGGACTGAGAAAAATGTTCAAAGTCCCAGTCTGTAGAAACGGGACGGATGATATTTGACGTTCATGATTCCGTACCTTAACGTCCTCGGCTAACCGTGTCGACATACTTGTTGTTGTAATAACTGCAATAATAGTGATTTTCTCGTCTGGCACCGGTGTAGCAGCCAAAAGACAGTGAATTAAACACAACTTGCCACATTAAAGGTATGGTAGTAATATGAATTTAGGATTTGAAAGCACTCCCTCCGAATTACATCGGTTTTTTCTTAAAAAGAAATAAAGGCGTACCCTCCCAATAAATCAAGCTTTATATCCTAACATAATCAGACGGTAAAATTGCTAACTTCCTTTTAGGGAATAGGCGTCCCAACGCGTTCTGCAGCTACAATGCATGACCTCCAGACTTAGTTCATGAAAAACAGTAGAAGTTCTCCCCGCAAATCTTTCGTGCCAATTTTTATACCAAGCCGTGTACAGTTTTAGAGGAAAACCGAGGGAACCTGGTCACTAAGGCAACCTAAAATCATAATAAGCATAAAAAGAATAACAGAGCTTTAGGCATGTGGTTTCTAAGAGTTAGGAACAAATACGTTTTAAAAGCCCAATATGTAGTATAAAGCGTAATGTTAAGCTTTAAAACAGCAGTTAATTTACAATAACAGATTCCATCATACAGAAATTAAACATTATTTCCAGCAACAATGAAAAGTTAGGGAGTTCAACAATGAACTTCTTGTGGTTGAAGATTAACGGTTTTATAGTCAGTATAAAATCTGAATCAGAGCAGTTCATATCTGTTGAACACCATCATCACAAAAGCTCCTGTAAATGCAATTCAAAGGGTTCTTGAGTTTCTCACAGTTCATTTTGTGGCTGAAAAGGGGAACTTTTATGTACCATATGTTCAGAGCGCATTAATTTTGAAAAGAAGTCAATTGTACAAAAGCATGTGGAAAGTTTTGAACATAAATCTCGGAAACAGAGTGACGCACATTGTTCAACCTCAGGCAGTCCTAGCAGCATACGTACTAGTACTATGTTTCAAGTGTGGCAGCGTATGGGAAATTCAAGGGATAATATGAAAGAAATGGACAAATCATTCACTTCTACTGGTATTCCATTTCATGTCTTCCGCAACGAACAGTTCCGTTAGTGGGTAGCAACAGCTACAAATATGAAACCAGCTCTCATTGAAACCACTTTGAGCAGATATCTTGTCAACTGTGCTGAAGAAGACCTTCAGGAAACCAACTCAAAATGTGAAATATAAAGAATCATAAAGTGCTCAATATTCTTGTTGCTCCATTGGGTGTTTTGGGCGAGAAACCCCGTCTTGTGAAAACCAAAGTTGTACAACATTGCAATGCTAATGTTATAGTAAATTTAATACTTGACACACTAGAACTTAGAGTTCCCTGGTCTAATATCTGTGCTAAAGAAATTAGAATTGAGCTCAAAATTAGTAATGAACTCATTGCAGCTAGTAATTCAGCTTTAGTGGAAACTCCAGCCAGAAGAGACAGATTACTGGAATGCTTAAAAGAATCAGAAGCATTTGATCTACCTCCTGTTCCGCAATCACTCGTTGGGAAGGCAGGAAAATATAGCAGCATCAATTCCAATGCAGTTAAACGTTGGATTGACCTGGTAGATTGCCAAGGTGGTGCTGCTGTAATAAATTTAAAACAATTAGTTAAAAATAAAACCCTAAAACTTCAACTCGAAGCTATATCTGAAGTCTGTGATGATATTTGTAAACAAATACAGGCCTTGTAATCAAATAATACTGATACAACTCAGATCTGGCTTATTCTGTCATCAGTGTTACATATGCTTCAAAGTTCTGGTGTATCATGTAAAAAAACTTGAAACATATATGAATGAACGCTATCCTGCTAAAAGATTCAGGAAGGAAGTGCAGAATTTGGATCCAACATTAGCCGTTCCTGAGCAGATTTATTCCATCTATACTTCCGGTGAAATGATACGCTTCCCCAACACTGAAAAATCAATATATCATTGGAAGAAATATCAACACATGCAGCAATGGTATAGGAAGAAAATTTGTATTTTACTACTGCTTTATCCTTCTGACAGAAACATTTCACTAAGTTACAATGAAGGAAATAATGGTACCCCGATATCTGCTTCATTTGAGAGAAGTTTTTCTTAGCTCAAATTCTAAACGGTCGTGTTTCACAGAAGAAAATCTCACCTAAAATTTGCTATTAATCAACCTCAAGAATGAGGGACAGAGACTGAGAGTGACATAGATGACTAGATTTTCATTCTTTAGCATTGTTCTTTTATTGTAGCGTATTCTCGTATAAATTTATGTAAGAAACTTGCTTTACTGTTACGAAAAATAAATCATTTAATATACTAAAGTTTATATGTATGAAAGAAATATGATATAAAAGTAAAGCATAATCATAAAAAAGATAAAGCATAATTATAAACAAAATATGATCACATGATCAGTACTTAGGGTCAGATATTATAACTGAGCCTCTTAAACTGAAGCACGTGCAAACAGAAATGCTATGCACCTTACATCGGTTTGACTGGACCAGCTTGGACATTTCGCAATGTGGAAAAAGCAGCGGAGCAAGTGAGAAAGGGGGAGACAGGTGAAACGACAAAGAGAGGACAGTGCTAATGATCAAAATCGAGGAGTAGAAAAGTGCATTTAAGTCAACCTAGCAAAGTCTTCTTTTGCAATATACAGTCACATGCATGTTAAAAAGCCCTGCTTCATAAGCCTGAATATCCAACTCCAAATCAAGCTGAGTCTAGTAGGTTCTGTGATTACAAACGTGATGAAAGAGCTGGAAAAATGCACTACTACTTTAAACACCTAGTGCTTTTGTGTATATGACCATAAACCTAAAAAGGACAATATTTTATATAATACGCACTTTTATACCAAAAATATAAGTGTAAGAAGAAAACCTAATGGACCTAATGAAACCTTTAACATATTGTGACTATGCGCCAAATACACGCCCCTATACCTTGCCACGTTGGATTGCTGCTGTACTCCGTGGCTTCGTTTCAATAGTTCAACATATTAGTGCATATTAGTGTAAGATTGTCACACATGCGTGTCATGTACACGTGCAATGATATATAATGTGCACTTGCTTCTCGACGTTTCTTGGTACGCAAACGGCAGGTGCACTGAATTAGAGAGAGCAGTCAACTGTGTACGAGCGTCAAAGTGACGAGAGATAAAATTATTATACTGTACTGCAAAAAGACTTGATTGTAAGCAACAGAAATGGTAAGCAAGAGATTTTTTTACAATACACACATTATCTATCATGCCCGATCCATCTGACTGGAAATCTGCGCCCATCACTACCAAACAAATTCTAAGTGAAATGAAAGGGAACTGCATTATGTCAGAAAACCAGAGTTTCAGGAGCCATATTGCTCCAATTGCAGTTCTACGAGTAGGGATATCTGCATATCAAGAAAGGAATGCCTATCACCTTGGAGCATTTCCGGCTTTCGGCACCAAAATTACACTTACAATGTTAAGAAAGGGGTTTCGATTGTTGCGGATAGAATTGGAATGAGATGGTTATTTGGAACGTGGCTGAAAGAAAACTGTATTGGATTTCGGTTGGACACTTGGTGAGAATCTAAAATGTATTTTTATCTTTGTAACATAATATACCGAATAGCCAAAAAGATATAGAATTAATTAAGTCCATTTAATTTACTTCTTTTGGGGATTATTGACACGCTTATATTTCGAATATATTGGAATATATCCAAAATACTCTGAGAAACAAATATTTTACAGTAAACTTCAAGGCTTTTAAATGTATCCCAAATTAATTATTTTAGCGTGCTCGGAAATATTTGAATAACTTAAAATCCCCGCATATGTAGCGAAGAAAACTAGTCCAATAACCCATTTCCTAAACACTGTAACCCACACAGAAAGCCTGGAGGATTCAATTCCAATGTACCTCAATTGTTTGTCTGCCCAGTACACAAAACTATGGTTGGTAAATATGATCCATGATTGTTCGCATAAATTGTTAATTTACAGCAGTCTTTATCAGTCCAGATAATCTTATCAAGAATGTCTGGTTGATAATACATTTGATCACGCGTAGTTTCACAGAACTTCAATCGATAGCATGTTTCATCCTCTGAACTACCATGTACGAGAATTTTGGCCGGCACAGCTTCAATTTCAGTTAAAGTATTAAATGCTGCAAAGTGGTTCTTGATGGAAATAGCTTCTAAGATGCAAGTCTCAAAGATTATTTTTGACGAATATTATTATCTCATTCTTTTCTTCCGGACACTTTGAGACATCAGCAAATGTTTGTGGACTGGACTTGCTAGATTTTGGTCCATACGGCACTTCAGGTAGTGTCTTTGGTGATACATGATATTAAATAATAATTGGGAAAGAAAATTTGGAAGGAAACGTTCCAGGCATAAGTTAGAGTGCATCTCGGGCATTTTTCAATTATGAAAACTGGGAAGAATTTGAAAGACGCTTCAAGTCAGCGAGGACTGCACTAGCTGCAAGTTTCCCCTTGCGAGACCGTACCTTAACGATCTCGGCTGTGTGCATCTCCAAGATAACAAATACTGAAACATGTTGGGAAAGGAGATGCAATGCTTTCTATGTTTACCGTCTGCTAATGATGCTTTAGAAGCTACGTTTCACTTTACACACTAAGTTAATTCCATTGTTATACTAATAATGACAACTGTATTCATGTTTTACGGCTTGTAATAATCACTTTATGAATTTACACATCATTCCCTATATTTGCAAAGAAAACATCTTCTTCACTTCATATCTAATTTTGGTTCATGATGTGTGATAGTTCAGCTTATGAACCACAGCAATGTTGAAAAGGTTTGGCACTCTGTGTATCCTGTTAGGTCTGCTACTCTTTGAAATATGATCCTCATATATGTGTGTAATATGGTATCCTGGACAGTATTAGTCGTGAACACCCTAAACTGTATATCGGTTCCGTTATTTGACGTTTACTTCTATTAACTTCGAGGGGTAGAAAGTTTAACGGTGTTGAAAGTTTAACGAATAGTAGGATTATATAATTTATACAATTGTTATCAGGGATAAAAAGCCTTACGTTCTTCACAAGATTTATGCGTTTTAAAGTACTAAAACATATTTTGTTGCTCGAGATTCTATATCACTTTTCGTAATAGAATTGTTTTGCGAACCTATTACTTGTAAAAATATCAGAACCTCTTGTATGAATATTACAGCTGAACTTTAAAACGTTACCGCGCAGAGACCGACAGAAATGATTTGAGTAATGTTAATATGAGCATATGTCGTTCGTCACCAAACAACTAACAAGCTCTCAAAAGGAAGCAGAAAAAAAAAGAATATAAAATGCTGACGAGAGGGTCTGGGTGAGTTTTATACAGTAATAAGGTATTATTGCCAGAATCCAAGTACTGGCTATTGTGCATCTTGTTGCAATATATCCCTGGATGGTTAGCATTGGTATCCTTCACAGAAAAGAGTCGCCCTCCGTGGTGTAATGGTTGCCATGGTAACTTCATATACCCAAGGTCGCGTGTTCAAACATGGCGGTGGACGATGGATTTTTTAGGGCGTAAAAATCCTTAGCATGGCTTCCTTCGGAAGGGAAGTAATGCCGTTGGTCCCGTGTCTTAGATTTACTGCACGTAAAAGTACTTCAAGCCTGATAGAGAGGCCGCCTCTAAGCAAAATTAAGGGTCTTTCACGCCCAATTTAAAATGAGACGCTGAGAACCACAGTAATTAAAGAGCATCCATAAACAACACGCCATTTACATTTTTTTTTTCACAGAAAAGTCAAGCCATTAGTCCCACGCTACGCACAAAACAGAAGATTCCTGGGGAAAATTGCACCATTTCCACGTCCGCAAAGTCGTGATTTCGTTCAATGGCGATTTGGGGTATGAAAAGAGTATCCAAATGGGATTATTAAAAATTGGCTTAAACAAGGGGCAAAGGGGTAACGAAAACAGGCATAATGTCGTGAAAAAAGTAAAATACGATTGTGTAATATAAACAGGCAGGAAATAAAATCTGATGGTAGAAACAAATCACCATTGGAGCTACAAAATGAAATAAAGTTGGGTGGGATAAAGTAACACATATTTTAGAATTGGTTACGAAACAGAGAACTAGAATAGCGAGGCTTAGGTTGGGAGGGTGAAAGGCTCGTAAGATAGTAATGATGCTGATAGGAGGATTTGCCCATTATGCGGGCTTCAAACATACCGAGGTCAGTCAGCATGCTGGGACTTGATTCTGAACAGCCAAAACTGGCCAAATACTTAATGGAAGTAGGTGTACAAAGGCATAAGCTGTCTGTGTGAATGTGGTATGGACAAACTTGATATATGAGGATATTTATGTGTGAATACGTGGCTGTAGTTGCGAGTGCGAGTGATATCATAGTGTTCTTTCATTTGTTGGTCTATTATTTGCGCGCGCGGGTGTGTATTTCCATTGTTGTGAATATATGAATATATAGGGGTGGGTAATGTTTTCAATTCAAGTATTCTTAGAGAGCACTGTCACCCGACGCATTCGGCCGTGTGACGCAATCGATGTAATTTTATGCACTTAATGCTACCACCATCACTAATGGCGGAATTGTGAATTAGAAGTTCCACCTACAAGAAAACACCGCTGGATTTCCTAAATTACGCCAACATGGCGCGATGGAACTTGAACTGGGACGGATATTTCCATTTGTACCAACCATTGAAATTTTCCGATTTAATTTAATTTTAGAAATATAGTAATTTCCGCACTTGACAAATGAATAAATACAACTTGCAGAGATAGTGGTTAGTTAGTAGTCCAGAAATTAAAACACTTTTGAAACATCGTAGATCAACTTTAAGGCGTGAGTCCTGGAGTAACTGATATCACTTGGGAGATCACCAGATTATGAAGATGGGAGTAGAGAAATTTACTGTGTGTTCGAGTACCTTTGCCCAATAATAATATAAAAGAATTGAAAACCGAAGATACGGGGTTAGAATTCCGTATTGAGAGAGATTTTTTTAAAATCTCATCTAAACCTCCAACCTTAGAATACGCACGGTCAATGTAAAAGAACAGCTATGAAAAATCAGTAAGTTCTCAATTAGCCTTTAAAGCGTGGCAACAGCCACTTATTTAATTTATAATTTCTTGTCACCGTACAAGTGAGATATTTCATCTGCATGGAAAATATTTATTTCTGTTATTTCATGGTTATTAAAATGAATCTTAGTATTTTGTATAACAGTAATTGTTTAAGGTATAATTCATAACTATAGTGTGAAGATTGCTGTAGAAGAGCATGCATTTCTTAAACAATGGTACACAAGAAATAACGTAAATAAGGTTTTACTTATGTTAGATTAATTTAAATAACTCTATATGTAACCAAATTCTAACGGAAATACTAAAAAACTGGAGTTTTTTTGGGGATACATTTATAGAGAAATAACCCTATATTTAACCACTATAGATAAATAATCATTACAAACTCCTAAGGCTAATCATTACTTCACATGTTCAGAAGGCCTATATGTGTATTCAAACGATGGATGGTGGCTAGTTAGAGCGTTCTATCTTTCAGTAAGGGAACTACCACCAGTTATAGGAAAGGATTTGTGCAACCATTCGGAGTTTGGTTCCAAATCACTTCTGCTCTGCTCTGAAACGATGTATTACTGAAGTGGAAGGGTGAAGAAGGGGGAGGGACAATAAAAACATTGGAATATACATATGTATACTCTAGATCAGGCTTTGTCAAATTATTGGAGGAGAGGGGAATGCGCTGTAGCTCATCCCACTCTGTGTGAAGCATTAGGGCATGCTGCTCTGCGACGTAATGCCATATGCAAACATAAGGCTTTCCTTATGGCACTAGTGTTGCCTTTTCTTCACTTCGGTGATATGTTTTACTTTAGATGAGACAATCAATATCTGAAATTAAGGATACTGTACAAGGGCTTACTAGATGGACCAAATTAATGTCGCGTAATTTAGGGCGGTAGTGTTTTTTAGTATAATTAATTTTAGAGAAGCTTTGCTCAAAAATGATGTGGAACCAAACATTGTCATTAAATAATTGTAAATGATAGCAATTTGTAAAATTAAATATTGATTTAAATAACTTAGAACTTCTTTCATTCGAACAATTTATATTTGCACAATTTTGTAGAACAAGTAATTCCATTTGCAGTTCGTGTGGAACCTCTGCAAATTCTATGAAAATAATACTTCCCACTGTTTTCTTAAACCCAGCATATTATGCGGCCACCTGTCTTCCCCTACCCTTCCGTTCTCTCTCCAATATCATTCTTGCTTAACGTAAACTTAGTTGAATTTCTTCCAGTCACATGGAGCTTGGACTCTAGCATACTATGAATGCGTGTACATATGCCAGGATGTGTGACTCACCAACATTTTTCCACATTTTCAGACGCCAGTATGCCGCAAGAGTTACCTCTGGGCATATCTGCTGCTGCTGATGATGATGATGTTTGGTGTTTAAGGGCACTCAACTACTGAGGTCATTAGCGCCCTCAGAAAACAAGGTTAAATAAGCACACTAATGGTAAAAAAACAATATAAAAACCAGAAGATAAAAGCTGGTAGCTAAAAGACAAACATGAATCTAAAAATATTTAAAAAGGGAGCGAAAAGAATGCAAAATAGCTAAAACGTGGTCAACGGTTAAAATGAATCAAAAAGGAAAAACATTAAAACTCATTACAACCCAGGGCGTATCCGCTCCAGATTTGAAAACAAGGAAAAGTTTATGCTGTAATAGAACAATAGTTGGAACTTCATAATGTCTTTCTCGTTTCATCTGTTGAATGAAATATTAGGTATACGAGTTATTTGCTAGAGTTTCAAAATTCCTTTTGCTGATAGACATGAAATGTTTTACAAACTATCAGGTAAAATATTAGTAGAGAATTTTTCATTATTTAGAGAGAACACAATCTTCAAATATAAGACTGGGAATGGCTCAGCTCTCTTTTCCCATTATTCATTGCAGTTCTCGGGAAAAATCGTTCGGCATAAGTACCCTTGAGCATCTCTATAATACGGAATAATTTGCTAATAAATATATACCATGAGCTTATTTTAGGTATTTTATATTATGAAAAGAAATAAGTAGTATTTGATACTCTATAGATTCTTAACTTTGCAGGGTTATTAGCCAAAATACCAACTCGCTTTGGCATTCATTTGCCGAGATACTGAGGCAAATGCAATAGTGACGAGACTCGTAACTAAATGTCGTTAAAGATTTGTGTGTAGTCTAGGTATAATACTAGACAAATATGAGTGTACTATGCTCGTACCTTTTCTTAGGCATTGGTTTTATGGCGAAGTAAGTGAGGGCGGATAGTTTGGGCACCTGTTTTTCCACAGTGTTTTCAACCAAAGAAAGTTTCTATCTTGAGGTCCTCAGGCTATTATGGTGAATAGGTTATCCAGCTTACCGAGAAGTTGCTGAGACACACCATGTGTGCATGTACGTGAACTGTCGGGTCTTTAAATAGAAAGAAACGCTAGCAATGAAGCCACCGGATATCAGGATATATAAAGTGCCTCATGTCTCAATGCTGCTTCTCTACTCTGCTTCTAAAGTTACGCGAAACCCACCGAATGAAGATAAGGGAGGCAAGCGCTCAAGAAAACGTGCGCTCATAGTATATTACCCTGGCACTTATACTAGTAAATACTAAATATCTCAAATATCCGAAATTTGGGTGCCGGAGTGTCAACTGGGGCTCCACGTATAACATAATCTAAGCTTAGTGACAGCATCTCTGATGTGGCAGGTGGCTGTTCAGGCAAACACGGTCCCAACTACCGAACTTTACTGACTAACACAAGCCGTGTGTAAGTCAGGTGTTGGATAGGTAGAGTCAAACTGAAAATTAAATATATAGCCGGGATTTGAACCACGGGTCTCCCGATCTCTGGCCGGCTGCTCTATCAGTGAGCTACCATTGCCTTTTTTCAGTCTGATTCTACCTATTCAACTCCTGTCCTACATACGGTTTGTGTGAAAAAACAATTAAATCCATACCAACTGACCATAATAGTTGGCTACACTATAGATCCTGGGACTTAAGTACTTACAACATTTTATGTCGCCATTGGGGTTGTCATCTCAAAATAACTTGAGACCCCCTTGTGGTTTACCCGGAAAACACGCAAGTCACTTGAAAATTGCAATGCTCTGCTGGCAGGTTGCCATGGTAACTCAGGGGTAGAGCAACCGGCAACAGACCGGGAGGTACGTGGTTCAAATACCGGCTGTGGCATTGCATTTTTCAGTCTGACTCTACCTACCCAAGACTCTTTGTTGTCCCGTGCTACACTTTCAAACTTTATGTTCTCTCTTTCTATTACCACTCGCTGTATTGGTACAAGTGTATGTACGTATAATATTTATGATTTAATTTCAAAACACGCTTGCTTTCTAGCTCAACTGCAGAGTTGCATAACAATGTTAGCATTTAAATTTGAGGTAATTCATATTCATCACGGGGGACGAAATTGAATGATGGAGCATTAATTTCATAACATTTCTCCTGTTGATTAATGATAGACGCAGAAAGTCTGAAGCTACCCTTGCTTCGTCCCAGCAAAACTAATTATATCAGTCTAGAGTGAAATCTGACTAATGGCTATCATGTCAGATATGTTTAATGAAAAGTATGAAAGTTCTTTCAGTAATGTCACTGACATGTGCAAGGTATATATACCGGTTTATCATTTAGGCTGCAAGAAATAGGGAGAGGAATCTGGAGGTTTAGATCGTTTCACATTTTCTGTATTGCAGTCCTACATTATTGAATCAACCTGAGTTTTTTGAACAGATAACAGATGCGTGGCGTACAGGCGACTGCACATTCCCAACGAATCGTTCTGTTGTTAAAATGGAAAACTTCTTTGTCTCGAGGTTTCAGAGCACTGTCTCAAGATTTTATATCTAAATATCTGATTTCTTGCACATTTATGAGTTAGGAAATAATTGTTATAACTAGGGCCATAAGTTTTTACTTGCTATTTAAACAAACTTTTCCAATATTAATTTTACATCTCCTGAAACAGAATATATGAATTAAATTGCTGCTAAAAGAAATGACACCCAAAATAACCGAAATAGACGGTTTGCCTTCTTCAAATAAAGAGTTTTTCCCACTGAAACACATCATAAAAGTATTTCCCCATTACTTTAGCAGTGTGATGAGTTAGTCTAAATGCAGCTCGTGAACGTTTCTGCTGGCTCTACCATAAAATAATGAAAACGTTCAAAAGAAAATCAACATATACATACATATATAGGTAAATAATGCGTTTGTTATTAGCTAAATTATTTTTTCAGAGAAATAAAGCACTTATGTCATTGAGATTGTTATCTCAGAAGAGAGGCATTTAGTGGTCTTCATGGGAAAAACTTGGATAGTTAGGGAATGGTATATCAGGACAGTTCAATGGTAAGATACTACCGCAGGAGAACGGAAAATCCTATTTCAAATCACGGCCATGTCATTCCGCTGACTCTACCATAGAAATGTATACAGTTGTTCAAAGAGAAAATACAAGCTCTTCCAATTGAGCTATCAAAACCAAGAAAACTAACAATTACTGATATCTGTACTAATTCATGATGCAAAACCTAAAATGAAGGTTATGCCACCAAAAATACAAACCTACTTATGACGTTATAAATTGTACAGTGAAAACTTTTTCTTGAAAACAAATTTAATAAAGCTTATTTGAACTAAAATATGGAATATAAAACAATTATATAGGAAGCGGGAATAACGTCGTATGACAAATGAAGCAACAGGCAGAAGTTTAGATGCTTCGCTTTCACGAGGACCTTACTCTTTTTCAGGTGAAAAAGTTACAACACCATGATGAATGAAAACCTGCCTTTTATAAAATTGATCCCTTATTATACCTGTTAGCATATTTATGAGGTCTTAGTATATGAAAGATAAAGAGATATATTAAAAAGAAAGGATAAAAATAAAGGTCGTTGGAGAAAGGCATTCTTCCTCCTTAAATAAATGAACCTAGACAAACATTTTGAGGACATGAGAGAAATGACCATTATGATAAAGTATATTAGCCAGCATTTGAAGTGGAAGCAACTATCCAATAAATGTAAGATACTCTACTCAGCTAGATGAATAGGACAAGGTCGCGGGTTTTTTTTTTTTATAAAACTACAGTTCCGGAGGCTTGTCAGGACTCCGGCGCTGTATTCCCGTTTTCTCCATTTTTTTCAGCTTCCTATATTTCCTTAGTAGACCTTATTATTCTTGACGTTTTCCTTTTACATATACATACACAAACATAGACACATTTACAAACACAGAAACACCCATGCCCAAAGCGGGACTCGAACCCACGAAGCGCCAAAGCGAGACACTTTAGCGAGCGCGGCCACCGGGATCGGCAGAGGTTCAAACCCGGCGGAGGACGATGGATTTTACGGGTGTAAAAATCCTTAGCATTGCTTCTTTCCGAAGGGAAGTAAAACTGTTGGTCCCGTGTCGTAGAATTACGGCACATAAAACGACCTCAAGCCTGATAGAGAGGCCTCTGGGCAAAATTAAGCGGTCTTTCACGCCCAATTCTTAAAGAGATTCCATAAATAACACGTCATTTACATTTATTTTTAGATGAATAAGAGAATGAACAATTAAAAATTTTAAGTCCATTGTACGTGATCAAACTTGCTTTTCAATTAAAGAGTTTATATGATATATTGCACAATAATTGTCAGTATTTGACAACATTGCGCAAGACTTGATAATATTATTTATTTTATTTACGCTTTTTTTCCAAAAGTAAATTCACTTTAGAAAACATTGATAATTTATCCGTACTAACTAATCTATATTGGGTCATGGTTTAATACTTTGAAGTGAAATGCTATACTTTAAGTAATTATAGAGCATTTTTGAGTAATGCCACATATCAGACCATATTATTGACAAATATTTAACCGCTTAGAGCAGTTCTTTATTTGTCTTCAGTGTTTTCAAGTAACGAAAGTAATTTGACAACATCTGTGAAATTATGTGGCAACTCTTGAAAGGTATAGTAAAGCATTGAACTTGACATTAACTTGTGAACAAGGAAATAAACTGTACGTAAAAAGAACATTAATGTAAAAATTCAGCAAACTTTTCAATACTTCGTTCAATACTTTGTCCTCGGGAGTTAGATTTGTTAAAACACTACCAACGTCACATCAAATCCTTTGCTTATGTAAGACGTGCTGATAATATTTAAAGATCTTAACTTGTAAATCTATGAGTAAATGCTGATAATGCATATTTGTGTTCCAAATAACTTAAAATGTTTACTTCTGCTTATGCTAAGAGTAATTTTTGTTTGCAATTGCGATGAAAAATGTTTCAGTTTTATAGCACTTCAATAAATATCGCAGTATTTGAGGCAAAATTACCTTTTATGCTTTAACGAGGGCTAGCTTTATTTATCGGTCAACATGTTAAGCCACAGGCAATTGTTTGTGCCCTTACAGGTAAGGCATAGACAATTGATAACTGTTGACGCCGTAGTACATATATCTTCGTACTTACTGAATTTCTATTTTAGTTACCTTTTTCTAAGAATAAAGGTGTTGATTGAAATGATAAATTGTCCTAAAATAGCGTACTTGGACGAAAAAGTATTTGCAATATGGATTCAAACTGTGTTCATTATTTTATATATAGATAGTTTGGCAACTAGCTATAACTGTTATCATAGCTTTAAGTACGAGGATTGGAACTTTAATAGTGACACTATTTATTTACAGCTAATACATGTTACAAAGTTTTACTGTCTTTCAAACAACCCACCAGCATTGTGTACAATCCGTTATAGTGATGT
The DNA here is from genome assembly GCA_030762935.1 of Hymenopus coronatus. NCBI lineage: Eukaryota > Metazoa > Arthropoda > Insecta > Mantodea > Hymenopodidae > Hymenopus > Hymenopus coronatus. The sequence continues at coordinate 62,630,818 of CM060896.1, forward strand.
CGAAGTCCTAGGATACCTTTAGCAGTGCCTGTTGTTTTGGCATTTCTAATGGAGTGACCTATTGCCTGATGAACCTCTTCTAAAGTATCGAAGTGAACACCAAGAAGTGGTTTCTTCATCTCCGTCATCAAGTCAAAGTCACATGGGTTTAAGTCCCGGCATTATGGAGGATGGAGCAAGTCTTCCGAGATCCATCGACGAACAAGTCAACCACCGCTTGCGCTGCATTTGGCCGTACATTGTCGAGCAAAATTTTGGGTGGATTCTGCAGAAAGTGTCACCGAAGATCATAAAGTTCGAAATTCCTGGATCAAAACATCGAAAGTTGCTCAAACCCCATTAATGTGAAAGTTATAGTGTTTCTCGTGCATGGCTGTTATAGTGTTATCTTAAAGCTTCATTTTCCTCCAAACCGTCAAAACCGTCCTGTTCAGTTTTGGAAAGGAACCTGTGATCAGCTTTGAGGAAAAAGCAGCGACATCGGAGTTAAGTCCTTTGAGTTGAATCCGAAGATGAAGGAACCAGTTCGTGGCAGAATTCAGAATTATTCCAGAGATTAGTCAGGAACTAGGCGATCAGCACAACATGTGCCGCTAAAGGTATCCTACGACTTCCACATCGCTGACAACGATGTGTGTCCAATGCTGGTGACCACTTTAAATGATAATAAAACTTGTAACAGTACCTCTTTCGCATCAGTTGTAAATAAACAGTTACCGCTATTCAAGTTCCAACCCTCGTACATATCCAACCGATGCGAACGAATTAAAAAAAAGAACAACGTACCCCTAATCAAAATCTGCATTTAAACAAATGAAACAAAGTCTTAATAATTACGTTATTAAAACACAGACGTTTAAAGCTCTAGAGGAAATTCTTATAAATAATATAATGTCTAACATAATAACTGCCGATATTTAAAGAACAGAGAAGCTGTATTTTTCTGACAGATTGTTTTGGTGACGATGATATTCACTAAAATTATAGCATACGTTAAATGACATCTATTTTCCTGAATTACTGACATCTAAGTTAGATATCATGTTCACCCTCATACATATAATAATCAGATCTGCTAACTAAATTTCACCCCATCATCAGCAAACTTACCCGGGCATAATTCTAACATTCGGTGGGCAGGGTTGTTTATCTCCAAAATATGGTTGAACTGCCGAAGTATAATATTATAATCTTGTATTTGCATGACAATTTACCGTTTTCTTAATATCCTTTTTGTTATTCCCGTTCGATAATGGCAATAACTCCAACCTTCGTTTACATGTCGTCGATGAAAGCTTTCATATATGAAAGAATCGTAGCTATTGTCCAGTTTAACATCACATGCATATAATTCTTCACCTCTTCCTTTATAACAAATTGAAACAACAGAAGGAGCGCAGTCATTCCTTCCACTCCATATAGCATTGACGCAAACCGCTATGCAACGTAATGGAATGTTTACTTCGGTGATATATTTTACTTGGACGAGACCATTGAATATCTACTGCTAATGATGATAGAAATAACAGATAACCTAAATGACAATCGCACAGTCTATCGTAATGCTGGTTTTAATTTAATTAATTTTAGAGAAGTTTTGCTCGCAAATGTATGTGGAGCCAAATATTGGCATCAAATCTGCTGTAAATAATTTCAATTTGGAAAATGAATCCTTAGATAATAATTGAAATGACTTTTTCTCACACCAGTCGTATAGAAAACTGATACCAAATGGGAGGAGCCTGAAGGTGGAAGTCGTATTGAGAGAAAACTGCCATTGCAATCAAGGGAATTATGCCACTTACTATGCATGCAAATGTACATGTTTGACTGTAAAGTGTAATTTCACCCATTAATTTAGGTAAGTGAAGCTCTTCCATAAAAGCAGCAGCAAGATGTTTAGTTTGATGTACTTCTGAGTTTATAATATTGTGACAGTGTGGCGCCGCTTGCAGTTTCACCTAGGTATGCGAGTCGACGCTGTTGGAGACGTTTGGAATCAGTAACAAAACAGGAACTGCGGCGCACTAGTAACACGTGGCTTTGAAACGCGACATGTCTGGACTCTTCCAGAAGTTTCGTCATGCACAAGCTTACAGAAAGTTCTTTGACATCATTTTACAGCTATAAAAGGAGGATGAATTGCATGCTAGAGAGTGTCATGAAAAGTAGTGAGTCGTGAGTGAATGTAGTGTTAGTGCAAATGACATTAGACCAACTAATGTCTACGCGTGGAGTCATCGAGTGTATTATTTGCATCATTGAATTAAAGACTTAATTTATAGCCAGTTTTTGAGTAAATAAAGAATTTTCTATAATATAAATGCGCAGAACGTTTTATGGTTGCATGAAAATAAACCCAATTTCAGAATAGGAAGTACACTACGGATGTTCGACAAAATTCCACATTAAAATATGGAGTGAAAAGTTAATATTAGCGTCTCATCTTAAACCTATAATACGTTTTATGGTTTCTTTTTAGCCCAAACAGTAACTCTTTTTTATGTGTTCACTCGTGTTATAATCTTAAGGGATTATTGTGCACACTTGTGACGTTACTTAAAGCGTAGCATGATTGGGAAGAATGATCCTGCAGCAATGTGGAAATGAGGGTAGCGGCCATGTGGCTGTTCGCTATCCTCGATCGCTGAGAAAGGCTACATCCTGGGCTATGAACAATTTTAGGGCTAAGAAGCCCTACTAAATTCTGCAAGTAAACTATTTTTGTGCAGGCAGTACTGTCTCAGGGACACTTTCCGAAAATCATAAAACAGAAGGGTGATTTATACTTTTGAGTTTGTTGAGATATGGCGAGATTGAGCGACAGCTCTGATCGACACGAAATAAATATAGGGTCAAATCAAGTGAGTTCAAACATTAAACCACAATAAACGTTATACTATTTGGGATAGAAAATATCACCACAGTGTTAGGAAAACAATGGTAATGTGCAAAACATTAAGATATCCACTGTTTCATTGTTCAACATAAGCATTCTGTTTACGACACCACGCACAGCGTTTTACAGATATCTTGGAATATTGACATTTTCTTGTTAGATGCCATCTTTCAGTTGCAATGAGGTAGTTAAATGTGTTAGAAAATCTCGTTGTTAAGGTAACCCCACAGCCAAGAGTCGTCCGGATTTAGATCGGTAGATCGCGCAGATCACTTTGTTGGGAAATGCTACTGATTACACGATCGCCAAACATCTGCATAATTGCTTGCAGGGATGTAGATGTGGAGTGGAGCGTAATCTTGCAGGAGTACAAATACTGTAACTGGGTGTAATGTGGAACAAAATATAATACGCACTTGCTAAAACTGCAATTTACTTATTTTATAGTGAAATTGTAAATTTCCTATGCGTCAGTAAATCTCTTAAGGAAATGTATATTTCTTTAGAATTTGCTTAAAGAACTATCACGACTATTAAAAACAGTTTTAAGGTCAGACTGTCCTAAATTTCTTTGATAAATCTGAATTTGTCTGTAATTTTTAAAATCTAAAGTGTTTATTTATGTTCGAGCCTCAGTTTTAGATCCTAAAATAGTCTTTATAAAGTATATCTTCTCAGCTTAGAAAATGTTTACGACATCAATTACAATCTTTCGTGAAGATGAAGCTTACGAGGATTATGAAGATTTTCGAAATTTCGATTTCAAACCAACATTTTAAATTGCTAGAATTCTCCAAAATTTAGAGTTAACCAAAACGCAGTTCTGTAGTACAGGAAATAATGCACAGTTAGTAATACATCATTTTTAATACAAAATTTCAGATTAACAGTTCTTCCTGTGTCGTTTCAATCAAGAGAACGAATGAAAGTCAATACAAATGACACCTGTCGTAAAAATCTGATATTCTATAGAGCCTCAATGTGTCACAGAGGTGAACACAACATATGATCAAAAGCTGGACATTTTTGGAGCTAGGAGAGCTTATGACAACTGTTTCTATTTCAGGATGTTGTGGAGTATAAGTTGAAAACAGATAAATAAATAAGGGGAGTTTGGCGAAATCTTTTTATTGAGACACTATCATAACGACGTTGATTAATCAATGGCATCAAATTCTAAAAAATAAATCTCCGGAAAACAAAAAGTACCCCAGAAAACAGATTCGAAAACTAGCGTTCAGATCTCACAATAGTAAGGTTCAATCACTGCACAGAAGCATAAATTAAAATCCAATATTTTGCTGAGGAACTGTAAAATACTGCAGCCAAACATTCTGGAAGTAAAAAGGTTCTGTACATGCTCATCTTATACGCCTTTTTAAATTGATGAAAGCCATTATTTAAAAGTAGGTAAATTTTAAAGATGTGTCGGATATTCTCATAGAAAGTTTAAGGTAACTCATTGATGAAGTAGTTTTCAGATTTTTTGATGTATTCTCTTTGTACTTCATAATTTTTATATTTTGCTTTAAATAACTACGATAATCTTAAACTAATTCAGGAATTAAAAGCAAAACGGGCATAAATGGGTTGTAAACTTTTACATCAAAACTTGTAAATATTTTTGAAAAAGATAAACTCAGGTTTATTACTATGATTTAGTGGTGCAATAATTATATATTGTGAACCGTAATTCTGTAAATACTGATCGCGAGGATAATTTTGAAGAAATGCAAAATTAGAAGCTTCCATTTTATTTAACAATATTTTTATGGCATACGCCTATTTATACCACAAAACTTGAAGTTGATAGACAAAATGTTACATACTTTCTTGTTTTCACCAATGTGTTGCCTTAAGCCATTATCATATGCAATGGGTTGTTCTTCGTGAAAAGATTACATGTTGTGTTTACACATATCTAGCATCTGTAACCTAATTTTTGTTTCCACTCAAGATGTTTCTCAAATCGGTATAAGGGATCTTTGGCCTTTCTTTCAAACGTGGTCACAAACACACAAAACTGCATTCAAGTCCCCTAAAATGTTTGTGGTTTGTATAAAACCACTTTGGTTAGTAGGCAATCTTAGCTTACGAAAGCCGTTAGATCCACAGTCTCCCAAGTAGTGGACATTGCTCGAGCTCGCTGTCAGTCGACGTCGGCGATGGTTGACATGGAAGTGACGCCGCTTAGAGGCTGAATCTCTGAACGAGCGGTGTAGTTGGTGCTACCTCCGGCTGTGGTGAAGCGACAGATGTAGGTGCTGCTTCCTGCATTGGACATGGTCCCAGCGTAACGCCGTCTTGTTCGTGCTTGTCTCTCACCGTTGCCGAGACATCGCCACCAACCGAAAGTGCGGCGGAACTCCTTCCGGAACTTCCCTGTTACAATCAAAAAGCAGCCAACGATTACATTCATACCCCCAGAATTGAAAAGCAGCACGAAATTGGGTCTTTAAAGTAATCTTTAGTGTGTGTATTGTATTCTATTTTACAAACGCTTAAACAATTTAATTTGATTCTGCAACCTTCTTGGTAGCAAGGATAAAGAAACATCTGAGATTACAGGTAAGTCGTTCTATACAAATCTGAACTGTTCCATTTATATAAATTTTTCTAGCTGTTCCACAAACAAGCTGGTCTTACAAAAGGTTATTCTTTTATCTACGTCACGGTAATCAAGACAAACATTAGAAAAATTGGTGTTATTACTTGCTTCCTTGTAAGCAGAAGGGAAATAAAAGGTACACTAAGCTAAAGCGATAGTTAAACCTTAAAAGGTAGTCGCTATGTGAAAAATTTGAAGTTAGGTTTCGCTTTGTATGGCCAGCAAAAAACTAGAGAGATGAAACGAAAGAGACTACGGTTTGAGAAAAGCTACATAGTAACATTGAAACCAACAAGGAATACCTCGGAATCATTCAATTATACAAAAGATACATATATGACATAAATTGTGTGTTTTAACGAGATATACATTTTTTGAGCAGTAAATATTTGCCTGCAAAATTCATCCAGAATAAAGAAGTCTTCAGAATCTATTCCCTGAAAATTCAAGATATAGATTTTGTTTGTATTATAAATATCTTTGATACATAGTATCTTAGTCAAAATTGTTAGAGCCATTTTTGAGAAAAACAAATCTTCAAAACCTTTTCTGTGTAAAGGATAGTTTTGGGATGAGTGGAGGATTATCTTGAAAATATTTGTGTCTCATTCTTTAAAAACACTAAATATAAATACCAAGTTTGGTATTTAGCAATGTTTTCGTTTTTCAGCTACGCTCTCCGCAGAGAAACACTTACACATGACATTTTTCTAAAAAAATTATAATTTTTTGGACTCAGGGAACCTCAAAACACATATTTCCGGTGAAATTTCGACATTGAACTTTTGGGTGAAATACAGTACTTTCTTTAGCTACTATGTATGTACCTACATTACATTTACATATGTGACAGAGAAAATAAAAATTTATACTCGTTCTAATACGTGACGTTCATTCTCGTAAGAGGGCTAGGACTAAGATTAGAATTAGTTACGGACGGGACAACTTGAACTCTGGGGTAGAGTACCGGACGTGGCCCTTACGGCCCTTTGCCACTTGCGTAACCCAGGGAGGGAAGAATGAGAGAAGAGACCCGAAGGGTAACCACATCTGGATGGGAAGGCACAGTCGTAAGCATTGATGAAGTTCTATCAATTACAGTTAGAACGCTTCCGGCGCACGCTCCAAGAGATCTTTGAAACCAGAAGGTGGGTCTTGACCAGTGTTTACGACGGCGATAACATTTTGTAATGTGTAAATTGCCATCCAGAGATAATGCGCTAAACACTATGCTGAGTGTGCTGAGGACAATACAGTACAAGGCAATTGGCTGTGGCATCTGGTACTCTCAAAGTACGGTATGGAGGGTACTTCACGTGCAGCTCCTGTATCCGTATCATCCTCAACGTGTGCAGATCCTTTTGCCTGCCGATGATCACTACGGTAGAACTCTTGCACAAACAGCCAATGCTTTGTTTGTTTCGTCGGATTTGCTTACAGATGTGGCAGAGTTTGGAAGAAATAGAATTACAAATTTCCACAACGAACAAGTATGAGCAGCTCTTAATGCTCATGTGGTAGTTCCGGTTCCACATCAGCAACAGTTTGGGATTAATGTGTGGGCGGGAACAATAGGTGATTGTGTCTGGATTTTCATCTCTGAGAGCACATTAAACATTGATTTATGCAATAAACATCTCCAATGAAGAAACTTTTCATCGACGTGTCATGGAAGTCTGCAAAGACAATCGACACCATCCCGGAGTATTTTGATTGTGTACGATAATCTATGGTTCGACGATTGCACGCGTCTAAAATCAAGAGGATATTTTGAGCATTTGTTATGAGGTTTATGTGTTGACGAGTTTTGAACGTAAACTTTGACTAATAACAAGAAAACAAAGGATTTTAGGACATATGTCATATGGAATTATTGTCTACTTTTGATGTAGGGAATCCATGTCCGAAGGGTTTTGAATCACTCTATATACTTGTCAATCAACACTATCGTTAGCCACTATCATAGTCGTCTCTAGAGTGGCTGGGCCCTCCATATTTGGCAAATTGCCCGGCGAGTTCTTTGCCGTCTGCTACACATCTGTGAAATGCCTGAAAACCTTCACACGTTTATCGTATTTTATAGACAACTTATTTATTATCTTGACATACTACCGTTCGTTACACAATGAATATTTTCTTTTAAGGCGGGTTTGTTTTTGAGAGGAATGATACATTTTAATTAAATATAAGCTTAAATATAGTAATTAATATCGGTTATATTTAAGAGATTTTCATTTACGTGAGGAAATCATAACATTTTAAATTTCCTTCTATTGTTCAATTTGTCTAGAAAGTTTTTCTTTGTCCTTGAGTAATTATTATTAATACTAAATAACTGATAGTGGACATTTTCTTTCCAATTACAGTATAAATCAATGGCACAGAGAGACCTCTATGTTTCATTTTAATTTGTCACCAGAATATGGTCTTAACATTTGGTCAAACGATACATAAAAATGCAAATTAATTTACTAACAATATCAAGCTTGTAGGCAGGCTGCAGTTTGAAATACAAAAGTAATTTTGCTCTTGATATATGGTGACACATACAAATCGGAGATGTCTTATTATATATAAAGTTGAATACATTTCTACACCTTAGACCCTACACATTTTAAGACCTCATTTGATAGGCGTGCATCGTTTAAGCACTCCTACAATATAGTCCCTGTTTACTTTGAAACTGAAATTTATTTTAGGAGCATTAGCTATCCCTAATTTATATATTATATAGCTCGATTCGTTTTAACATATTGCGTTTTTAGCTTATGGGATATATTTTCTACAAAATTACAAAATCCTGTACACGATTTTCTTACTTTGCCTAATTTTTTTCTTCCTCCTGTAACATTTTAAGGTGATGATAAATTTCTCCTCTTCTCGTTGTCTACTTTTTTCGTTTAGTTTCAGTCGCACAGCTTAAATATGAAAGTAAATTCGGAAATAGCTGGATGATGGTGTTTGCGAACAGACATTTTCATCCTTTCTGTATATTTCTTAACAAAATTCACTTTCCTGAATATATTCACACCTATTAAAAAGGTGCTAAATGGTGACCAGTATGATCCTGAAACAGAGTGAATCCATTTACTCTGTAGAACGGATTCAAAACGGAAAACAACTAATATATTCTTCATTTTTTATTATGTGAATCATAATTTTTATACACCCTGCCACTGCACATAAATATGGCATGTTTATAGAATATTTATATTGCTACAAATACCACAACAATACAAATGTCGCCATAAATGTGCAGGTGAGGAAAGTATCTTGCACTGAAAAATGTAATAAGTTGCTCAGCTGATAGGACTTGTCGCGACGTTGCCACATTTACCAGGGCCAGATCATGTCTAGAGATGGCTATGACACCATCCAAAGCTTAGATCTATTCATTTAGTTGATGCGCTTTAACTCTGAGCAAACTCATACACTCATTCCTAACAACAGCGTTCGGATTTATAGGCGGAGTGCTTTTTTAAATACACATTTGAAAGTGCATAATACAGTTTGAAACCACCTATTCTCGGACAATTTGAGCAGAGTTTGTTAATGGAAATAAGCCAAAAAATATGCTTTACTTTTGAATGTAGTATTACGTTACAATCCTCCCCCCTTAGTTAATCGATAATAACAAATAACTAAGTAATCCCCTTGGAATCCATATAGTATAATAGTAAGTAGTTCGTATGTTTGTGTGTAGGTAGGAGTAGGTAGATAGGTAAATTTTTCTACCAGAACTCTGGAACTCCGGAATAGTTTCAATGAAATTTGGCTCACTTATGACTTACAATATGGAATGGGGAGGGGTAGGAACGGAGTGATATATGAAAATAGTCAACACAAAACCTCAACGGTAGTTGTGTTGAATTTACAGTTTTATCGTAGTGAAGATGAATAGTGACAGGTATAGGACAGTTTTAGTCCAATTTCAGCCCTTATCAGATGCAGTGTGAGAAGGGGTTGAGAAACTCCAAACAAATTTCAATTTCAATTTCAGTTTCTTTATACTTGTATTTTTAACAGCTGAATTCAGTACACACATACACACATACACACGCAATCTTGAGTGAAATCCCGAAACCACATATTCCTGTGTTTCTCTGTGGACATGAACAAATTTTTGCGAAGCACAAGTACGTCTACTGGTATTTCTTAGCCAAAAAGCAAATCGGTTTATTTTTGTATATTGTTTTTGCGTATGTGATACATGATAATACAATATTATTTTCTGTATACATCTTTTACTATTTTATTATACATACAAATCCGGGCTCATATCACCATCAACATAATCGTCGTCGTCGTCGCCTCGTGAAGTCGTCCGTGATGACGGGATTGCCTTAGGATGCCCCTTTTTATATCCAGACATCATCGTCGTTGGAAACAACTTCCAAGACCCTCTGCTTGGGCAACATAGTCTCACAGCTGCAGTGGCCATGATCACGGAGAAAGGTCGGAAAATTAAAGATTGGTTTTAGTTGATAAATAAACCAGAGTTACGAGCTTTCTGGGCCTATGCGGCTACTATTTCCGATTCGTCAGAGGTTTCTTCTACAACATGAAACTCCTCACTCGTCTGATAGAACACCTACCTCACGTATGGTCAGAAGAGGCAGAGAACGCTTTCAGGTGCCTAAGTTAGCACTTCTAGACTTTATACACAACAATATTATTGTAGATACTGACGTCGATAATGGAGGTATTCTCTCTCGAGTTCGGCTTGGGGAAAATCCGGTAATAGATTACTACAGCAAGACACTCTCTAAGGCTTAAAACTGCAAGAGATCCTGTGTTATTAGATGGGCTGAAAACCTTCCACAAGTACCTGTCATTCAATTCCCCTGGAGACTAATCAGCCTCTCCTCACCTAGGCGTTGAGTTTCAAAATCCTGGAGAGCCAGACAGCCCATTGGGTCCAGAGATTCCAACTTACATTGGAAAGGAAAGATGCACTCCAATACGAATGTCATGGCAACAAGACCCCGTCCAGGATTTTTGCCATTGCGGAAATGTGGAGGAGAAGGAACGTGCGGCAGCTCTCGGTGTGATTCTGGTAGTGTCTGCAGATGGATGAGCCTGAGGAAGGGCAGCTTTGTAGACGTCGACTTGGTGCCACTCCTGAGAAACGTGAAATTAGGGACATGACCGAACTGTAGAGCATTGCAGCCAGGAAGAGCAGCCTAGTGCATCCAACGGGACTCATTAGAGACCATGGAAAATGTGCTGTTCAGAGTCACCTGGCGGGAAGACCGAGAAAGAGATTAATACATCCAGAAGTGCTGGAGGAAGTCATAAGTGGAAACAATGGGAAGATATCGCGGACCCAACCGAACAATCCTCAAACTTTGGACTACGGTTGAGACCACGTTCAGAAGCTGAGAGATGGCGCCGCCAGTGGCATGTGTGGCAATTTCGGTTCACAGATCAATAGTCGGAACCGCATGCAGTATCGATGTAGCTGAGCCATTCCCAGTATTCGTTCACGTGTATCTGGTGGTAGTAATGTAGAACAAACTGTTCTACCATTCTAGGATAACATTGGAGCTACAGATCAATCAGGGTATACACTTCGAGTTGAACTCGCTGAGGGATGCAATGGAACAACTTGAATGCACAAGACGCGCACAACACTTCTCCGCTCGGCAGTTATACGACAGGCTTTACGGTATATCGAGGCTCTTTAAGACAATAGTTTGAAGTCAAGAGAGACGGTAAGTGGGATGCTGCCTTTCTTGCTGGCCTACCGCTTTTCAACTCAGGACACCATTGGTTGATACCTCCATGGGTTGACAGCACCCATATTTTTTCTTCGCCAGGGAGGTATCGTGCGATCTAATGTTTGGAGTATCACAGCGGCAGAACACCCAGAAATTGTTTACGTAGAGATTCTCCCAGATCAATCTGACGACATACATGAGATGACCCTCAATACATCTAAGTAGCGCGGGATGAAGACCCGTTACGGCCAACAGTTGAGATTTCCAGAAGGGTGATCAGGTTCAAGGGGCTTTGCCCCGAGTTTCAATAACCGCGGAAAGAGTTGTACGTAGTGAGGAGCATTAATGATGTCGTCTACCGCTACCAGGTGCTACCCAGATAGAAGAAGCTGATGGTACTTTTAGATCGTCTTGTTCACTGCGACGGTTCCGGCCGGGATAGTCAGCCTTGAGGCGAGAGCAACGTGACGACGTGCCCAAATGAACGTGTGGATTAGGTTTCTACCTTATGCCCTGAATTGTTGCAGGTGTGCGCGAACTATTACCTATCCGGCAGCGTCTTATAGAGGTCAATATGTGGTGGGTGACCTCTTTACATCACCCCCTCCATTGTTGCACATAAACACATGCAATAATGGATAGACGTTTGTCAGTGCCTTCCCTGACTGTAAAAGTTTCTTACTGCACAATCAGGGGCCACGAAACGCGGGTAGCAAGGGCCAGAGGAGGTCATTTGCGACAGAGAGCTCATACGGTTCAGGTAGGGTAGAGAGCTGCCGAATCAGTGGAGAACCGACTGAACGAGCGTCGAAGCGACGAGAAATCAAAATTGTCACCAACACTTGAAATAAAACAACTTATTTCAGTATATAAAGCTATGAGTATGAAAACCTGATTAAGTGTCAAATTTAGCTCCCCGCCACCCCAGGATAAATACGAGTAAAGATTTGAATATTGATAAGAGAATTTTCTAATGTTATTATTGCTTTATTAATTTACATTATATTAAGACTTAAGTACATTGTTTTTTTTTGTACCTCATGTTTCAATATCATTTACCTACTGTATATGTATCTACGTTTTTCCAACACTTTGTGCAGGTATATTCATAGAGAAATCCGGTTCTGAATTGAAAATAAAGTAACCACCCTAAACTTATATCACAGAAGCGAAAAATGCTGCTCTGAAAAATTACATTTCGTTCTTACTTTACATTAAAGCACATTTTAGAATTTAAAATTATATCTGTTATCTCATCATAGAGTATTTAATGTCGGTTACCTAAATCTTGAGGTGATGACTTCAATAGATGAACTATTCACATAGGTTGTATAACTTTTGCAACGTAAAGAGTTCTAAATAGGTTTGCTACGTTTCGGAAGGATTATGTAAACCATCTAATATATTTTGTGTAAACATTAAGACCAGATGCAATTTTCGCCAGTGGTACGTAAACATACTTGCTCCTACAATATTTAGATTTTATTTAATTAGTCTCCAAAATCTTTAGGCCCAATTTACAAAATCATGCTTAGGTTTAGCTGATAATATTATTACAATATTTAGATTTCATTAAATATATAATGCTAATTATATCACAATGTTTCGAATATATGATTTTAAATTGATCAAAATTATAAACACATTTTATATTGAATATCTGGGTTATAGGTGGTATAAAAGATATCGAGAAATTAAGATATTCTAAATTACATCGCTTTATAACATATATTAGACAATCAAAAAGTAAACGGATTACATTTTTACATACATTTATACAGGGACCAAAAGGCTTCATCCGAATCACTTATTTTAAAACGATCTGAATTTTCCATGTCTTGACATAAGCTCAGATATTTTACACACAACTGGCGCTCTTTAACGTTATTGAGTTTTCCACATGTACAAACCTTAATTGTTACAACATATGTGGGAAGTTGGTTTTACGAATCATTCTGTGTTTCACAAAGCTGCTTGCTTCTGTTAATTTTTGATAGAATTTATGGTGTCTTCACTGATTATAAGAATTCCACCACACAATGTAGTCATCTGGGTGGTTCAGCTGGTTTTGCAGTGTCCACTGATCACTAAAGTCACGGTACAACCCAATTGTTTTTAAGAATGCTTAAAAGCGTGAGACAAACGGCAGTAGATTCTTGGGCATGTAACAGAAATCCTGCATGTATCAGACATATCGGCGGTGAGGATATGATCGTGTGGCAGTTAACAATGCCGTATACCTTTAATTAATGTATTGGGTATATAACGGAGGAGGACACCTCCCTAATTATGATCTAAGAGACATCTATTGCTTCTGCTCCCAGGACGAAGGGATAAAGTGAAGGAAACATAAGAGACTTATAAGCCACAAGCAGACAGTCTCATTGTTGGAGCTGTTAAGAGAAAACGACGAATGTCCCGTCCAATAAAGCAGCTCTCTAGTATTCACGGAGAATACCCTTTCCTTAGAGTCGCATATAACCATGTCTCATACAGCAAGGTTGCGAGTTGAAACCCGATGGAGGACGATGGATTTTTTCGGGCGTAAAAATCCTTAGCATGGCTTCCTTCGGAAGGGAAGTAAAGTCTTTGGTCCCGTGTCGTGGACTTTCGGCACGCAAAAGACCCCCAAGCCTGATAAAGAGGTCCTCCGAGCAAAATTACGTGGTCTTTCACGTCCAATATAGAATGAGACGCTGAGAACCACATCAGTTAAAGAGCATCCATAAATAAAATTCCATTTCCATTTTCCCTTTCAATAGAAGAGACACCTGCATCACACATCCGGGGCCGTATACACTGCGAAACAACCTAGGAACATATACAAAAGAGGAACAGAAAACGGAACAAAAAGGAAAAGGGGAAAGGAAATCGTCCTATTAAGATACCACCATTGACTTACTGAATAGGGAGACCCACAAAGAACTAAATATCAAAATGCGTGGTGCACAGGAATATAATCCAGGAGCTTCAGATTGCCAACTCGTTACTGGTTCATATAGGACTCTCGTGGATATAGGATTACTTTTTTTATTTTTCTGCTGCTTTTCTTCCTCCGGATTTTACTAAACTCATAAAACACCGTTTGTCCAATTTTCATCATTAAATGTATTTTCTTCTATAGCTTCTTTAATACAAATATGCTTTCCATAGCAGTATGGACATCCTCTTTTACGTTTTAATTTGGAACAGCACTCCAGTATCTTCTTAGGGATTTTCGTTCCTTCATTTTGTATTTATTTCACATGTTATGCAGAACATTTTACGACCGGTTACAACATGTAGGGGCGCTAGTTCTACGACATTCATTCGGTATTGCTTCAGAAATGCTTTGCTTTTGTTCTCTCCTTATACTCACACTAGATGAAATCTTCACTGATTATGTCTTTCACACCTATCAGTTACTGACATTGTCTGTCTTTTCCAGCATAATGAATGTTTACTTTGTTAGGTCGTTCTGTAAGGTTTTCTACCTCCACTTTAGTACTTTTTTCTGTTTGCTGTATTTCTATCACGTTCGCCTGAATATTGTGTTTCACTTCGCAAATGCAGTTGGCATTCGCAGTAAACTTTGAAAATGTCAACTTGCATGACTTTACTGTACTACATTTCCAGTATTTTGCCTTTCTTTTACATGTGCCTCTTTCAATAACTTATGTTTTGTGCAATATTAAAGCATTTATTGTTTCTAAAGAGCACTTTTATGGTCCACGGCGGACACAAATATAGGTCAATAATATATTTTACTGTCAATAACGTGTTATAAGCAACAGATAGCGGACAACTGGTATGAGGTAGAGAGAAACTGGTGTATCTTACACAACATTACTAAAAAGGCTGTTGTATTGCATCACATGCTTTTCTGTTCCTATTCTGCAACAAAAAGCTTGTTACAAAAAGTTATTTTTCTCTCTAGTTCATACTAGTTTAGTTAAACATTAGCAGAAATGTTTCCTTACTTATTTTCTTTTGAGTACAAGGGGAATAAGGGAATATGCAAGGCTAAAGAGATAATCAAATGTTTTCTGTACTGGTCACTATGTGATGAATTTAAGTTTAAACTTTTGGCAGGAGTAAAAGAAAATAACAAGGAATAATGACTTCCCGTTTAAGAAGAATATAATTATTGGAAACATTTGAGCAGTAACAAGGAATATCTCTAAAAAAAAAAAAAAAAAAAAAGGATATCTGACATAAATTGCGCACATTAAGGAGATCTATATCTTTTGTTTATCTCTTACGGTTTACAGCTCACCAAAAGTCATCCAGAAGAGTATCTCAGAATTCCCTGGCTACAAGTCGACTTCTTGTAACAGGTTCTCCATTATGTCGTTTCGTGCCGTAGGCTCCCCGACAGGCTTCTGACCCCTGGACTTTGGCTTGTAAGTCCTAGGGTGTTTTTTGGGAGTGTTTAACGCCCGCTTTTACTACTTGTGGTACCGCAGGCGATGTCACTAGTGATATACGAAATTGTGGAATGTGGGAAACCGGAGAACCTGGAGAAAATCCGCCCCTGCTTTTTCCGCAAAATATCTCACATGCGGTCGCTTGGGATCGAACCCGAGCCATAGGTGAGAAGTGCGGACGACCTAGAGGGGGTGTTAGACGGGGAGGGTAAGCCGAATACGAAACGAAACAAACACCATGCTATGGTCATTTTATGAAATTCAAAATTTTCCATGTAAAGGATAGTTTGAGATGGGGGATTTTGTTAAAAATATTCGTGTCACATGGTGGGAAGGTGCTGAACTTAAACGTAAACTTTCGTATTTAACGACTTTTCGTTTTTGGGTTATGCTGTTAAAGGTTTGTTTCTTGTCGTGCTGAAACAAACCGTAGGCCATTTGATTTTTCTGAAGGGTAATCTGAGTTAGTCATACACACACACACACACACACACACACACAAACACAAACTTACAGACGCACAGCCTTTTTAAAATTTTTCATAGTTTTGCATTCAGGTGATGTATTTCCGGAGAAATCTCGGCATCAAATTTTTGGGTGGAATGCAACACCTCTACCTATGTACATGGTACGGAAAGTGTGAAATTAGAACGCTTTGGTACAATTTAGGGGAGATTAAAATTTCTATTACACCTGCTAAATTCTTAATATTATTCCAGAAACTATTTGAGATATGACAGTGATACTTTTACAGAATTGCAGATTTTTTTGTAGCGTTTAACGCCCGCTTTAACTACTTATGGCACCGCAGGCGGTGACACTGATGATACATGAACGATGATGGAGCACCGGTGGAATGCGATGGCGGGGGAAAGCAGAGTACCTGGAGAAAACTCACCCTAGTGCCACTTTGTCCACCACAAATATTTGTGTATCAAGGGAAATAGGTATTATTGTCTTAAGTATATTTTTAATATCGTTTATCAGCAAACACTTTTAAAATAACCGAAGTGAAATTAGGACATCTCTTAAGTTTTTGCTTTCATAATTTTAAAATTTAATTTAGTTAATTTTTGTTGGCGCCGTGGTTAAACCTCTCGCCTCCCAACTAGGCGGCCCGGGATTGATCCCAAGAGCCTGCATGTGAGATTCGTGGTGGGCGAGGCGGCGTCTGGGCGAATTTTCTATCCTCCGGTTTCTCCCGTCACTCATTCCACCAATTGCTCCATTATCAGCTTTCCAATCATCAATTTCGCTCACAGTTTATATGAACCACTTCCTTATGTTCATGCCTGGCTATGAGCCGACCCCTCGTAACAGGTTCTCCATTGTAGTTTCGTGCCGTTGGCTCCCCGCCAAACTTCTGACTTCTCAACATTGGCTTGTAAGTCCTAGGAAGGTGTCAGTCCTGCCAATACGGGGAGGGAAAGCCGATTTTGAAACGAATAGTTTCTAAGAAACTATTTACTCTAAAAAATGCAACTGATAAACCTCAACAGAAGACGTAATTTTCATGAAGAATTAGTGTTGGAGTAAAATCTGATGGGACTTCAACATAATTAAACCAGGAAACTTTTATCTCTAAATCGTTTGTTTTCCATTCTGGGTTACATTTTTTTCTTTAAACGTTTAGTTATAAAACAAAGTTTCATGTATCTGCATAGAGTCACATGGATTTACCACAGAGAAGACACCACATTTAATATTAATATCAATCTAAAAACATTAACCACTCGCGCCATGGTAACATATGCGATGCGGCATGAATGGGAGCTCGTGAATTTGATTCCTGCGGTCAATTTTCCTGAATCCCCCCCCCCTGGCTGGGCAGATTAATTACATCGTTCATTATATCCCCGAATTTTCCTGCCCACCATTTTCTGTTGCTATATTATCAATATGGTCGTCTTCTTAGCGCGGTGGTAGCGCAGCTGCTTACCAACCGGGAGACCTGGGTTCAATCCCCAGTACCGGCGTGGGGATTTTTTCCCCGCTGGGAGTCCTGGCCTGGGGTGCACTCAGCCTCGTAAGGTCCCTGGGGGGCCAATTGAAGAGCTACTTGATGGAGAAGTAGCGGCTCCAGGTCATGAGGAACGCATTAACCGGCCGGGGGTACTCGAGGCGCTGACCGCGTCTCATGCTCCAATACTGCACCCCATCCATGACGTGTGTAGTGGACCGAGATGGGGGACGCAGCGGCCGGGCGGTAGGCCAAGGTTCCCCGTGAGCTGTCGTATCATGGAGTTATGTATATTATCAATATCATCTGCTTCAGGATTAAAGGAATAAACGACGGTATTTAGTGGATTGCGGGCATGGTGTGTTTGCATGTTTATCCTGACGTCGTCGACGGTACCGCTCGATCAAATCGGGGTTTCGTGCCTCGTCGACCGGTGGGCGTCGAAGGTTTTCCACTTGTAACCGTTAAGGATTTTTTTTGATAGTGTTTAACGCTCGCTTTAACTACTTGTGGCACCGCAGGCGATGCCACTGATGATACATGAATGAAAATGGAGCACCGGTGGAATGCGATGGCGGGGGAAACCGGAGAACCCGGAGAAAACCCGCCCCTGTGCTACTTTGTCTACCACAAATCTCACATGCGGTCGCTTGGAATCTAGGTGAGAGACGAGTGGTCTGACCACTCGGCCACGGCGCGGCCTTATTCAGAGGGGGGGGGGAACTATGAAGGATAAAGTGTATCAATTTTAAAGGCTACTTCTTTATTTTACAATTAGTTTGACAAAACGTTTAGGATGCCATTGAGAAAATTTAAATTTAGGATAAACTTCTGTTATAAAGGATTTGTTGAAAATGGTTCTTACTTTGAAGAAACTCTTCAAATATTGAAGTATTCTGTAACTACTTAGGTGCATTATTTGGATGGAAATAAGCAAACGAATAAATAACAAATGTAATGCAGACATATTAATAGAATTTATACATGAAATTCCAATCGACTTTTATTTCTCACAGCAACATAGTTTGAACATTCCCAAACGCATTCATCATGAAGAAAAGACAAGCATGACAGCATTACCAAAAATAATAATTATTCTGTACAGCAATGTGTAACTTTGTTAACAGATAGATCACCACTTTATAATAAAATGTTAGACATGTCTAAGAGTTTGTCTCTTTAAAATATTAGCGTACAATTTCCCCGCAATATATACAATTAATGTACAGATTCTTAACATATACACATATTTATCAATACAAAGTGGGGAAAACTGAAAAACGAATATTTGTACACAAATGCAAGAGTAAGAATACAGAGAAAACACATGGATTCCGAAGATCTTCTTTTCAAGTAGCAAAGTAAGTTATTTATTTTAAACGACTTGTGAGGAGTGAATGCAGGTTCCAGAGTGCTGAATATGGATAAATTGTGAATGTATGAAGCGATCCACATTTGCTCATGCTGGTAGTACACAATAAATAGATTGTGCAGATTGGAGCGCACGTTATTAAAAGAGTTGCAGAACTCAACGGAGCTATTTCAAGGTAAAACCGGTAAGTAGGGAGCCGGCTGAGTGACCTCCGTTTTGCCCTATTGCTTACCGCGGAAACAGGAGCGGGATGCGCTCATTAGAGGGCTAACACGATCACTCTTACTAGTTCACCATTATCGGTTTAACTTGAAATAGCCCCGTTGTGTTCTGCACTGCCAAATGCGGGACAATTGGACATTAATACAAAGGAAGTAACGAAACACTCTCGGATAAAGTGAATCTATGACGTAAGAGCTTAGTTATAGTTTTTTATTTGAGCGGGAATATTATGAAACGAAACGCAGTCGAATTTTACAGCCACGCGAGAATCAAAAAGAAACTTTCGCTGCGTTTCATTCAATGTTCCTTCTACGATAATTTACTTAAAAGAAAATTAAAGAAAGATGAAATAAATTTGAGGTTAAGTTTGAATTCGTTATTTATTTCGCAGCATTAAGACGGGTAGTAAATTTGATTCTACTTCTTTCATAGTTTTCAAAATCTGCCATTTTCTCAAAGTACATCACAGAGCAACAATAATATTGGTTTATCTCGGCCTGTTATAACCGATGTATTCACACTAATATCGCAAATTATTTTGCCGAGCGTAAAGTTGAAACAAGATTAATTTTGGCTTACTTTTACGCTTGATGCACTTCATTGCATGTGGATTTCTAAAAATCAAGTTTGCGACCTGAAATGAGCTCAATTACGCTCAGTCATAGAAAAAAAAAAAGAGCTAGTTGTACGTGAATGCTTTTAAATTATGTTATCTTTTGATGAGTAGGATGAAAAGAAAGAGGACGACTTTCTATTTGAGAAAGGTTTAAAACAATTCAATCAGCAACAACGAAATACATATCTTGCATAGATTGTTGTTTTAACGGGATCTAGATTTTTGCGCAGTAAGGTTTTGTCTTTCTCTTGCGATTTTCAGTTATGCAAAAGTCATTAGAATAAAGAGAACTTTCAGGCTATTTCCAGAAAATTCAATACATCGTATATTTTAAAATTCGTTAAAGTCATTGTTTAAAAAATGAACAAGATTTAAACATGTTCTATGTAAAGGGTAGTTTGTTTAGGGAGGATTTCTTTGCAAATCTTCTCGTCGCATCTTTGGAAGATACTGAACATAAGTATCCAGTTTGGATTTTTTCTTTAATTTTATTTTTGAGTGTTGCTACTGGTTCTCTCTCTCATACACACACATATATGCACCTTAACCTAAAATAGTTTTTATTAAGGGCATAAATATGAGTTTCCGGCCATATCTCGTTATCAAATAAATAGTAGGTACGTGAAACGCAATAAATAGAGAATTCTTTAAAAACCGATATGATTTATATCCTGAAAATGTGTGTGACGTACTCAAATCAGATAGCTACAACAAATTACGATGTGTTCTGTTCCCATCTACATCTCGTAACAAATTATTGTTACTAAGCTTATTCTATCTACTTCATGCTAATCGAGAGAAACACTAGCAGAAATGGTCTTATTATTTAGTTCCTTTAAAGTAGAAGGGAAATATGGGGATACACTAGGCTAAACCGACAGTCACATGTTTTAAAATGTGGT
Organism: Hymenopus coronatus; assembly: GCA_030762935.1. Classification (NCBI taxonomy): domain Eukaryota; kingdom Metazoa; phylum Arthropoda; class Insecta; order Mantodea; family Hymenopodidae; genus Hymenopus; species Hymenopus coronatus. Next base: position 62,651,523 of record CM060896.1, read on the forward strand.
TCCTATGGGATTGAAATCCATTTCTTTGGTGGCCAGGAGATGGCAAGTTATTGTATGAGAAAAGTTAAAGTATTTTAAAAACTGAAACCAATAACAATGAATATCTTGAATACGGTCAACTCATGTAAGAGAATGTATATGACATAAATTGCGAGTTTTTGAGTTTTTGCCTATCTCTTACTGCTTACTAGTTATGCAAAATCCAAAAAGCTTATCCTGGATAAAGAGGTCTTCAAAGTCCATTCCCAAAACATTCATTATATACATTTTATTTGCTATGTAAATATCTTAAATATAACAGATTTTAATCATTTTAGCCATTTTTGAGAAAATCAAAATTTTCGAAATTTTTCCATGTAAATCTTCGGCTCGCATCCTTAGGAGACACTGAACTTAAATATCAAGTTTAGTATTTAAAGGACTTTTCTTTTTTGAGCTATGCTGCCCATAGGCACACTCACAGAGACACACATATCGGATCTTTTTCTAAAAATACTTTTTTTATTCAGGGTACTCCAAAACATGTATTTTCGGGTGCGATACCATACCTTCTATATTAGTACATGTAGAGAAAGTAAAAATAGTAAATAAATTGTTGCTTGTGTTACAATAAATGTTTAAACATCTCATTTGCTACGTTTGCTTTCTCCACCTATCCTTCAACAAACTATTCTTATAAAGCTGTATAGGATTTCTGTAATTGTTTTGTTTAGACTTCTGTCGTAGTCTTCTTATACTCCATAGAAGATTAAATTTATTCTTCGCTGCCCTGCTTCACCAGTTTGCCTTATACTTTCCATGTTTCTTGTGCATTCCGTCAACTATGAGTTTACCTGCTATTTTAATGTCTTCACCATTCTCCTCATTTGGTCCATGTTTCTGCCTATTTACTTTCTTTAGCACGTATGTACAATGCATATAGTAGATAGAGAAGATGAATTTGAGAAAATATATAAGTATTGCAAAATTGAAACCAATAACAAGAAATATCTCGGAAATTGTTAGCTCCACTAAGAAACTGGATATGATATAAATTGTGTGTTTTAACGAGATCAGCATTGTTTGTACAATAATTTCTATCTATCTCTTACACTTTACCAACTATGCAAAAGCTAACGAAAATTAAGAGGATAGTGGAGGCTATTCCCAAATAGACATTTTATTTGCGATGAAAATATCTTAAACTTATGGTATTTCAATCAAAAGCGATAGAACCAGTTTTGAGAAAATCAAAATGTTCGAAAAGTAAAGTGTAATTTGGGGTGGATTATTTACTTAACAATCTTCGTGTCGTATCCTGGAATGATTCTGAACTTAAATACCAAGTTCGATTTTTCGTTTTTGAATTGTCCTGTTCCGTGTGGGACACCTAAAACAATACATATACATTCGTATGTCTAAATATGTTTGTTGAGATGGACTTTAAAACGTGTAGTTATAGTGAAATCATAGTATCTAACTTGTGAGTGCAATGCCTTTTCTATGAATTATGTATGAGCAGAGAAGGTAAAATAGTTATAGAAATTCCAACAACAGTAAAAGATCAAAACTTCAGACATAATCGACGTTCATTGTTGAAGTGATTCATGCGGAAGATTATAGAGCAGCCTTTTTCTTTTTAAAAGTTAAATAGTATTTTTTCTGCCACCTGACTTAAAACTGATGTCCCATGATGGATATTACAAACGCGCTGATGAGGCTTGTATTTTCGAAGCGTTGTGTGAAGTGTAGCAAGTTCGGAAGGGGGCAGCGCACCTATGAGCTAGCTCCCGATAACTATCTGGACGACTTTGTTGTGTTTCTCGTACATTCGGAAGCAGTGCGTAAAACGAATAAGCAAATTTTAATGCTTACATCAAAGATGATGTATGTATGCTCTAAAACGGTCGGCGTTAGACTAAAAATATCTGATGTGTTCCATTCACATGACTTTCTCTAAGTCTCTGTAACAAATTATTGTTGAAAAGCTTATTCTTCTGTCTACAGCATGCCTTATTATTGTCCTTATTACTTAGTCCCTTGTAAGCAGAAGGGAAAACATCCAATGTGTTCCATTTACATGATGTCCTCTAGCTGCTCGGTACATACATTTTATTCAAAACATTAATCTGTTATCTAAACTATGCTAATCAAGATAAACTTAAGCAGAGTTAGTTATTACTAGCTTCCTTGTAAGTAGAATACGAAAAAAAAAAAAAATGCACAGGCTAAAGCAATAACCTCGTCCTTTAAAAGCCGGTCGCTATGTTAAACAGTTGAAATCCCAATATCTCTGCTTGCCAGGAATAAACAAACAAGAAACGAGAAGAAAGATATCTTCCCGTTTAAGTGACTTAAAATTGAGACAAAGTCTTCAGAGGATATTCTCAGAAAGATCAAGAAATATATATTTTGTTAATCATAAAAATGCCTAAAACATAAGGTATTTTAATCAAAATCGTTGGAGCTATTTTTGAGTCAGTAAAAATTTGCGAAAACTTTTCCAAGTAAAGGGTAGTTGGGTGTGGGGGATTTTCTTGGAAATCTTCGTGTCGCATCCTTTGAAGATGCTCAAGATAAGTACCACGTTTGGTATTTAACCGACTTTTCGTTATTGAGCTAGGTTGTCCACAAACACACACAGACAAACAGACACACAGAGCTTTTCTAAAAATGCTTTTTTTTTTTTGGAATCAGGGGTCTCAAAACATGTATTTCCGGGTGAAATCTTGGTGTCAAATTTTCGGGTGCAATACCGAACCTTCTCTATTTACTATGTACATAGTACGTGTAGAGAAAGTAATTACACCACAGATTTAAGGACATGATAAATCACTCCATCCGTAGGAAGCAGATGAAAGCTAACTTATCATAAAACGGAAAACCGTACATCATTTTGGTTTACAGCTAAAGCTTGGTACTACTATTAATTAAACTTGTTTTAGAGTTACACACGCATGCACTTGATTCAATCCAGCACTAACCGAGTCACAAGTTTGGTTTCCCATTACCAAAACTCTATTTAACATGTGAGCAAACAAGCACTTTGCTGAATCCAGCTAACCAAATTTACTTAACTCTCTTCTTTAACGGATATCTTAGGCACTTTGAGAGTAGAGACGTTATTTTAAACTAAAATGAGCATTGGTAATAATTCTAAATTCTATATTAATGAACCCATAGCTTTGATATTTAAACCGTAACACACCAAATCATAGGCATGTATATACATTTTCGTTTCAGTAACTGTAGTGGTTTTTAAGTTATTAACTATTTAATTGGTTATTTTAATGGTGAATAAAAAAAGACCCATATGACAAAACATCTGATGGGTTCCATTCACATGACTTTCTCTACATCTACGCAAGAAATTATTGTTAAAAACCTTATATTTCTATTTACTGTATGCTAATCGAGAAAGAATTAGTAGAAATAGTCTTAATACTTGCTTCCTTGTAAGTAGAAAAGAAATAAGGAAATAAGGTGCACCATAGGTTGAAGTGATAGTCAAAAGCTGTTTGCTATGTGATTGAAGTTCCTTTGTTTGTATGGACAGGATTTGACAAATTCCTGTATGAGAAAAGTATGCTTTTAAAGCTGAAACCTAGAACAAGGAATATCTAAAAAAAAAAAAAAAAAAGGATCAACTCCGAGAAAAAAATGTATATAACATAAATTGTGTGTTTTAACGTGCTCCACATTTTTGTGGGGTATTTTTGTCCATCTCTTATGGTTTAGCAGGTACACAAAGTTCCATAAAATTCATCCAGAATAAAGTAGTCTTCAGAGGCTATTCCCAGAAAATGCAAGATATATTTTAATCAAAATCGTTAGAGCCATTTTTGAGAAATTCAAAATTTTCGAATTTTTTCCATGTAAAGGTTAGTTTGGGGCAGGGGATTTTCTTGATAATCTTAGTGTCGCATCCTTGGAAGATACCAAACTTAAATACCAAGTTTGGTATTTTACGCTCTTTTGTTTTTGAACACACACACGCGCACACACAGACGGAGCTTTTTCCAAAAATGCGTTTTTTGATTCAGGGGGACTCAAACATGTATTTCCGGTGAAATCTCGGTATTGAGTTTTTTGGTGCATTACCATACCTTCTCTATACACTATGTACATAGTACGTGTAGAGAAAGTAATAAAATTAACTGTGCAAATATATGTAGACTCTGAGAAATATTTAAGAGCAAATGCTAGAAACATATATTTGTTTGAAGTTAAATATTCCTCCGATAATAAATAAAAATCACTTCCAATATTTTAATACGTATAGCTTTAGATGTACTTTTGATAAAATTGTACAAAAATGAACGCTTAGTGCAACATTTTGAACATATAAAAATGTACTAAAAACATAAAGGATAAAAAGAGCTATGAAATTTTAAAAGGTCATTTTGCCTTTTGCGTACGAACATTTAAAAGCTGGTGTGAAATTGTTTATAACGGTGAGTAATGGACGCCAACTACAAAATGAAGTTAGACCTTTAATAAAAAAAAAAAAAAGACTTTCTCAAGGATTTTGCTAATTTTCACTTTTCGTACCTTAACAACAATGTCACATTATTGGTATTTCTGTTGTGACTCAAGAAAACGTTAGAGACCGTTACAAACTTGAAGAAGAATTTAACCTAATAACCTCTCACTCATAAGACATACAGTGATTGAGTGGACAGCTAGCTGCCATCTTATTGACGGTTTAGTGTTCGACTTTCACCGGTAGGGTGAGGTTATTTTCTAACTAGGATTATTTCCTACACCAGGCTGTTCCAACTCTACTCGTCTGATATGTACTCAATCGTTAACCTTAGAATACGGCTATAGTACACCAGGGTAACATCACAATGCGCGCGTTTGCCGTGACGAGGTTGAATTGAGCCGGTCCCCATGGCCGCGCTCGCAAAGGCGTCCCGCTTTGGTGGGTTCGAGTCACGCCTTGGGCATGGGTGTTATATGTTTGTGTATATGTGTGTGTTGTAATAGTAAGAAAACAGCAATAATACGGCAAAACAAAGTAAAGAAAAAAAAAAGAAAAAGGTAAAAAAAAAAAAAAAAATTGAGAGAAACCTCAGTTTTGAGGTTTGCTGAGGTTGTCCTCAATACTGAGGCGTATTCCATACGTTATTTCCTATTCTATGCGTATACCCCTGTGAGTTGAATAAATCGTTGCTCTTTGGCAGGCTAGAACACTACCTCTATGAAGTCGGAATGTGTGGATACGAGCGTGAATATCCGTGTGAAGATAAAAAGAATCCTATAGTAACGTAACCTTAAAATTCAAAGAGTAAAACCATCAATGCTTCAGCCAAAGCTCCAGACATTGGGAAATTAATATCTATTCCATCCAAAATACAGTTATAAAATAAAACAGGTTTTATTGATATTTATTCTGGCTATTCTGACAGAGACATAATAGAAACAACGTAATAAATAACAACAATAATAATAATTTATTGTAGTTAGGCTATATGGTTTTGTTTACAAATGAAAAAAAAAGAATGTTCAAGTGAGGGGTATGTTTATTTTTTGATAGTGTTTAACACTAGCTTTTACTACTTGTGTACCGTAGGCGAAGATACAGGTGATGTATGAAGCGAAGATGGAGCACCAAAGAACCCAGAGAAAACCCGCCCCTGCGCCGCTTTGTCCACCACAAATCTCACAAGCTGGGCCGTCTATTTGAGAGATGAGAGGTCTAACCACTCAACCATGGCGAGGCCCAGAGGGATAGGTACATATATGTGATAAACAATAGAGATAAGACTAGTTTGGATGAAAACAGGAGCATTACTTTTGTAAGTATGAGAAGCATTGAATTATAACATTGTATTTATGCAGGAGAAAGAGTGTTGTTCACCTGAATGTAAAGAGGAAGGAAATTGTAAGAAATACATTTGGGAATACAAATGGAGTAGTATGCCAGGAGAGATGGTTGTAATGAAAATATTGAATATCAAGGGAAAAAGAAGAATAGAGTTTGAGAAAGGTATAAGTAAAATGAAAAGTAAGAAGAGAGAGAACTACAGAGAAATCACAGTGAATGGAATGTAATAAGTAGCACAAACTAAAGGGGGCTACACTAGTAATAACCAAGGAGCTAAGCGAACGTAGCGCCTAAGCGGTACTCAAACCTAATGGACACGATTTTGTAAATAATATCAACATTAACGACCAGATTTAAAGAAACAGCTAAATAACAGGGATAAAGACAGTTAATAAACTATAAAAATAATATTAAAGTTGTAGTTCTTGAAGGAAATATAAGTAATGTTAGTTATGTATTATGAAACGTTAAGAAAAAAAGGTATGTAAGTATTTGTTACTTGAACTTTCAGAAGAGTATTTGAAATATGTTCTTCTTAAAATTTCAATGTATACCTAGTCAATGTTTTAATGCTATTGTATTTTTCCAGAAAATTAGGAATTCTTTATATGACTTTTTTTTTAAATGATCAGTACTTCCTTCCCAATGACGAAGAAGATGAAGATATAATTATTCTAGGCCGCTTGGCTAAATGCCTAAAGGCAATAACTCTTCATTGGTCTGGTTCTAACCTAATCCTTTTGTTGAGCTCAAAGACACACTTGCTCCATTTCTCTCTCTTGCGGCCTATTCCGTTAAATCCCACTGCTGCCACCAAAATACTGGAGCAAGCTAAAGCTAAGTTGTGTACCATGGCAAGATAAACGCTAATGTGCAATTTAGTATATACTGGTATAGATATACATTTATATTTGTTGGGTCAGTTCCAACAAGAAGCTCCAACATCTCACATTCTCCTGTACTATAGTATAGTTTGCAGATTATGCCCGAGATGCCTGGATTTCTGGTTAGGTTGGAACCCAAGAGGGAAGCATGACATACCATTGTGATAGCAACTCAAGAGATGGCCACGAGGTATGCCGAGCAGGAATCCCCAAGGAATGTAGCCTCTAGTTTATCTTCTGTGAAGTAGATTTCCATAACACTATATCATTATCGATGACTCATTGAAAAGGAAGTGCTTCGGCCACGTAACCTATCGTCGGATTCGGGTCTCTAATTTTCTTTGTGTAATTGAATGCTTTGGAGGTTCAAATCTGCGTATATAGGTACTTATGGTACGTGCAGTAAAAGTGACGATAAAACAATCTTATATGTACGCATAGCATTATATTTCAAATTCACCTTTGTGTTGACACTATTTACAATTTGCAATTGGTATAGTAATTTTTAAACATTATTTTAAAAGTCTTACATTTTAGTAAATTCCGTTCACAAACTATCGTAATCCTTCTATGGACTTCAATCAAATTTGAATTCTTTTCTTGAAATCTGCTTTTGATATCTTGAAGAAATTCATTGGAAAATGTCTTTAGTGAATGAAAAATCGATTTTTAATCGATCCAGTCTTGAAACCTGCTTGATGTATACAAAGCAAAGCTTTCACCCGGAGGTTCCGGGTTCAATTGCCGGCTGGGGCGGGGAATTGTTCTTTAACCAGAATTATACTCCTTCCCCAATAGAGTCTGGAAGTATGTATGTGAGAGTGAATGTGTGTGTGGGTGTGTGTGTTGAGAAAAAAAAACACGATTTAACCCAACGTAAAGAACCTACAGACAACGAGTTTTTACTAGTACAAAGATCCCGATATGTTAAAGGGGGATATAAATGAAGCAATTAAGAAGAAAAAAAAACATAACGTAAGTGAGGAACAAACTGCTCATCATTATTGTATACATACAGGCGAATGGTGCGCAGAAAATTGAACGAAAATTACAACATTCTTTAGTTTTAGTATTAAAATTATTATTTAATATTAATAAAAGTTTCTAAGTACGTTTTATTAACACATTTATTTAAAACAAGTAGATAATCGGCATATTTAAGTTATTGCATACTATAATGTGTTTTGGGTTCCGAATATTGCAGAATAATTAATGCTATCACATGGTTATATGAAGTTAGGGTTGAAGACTGGAGCAACTATAGATAGCAGTATACTATGAAAAAAAAATGTTCACAGACTTTTTCTTCTTCTCCTTCTTCTTCTTCTTCTGCCTAAGAGGATTTACTTCAATCGACTCTATCTGTCTTAAGGGGTCCTCCCGGATATCTTCTACCTGTTGGTGTTATGAAGCAACCACTTTGGAATCCTTGAAATATACTTCTCTGCAGATGTTCTTCCCAATTTCCCCTGTATTCTATCATTTTTCCTGTATTGCAAGTACATTTAATTTCCCCCGCATTTGTTACTTCATTTTATAAAATCCTGTGAATTCTAATAATGAGCCATTTCATTTTATACGTCTGTATACGCTGTAGTCTTTCTGCTGTACTACCCAAGGATTTTTAAAATAAATATTATAACTGGAAACAATATTGCCCATTATTAAGCAAACGCCTGGATAAAGGGGGGGGGGTTAAATTTAGAACAAATCATGGCCTTTTGTGTCTCAAAAATAAATAGGTATTTTAATTAACGTGCACTGCTTCATAATATTATTTCACAAGCTGAAATACCCAGCCTTGCCTGTGTTTTGATGGTCTATCGTTTCTCTATTTAGCCTTAGGTTGCTTGTCCAATATCCGTGCGTTCCTTTGGACCTATTTAGAAATTATTAGACAACAAATTCAAACGAATAACTAATTAAAACTCAGGAAGATACAAAGAAAAAAACTGTAACAGAGAAAAATATGCAAAATCAAGGTTGAACGACCACAAATATCGGTTCGTAACGATAGTTTCTCGTGGATTCAACTATGAGTTACCTACGCGTTGTCACATTTGGTGCGACTCGTCACTATTTACAGGGAGAGTCTTAGTTGCGAAGAAATGATACCAGCTAAAGTAACGTCAATATATTCTTGTAATCAACATACACAAAAATACAAAAAGCACTAGGAAAAAAATAAAAGAAAAGAAAAACCAAAATAATTAACATATAAAAGAGGAGAGTAGGGTGAAGCCGTACTTAACTTGTCTTGATGCTATTGCACACTTTTTCGTTTTTATATGTCATCAGTTTTGGTTTTCTTCTTATAAAATATCACAAACTTCCCATATAGAAGTTACAACAATTGAGCAACTAAACGTTATAATAAGTGTATGTTCAAACATCGGAATATCTCACAGAATATGTGAATGTTAATACCGACTTGTCTATTACTCTATGCTAGTAAAGTTTAACCGCCAATGAACTTCTGTAGACAATGCGATTATACTGAATCCTTTTGTGATATCTTATATGAATATACAATAAATAATCATATGAAGATAATCGGCGGCTTCGTGGATGAGTGGTTAAACCGCTTGCCTCCCATCTAATCGGCACGGGTTCGATTCCCACAAGCCCGCATGTGAAATTTGTGGTGACGCCGGGTGGGTTTTCCCCGGGTCTTCTCATTTCCCCCGCCTCTCATTCCACCATCACCTTTCCTATCATCCATTTTGTTGCATTTCGTATAATTCACTTACTTATTCTTGCCTGGCTAAGAGCCGACTACTCGTTCCAGATTCTCCATTCTGAGGTGGCGTTTGTTCCCCGACTGGCTTCTGACACCTAGGCATCCGCTTGTAAGTCCTAAATATGGGGAAGGTAAGCCGACTACGAAACGAAACAATGAAGGTAAATAAGGTGCTAATAATAAAGAAGTACTTCGTCTGGTTTGATGGTTTTGTGTTATTATTACAGTTTAATAAGTTCAAAATGCTGTTAATCTTTCAAGCTTGCGATTATATCGCTTTTGCATTTGCTTAAGAATAATAACTGTTGTAACTATTTGACTGTTTTATTACTCCAATATCAGTGTCAGATATTAGATAAGATTAACGAATAATTTGTAAATTCGCTGTTTCCCTGTTATTTTCTGAGGTCGGAAGGCTTAAAAAATAATTACTTTTCTTTTATTCCAACTATTAAATGTTCCAGCTATTCTGACAATCACTGAGAAAGATATAGATGGTGTTGCGAGCTTTTGTAGGTAATACATAAACTGAAATAACCTTTTTGTCATATAATTATTTATTGTTTCATTTATATAGCCTCCTTTAACATCTAAGGCCATATCGGGGGCTTTGCATTAGAAACAACTCGTCTATAGGTTCTTTACTTTGGGTTTAAATCGCTATACATACCTCTAGACTCGGTGGGGGTTAGGAAATAATTCTGGTTAAAGAAACATTCCTCGCCCCAGCCGGAAATGGCATGCAGCACCTCCTGGTAGTGCGTACTTTTATACTGACTTTACATTGACTTTTATATATTAACACAATTAATATTTATTTTAAAATTCACTTAAACCATTCAAGGAGTTAAGCTGTGGAGTGCTGTCTTACCCTACACAAAATGTGACTTATTACGAGTAATGGACTTCATAATCATCTAATTACAACATGTTATAATTCTATCATTGTATTTAGTGGTAAACAGTGTCACTTTAAAGATTTATTCACAGAATATTTTGCATTTAGTTGATAGAAACCTTGTTTTTATTTGTTGGTTTATTCCATACAACGAATGCTAAGACTATTGCAGAAGAGCTGTGGACTCTAGGAAATACTATTACATCATCTGCGAGAGAATATAATTTTCAGGTATACCTATATATTCTTTGCCTGTCACAAATAGCAACTGGTAACACTGATGTTACCTTAGCTGTTCATTTTTAATTGACAGCTGCTAATTACTCAGACTTAACTCAGAACGGAGAAACAAAAAAAGTCATACGCGTTCTCAAATTTCTTGACGCGTTCTTTAATTGAAATTTCAGTTCTGCACACACACCAGTTTGTCTGAATATTATTATGGTTTAGCACACTGCACAACCACCGCCTTAATTTCGCACCGTTTACAATGCCATCTCATATGTTAACATATTTACTTCTGCCTTTTATAAAGTAATTTGGGCTCATATGTGTTGTGCATCCATAATTCTTTAATTTCTAAGATGTAATCCATCAATAAATAAAAGCTAACGCTGTCATTCATCATGTACATAATATCTGCAAACAACTCTTAGGTCACTATTTACAATGACAAGTTTTAGCATAACCAAAACTAACAGCTATAGTAATAGAACCGTTCCAATAGAATCATGGAAACATAAACATATGCTTACATTAACTTAATCTATCCAGATCTTCAATAAAGTATTATTACAAAACCTTATTGTTGTAACTACTTCGTTTTATCTACATTTCCAGAGATTATGTTATTGCATATTCCCTATTAAGTTCAAGGAGATTAGGGCAATGCAGTAGGGTCTAAGCAATAGTCAAATATTTAGAGAGCGTGTCTCTCTGATGGCTTTGAAATTTCGTTCTCTTTGCAAGGCTGAGAGAAAATACGAATATGATTTTCTTCGTGAGAAAATTGCACGTGTTTGAAATTCAAACAATATCTGAAATAATAAACACCACAAATTATTTTAATTGTTTCATTTATATAGGCCACTCAAGTTCCTCCCATATTTACACAATAGAGGCGTGCTGGTAGCTCATCGTGCACCTTTTTATCGTGACGTATAGTATTCCTTTCATCTCTGCAACCGTGTTCTCTGAATTAAATTCTATCTGCTATAACTTTTTACATATGCACTATGCATTAAATGTTAAATGTAAGTTATATATGCATATTGTTGTATATTGTTGTGTACAGTGAATATATATATATATATATGTGTATATATGTGTGTGTGTATATTCAAATGCAGTAGCAGATGGTTTTCCTACTATACACAATATCAATAACTGTAATCAGTATTATTAATTTAACTGGCAGAAAATTTTAGGTTTGGTTAAACTTCGCATTATGTATTTAATTAATTACCTGATATAATTTTTTCAGTTAAGAGTGTGTACGTAAAACTAACATATTTACAGCTTTAATCGCAAATTTCTAGTAGGTTTGAACAAATTTTGGTTTTTACAATAGAATAATAAAGCTCGCCATTTGTGAAGTGCATTTAAAATCTTTTACAATGACCAAGTCATGCAAAAAGTTCCACATTGCAATAAGAGCTTTTTATAATAAAAGAAGGCTGATAAAAAGTTTGATTTATTTTTTCTCTGTCAATATTTTAATTCGCTTTAAATATGTCCTCATATCGCGACGGATCTGTTAGGAGACACCACATGGAATGGTGTAGTAGACAGCCCTCTAGGTCTCATTCTTGTTACATACACCTTACTTCATCATATGTCCATAGATGCCTTAGTGTGTAGCAACTCTACCTCTGCTGACAGGCAGATAGGTTCTTACATGCCCACAGAGGCCTTTGTGTGTAACAAATGTACGTCTGGCAGACAACTGGCAGCCTCCACATGTGTCCGCAGAGATCTTAGTCCATAACATTTGTACTTCCGCTTCTGTGAAGAACAGGTGGAAGCCTCGACACTATCCGCAGAGATCTTAGTCCTCCATAATAACTGTACCTCCGCTTCTGTGTTGGACAGACGGCAGCCTGACACTGTCCGCAGAAATCTTAGTCCATAAGCACTGTAGCTCCGCTTCTATGACGGACAGATGGAAACCTTGACATTATCCGCAGAGGTCTCAGTCCATAACAATGTACCTCCGCGTCTGTGTCGGACAGATGGCAGCCTGACATTGTTGGCAGAAATCTAAGTCCATAACCACTGTAGCTCTGCTTCTGTGGCGGACAGATGGCAGCCTGACATTAATCGCAGACATCTTAGTCCAAAACAACTGTAGCTCCGCTTCTGTGACGAACAGATGGCAGCCTGACATTCTCCTCAGAAACCTTAGTCCATGACAGCTGTAGCTCCGCTTCTGTGACGGACAATTGGCAGCCTGACATTCTCCTCAGAAATCTTAGTCCATGACAGCTGTAGCTCCGCTTCTGTGACGGACAAGTGGCAGCCTGACATTGCACGCAGAAATCTTAGTTCATAACAACTGTTGCTCCGCTTCTGTGACGAAAGATGGCAGCCTCGACACGTGTACGCAGATGTCTTAGTCCGTGACAACTTTAGCTCCGCATCTTGATGGACAGTTGACAGCCTCGACATTGTCCGAAGAGGTCTTAGTGCATAACAACTGTAGCTCTGCTTCTGTAACGGACAGATGGAAGTCTCGACATTGTCCGCAGAGGTTTTAGTGCATAACAACTGCACCTCCGCTTCTGTGATGGGCAGTGGACAGCCTCGTCGTTGTCTATAGAGGTATTAGTGCATAACAGCTGTAACTCCGCTTCTGTGATGGGCAGTGGATAGCCTCGTCATTGTCTATAGAGGTATTAGTGCATAACAGCTGTAACTCCGCTTCTGTGATGGGCAGTGGACAGCCTCGACATTATCCGCAGAGGTCTTAAGTTCATAACAACTGTAGCTCCGCTTCCGTGACGGACAGATGAAAGCCTCGACATTGTCTGCATACATACTGTTTTAGTGCATACTGTAGCACCGCTTCTGTGATGGACAGATGGAAGCCTCGGCACCTGTCCGCAGAAGTCTTGGTGCATAACAACTGTACCTCCGCTTCTGTGTGGGCAGTTGGCAACCTCGACATTGTCCGCAGAAGTTTTGTGGATAGTAACAGCCTCCACACGTGTTCACAGAGACTTTAATGTAGAGCAACTGTATCCCTGCTTCTACACATCCTAATAGATGGCATTAAAATGTTGTCAATTCTAAATAATTTTATTATGTGTGTCAGAATGGCAGAGCATTCACTATAACCATATTTGATTTCTTACTAGTGTTTTAGACTTTAGATAAAAACTTTGTTGGGGGGTATTAAGTATTCAATTTGGATTAACTTTGCTGACTGAGGGAAACCATGAAAAAACTCTAGTCAGATTGATCTATCCAGGGGTTTGAGCTCTGAACCTGCCAAATGCGAGCCACAGATTTCATCTCTTATTCATCTTGTCCGGTATTTTTATTCATTCTTATATAAAAAGTGACTTTCTCTATACATTATAATTCTGCAAATCATTTATGCAAAATCCAGTTTAATTCACTCACATAGGTATGTATGTATGTATGTATGTATGTATGTATGTATGTATGTATGTATGTATGTATGTATGTATGTATGTATGTATGTATGTAAGTATGTAAGTGTGTATTATGTATATATGTGTGTATGTATGTATGTGTGTATGTATGTATGTATGTTGTATGTGTGTATGTATGTATGTGTGTATGCATGCGTATATGTATGTGTGTATGTATGCATGTGTGTATGTATGTATGTGTATATGTAAGTGTGTATGTATGTACGTATGTGTGTATGTATATATGTATGTATGTGTGTATGTATGTTTGTATGTATGTATGTACGTATGTGTGTATGTATATATGTATGTATGTGTGTATGTATGTTTGTATGTGTGTATGTATGTATGTACGTATGTAGTATATTCAATCTCTTTATATTTTTACATTTTGTAATAGGTGCTCAAAAGTATACATTAAGCTGATGTGCAGCTAATCGCTTTTAAATACACATCTAGATAATATATAATTTTGACGGAGTTCAGGAGAAACAAAGTAGCGAAAAAAAAAATCTGATATATTCAAAAGAAGAATGAATACTTCGGAAATGGATACTTTTGAGAAAAACGCATACTTGACCAAATTTGTATATTTGAATGATTTTTCATTGAGTAAGCATCACATGACTTCCCAGATATTTAAAGTTACAAATATTAAGCGAAAACGAGGAGCATTTGAGAAAATTCAAGACATACACTTCATCTGCAATGACAATGTCATGGACATGACACATTATTGTGAGCACCTTTGGCTATTTGTCACAAATTAGGTAGGTCGTAGTTTCGGCGCGAGTCAGCTTGTGGCTGAATGGCATAGGAGGATGGGTGTGTTCTCTCTTATGGACCTACCCGAATATTGGAATCGGGTAGATTCCTCCAGAATTTACCATTTACGCTGTGCTGGTACAGTTTTTGAGAAGGTATCTCTTTAAAAGAGGGCTGATGACTGGGCCTGTATTGATGTTTTTCTCATGGTAGTGCTGGTGGTGGTGCTGATGGTGGCGCTGGTGTTGGTGGTGGTGGTGGTGGTGGTGGTGCTGGTGGTGGTGGTAATTTTGTTCTGCTCCACAGTAAGTTCTTTACTCCATGTGGGTAGTAGTTATCTCAGTGAGGAGAGAAGGATAGTGCTAAGTTCAGCACATTGGTTAGCGACGAAGACAGAGTATATTGAGCTACGCGCTGTTATTTGAGGCGCTGAGTGAAAAAAAAATATACACACACAAAAACAGAAAGAAGGAACTAAGTCACAATATTTTAATTAAATTGGTTTAACCTGTTTTTAATAGCACAATAAAACGAGAATTTCTATGAATTGCCAGTTTAGGATTGGATTCTTAAAAATCTTCACCTGGCATCCTTAAATACTGTCTACTCGAGTATGAAATTTGCTATTACAGAGACAGGCAGGCAAATAGACATATTATTAAATATGCTTTATATATTATATATGTAATCTCAAAAGCTGCATTTAGGTTAAAGTACAGAAGGGAATAGCTTTCTCCAAGAATAGAGAATATAAAATTGCATTCAGTATTTTATTTAAATCGACACTTTCTTGAATCAATGCACTAAATTTCCTTAAGTATTGTGTAAACTGCATATCACTCACAACACAGATTATATCTGGTATTACTCAGACATACAGGAAGACATACATTTTATTAAATATGCTTTTTTATGCACACGGGGCCTGAAAAGTTGAATGTAGGTTCAAGTCTAGAAGTGAATAACCTTCTGCAAGAATAGGGAACTTAAAATACACTCAGTATTTCATATTACACTATCTTTTATTCCATCAATGCAATAAATTTCTTACAGCCTGTTGTAAACTGCATTTACTAATAGGAAATGCATAATTATTCATTTTGAAAGGTCAGATCTCGGATTCCATGTTTTCTTTAAACGGAGATGATGTACGTGGATAGTTTTAGCACCATGTGAGATTCCCATGGAACCTATACAGAAAACTTTCAACTGCTTTATGTTGGTGGCGTTAAGTGTATAATACAACATTCAGTCAATTTACATCAAATCATGCTGAAAATATACTTTCCTCCCTTTTCATTAGAAAAACACGACAGCACATAAAATACATTCCATTGGTTACATTTACATGTTTATGTGTTACCCTGTTTTTTATTATTTACAACTCAGTATTATGATTGGATTTTTAGGACTGTACATTTAAACATGTTATCTTATCACAATTGTTGAACATTGAGATTATTTGCATAAAGTCATAAAAATACTAGAATTGTTGATATGAAATACTTCTCTCATTACAACTCTTGTAAAATGTAACATACTTTGCGCATAAATAACTTGCGCATGGAGGAAAGTCAATATTTTAATGTATTCTCCTGTACCGGAGTTTTACAGGAACTCACTGTTCATCATTTTACTTACAAACGATAATTTCATACAATAACTCACCATTTTAATAGAGACATAAACAATAGCGTAAGAATGGAATATGGAACGTTTGTGTTTATCACAAATCTGTGGTGGGAAGTCATAATTTGATATGTGAAAAATATAGTAGGTGTCACATTTCAGCTTTTGGCTGTTACTATTCTGAGCACATCAAGATATGTGCAGAAATCTTGGTGTTTCAATTTCTAATCATATTCTTATCAAATATTGACAGGTTCAAGGTTACCATTAAGGCAACTCTTTTCAATGTAATGAGAAATATAGCAAAACAGAGCTTATCAAATTATTGTCTCCCCACCACAGAATTCTTCTGAGAATCAAACTGCATGTTTGAAAGAAATATATGTATTACTTATAAGTAATATTTTGTTAAATAGCATCTTTCAGAACTGAAAATATACCAATGCACTTTCTAAACCAAAAATTATAATATTATTAAAATAACTTATCTGTTAAATTAATGAAAACTGATTGAGTATAGAAACAATGGAGAAATTGAAAATCTAAAAGTATAATTAGTTTACTCCTGAATGAAGAAAGTGATTATGTAAAACATATTCTCACCATGTGGTGCTAAATTGAGTTTTACCTTCTTGCACTGACCATCTGAACGGTTTCTTTTTTAACTGTTTTGATACTTATGCAATATACTCTAACAGGGTTTTAAATGTTTTATTTAGAAATACTGCTAAGTCCACTAAAATTAGGATATAGCTCTGGATGTTTGTTCAAAAGGGATGCATGTATATAATGTATGATGCAACATTTATCATTAAAATCATTTTTCTATTGCACATCTTTTATAATCTTTATTACAATTTGTTCTCATAATTTAATTTTTATGTAACTATTATTATGTATGGTAAAATATTTTTTGTAATACTTATAACATTTTTGTTAAAACTTTTAAATGTATGTTTTATTTTGTCACTAGTAAAACTCATTTATGAGTCAGACTAATAAGAATATAAACCCTGCTAACTCTTATTAACCATTTCCATTGTGTCCTAGAATTGTGCAGAAATTCTTTTAACCGTCTTAATTGAGACTGAGCCTAAATATTTTCTGAATCACTATACTTCTATTTTTCCTAAGCCATTTTCTCCAATTACTTTTTGTCACACTTCCATCAGTTCCATCAAAAGGTTAACAGAAACTTCATTGTCCCCACAGTTTGGACGCAATCTCTCTTTAATATTAATGTAACACAAACTGCAATAGTTAAAAATACTAATTAAAAGACTCCGAAATAATTATACATGTTTTGTTATAAACAGCTATTGACTTCTTTGTACTCGGATTATCCTGGGTGGTGGCTCCTTTTTAAACCAACACCAGCTCAGGGTTACTGGGAACAAGCTTCCTTTTCCTATTCAGAGGTACACAATTTGGATTCAGTTCCTAGACGGTTGAATGAACTGAAGTTGTTTTCAAAATTATTTTAAATTCCTTATTTATCTTGAAACAGTATATTTTTCTGAGTAAGGATTTTATATATTAATTATGTTCTGTCGATAATATATGTTTCGGTTTCCTTTATGGTGGCTTAAATAACACAATTCGCTAATTCGTCATACAATTTTAATTTCATATACAATTAAACGAATGACCATTAGTAAGTTTCGAATTTTTGTTTATGTAAATTGCCACTATGTATATATTTTAGTAAATTACATTGTGTTAATGTTGAAAAGTTTGACACTCAACGGTATGTTTTCATTTTAATGTTATGCAGTTTATATATTTTAATTTGAAGAGTTGAGGTTCCTAAACCATCAAACCTAATCCTACAAGGTTTTTAAAATATGCAGCTTATATTTATTTTTTATTCGTATCATTTGTAATGATAAACTCGCTCTAGAACCTCCATTTCTACCGTAACGCTTGAAGTATCAACCTGAGTCAGTCAGCCAGCTCTGGTATTGAGGACAAGTCTATTTCTAATTTTGTTTACATCGAGTCACCATGTCACATGTGACGATGGCAGTACACATGGACATGTTTTTCATTGATGAAGGGCTCTTCATTTTAACTTCTGTGTAGCAAAACTAATACTCCTCAAACTAGTGAGTGATACATCTGCTATGTTTTTTCAGCCTTTTAATATACAGGGTGTTAATGAACTACACCGCAATAATTTGCGAGGTTGTGCACGTGACTGATATAAGTAATTAGAGTTCGGCAATGCATGGTCCCCGGATAAACATAACGCAGCTATATAGCGTTAAGCGTGTGGGTATCAGGTGTCGGTGTTAAAGCAAAGCAGATTGACAAAATGGCTTAAAATGTCTTTAAAACTGCTGCCCGAGTATAGAAATATCATTTTTTGGCAGCTCGTTACTAGCGTTCTCAAGATTTAATGTCGCAAAAATCTGTAAAATCTCGAACATATCACTTGACAGTGCGACACTGAGCATTCATTAACTACGTTCTTGAGTCATGTATCCTTCTCTGAAGGTGTTTTCTCAACTGAGCTGGTGGCTTAATGCGTAACGCGAGAAGCTGCTATCCCAAAGGTCATGAGCTCAATTCCTGTCGTTGAGTAAATGTTTTTATTATTATTATTTTTTTTTCATTCAAGAGGAAGTGCCGCGATACGCGTGTATGGGCACTTCAGAAATTTTTAGCCGTTACTTCGAAATTTCAATATACAGGCCATAAGTCTCCTATCTCATATTACTTATTTAAGTAATCTACATATTCTGTGAAGTATTTCGGTATAGTTCATTAACACCCTGTATATTTTTTCCATAATTTGTGCAATTTCATTACGACTACTTATCTTAGGAGTAACATTTTTTGAACTAAGACTAGATTACATCTCGCCATGTCAGCATATATTGGACCACTTTTACAGCGGTTTCTTGATCAGGGAATTTATAGTTCAAGAGTTCGCCACTATGTGCATATGCAGACAAAAAAACCAACCTATGGCCAAAGATGGCACTATAGGAGGAAATAACGACTCATGGGCGTGACACATGGCGAATTTAGCCCATAAACTTTTTCATTCCAAGTAAGGGATTATGAAATTATACGGCACCACCGGCTTTACTTCTTTAATAATAAATGGCACACTAGATAATGTGCAGGTTTGATATAGTAAGCATAGTCTCTTTCACTATAGCGCAGGTTTTCTTGGGTTCCCTCCCATCATTAGGTTTCTCGCATTTTCGGAAGCTGAGCAGAGCATCAACGTAAATACATATACCCTTATACCCTCTAATATTTAGTACCTTCAATACTAAGCTTTTATTCTGTCTGTAGCTCCAGAATTCACGCAAATGCACGTGCGCTATATTTCGTTTACTAATTGGGTAGTTCACGTATTCACCATAATGACTGAGGCCTCACTTTCTTTGGTTGACACAGTGCAGAAAGACAGGCGCGCGATATTTGTCTTATTCTTCCCGGCCCTCGTTCCCCGGAAAAATAGCACCAAAGAAAAGCTGTGCGCAGATTAGTTTATCCTGCAGGACAAAACTGAGATAACCCTAACGTTTGCTAACTTTGTCGGAAAAGCTTAATAATTAGTATGTAAATAAAGAGAGCACATAGAGTCGCTTCACGGCGCAAGCAACTCACAAATGATCATCCGTGAGCGACTTTTAATAATATACATACATACCCACTTACATAATATGCAACTTAAAAAAATTAGTGAATGAGAAATATATAAACCATTATTTCAACAGTAAAACACAAATTCCAGAAAATAACATTTCACAGTAGTACTGATTTCTGTGCTATCAAGAAACCAAAATGTACAGCCATTAAGAAGTAGTATTCACTTCTCTTAAGGGAATTATCCATTTGAGTGGAAATATTTTGCTACAATTTTTATGGGAGTTTGCTTTGAAGATAGTAATGACACAAGCTCATTCTAAAGACGGAGACAGAATCTTACATGTTGCAAACGGCCCATGTTTACTAATTGCTACTTACGTAACTGTGTAAGTTTGTAGTTATTTATTTATTTTTGTGGAGGCGGTAAGCTGAGACCATAATATCAAAATGGCTCCTAAAAAGATTTACTGTATTATGTACCACATTTTGCTTCATGCTTTGTCAAAATTATATAAATACATTTGGATATATTAATGTTTGATCGACGGCGGTCAAATTGGACGACGAATGAAAGAAATTGTTAAAGACTGCTCAATGAGCCCGGGTTTCACAGATAAATAGAAACTCTTATCCAGACAACTCACGCTGCAAGAGATTCGAACACGGGATCTTTTAAATGCGAGGCAGACACGTTATCCCTATGCTATAGAGACAGGTGGTTAAACATTGTATTACTTATTACTAGGGAGCGTATCTGGGATAGGTACGTAAAGACGGAAGTTCTCTGCACGTTTACCTGTAGACATGTGCTCTCCGGACCGGATTTTGAAAGACAAAACAATAGCGGGAACAATAGCGTCACCAGAGTGAGCAGACAGTGAGTGTTCAGGTCCGCCCCATATCTTGATTTGACTTAATTTGAAATTTCATAAAGGAATCGCGTCATTTTCTCTTAACACTGAAACCTATAGGTGTACTGTTAGCTCCTTTCTTTATAGTTTTAGTTAAATATCCCTGTTTGAGAGACAGTCGGTTCATAAATTCTCTTTAGGACGGTCATCTTCTGGGTTTATTAAGGGAAGTAATTCATACCTTGTCTTATCCAGAGGGTCACATTTGAAGATTATTCAGGGCGGGAGGCGTATAAGTCAAACATTTGTATCAGTGTTTGAGGACGATGAGATGATCCAGATTTGCTGTTTTTTTCGCTATTTTCTAAAGCTATGTGCAAGAGCACGAGGAAAATTTCAAAAGCTTGACAATTCTTTACACAACTGGTCACAGTTGACCCTATTTCTGTCCTTTGACTGTCCGACTGTAGACGGTGTGATGTGAGGGAGGCATATCGGTCATATTGAAACTGCAACCTACATAACCATGCTTTTTGTACTCGTATAACATTATCTGATTAGCACCCGCAATGTATTCAGAGTTAAAGTTAAAAATATCCAATACATTATAGTGCATTATTTATTTTTTTTAACAAATGCGTAACTTAACCAACATTTAACCATTCTTCAAATGTCAAAATCATTATCATTGTTTCTACAAAGGTAAGAAATTAAAATTAAATCTCAACACTTCAAACCTTCAAATCTTGAATTAAGGGAACCTATGTCACTGATCCTTTTGGTGCACTGCAGTTAGCGATCGTCTTTTGGGAAGATGGTTTAAAATTCA
Source organism: Hymenopus coronatus (assembly GCA_030762935.1). Lineage (NCBI taxonomy): Eukaryota > Metazoa > Arthropoda > Insecta > Mantodea > Hymenopodidae > Hymenopus > Hymenopus coronatus. Next base: position 62,673,190 of record CM060896.1, read on the forward strand.
CCGATGATACAGTCCTGGCAGCATTGACAGATTCTCCTGTTGTGGCGTATATTTAAATGAATATCTGTTAATTTAACACTGTAAAGATGTTCCTTGTGTAAAGGAAAGCTTGAGACTGTGTTACATGGATAAGATTTTTTTCTGGGTTTCCCATATCCTGAGAAGACGTAAATCAATCGAGATCATTTTAGCATCATTTCACCGATTTCATCCATCGTCTGGTACGAACATCAGGGTAAAAGACGTTAAGCTAATACAAACACATAATTTATATCCCATTCTGTGTGAGAGACCGTTTCTCCCTCTAACGTGCACAATTTATGTAGGGGTTCTTTGAACATCCCCAATGTATGTAGATGCTTTCTTAATATGTAATATTCTGTCAGTAATCCGGTTATCAGATTCATTTGGGTTCTCATACTATGTAAGCATCTTCTGTATTCCCCCATTTTTGTTGGTGGTATTATTAATTCGCTCAGCAATGGCTTTTGAACAGAATTTAAAGGAATTTTAAACACTATTTCAGAGCTAGTGAATGATTGTGCAGAGCTTGTCGTCTGTCTCTGACGTCATCAATCTCCGTAGCTCTGTTAACCATCTTTTTTAATGAATGACAACATTATGACATGAAACATGTGTCCGGGTTTCTGCCCAGCGGCAGTCACGAATGCATAGTTAAGATCTAATTAATGCGCTGCAAGTCTGAAATCCGAATGTCTTTTTCGTTTTAATCTTCGATTTTCTGGATCTGGTGGGTAGTTTAGAGGAATTTGTTGCACTGTTGGGTTGCTGTGATGGCTGAACAAGTTATAAAGTCTTCTGTAAGCTCTGCTGAGGACAGCTGTTACTTCTGGAACTTTGAGATATGAAAGAATAGTGTAGTTTCTGACATAACATGGTGCATTGGTGATTAAATGGAGACATCTGCGTTGAATAGTTTGTATTCTTCGGATTTGAGAAGGTGAAGCTGAAATTGAGCAACTGTACTTCCATATAGATCCGATCAGTGAAGTGATATTAGCCTTTTATATTGTATAGACAGTGAAGATTTTGAGGAGATGATGTACTTCAGTTCATATAAACGTTGACGAATTTTCTTTATTATGAAAGTAAGGTGATCTTTCGATGTTAAACGTTGATCCATTGTGAGTCCAAGGTATCTTAGCGAATCTGTTTCTGGAATGCGCTCTTCTCTTAGTAAAACTGGTTGATGCTGAATAATGCATTTATAAGTGAACTTTACGATGCTGGACTTTTAAGAATTCATTATAATTCAAAATAATTCATTATTTGCACCATGTATCTATTTCATCGTAAAAGTTTTGAAGATGGCTTACAGCTACCTCAGAGATACCTCTACTTGGAGCTACGGCGTTGTCAGCAAATTGTGTAATTACAAGTTGGTCAGAAACTAGAAAATCTGTCGTGTAATTGATGTATACTAGAGGTCCTAGTATACTATCCTGAGGTACTCCAGAGACTTTGATTTCACTGATTCACATTTTATAGAGAATATGCAATTACACAAGTATGATGTAATAATCCTGTAAAAAGTGTAATTTAATTTTGTAAAGAAGACCAACATGCCACAATTTATGAACGCCTTTTCGGTATCCAGAAATAAGTCCAAACAAAATTTTCCTAGTATAGTATCCACAATACGGTGAAACTGTTGTGGACATGCATGCTGGCGTCTAAATCCAAATTGTGTTGTAGGTAGACTTTTTTCTATTTACCCCATTAATTGTGGTAAAAGCAAGTGTTCAAAATTTTTAGAAAAGAGTGGCAAAAGGTTTATTGGACGATAATTATGTGGGTCGCTTTTACTTTTCTGTGGTTTTGGGATTATGGTTACTACGGCATGTTTGCATTTCGTGGGAAAATAAATGAAACGGAGAATTGCATTGTATGTTTGTGTTAAAAATGAGTGTTTTTCGAGGAAAAGCTTCTAGAAGAGCTAGAACAATTAGATATTACCCAGGAGATTTCTTCTTTGGGGATATCTGGATTTCATTCTGCACTTGAAGAGGAATGGAGAATCTGTATAAAGGTGATGGTTGGAGAGATTGAAAAAGTGATTCCTGTACAGCCATGGTGAATTTGGCGTCTGTGTCAGTATTTGGTTGGAAGGCTCATATAACAGTTCAGAAAATATTTTCACATTTTCCTTTGCTGTTGAGAACTAGTTGTTAGATTTCAGTGGTGGTATTTTCTCTCTGTATTTTAATATATTTTTATTTCTATTCCACAAAGACCCATCCTGGGCGTTGAGAGCTTTCAATTGTTAAGTTGCCTCTCAAAAAATCCATCTGCGCTTCCTACGTATTACGTTGGACATAAGATGGTGGCCCGTTGTCGGAGTAAGTATTTAATATTGCAATGGTGTTGATATACGGAAAATAATTATATGGAAAAGTTAAATTTGGCATATTCTATCAGAATGATATTTCTTATTTGCTCACGCTATTTTACGTTCAATTCGTAATAAGTAGGATATTTAATCAATATCAAATTAAGAAATATCTAGATAAATATGCGGTCAAAATTGAGAAATATGTAAATAAACATATAATGAAGCAATTACATTTGAAATCCAAAATTAATTTAATTTTTTATTTATTTATTTATGTTTTTATGCTACACAGTAGGCATTCACAGGTAGGCTAACCAAATTTATATGTTATTCTTAATCAGTTCACTTCTACACGGGTATGTTCCCAACAACCAGTGTCATGAGCAGTTCTTTGTGAAATTCACTATTAGATGATGCAGACTGCTCCTCCAAGTATGTAAGTGGTAGCTGTTTCTTTGAGGAAACCCGTTGTATACTCCAATGTAAACATTGCTTCGTAAATGTTGTTCAGTTCTAGGTTTCGTCGTACATACTAAACGTTTATGACAAGTTTGACAGAAGACTATTTTACCATCAATGTTTAAAGCACTACCAATAGAAATCTATGCTTTCGATTTTGATGACAACGAAGATGCAACCGGTGCCATTGATAACTTAAACATAACTGAAGCAAATTCTGAAGCGTTTGAGAAGAAGGATTCTCAAAGTCATTGTTGTCCGCATCGGACTAGTGCAATTTAGCTTTACATGTAACGGAAGTGACGACAATATAAAAGCAAAATAATAACATTTACAAAATTACCCTTTATTGCTTTATAACAAAAATGTATTGGATTGACGAAAACATTAAAATATGTAAAACTTTGGAATAAGAGTCCTATCAGTGTAATATTCAATGTTGATATTTTAGCTTTTCTTATAATTACATATTCAGGATATATTAAGTCACATACATTCTGGGCTCTACTAATAAGTTAATCAAACATTTAGAATTTGAAGATCATCCAGCCAATACTACTGTATAAACATCTTATTTGGTGATAGAAAGAAATAGAAGTCTCACATAGTATGAAACAAAACATTCTGGCCCACCTCTGTAGCGTGACTATCTGACATTCATGAAGTCCCGTGTTCGAATCTCGGTTATGGTGAGTTAACCTGTTAAGATTTTTTCGGCATTTTCCCTTATTCTGAGAAGAGAATGTCGAGTAACTTTAAGTTCCTTGGATCCCGAACTCATATGGACATCATTTCACCCATTTCATTCACCGTCCGATATGACTTAGCAGATTAAAGGACGTTAAACTATTTTTAAAAAAGGCATCTTCTAGCCTGTACTTCAGTTTGCGCTTTAAATATTCATGCACTCTGTAGTTATAAATTCATTTCAATAAAATATGTAATAATTCCTATGTAAACATTGTCTTGGTTACAGTTTTGAGGCATGCTTTCTTATTGAACAAAATATGTTATATAAACCTGATTTTTTTCAAAAGCAATTCAAGGGATTCTCGCTTAAGGATAATTAGCTCAAAAGTATGATAAACACAAACGTTAAAAATTCCTATGCAAGTCCACTGATTTAGGTTTGTTTTATGAGCCACTGTATAACAAACCACGACGTTCTCTTTATAAGGGGAACAGATGTATATGACATCATTGCCGGATTCTAGAAGAGAGCAAAAGTACAGATGACTAGAGAACCTAAGATATTTATTTTCTTTATTCTTTGAGGTCACTGCACTCCCGTAAAAGCTTTTAGTTTTGTACATTGTTTGATAACTACGACTATTTTCATATTTCTTAACTGCACTATCACTGTTGGTCAAGAAACATAATTCATTTTAGTTACACTTCGAGAAACAATTCTATGTTTAACAAAACAAATGCACTTTCTCTTTAAGATAAGAGTTTAAGCTAAAAGTAGTGCATAATCTTAGCTAATTGCAGTTCAGCATTGAATTCTCGGCGAAGCATAGAAGTTATTAATCACTTTACATTTGCTATACAAAGTATAACCATACATCTCTAAATTATCATGTCCTTACGTGTCTGTGAGTATCTGTCATTTTATAAACACGATGATCTTCTGGTGGAAGATGAATCTTCTTAAAACTGAACGTTTTGTTACATGCTTAAAACCTTGACACCCATCTTAAAATTATCTTATTTCTGAGCAAACATAGATATCATGCATGTTCCAGCTTTAAGAATACTTAGGTTAGGGCATCCTCGTTTAATTTTGAGGCATTACAATCCTATTTGAAGTATTATACATTATTATATATGTAATTATAATAAATATTAAAATATAACATAACTACATTTAATATAAATATATTAAAATAAAATTATAATGAAGATTTTATATATTATAAGCATCCTAAAATGAATGGATGGACTTCTAAGAATCTCACAGATAAAAAATAAATTGTATAAAGAAGTGAAGGTTGTAATTAAATAATTCACCAGGATTTAAATTTGGTTTTAAATTTTCATTTTGTGATCTCTGAATGTTTTTGGAATTAGACTATATTGAACAATAAAATTACTGAATATTAATGTCGTTCCTTTTAAGTATGTTCTTTAGACTCAAAAGTATATAAGTGTCTGAATGATTTATTATTCACAATATTATTCGACCCTTACCAAATAAAATCTTTATAACCAGATGCAATGCACTGCTACATAATTAAAACATAGATTTTGTGGTTAAATCAGACATAGACCTTCTTTGATTAGAAAATCTAGGACACATGTTATAGATTTGTTTGGTGAGGTATTGCCTAACAACATTTTGATAGAGGCAAATGAATTAAAATCAACTTAAATTCTCATGCCATGATGGTACTTATTATTATTCATTTTACATTTTAAATGCAACTCATGATTTTGCTGGTCTAACGAAAGCAATAAATTAAAAATCTTATAGTGTGTGTTGCACGAAGGAATGATGAGCTTGAAAAACTAAAGTATTTTGGTTACATCGATATTTTGTTAAAACATTCACCGTTTGTTTCATATTTGTTATATATATTGAAACAAAGTGACTCAGGGACAGCTTTTAATTAAAATCATGAAAGGTAATGTCAAACTTTTTATTAAAATGCGATGTTCACATTGAATACAATATAAAGTTTAAAACATGTACTAACAAAATCAAAAGCATTAATGAACAATAACTTTTAAATAGTTTCTATAGAATGCCTCTGCAATAAAAGGTTTCCAATTTAAAACACGAATTTTCCCTAGCAGATATCGTTCACTCAATTTTAAGGTTGATTAAAAAATGACAGATATTCACTTGTCGTGAGGAACATATTTCACAAGAGATGAAGAGCCAGGAAATCACCGGCCTCTGTGTGTCCTTGGCCTAGACCTACAAGTAGGCCATAATTAGGCCAAGCACTCTAGGCGTACTGCGAGCCGCCAAGGTTGACTGTTGTGGTGGTGGTGGTATCTGTTGCGGAACCTTGTAGTTCTCTAGGTGCCCACGTGACGCGCCGTTGTTTGCTGCTGTAGTCCATGCTGCCGCCGCTAGGAGCGATATGTAGTCTGTGTCAGAGCCGGCCGTCCTCGTTCTGACGCCGCTCCTGGAGACGGCCGACTGTCAGGGTGGTGGGAGCCGGCACGGACGTCGTCATGGGGTACTCGCTGACCGTGGAGAGCCCATGGTGTCGAGTGTTGCTGTAGCACTGAGACTGGGGCGATGACGCTCTGCCGTTCTGGTCTAGACAACGGCACTGCAGGAAGGTGCGTTTGAATTCGCGACGAAACTTACCTGAGGAGAAATACACAACCAACCACAGAGGTCGTGTGAGAACAAAGGTGCGATCTGGGGCTATCTCACAATATTTGGTCACTCGAGATCATTTCAAAAAATTAAAAATAGCAGGGTCAGCTAGTAAAGTATTTTGAACCGGGAGTGTACAGTTGATAAAAATAATATAATTAGTACATGTAGCATTAAGATTTATGCTGGGAGGCAGGGAAACATTTACAGAAAGTATCCTTCAAATATAAATATAATAACAGCTGAGTTATTAGAGAGAACTGTTCAAACATTCTGCCAATTACTTTTTATTTTCTCTAGTTAGTACATAAGTAGAGAATGAATTGGATCCTACCCAAAATTCTATTTCAAGATTTCACTAAAATACATGTTTTGGAACCTCATGAATCCAAAAAGGAATTATTTAAAAAAAGATCCGTGTGTGTGTGCATTCTATAAACGCGATAACTCAAACGAGAATTCGGTTAAATGTCAAATTTGAAATTTTAAGTTCAGCATAGGAGAATGCGATACGAAGATTTTCAAGAAATCCCCCCTAGTCCAAACTACCCTTTATATAGCAGCATTGCTCTTAGCGAATTTGATTAAAATACTGTACATTACAGATATTTATATAACAAACAAAATGTACATCTTGAAAGGCTTGAGAAAGTCCTCTTCATTCCGAATGACTTTTTCTTTACTTTATTGGTAAATTGTAAGATGATACACAAAACACACAATTGATCTAATATTCATTTTTTTGTGCTGGTAACCATTTCCGATATATTCCTTGTTATTGATTTCAATTTTAAAATACTTACACTTCTCTCGTACGGGAAATCACCATCCGTTTCATATTTCTTTAACTTTACTCCTGGCCGTACAAAGACATCTGAATTTCAAACTCAAAACATAGCGATCGCTTTGAAAATACTTGATTATCACTTTAGCTTAGTATATTCCCTTCTCCCCTTCTATTTACAATGAAGTAAGTAAGCAAGTGAGTGAATAAGCCAGTACATACTGTTAGTCCCTATTTTTGTAATTGTTTATTTCGATTAATTAATTAAGTAGGTAGAAGAATGATCTTGTGTAAGGATCATTTGTGTACAGAACATGTAGAGAGCCATGAGAATGGAAAACATCAGATGTTTTTATTTTTATATTTTACGCAAAGGTTATGCTCTTAGGTAAGAAAATGAAATGATGACATCAGAATAAGTTTAATTTACGGAACACATCAGCGCTTGAAATTAAAAAGCGTTTCTAGAACTTTGCAATTTCATTTAGCAGGCTCCAACGCGTAGCTAACCAGCAGAACCATCCTAATTTTCTCTTTGGGTTTCGTACATATGTATAGTTACCCCGTGAAAATACACTCCTTTATGAGGTTCTCCATATCTTAACATGATTTTGTACTAGTACCATGCATTTAAAGTATACAAATTCGATTATAAAACACGCTATACAATAATTGATGTGCTTCTTCGTGATTGATTTAAAACCATTTCAGTGTGCAATGATAATGCATTCATATAGTCGAGTGCAAGGAAATACTTATGGTTTCCTATAGCGACAGTTTTTCTGTATCTAATGTTGGTAGAATCTGGAGTTCCTCACAGAGCCTGGATGAGGCAGTCTCCATTTGACCTGAATTTAAGTTCGACACATACGCATTAGACTTTGAACAAAGATCAAAGGGAACGAGTACGGAAGCATTTCACCTGAGTGGCTGGAAGGTGTGCTTTACACGAGTCTCTGGATGAGTATAGTTTGATGCCAAAAGTTGGCACTCAAAAATTAACTTATGCTCTCAGAGAAACTTCAGGCTCAGTGGTGAAAGAAAAGGGGGAGTAAGACAACACTAAGTACAGGGCTAGTACTAGACAAGAGATGGTGGCTGGGCCTGACAATGGCGATTTAGTATTTCCTTATAAACTTAGAGTTGCGTTCTATTTCAACACAATTTCATCCACTCGATGTACACACAGTGTAATTTAAATTACTTTAGGATTAAGTTTAACTTCGAAGCCTCAAAGAGGGGTTGCTTATATGGCAACTGAAGTGACCGCGACCCTTCCAGACCTCAACACACGACTCCAACCAATTACAAGACAAAGATTAAGGGGGATGCCTCGTCTCAATTGGTTGGAATTATGAATGAAGTGAGGTCACTGCCATTGCCATAGGCACCACCCCTTTATTGGTCTTCGAGGTGAAATTCCAGGAGACTAAATTAATTTAAAATACATGATTAAATTTCCGGTCTATTTGTTTTGAGTGGAGTCATTCGCAAAATATATTAATCATTTTTGAAAAATAATATAAAAATTATAACATTTTTATAGAGCTGTATATAAGGACAATGCTTTACTTCAACCAAATTTGGAGTATGCAGACATATTTTCCTCAAACTCTGACATGCAAAGTTTCGAATCAATAGTGCGGCAGTTTTATTAGAAATTGTGTATTTATAGGTGTTTCTCTGTGCTTAATAATTACAAATAAATTTTAAATTCCAGTAAAATTCCTTTGACCATATAAAGATAAAATTTTTATGTGAGTTCAACTAAAGGCTGTAGTTTTTAGTTAGCTCTCCGTTTAAATTACCTTTAATTCTTTACCCATTTCGATGAAATTTGAAAGTGTCTGCAACATTCCTACTGATACTGTTATATAAGATTACAAATATACATATATCTGAATTGGCTATGTTTTTTACATTTGCTTGTGAAATTACTCTCTAGTAAATTCTAAAACTTGAATTGTTATATAGAATTTATAATTGAACACTTGACTTGCACATTGTGCGCCCTTCCTTATTATGATTTACTTTATATATCACATGTGTACAATGTACATAGGAGATAGAGAAGGAATTTTTACACCCTCCAAAAACACGATATTAGTATTGCACCGGAAATACATATTTTGAGGACCTCTCAATACAAAACATTTTTTGCAAAACATCATTGTATGTGTGTATCTGTCTTTATGTCTGTATGAGTGTGTGTGTGTGTGTGTGTGTGTGTGTGTGTACGCACATCATAAGTAACTTAAAAACGAAAATTCGATTAAAAACCAAACCTCGTATTTAAGGTTAGGAAGACGTGAAAGAAAGATTTTCAGAAAAATCCCCGCAACCCAAGCTACCCTTCACATGGAATATTTTTGAAATGTTCGATCTTTTAGAATGATGACCAAGGATTTTGGTTAAGATACCGTAAATTAAAGATATCAACATATAAAATAAAACTAAATATACCGGGAATAGTCTCTAAAGATCAATTTATTTTAGGGGACTTTTGCTTAACTGGTAAACCGTAAGAGACAGAAAAAAACTTACTAGACAAATAATGTAATTTTTTTTTTTTTAAAACGCACAATTTATTTGATATACATTTTTGGTTTGTACAGCTAACCATTTCAGAGAAATTTCTTGTTGTTGGTTTTAAAATGCTTAAAAGTTTTCTCAAACAGGAAGCCCTCATTCGTTTGATATCTCTTTTGTTTTACTCCCTGCTATGTTTGGAGAACCGGATTTCAATGTCAGTCGCAGAGTGGCAACTTTTAAAAGATTTGACTGTAAATTTAGCCTAGTGTATTCCCTTATTTCCTAAACAGTAAGATTATTTCTAGTAATGTTTATCTTTATTAGCGTTATGTAGGTACAAAAACAGTTTGTTTGAAGAACAGATAGAAAATTATGTGAATGGAACACATCTAATTTTAAAACTTATAAGGGAAATACTGTCAAATATTTTAACGCTACAGTGTTCTTTCTTTGTAAAGTTTAAAATGAATATCCCCTGGGAAGAGGAAAGCTATTACACTTAAGTGCAGATAGAGGATTGAAATAAGTAAAATTGTCTCATTTAGTAAAAGAAAAATTTCTCTTAAGTCATTGCTGATAAGCTCACGAAATTTCATATATAATTATGGTACAAAAAAAATTGTGTTTTTACTGCAGATAAATATCTTTCATGAATCAACTGTTTTATCCAGAAGTTCTATGTTTGTTTACTAGAACCTTTATACTCCTTTTTGCAGAAAACTGAATGCTACTACTTTGAAATTTACTACAAAGACTCTCGGCAATATTTTCTTTAAGGGGAGACCGAAGTGGCAAATGTTATTCTCTAAACTATTAACACTTTAAAAGTATTCCATTCAGTGCTTAAGGGAAGTTTTCGGATTTCTACTTATTTTTGTTAGAGAAGATAGATTTTGAACATAGTAAACAAAATTAAAAATTGAACCTGAGAAAAAAGGGCTTAAATGTTGACATACATATTAATTTATGTAGTGCAGCGCTTTAAAAAGGCGTTGAAACATGTGTTACATCGATATGAGAATAAAACATTACAAACAATAATAATTCCATTGCACGACATATCACAAAGAACCTTGGCCTACGCCCGACCCCTGCGTCCCTCATCTCGGTCCATGAATGACATCATGGATGAGTGCAGTATTGGAGGGTGGGCCGTGGTAAGCGCCTCGAACCCCCCCCCCCCCGGCCGGTCAAGTAGCTCTTCAATTAGCCCCTCAGGGACTCACGAGGCTGAGTGCACCCCGGTCCAGGTATCCCATCGGGAGAAAAATCCCCATGCCGGTACTGGGAATCGAATCCAGGTTTCCCGCTTGGCAAGCAGCAACGCTACCACCGGTTAAGGAGACCACCAGAAGCATTACAAACACGTAGGTACTTTAAAGTATGGTCCAATTTTGCAACAAAATAAAATAGTCAACATATTTTACCAAAATCGCTAAAACACTCCTGTGTCACCTTAATGAAGGTAGAGCGAATGCAATAGAGTAATTAAAATGTATATTTATTACCAATGGTTGCATTAAAACACACACATATTATTGTATTTCGAAATAAGTAGGGATTGTATGTATATGTTCCTGTAAAGGTTTTTTATGATTGATCCACTCACTTCTTTCAGAGAAAAAGGAATATAAAGAAAAAAAAACTTTTGAGAAAAAGAAATTTAAAGTAGAGATATAGCAATCATTTAACGGACGCATCGTAAATAATATCGCAATTATGTAAACCCACCCATCACTCTGTTCAGCTAGAATTGTACAATTCTTTTTTTTTTCAAAAATAAATAAAGAAATAAATATATATATATACAGCAGACGTTAGTCACCTATCTCACCTTAAAACATTACATAAAGCTATCTTGTACAATCTTAAAAACCATCTTTTCATGTGTTTTGCGTTATTATCAGATATGCATCTCATAGTGGCCTTCAGCGATTGGTATTTAAACTTTTGGTACTTAGGCTGTCCCATAATTACCCGTCCTGACGTACAGATAGCAACAACAATGGTAAAAAGTACCAACCTTAAGTTTGAAGTTTGACGATTTTGCATTGTTTAGCATTTGTTTGGCAGCCATCATTAGTGAATGCTCTCAGCGAATTTGTAAACATGGATAAAACTGGTCATCGTTATGTGATACAATGCTTTTATTTAAAAGGTCTTAGTCCAACTAATATTAAAGCTGAGCTAGATTTTCTACTTTGGGGGAGTCTGCTCCTTCGTTTACACAGTGAAATGTTGCGTGACAGAGTTTAAGCGCCATATGAGCTGCCAAGACGAACATCGCAGTGGTCGACCAAATGAGATTACCAGTCCAGAAATTTTAAAGAAAATCCATAAAATGATACTGGATGACCGTCGACTGAAAGTGCGCGAGCTAGCAGACAATGCAAGCATTTCAAAAAGTTCTGTACATCGCATACTGGCTGAAAATTTGGATATGAGAAAGTTGTGTGCAAGACGTGCGCCGCGTTTGCTCACAATAGATCAAAAACAGCTTCGTGAGGATGTTTCAGTCGAGTGTTTGGCAATGTTTCGCTGCAATAAAGCTGAGTTTTTGCGTCGATTCATAATAATGAATGAAATCTGAGTCCATCACTTCACACCTGAGACGAAGGAACAATCAAAACAGTGGATTGAAAGGGGAGGTTCAACTTGGATTATCGATTACATAACAGATTCCTCTAAATATACTATAATACCGTCAAATTCTTTAAGTTTGAAGATCATATCTACTAATCGGCTCCAAAAAGGCGAAGATAGTTCATCTGCAGGAAAGGTCATGGCATCAGTCTTCTGGTACGCACGCGAGATAATTTTCATTGATTATCTCAAAAAAGAAAGATAATCAATGTCGAATATTATGCAAACTTGTTACAGCGTTTTAGTGACGAATTTGAGCAAAAACGGCCGTATTTAGCGAAAAAGAAAGCTTTGTTTCATTAAGACAATATACCAGTTAACACGTCCATTATTGTCACACTGCCCAATGCTTCCTATTTGCCAGATTTAGCCTCCTCTGATTATTTTCAGTTTCTAAACTTGAAGAAATGCCTTAGTGGTTAGAAGATTTACCAACAATGAAGAGGTGGAGTCTGCAGTTGATAGCTATTTTGCAGACCTCGATAGTTCTCACTATAACCATGGTATCGAAACTATTGAACATCGTTGGGAAAAGTGTATCGAGCTGAAAGGAGACTATGTAGAAAAATAAAGATGCTCTTTTTTTAAAAAATATTTGTGCTTTCTTTGTTAGGTCGGATACTTCTGGGACATCCTTGGTATTTATAATTTTCTTTAAACTGCGATGGAAAAAATCCAAACAAAAGTACTCACGAAGTCCTCAACTTATCAACTTCCAGCTTTTAAATTGCTCTTCAAGTAATATGGGACATTTCATTCTCTGGGTGTGTGAGAGAGACAGAGAAGATGGAAATTTAGCGTGACTATGGTCATTCAGTGGTACACTGAGAGAAACATGACTGATGCAGCTGTTATTTTTTTCTTGTATACGTGCAGATTTTGAGCTTAATGAGGATTGAGCGTGTCAGGTTCAGAATTAAAGGTCAAAATTGATTCCTCTGCCATTATACTGGTGCATAATTATTTTCATGAATGAGTACTCGTATTACGCAAAGGAGAGGTAGAGGTGTGTTTTGAGTATGCTAAAGAAGGAGCAAGCTACATCTTAAAATGTTATGTACTATATTCATAGGACTTTCTCTACCTACATATTATCATTTATTTTCGTATGGCTTCCATCGATTATTCTTACAAATCTTATTAGTCCTTTAGTTTCATACTAGTAATTAAGATAAGTATTTGCGTACAAGGGATACGCAGGTTCCAAGGGGGTAGAGCAAATACAGAGTGATTTATGTAGAACTGGCACATTTATTTCTTTAATTATTCCGTTGGAAATTCATTCAATGACCCAATTTTAGTACCAAATTAAGAAGAATGTTGGAGTTTCAAATCCTTGTCACTAGATGCGCAGATGTTTATGTTGTATTCCTAATTGTATTGTTGGCAGCTATTTCGACATTTTCTTCTTGTAGTCAACGTGAAAGTGCAGTACGATGTAGAGCTTAGTCAAGGACATTTTCAGCAAGATGGCGCTACATACCATACATCAAATGAATCCATGAGCCTAATTGCAAGTTTCTTTGACGACCGGATAATTTCCAGGAACATATGGCCACCAAGATCTCCGGATTTGACATCACAGGACTTCTTTCTATGGGGTTACTTAAAAGACAGGATTTACGCCACACGTCCCCAGTCATTGAAGGATCTGAAGCACAACATCTCAAGCTGTCAGTCTGAGTGATTCAGTTGGTTAGGCCTTGGTGTTTTGATCCCAAAGCCGCGGAGTCAATGCCGGCACTGACTGATGGTTTTTGAGAATGCTTAAAAGCAACAGTCCTATATCAGTAAATTTATTGGCATCTAAAAGAAAACCTGCGGGACGTTATTCCGAGACACCGGCGGCGCCGTTATGACATCATCGTTCATAAACCAACAATATTTTTTAATATTCAGAGCTGATCGCTATGTGTTGCTTTGAAATTTGGTTCATTTTGCTTGGCCTGAAGAAAGAAAAACGTATGCCGACTTCCTATTTAAGAAAGTATATTTACTTCACAATGGAAGCCAATAACAAGGAATATCTCGAATATGGTTAACTCCATAAATATATACAATATATAGACAAAACATAATTTTTTAGGGAGATCTCGTGTAGTAAGATTTCTGTATTCCTTGCGGTTTATAGTTATGCAAAAGCCTTTCAGAATGAACACGATTTCACAGTTTATAGAAATTCATGATCTCTATCTTATTTTTATTTAAAGGTTCTGAATACAGTGTATTTTCACAACAATTATTAGTCATTCCTTGAGAAGATACAACATTTGGAAAAATTTTCCGTGTAAAACGTAGAATAAGGCTGTTGGATTTTCATGAATATCATAGTATTGCATTCTTGGAGGATGAAGAAGTTAAATATTAAGCTTGGTATTTAACTGATATTTCCTCTTTGAGTTATGATATTCACATACAACACACATTCACAGTTCTTTTTTATAAAAATGCTCTTTGCATTAGAGTGCCCTCAAAACATATATTTATGGTGTAATCTGGACATAGAACTTTTTTGGGTGGAATACAATACATCCCCTACTTACTATACATAACAAACATAAGGGAATTATAAAAATTATATATAAAATATAGATTAACATTGTAATAAACCAAATGAGAAGACAGAAACTACATAGTATTGGAACATTAAAACTAATAACAGAAGATTTCGAAATTATGTTTGTTAACGAAGTTGTCCATTACCAGATTCACATCAGCGCCGCCGCTAAATCGGAATTTCATCCTGCAGGAGTTGTTTTACATGTCAGTAAATCTACTGACACGGGGTTGCCACTTTTATGCACACTTAAAAACCATCAGTCTGGGCGGGTTCGAACCGCCACCTTGAGATCATAAGGACAGCCCTTAACCAACTGAGTTACCCAGAGCGATGATTTCGGAAATGACCAAGGCCACAATGGCTAACGACTAATTTCCGTGTTTTAAAGAGATCCACAGTTTGATATTTTACGTTTCTGAGTATCCCATATGGTTTACCCATTACAACAATTATACAACATTTCTTTTGTATGAAGATGACTTCACAGGATATTCACGACAATATACACATATATGCATTTCATTGTCATGTAAATATTTTCAACATTATTATTTTATTCAAAAATCGTTTAAATCTAGGAGCTCAAAAAGTATAGCCCTGGTGAATGCCAATATCGAAATTTTGGTTGCAATGCAATACTTTTTAACTACAGGTATCTGGGAGAACGTAAAAGCTAAGTATACATTAGCTAAGTATATATTTCAAATCCTTGATTATGCATTAGCTATTCCAAAGGGTGATGTGATATGTTTACAAAACTGCGATACAATTTACTCAGAAAACGAAAGAAATATGTGATTATGTCATGCAAAACACGCTCTGTATTAGTCGAGTGTCGCTGCTACCAAAGTTTGTGTTTTAGAGCGAGGCAAGCCACGTTCGTCCGAATGTGCCCCTGCTCACTGGAGAAATTTTTTTATACGTCAATTTAGTCTAGGTAGAAACTGTATACGGGTTTAGAAAAAAAATAAGTAACCGGTCTCTCGGGCTGCCACGCAAATTGTTGGTACATAATGGACATTATTTTCTCTATATACGGAAAATAAAAACAGAAATAAATTGGTTTTGTTCATATATGTATACGCTATACATTTCATACTGGAGATGTCAAATATGTGTTTTATATAAAGACACACATACAGTAATGAAACTATGTTTATGAAAAATAACTGCTTGTTTTAAACTCTGAAATAATAACGGTACAAATTATAAATTATCAAGCATGCCAAAATTAATGATTAAAATACCCTTTCTTAGTATAATATAAAGAGGAAAATTACTAAGCTAGAAACGCTACCTCCAATTGAAAAATTATTACAAATTGATTACTAATTATAATAATATTGTGAAATAACAAAGTTGTAGATTTTAAAACAACCCATTTTATCCTTATATATTAACAAATTCACGGCTTTTTAGAAAAAGAGTTTACTCAGTTCTGATTGAATTACTTTGCTTGGGACTTCAATAAAGCAAGCAAGGCCATCCACTGTACTCAACGAATATGATTTCAAGCATGTCCTTTCAAACAAATTTGACCGCAATCCGACATTTTAGATTACACACTCCACTCACATGATTTGCAAGACTTGCGTTGCTCTGTATTGGTTTCCATCTCAAATTCAATTTTTGCACGACAATAGTAAGTGATTTGATGATCAAATTAATAATAATATTTCGCTCAGGATATATTATCAGTATATATATATATATATATATTATTATTATTATTAATTATAGATGCATATCATCTGTCCAGGAAAGATGCAGGATCGTTAAAAGCAGATTCTTTTTACTTCTCCTAATAAGTACATATTAGACGGACTATAGTGTGTTAAGGTAAATTTCACACTTGAGCCAATCATTGTATAAACATAACAAGCTAAGATTTTAAAATAAATTACTTTTACAGCGAACAATTTCAGTTGTGTTTAATTTTCTCAAAAATGTCGTCAAACATTTGGTATTTCAAATGTGTTTGTCTGTTAATATATTTTGAAGTCCCTTTCATACTAACTAAATGCCATATAAAAATGTATCACTGGCCAATTATCGAAGAGATAAAACTTACTACTGGGAAAATGTAGCTGATTAAAATACTTGCACACGCACATCCGTTCGTACAGGATGAGAGGTGAATAACTGTAAACATTTGTATCACATTTGAAGACGATGTGATGATCCAGTATTTGTAGTTTTTATCTATAATTTCTAAAATTATGTTCATGAGGATTTCATGATGTTTTTAGAATAGCTATCTTAGGCGTTCGGTTACTTACGTAACAGGTCATATGGTTGACTCAACTCTGCCTTCTGCCTAGCCCGACTCTAGGTGGAGCGATGTATGTAAACACAGCAGAAACCTAGCTCAGAATACAATAGACCTGAAATTTGTGCTTAATTCATGACTATGCTATTAGTAAGCGAAAACAAATTAACACTTGTGTGTTATACGCATTGTTCTCTCCAAAATTTCAAATTATTTGATCTTATTCACCTCCCACTCTGTATATATCATACACACATATATGTATGTATGTATATATATATATATATATATATAGACCATTTTATTCTTCAGGAATTGAAAACATGCCTATCAAATCGATTGCGGGAATCACTTAAATTGGTTATTTAAACACTATAATCACAATGAAAAATGTATGACTTAGGGGAATCTCTATATTATTAGAAATACCAAATATATTACCTGTCATTTTAACAAACTATCATATTTCTGCGTGGTTCAAATAGGTTTTAATTTAATTTAATTATGATTAAATAATGCAGTATAGATAAATTGTATATATGAGTACTTTAAGAGGTTTTCTATATCTAATCTGGATAAGTGAGAAAGATATGAAGACTAATCGTTGCTTTTATGAAAGAATTTGACATTGAGGATAAGTAGTAACTCGTGCTAGAAGAGGTGACGTAACCAACACTTGACCGCTGCACAGGTTTACGCCCATCAATATTGACGAATAGATAAGAGAGATATTTTAAGGTGAGCAATGCATGTGGAATTCGTGGGAAAAGTTTCATGTAAATATTGGTCTAAAATGTGAGTAGAAGTAGTGAAAATTGATGTGTTACATTCACGTAACTTTCTCTATCTATTCTGCAACAAACGGTTCTACAAAACTTGTTCTTCTATCTACTTATTAATCCAGTTAAACACTATTTAAAAACGTAGAAATGGCTTTATTACACATTTCCTTGTAGATAAAAGGGAATACAGGTAAGATCTTTAGGACTTAATTGCTGTGTGATGGTTTTGAAATTTTTCTCTTTGCATAATTAGGAAAGGATGAAAAAAACAAAAAACAAAAACAAAAAACAATAAATTCCCATTTGAGAAACATAATTTTCGAAAACCAACAACTTCCAGGTTCACTGAAGCGGGGATGTTTTCTTTAACTAGAATCATTCCCTATCACCCAAAAAGACGATAAGTATGGATGTGGGAGTGAAATAGTATGTGTGTGTTTAATAGTATAAATTTCTAAAAACTTTCAGTTTAGTGTAAAAACACCAGCAGCTGTTACTCAGCCAACCCCCCTGGTATAATCATATATATTACGGTTTATTATTTTTAGAAAAGACATTCATAATGAAGAGGAGTATATAGATTATTTCAAGAATTTAAAAAATACGATTTTTGTAATGAAAAATATAAATATATTAAATAAATTTTATTTTAACAAAAATCGAAAGAGCCATTTTTGATAAAATAAATAAAGTGTTCTATATAATGGAAGTTTCTAAATATTTTTCGTATCATATTCCTATACATTTTGAACTTAAATATCAATTTTGATATTTAAGAGAATTTTTGTTCTGAGTTGTGTTGTTTGCATATACACGCAGACGGATCTTTTTCTAAAACTGTTATTTTGGAATTTAGTCGACCTCAAAACATATATTTACGGAAAAAATTTTGTAACGAATCTGCGGTAGGCATATATTTATTGCTTGTTATACACAGTGAAGAAAATGAAAACATTAGAATACGTTTTTGCTTTAAAATATACACAAACAAAGGGTTCATTATAATCTTCTGTTACATCATTATGAGTTGTAAAAAAATATGCGTATATGTTCAGTTTATGTTAAAATAGAATCGAAACATTTGCTCCGAGCGATTTTCCAGAGTGGAGTGAACATTTATTCTGGTATGAAAATAACATTATCAATGAATCATATTTCCAAGAAATGCTGCTTGTTAATTCTCGGGGGCCGCGCCATAGCCCAGTGGTTAGAACACTCCCCCCTCACCTAGACGGCCGGGGTTCAATCCCAAGCGACCGCATTTGAGATTTGTGGTGGACAAAGCGGCGCTGGGGGCGGGTTTTCTCCGGGTACTCCGGCTTCCCCCGCAATCGCATTCCACCGGTGCTCCATCATCATTCATGTATCATCAGTGTCACCGCCTGCGGTGCCATAAATAGTTAAAGCCAACACGTTAAAAGGATAGTTCCACACTTAAGACGCAAGACACAACGAACACAGACCTTTTTTCTAAAAATCTGACATGTTGCATTCGCATAGCTTTCTCTACGTTTTCTGCAAACAAACTAGTCCTAAAAATATTCTTCTTTTTTCTACACCATAATAAACGAGATAAACATTAATACAAATTATCGGTCTTACTATTTAGTTTCTTGTAAACAGACGGGAATATACCAGGTTAAAGCGATAGTCAAATCGTTACGTGCCGATCGATATGTGAGCAATTGACTTTCCTTCACTTTGCATTTCCAGAAAAAAAAAAAAAAAAGAGAGAATAAACGAAAGGTGACCCCGTTTGAGAAGATACGTAGTTTACAGTTGAAACAAATAAAAAGGAATATCTCGAACACGGTCAACTCTACAGCAAAAATGACATAAATTGTGTGTTTTAACCAGATCTACATATTTTGTACAATACGTTTTTGTATATCTCTTACGGTTTACCAGTTATGCAAAATTCAGCAAAATTCAGCCAGAATGAACAGATCTTCAGAAGCTATTCCCAGAACATTCAAGATATACATTTTATGTATATGTGAAAATGGCTTTAATATACGATATTTTAATCACAATCGTTGGAACCATTTTTGAGAAAAACGAAATTTTCGAAAACTTTTCCATATAAAGGGCAGTTTGGAGTAGGAATTCTGTTTTAAAATCTTAGTGTCGTGTCCTTGGAAGATTCCAAATTTAAATACCAGCTTTGGTATTTAACGACCTTTTAATTTTTGAGCTATGTTGCCCACAGATACACGCATAGACCGTTTTTCTAAAAATTAATTTTTTGACCGCAGGGAACCTCAAAATGTATATTTCCGGTGAAATCTCGGTATCGAATTTTGGGTTGTAGTATAATACCGTGCAGTACCGTGGCGATTCACATTCACGAGATCTCTCATGATTTTAGGGGGCAGGGGGAAAGGGAGTTTTCCCAGGTTGAGAGGCAAATCCCCAGAATCATTTTTAATTTTTCTACTTAGTATATAGGTTAGAAATGGTGTTGTAATCCACCCAAAGTGACCGCGCCGTGATCGAGTCGTTAGACCGGTCGCCTCTTACCTAGACGGTCCGTGTTCGATCCCAAGAGACCGCATGTGAGATTTGTGGTGGAAAAAGGGCTGCAGGGGGGTTTTCTCCGGGTTCTCCGGTTTTTCCCACCATCACATTTCACCGGTGCTACATCTTCATTTGATGTATCATCGGTGTCATCGCCTGCGGTGCCATAGTAGTAAAAGCGGGCGTTTAACACTATAAAAAAAACCTCCTAAAACTCGATAAAGAGATTTCTCGGAAAATACACGATTTGGGGTGTCTTGAAGTCAAACAAAGCATGTTTAGAAAAAGGTACATGCTCCATGTGTGTAACACGATAACTAGAAAACGAAAAGTCGGGAAAATACCACACTTTGTATTTAAGTTTAGTATCTTCCAAGGATGCGAATGTTTTCTACGAATGTTTAGAAAAAAAACCTAAACCAAACTATGCTTTTGATGGTAAAGATTTAAAAAAAAACATATTTTTCTGATAATTGGCTTACGATTTTGGTTAAAATACAAGTTATTAAATATATCTACATGGCAAATAAAATGTATATCTCGAATTTTCTAAGAATAGCCTCTGACAGTAGATCTGGTTAAAACATACATTTTATATCCTAATCGTTTTTTCGTAGAGTTGAATATTTGTAATTGCTTTCAGTTGTAAAGTACCTACTTAAAACGTTTCTCATACGGAATTTGTCAACTTCTGGCTATACAAGAAAAGAAAATCAATCAAATAGCAACTAGCTTATAAGAGATTAGACTATTGGTTTAGCCCACTCCACTTCCTTATTTCCCTTCTACTTACAAGTTAATAAGTAATAAGATGGTTTCTGCTAATGTTCTTTCTCGATTAGCAAGAAGTAGATAGAAGATTAGGCTTGTTAACAATATCTTGTTTCAGAGATGTAGAGATAGTAATGTAAATGGTACTCATTAGATTTCTTCATCCTTCCACCGGGTTCGTTTGTTTCAGGGTTGAAAGTTGTACCTATGCTGTTTCGGTGCAGCGTGACATTCCAATAAGATACCCTTTGAAGGATTCATTTCGGTCTTTGGAACCTCTAGGTCTGCCCGACTGCCTCAATTTGGAGCTACAGGGTCCCTGTTATGTGCAGCACTCCTGGTTCCGGCCGTCTGGTATCTTCTCTCAGCTCATCTTCCCGCTCGGAAAATTATTGTAACTGAAAGATGGGAGCCCCCTCCTGTTCCTATCCTACTCTAAACGCTCTGTAGTTCTCTATTACTGTTCCATTATTGCCTCACATTGGAGGCACAGCTTGTGTAAAACTTCGTTAACGCCTGAGAAAAAAGCAACTCAGTTTCTGTTTCAGAAATCGCTACTTTAGTTCAGGCATGAGGAAAAAACATTCCCAGAGTGCCACTGTACTGAAAGGCGTCCTTGCTCCACTTTCTTTCAGCTGTGCTTCGTATATGCCTCAATAGTGTTAGAGATGGCTTCGGACTCGGAATTTTTTTTTAAAGCTTACCAAATGAACAATTCCCTAATTTACGCATATTTGCAAGGCGTATCCCGTATCTATGCTTGACTCTTCACCGAATATGGCAAAATATGTCTCCAAATCTAACATTAGAGCCATGCAGTTTTTAGCTTTTTTTTTTTTTTTTTTTAGTTTCAAAATTGCAATTGAGTAGCTGTACTTGGAGCCAAATGTATCTCTTTTAGTGAGTAATAAGAAAGTTGAAGGGACATTAACAACAACAAAATCTGATGTGCTTCATTCATATGTCTTATTCTACATCTTTGTAGCAAATTGTTTTAAAAAACTTATTCTTTTATTAACTTCATGCTAATCAAGATAAACATGAGCAAAAATAATTTTATTACTTCATTTCTTGTATGTAGAACGAAAATAAGTAGTAACTAGGTTAAATAGATAGTAAAATCTTTTAAAAGCCGGTTGCTAAGTTCCTGAAATTTGTACTCTTTGCCTGATTAGGAATTGATAACTTTCCGTTAATTTTTTAAAAATTGAAACCAATAATAAAGAATATCTCAGAAATGGTTAACTTTACAAAAATTGTATATGATATAAATTGTTTTAATGAGTTGTACATTTTTGTGTAGCAACTTTTTATCTTCTCTTACAGTTTACCTGTTGTGCAAAAGCCATTCAGTCTATTTGCCATATAAGTATCTTTAATATACGGTATATTAGTCAAAATCGCCAGTCATTTTTAAGAAAACCAACATACTTGACATTTTTTCCATGTAAAGGTATTTTGGGGGTGGAAGATTTTCTTAAAAATCTGAATGTCACATCCTGGGAAGCTGCTGACCTAAAATATCAAGTTTTAGTATTTTTGAGTTACCGTGTTTACAGTGAGACGGATATACACACAGACACACGCACGCACACACATACCTTTTATTAACAAGTGTTTTTTTTTATACATGTTATACTAAAACGTATATTTTCAGCGAAATCTCGGTATGAGTATATGAGCGGAATGCAATATCTTTTCCATCTATGTATATGTACTAAGTAGAGAACATAAAAATAACTAGCAATAAGTATAGACCCACAGTAGTATATTCTTTCATTGGTATGCATTACATATTGTTAATGTGTTTTAAAGTTTACCAAAACAGGATTTTACCTGAAATATTTGTTGATTTTAAGACCAAACAATTATTTATGTTAATCATATACTTTTTAAATTACGTTATAAAGTTAAGGGTTATGGAGCTTTGTAACTTTATTTATTATTAAAAGGAAACAATTTATTACGTTGATTATTACAAAACATTTTAAAAAGTTGATGTGTAAAATATAAAGGAATGATTGTAGATTTAATGATTTTATAATTTGACAAACCACAGTAGGTGACTGTAAGAGTTATAGTACGATATATGTGCTTAATATAGACAAAATACTTTTAATATCAGCGGAAAAACTATTACTGACGCTCTGAGTAGGCCAACGAATCCAACACTGCATTCAACTTGTAACAGAAAGTGCATTACTACTCACTCACTACTCGACGACAGAATCGGGAGAGTAAGACATGTTCCCTGTCTACTTTGATGATCGTCTCTTGCCTGATTTACCGTTTGTCTAGAGGCCTTGCTCTTTTAACCAATGAACCTTTATGAGGTGCATTTGACTCCACTTGTAGTTAGACTCTGCTACCGTTGTAGAAATCGTGCGAAAGTAGGTGGCCTCATTTGTGCAATGACGTTCACCTTGTAACCAACGATAGCGTATACCTGATATGTAGGGATAGCTGTGCTCCAACTCCACGTGGAGTGACTGCCTCTGTGTACTTGCCAAATTGGTGCTACCCTATGTGCTAATATCCATCAAACGAAATCGCACGTTAATGTAGATAATGCAGCTGTACACCGTCCACCATAATAGTATGCTACATGGTGGCATATAGCTTATTGAATCAAAACACAGGTTTGTGTAATAAAGATTAAGTGAATGTTAAGTATTGGTACACCGCCCAACTATCACGTATTTGACATGTGCAGACATCCCTTTGTGCGTTTAAAGAGTTGCAGAACTCAAAGGAGCTAATTAAACTTAGCACTGGTAGAGGCAACCTTTATTTTCCCCTGTCAATGAGCTCGATCCACTCACCGCCTTTGCTGGTAAGCAACAGGGATAAAACAAAGATCGCTCTTGCAAGTTCTGCACTGGCAAGTTTTAAATTGAAGTGGCACCATTGAGTTCTGCAATTCTTTTAACGCAAAAGGGATATCTACGCACGTGAGACACAGGACAGTTGGGCTACTTGGTATAGCTATATTCTGTTTCTGATTTGCCTTCTTTAAATCATTGCTTCTTGTAAGATTTCAGTTGTTTTAACTGAGGTTAAAAGTGCTAAAACTTTCTTGGTGAATCTAAGCGCAAAGACATGACATATTAGTTTGTGCTTTTCAATAAATATTTGCATTGCTTTCATTAAGAAACAAAATTAATCATTCTCCAGAAGGCTTTGTGTGCTAATAAGCCTGTGTGTGTTCCTCTTTTTGTCATCTCTCACTATTTAAACGTACCTATTAACTATTGTCTTTCACACACTCCAGAGTATGAAATAAACCCGTTGTCTCTCCAGTTGATGACTGAATATTTTGAACCCAAGAGACAACCGCATTTACTCGCGTACTGATCTTACTCTTTCTACCAGAATAGATTATCCCGATCACTTAGTTGTCAAAGTCTCTAGAATCAGGCTGTTCCAACTCTATTCAACTGAGTAAGAGTACTCTCGTGAGCTTTCAAAACAGGCCTCTGAGTCAGGCTGGAGGGGGAGCGTGATGGACCACGCATCCCTGGCTGAATGTCAAAGCTGAGGGGTTGCTATAGCTCTTTCTTATTTTGATATGGTCATCTAAGAATGCCATGTATGGTATCAGCGACCATGACTCCTTATAGGATCCACTCCGGTTGCTCTCCTGGGATATGTATCACGAGGGGTTCTCATTCGTATTTGGCACACACTCATGGAACAGATTAAAGAGCAATGGTTCATTTACATCATCTAGGCCGGTGCTGCTACTCTACATGTATTCTATATTATTATTAATAATTTGTATGTAGTCATTTTAATTCTTAAACCTAAATGCTATTTTTATGAATGAATAAAATTGAAGTGAACTGCTTTGCATTTTCTTATAATTGCAAAATATGACACTAGGTTAGCACATTGCATGTAAATTTTCGCATACTGTCTGTTCAGCGGTGTTTTAGCTGGTGGATTGGAGCGCCCTTCCAAGCAGGTAGGGGTTTAACAATTGAAAGGAGCAAATGTGTTTGAAATTGTTGTTATTTAATTCACTCCTAACAACTCATGCATATGCCTATGGGTGGGTAAGTCGCTGCCCTTTGGTGCGCAGCCAAGCTGAAAAACCCTGTTCTAGAGACAGTCACCGATTCAAACAATGTTTATGATTGCATCCCCAATTAAATATTGGTAAATATTCTATACACATTTTAGCAGTACTAAAATGCTCTCCTTGGCTGCACGATAGTGCTGAAGGTTGGAACAACATTCCTTTTTCTCTTTCTATGTAACAGTTAAGAATGGAAAATAATGTTAGTGTAAAAGGATAGAATACCGGAATGCACTAAAACTCTATACTCACATCTTTCATCAGTTTTTACCAAGAGGTATTTACATTATTTTATCTCTCTTTTTGATTTGACTTTTTCCACATCTCGAGTGACCAACATTTTTAATGGTTTTAATTTTAGGTGTCATCATGACAGATAAACATTATTAAATTAAAATGTCATGCTACGCAGTGCAACACAGAAAGGAGAAAGCGCAGAAAAAATAGAATGTTCGAGAAAGCAACGTAGCAGACAAATGTTACTAGTCATGAACTTAATGCAAACATTATTTTTGTAGCCACAAATTTCCCAAAACATCTGAATAAATATACTTATTGAGATAAAAAGTAGCATATTTACAGTGAAGATAGCTAAGAACTGTATGAAACGACCATATTATACTTCTTCACTGGTTGAATTACTTGTTTGTCCAACTTCGGATGCATTACTATGTCATCCTCAACTTGCTGGAACGACCAAGGATTACAGGATAACATGTGGAAATGCGCCCTAAGTCAGTACAAGTATTTAAACCAGCGGAGGAGCATAAAGACGGATATCTCGTACACTTCTCAAATATATTTATATTTGAAAATAAGATGTTCATTTTTATCCACAAAAATGGAGTTTAATTACATTAACTTTTGATTACAGTTAAGCAAATTGTATTTAAAAACAATTAAAAGGTTAACAACTAAGATTCGGGCCTTCAGATGCAAACATCTTCAACTTAGGTGTTCAGATGTCCAATAAATTTTTTGCTAGCATTCGAAACTTTATAACAAAGATGGTTTGATTTCCAGAACCCCATTATTGTGAAAAAATCTTGTTTTATGGTTGGTTTCATTCACACTTAGAATTAAAAGTATAAATTAAGAAGCCATTCCTGCTGGAAAAACCATGCAGAGAAAAACAAAGGTATGCTTTGAATGGGGTCTTCACACTTGTGCAGGAAAGAGGTGAATAAGCCTAATGGATCTGGGCAAATGCTTATTGAAACACAACAGATAATGTGGAACTACGGGAGCGGTACATGATTATTGGTTGATAATTCTGAGAACAAAACCTTATATTATTACATCAACATAAGCTTACTATTCTCTGCCGACAGCAAAAAGCACCAGTGGTTTCATAGATAATGTTTATACCTTTAAGTAGACGGCATGTTATTCGAAAACTACCGCAAGTATGTGATATTAAAGCATTAATATATTTAAGAGAACAAAAACTGGTATATTCAGTTCATTGCAGTTCATCCAAGCTGATGTAAGGTCATGAGCCGGTTGTGTTCCATGACAACGTTCGCTGTCAGATAATACTATTTTTGCAGGCCATATGTGGAAGTGAGATAGGAAAATATAATATCTACTGCCTTATATTGATATGTATATGTTGATATGACGTTTAGTGTTTTTGGCTTGTTTTGGATGGTAAAATATCCCATGCTAGGATTTACACCAAGAGAGGAACTTTGGCCATGTTATGGTATCTCTAGAATAAGATTCTGGAGGTAGTGTCAAATGAATTCCATCGGTATGGAAAATACAGTACGATGTAATGGAGACTGTCAAACGTCTTAGCCTAGTAGGTTAGAACGTGGTGTTCTGGTTTCCGGCTACGAAATGCGCCCAGATTCGATCCCACCGTAGGGATTGCGGATTTTAAGTCCCAATATAAGAGCGATGCCCAATCAGCATCGCCATGAAAATGAGAAGCTGAGTTAGGCAGCGATCCCCGTATCGTTTGGATGATCGCCCACCTCTGTCGTGCTTAAGTGGGCGTAAGGCCGGCAGTAGGGTTAGTACATCCAGGTTCGTAAGGGCTGTAGTGGCACGGGATTATTTTTGCTGTTGTTGTTATTATTATTATTATTATTATTATTATTATTATGGAGACTACAGGACCTATAGGAAAACGAGAAGGCAATGTTAATACATAAAATAGAATATATATGACAACAGCTTCATAAAATACTTCATCATAACCTACTTATAAATCATTATAATTATAATAAAAGCAGTCCGTAACATTATGGCTAAAGACATATCTTACATATATTTAATTCTAAGTGCCTGCATTCCGGTACTCTTAGCGTTGCTGTTGTATATACAATGGAATAAGAGGATACATTAATGATAGCAAAGCACATCTAAAGTAAAAGCTTGAGGTTTATTCCTAATAACGAGTAAAATATTAACACTTAAGTGGAAGATGAAGTCAAAAACCACAATAGTTAGCAGCTACGCTTCTTGCCCGCAGTCTATGTATGTATGTATTTATTTCTCTGCAAGTGGTTATCACCCGGTGGCAGAGTTATATATGCATACAAGATATATAAACAATAAATCACAGCTGCCAGTTTATGGCTTTGTAAGCTAGATATAATAGTTATTTACAACAAATATGAAAACATTAATTTTTCTCTCAATTCAGATTAATTAATTTTATAATTAGAATCACCACCCAATTTAACATTTGTATTTAAAACAATATAAAATCACAAGCATTTCATTTAAGGAATATTTACAAAAGTTATCCAACATTAATATCAAGATTTTTCCTAAATTTCTTCAGAGACAGAGGACAACCCCGAAAGGCTGCTCCGGGAAATTCATTCCAGTCTTTTATGGTTCTATTAACAAAGGAGAACTTTCCCACTCAGTTCTGTATCTTCTACCCTTAATTTTGAACGGATGATCGTTTCGTGCATAGTAAGTTGGGTTTTCCAGTTTGTCAGTAACGTCCTCCCATGCGTTCAAGCCAGCGTAAGCTTTAAATAAAGCGCACAACCTCTGTTTCTCACGCCTAACTTTCAACGGCTCCCATTTTATCTACTCAGCGTTTATAAGCCCAAAATATTTACCCCTTTTTATGAATTTTATAGCCCTTCTCTGGATCTTTTCTAACGAATCAATTTGATTCACTCTATACAGGTCCCAACAAGTTACTCCAAATTCCATGACTGGCCGCACTAAGGACTTGTACGCGATTTCCCTGGACTTTGCACTCTATCTTTCCTCTCTGCCATCTTCAAAATGAAAACGGTAGAGAAGATCAGATCAACTGTCAAATATGAGCAGATCAATTGTCAAACGTAAGCAGATCAAACATCCTGTGAAGCATGAGCAGATCAACAGTCAAGCATGAGCAGAGCAACTATCAAACATGAGCACATCAACTGTCAAACATGAATAGATCAAATGTCAAATATGAGCAGATCAACTGTTAAACATGAGATCAACTGTTAAACATGAGCACATCAACTGTCAAACATGAGCAGATCAAATGTCAAATATGAGTAGATCAACTGTTAAACATGAGATCAACTGTCAAACATGAGCAGATCAAATGTCAAATATGAGCAGATCAACTGTCAAACGTAAGCAGATCAAACATCCTGTGAAGCATGAGCAGATCAACAGTCAAGCATGATCAGATCAACTGTCAAACATGAGCACATCAACTGTCAAACATGAGCAGGTCAGCCGTCAAGCATGAGCAGATCAACTGTTAAACATGAGCAGATCAATTGTCAAACATGAGCAGATCAGCCGTCAAGCATGAGCAGATCAACTGTCAAACATGAGCTGATCAAGCATGAACAGATAATATACACCTTTTAAGAATATTACTGAATTTACACAGTTGATTTTTAATTTTTCTACAGCGTACTATGTAGGTAAGTATTCCAGCCCAAAAGAACCCCTGATAAAAGAATCCTGATAAAAAAATCTTGGGAAAAGGTCCTTGTGTGTACGCTCTCGCGTCTGTCAGTCAGGGTGTGCGTGTGAGTGAGTGTGTGTGTGTGTATGTGTGCCGTGTATGGAGAATGGTTGTGTGTTGTGGGTGTGGTTGGGTGTGTTGCCTGTGCGTGTATCTATGTATGTGAACAGAACAATTTCGCTGACTGTATTCCTTAAAACATGCACAATCGAGATTACAACAGAAATACACATTTTAGGTCCTCTAACCTTGTTGGAAAGTACTTTAGAAGAATATTCTTTGAACAACATTAACTAAAAACAAAATTCGGAGGAACAACTTTTATACTTAAGTGAGGCTGCCTATAACACTGTATTTTACAAAGCTCTCCTCATTCCAGATAATCCTTTAAATTAAAAGAATCGATTAGTTTTTATTTTCATTCATAAGAGTTTAATATTTTAACACAAAATGTTTAAAATACTTTCCTAAGTCAAATTTATGCCTTTAATCTAAATAAGCTATTCATTTAATTTATTGAATGTTTAGAATCTTTTTAACATAAGATACAGCCAAGAGTTTCAAAGAAAAACTAAAAAAATCGTACAAATGTACAATATACAATTATTCTGTAAAAGCGTCTTATAATAGCTTCAGCTTTTACAGATATATTGCTAGCTATATTTTAAAGATTTTATAATTTCTTGGATATTCAGAATCTATTAAATAGATTTGAAAATGAGTAATTAGCTATTTTAATATATCGTCTTATAAGAGGGCCGTTGTTTCTTTCAATATCCGATAGGCTATAAATAAAAGACAAGAGCATAGAAAACAATTATTTTATTACCAAAAGTTTTGTACACTTATGGCTACTTTTCAACATAATCACCGAAAAGACTGAGACATTTGTCGTACCTCTGCACAAGGTTTACAATGCCCGCTTCAAAAAATGTTGCCGCCAATGATTTTAAATGAGCACTGACGTTTAAATGAGCAATGATCTTCGTTGGCCACGTCTTCAGTTCAGGGAAAAGGTGAAAGTCGCTGGGTGCTAGGTCTGGACTGTACGGCGGACGTTCGTAAATGTCCCATTGAGATTGTTCAAGGAGCCGATGGGTTGTGCCAGCAGTGTGTAGACGAGCGTTGTCATGGATCAACACAATTCCTGAAGTCAGCATTCCTCTTCGTTTATTTTGAATGGCTCTCCGCAAACATCGTAAAGTACGAAGATCTTCAAAACAACGTCAATGCTCATTTGAAATCATTGGCGGCTACACTTTTTGAAGTGGGTATTGCAAAACTTGTGCACAGGTACCATAATTGTCTCAATCTTTTCGGTGGTTATATTGAATAGTAACCTTAAGTGAACAAAACTTTTAGTAATAAATTAATTGTTATCTTTTATTTATTGGCTATCGGAGATTGAAGAAAAGAACGGCCCTCGTATGTTCTAAGGGTTATACTTCATAATTTAACGTAATTTATAAAGATTAAGTTGTATTTAAGGTAAAATAGAAAGAAAATTAAACTTGTTTGCGAATAACATTAATTAAAGATTCATGTGAAATGATTAAGAGTAGAGAAAACCTATGAGTGTATCACATTAGAGTTTTACTTTCTCTCATGTATATACTAAGTAGGAAAATATTTCATTTCACCTAAAATTTCTATGTCAAGTGTTCACCAGAAATATATATATTTCGAGGTTCCTCTGAATCCAAAACCGCATTTGTAGGAAAACAAACGCAGTGTTCCATTAACATGACGATAAATGTTAGCAAAATTGTCTAATTGCTTATTTTTTTAAAGTAGAAGGGAAATAAAGGAATGAAGAGGCTCAAGGGATATAGACAATTTTTAAAAGTCGGTCACTATGCGAAACAATTGAAATTCGATTATCTTTACTTGCTAGAGTATACAAAAGACAGACAAAAAGAAAGATACTTCTCGTTTGAGAAAAGTTTAGGCACCTTAAAACAGAAACCAATAACTCTCAATAGCTCGACAACATTTAATTGAAAAAAATGTACATGACATAAATTGTGTGTTTTAACGAGATCTACACTTTTTAATAAGTTTTTGTTTATCTCTTACGGTTTACCAGCTATACAAATGTTATACTGACGTCATCCAAATGAAGAGGTCTTCAGAGACTATTCATGGAAAAATCAAAATATGCATTTCCTTTGTCATAAAATATCTGAAATATATGATATTTTAATCAAAATCGTTATCCAATTTGAGAAATTAATTTTTTTCTAAAAATAATCCACATCATGGGTAGTTGGGAATGCAGGATTTATTTGAAAATCTTCGTGTCGCATCCTCAACTTAAATACAAGTTTAGTATTTAGCCGTCTTTTCATTTTTGACACCTGCTGTCCACACACACACACACACACACACACACACACACACAGAGCACACGGACAAGCTTTTAATTTGTTTTTATTTTTTTAGATTTATACATGTATTTCGGGTGAAATCTCTATATCGAATTTTTGGGTGGATTACAATACCTTCTCTCTCCACTGCGTACACTGTACATACTACGTGGTAGAGAAAGTAAAAAGTTCCGTGTGTGTGTCAGCAAGCGCGCGGTTGTGTTACGATAAAGGAAATTATTAATACGATCACAGATATAAAAGTTTGAACTTGAATTATTTATTCTAAGATATTATAGACTTTTTGATTGGAACAGCATAATTCAAAATGGAAATCCTGTTAAATAAAGTTTGATATTTAAATTAAGCAACTTCCAAGGACACGGTACAAAGAATTTTAGAAAAATCTCGCCATTCCCAACTAATCTTCATGCAAAGTAGTTTTCAAAAATGTTGATTTTCTGAAAAATGGCTCAAACGATCTTGACGCAAATGCCACACGTTTGAGATATTTTCATGGCAAAATAAATATATATCTTGAATTTTCTAGGCATAACCTCTAAAATCCTTCTAATCTTGAACGTCTTTAACAAACCTGAACCTTGGTGAGAGGCGAGTGGTTTCAAACACTCGGCCACAGCGCGGCCCCTTTAAACGTTGGAGTTTCCTATTCTTACTGATTAAGTTGATTTGTGAAAATTATCCTGTTATGGCTTCGATTGCATTCTTCTTATGGGCAAATCCTCTGGGAACATTAAGCAGATGTGCATTTCAGCAGCCTTGTGCGCTATTCTCGTTCTATAGACAGCAGTAATTCTAACTACTATTATTGACGCTTAGTGAACATCGCCTTTTAATGGTTGTCATGGGTTTTGTCCTCAACGGCGAACTGCGTCTTGTACTGTTCTGAGTGGAGAGAGAGGGTCGCCTGAGGGATAGGCGTCCCATTTAACAGACTTGCCAGAAGTATTGCAAACTTCAGCGCCTACTTGAGGTTGTTACGTCCATGTAATGGCATTACGAAGTTCTTAACACGACACTGCAAATCGCCCCAGGTTTGCTAGCTTCTACAGCCATTAAGTGCCTTACTGAAAATTTCCATAAGCTTTAAGAATATAATATTTAACAGTTTCAGCACAATTAAAGTGCGTTTCATAATTTGATTTTTAAACTCCGCATTGAGTTATGTCATAAACATAGTTCTGGTTAGATGGCTAAGAACAAAAAAAAAAAAAAAAAAAAAAAAGCTAGTAGGTAAAGCTAGAGAAAGTATTGACAAAAGTACGAAGAAACATAGAGGAAGAGAAGAAAATGTAAAAAGGATTGGAAATCAATAGAAAATAAAAGGCAACAAACAGGAAACATGGGTTGAGACAGAAAATAAAATTTCGCTTTATTTTGAAAAGTAAATAATGGTTAAGAGAGGGATATGTGGTAAACAGAGGAATGAAGGACCGGCTTGAATGAAGACAGAAGTGATAAGAGGCAATGCATTACGAATACAACATGTATTTTGTGTGGGGAGCAGAACAGTATTGTTCATAAAGTTCGAAGGCTTTCACGGCCGGTGTTAGAATCACTTATAGAAAACAAAACCGGGCTTGTAGGCCGTGGTCCACTGGGCTTCTCCCTTCGTTCCCCAGACGTTTCGCCTGCGTCTGCGGCTGGCATCATCAGTGGCGTGTACATCTCCGTGGTCTCTCAGTAGCAACTACTGGTACGTTGTCCGGAGCGCTCGGCTTATATAGTGTGGGAGGTACCGCCCTCGCATGACCTGATTGGTCCGGATTGCGGTCCCCTGTGTCCGTGCTGTTTCTGATTGGTGTACGTGTTTTCTTGGTTGGTCTGTTCTGTAGGGCTGGGTGCCAAGTTTTATTTAGTCTGAATGTTTCTTCTTTCCTATTGAAATTGTTGGCATGTTTCTAGATCTCAATAGCTTCACGGTGCAAACGTGTGTAGTAATGAGTAGTGGAAGAGAGGATGTCAGTTTCGTCGTAACGGATCACATGTTCCCCTTCTGCTTCTAGAGCATGCAGTGAGTTTCGACGTGGTCTCCTTATTCACCATGGTACCAATTAAAGAAACAATGGAACAGCTGAAAAATATTTTTCCGGATGATATTTTGGCACTTTTCTATCAAGTTTTAACGACCACATTTTTTCAATGGCAGGGTGAATTCTATGAACAGTGTGACGGAGTGGCTATGGGTAGTCCACTCAGCCCAGTAATAGCCAATTTCTACATGGAAATTTTCGAAGCCAAAGCTCTTGCTTCTGCTCCCCAGAAACCAAAGTGCTGGTACCGATATGTGGACGATACCTTCATCGTATGGAGCTTAGGCGATTCAGCTCTAGATGATTTCCTTTGCTACATTAACAGCATAAATTCACACATACAATTCACCATGGAGAAAGAAAATTGTGATAGTCTTCCTTTCTTAGACGTTCTCGTAACCAAAAAAAGTGATGGCACTTTGGGACATAAGGCCTACCGCAAATCCACACACACTAATCGCTATCTCCATAAAAATTCCAATCATCATCCGAGACAAAAGAGAGCCATGATAAAAACATTAGTGGACAGAGCAACCAGAGTATGTGAACCACAACATCTTCGCCAGGAACTACAGCTCTTAGAACAGGCCCTACATGGTAATGGGTACTCGAAAAACGAATTAAGACGAGCCTTATATCCAAAAATACAGTCTAAAACACAAACACAGCAACAAAATCCCAAAAACAAAGGAGTGGTTTATCTCCCCTTCTTTAAACGCATCACAGACCGTATTTCCAAGGTGCTCAAGACCCACAACATAGACACAATTTTCAAACCAACAAAACAAATACGAAGTTTCCTTCGCTCAGCCAAAGATCCCAGAGACCCATTTACTTCGGCAGGCGTGTATCGGATCCCCTGTTCATGTGGCGCAGTCTACGTGGGGACCACACAACGGAGCATCAACACCAGACTTACAGAACATCGTAGACATTGCCGTTTGGGTCAACCAGAAAAATCGGCGGTAGCACTTCATGCTCTAGAAGCAGAAGGGGAACATGTGATCCGTTATATTATATACCATAGGAAGATGACTGATAGCATAAACATTGTATTAATGGTTACTAAAAGTAGTAAATAAATAAATAAATTAATAATTATATATATTAAACAAACTATGCAATTGTGGATTGATTGAACTGAAATAACCTTTAACCTAACGTCGTTGCCATCTTGTCTATTTCTAGCCGTACACAATGCTGCCATGCCTCCCATAGCTGGTGTCTATAAGTGTGCCATTATCCTGATAACAATATATAATCTCGATGAATTAAAGATGTTTGTGTATGTTCCGTTTCATTAAATTAGCAAGCGGGAGGTGAGGATCGAACCATCACTTGCAGGTATTTTTGGATTCACGAACAGCAACGCAGCAACCTCTGCTATTTTTCAGTTGAGAGGTTAGGTCTATTCACCTCATACAAAGTGATACATTGTTGCTCACTTTCAACAATTTTCTTTGCAAGGCGTTAAGTTCGTAGTAACCTGGAGAAAAGGTAAATATTTTAATTTGTTTGTAGATTAGTTACATTTATTTTGGGGATGAAAAGTGCAACCTACGACACGTCTAAATTTCAATTCTTTGTAATGACGACTGTAATAATATTTATAAATATAAGCATACTTCAGTTAATATTAGAATAGGATAAAACATTGTATACTACACGAGGCTTATTAGAATATTATTTATTTATAGGGAATTAGAATACTCTCGCTTACACGCTCGTGTACTAAACATCCCACTCACAGATAACAGTCTATTTAAGCCACTTATAATATAAATAACTATTATTTGCGTGTTGAAAGAAACAGTTGTATTGCATGGCTGCGTGATTGTGAATACTACTACTACTACTTTTGTAATTAATGTTTGAATTGATGCATGGAAATATTGTCTGCTTCAAGCTTTCATTGCACTAATGTGCTCTTGGAGGCTTCCTCGAAGCACTGCGTTAGTGTTGCTACCTGGGGTGCTAAATTTCAATTCCCATTATCGAATGAGAATTCTTCCACAGTGGAATACATTTGTTCTCATCAGGTCCTTGGGGCAATTGGGTAAAATCCGTGGCTCCAATCAGTAAAATAGCGCCACATGGCCGGTTGTACATAACTTTATCCTCCAAACACTCAACTCGTCCGACAATGTCCACTTTGGACACAGGTAGAGGTAACCGTGATCGTGCGCTAAATTTGGACGTCGTGCCAAAGTAATGAGTTATATTACTTTGTTTTCCTTTTTACTTTCTCTCAACGTACTATAGCATAGTGTATAGAGAAGGCATTGTAATGTACCAAAAATCGATACCGAAATTTCACAGGAAATACATGTTTTGAGACACCCTGAATCCAAAAAAAGTCATATTTAGAAAAATTCCATGTGTGTGTTTATGGGCAGTATATCTCAAAAACGAAAAGTCTGTGAAATACCAAACTTAATATTTAAGCTCAGTATTTTCCAAGGATGCGACACGAACGTTTTGAGAAAAAATCCCTCCACCCCAAACTACCATTTAAATGGAAAACGTTTACAAAATTTTGGTTTTCTCTAAAATAGCTTTAAAATGTTTGATTAAAATCTCTTATATTGAAAATACTTACATAACAAATAAAATGTATATCTTGAATTTTCTGGGAATAGCCTCTCAAGATTTCTTTATTCTGGACGCATTTTTATACATTTTTCTTAACGGTAAATCATAAGAGACTGACAAAAACTTACTACACAAAAATGTAGATCTCGTTAAAACACACAACTTATGTCGTATACAATTTTTCGTGGGGTTGACGGTTTTATAGTTATTCCTTCCTATCAGTTCCAATTTTAAACTACTTAAACGTTTCTCATACGCAAACTAGTCAACTCCCGGCCACACAAAGAACATAATTTCATTCCCATAGCAACCACATTTTAAAACATTTGACTGTCGGTTTAGCCTAGTGTATTCACTATTTCTCTTCTACTTATGTAATAAGATTAGCAATGTTTATCTAGATTAGCATGAAGTAGATAGAAGAATGAGCTTATTAACAATTTGTAAGAGATGTAGAAAAAGTCATGTGAAAAGAACACATTAGATGTTTTTAAGAACGTGTAGCTCCGCACTCTTTTTAAAAGAGTGATGTGTTCCATTAAAAGTACTTTATCTATCTGCAAAAAACTATCCCTAATAAAGATTATTCTTTTATCTACATAATGCTACCTGAGGTAACCATCAGTAGAGCTTGCTTCCATGTAAGTAGAAGGGAAACTAACGAATACAACAGTCTAAAGCGATAATTACATATTTAAAGGCTGTCGTTGTACGAAGGACATTGAGATTCGGTTCTCTTTTCCTGGCCAAGAGAGATAAAATGAAAGATGACTTCCCGTTTGAAAAAGTTTGAAAGTAGTTTAAAGTTGAAAGCAATAACAAGGAATATCTCGAAAACGGTCAATTCTATAAAAAGTATATGATATAAATTGTATGTTTTAACGAAATCTACACTGTTTGTTCAGTAAGCTTTGTATATCAGTTATACAGAAGTAATCCAGAATGAAGTGGTCATCAGGGGCTATTCCGAGTATATAAAGATATTTGGGGTCGTGGGACTTGCCTGAAAATCTTCGTGTCGCATCCTTGGAAGACACTGAACCTCGATACTTGATATTTAACGACTCTTCGTTTTTGAGTTATACTGTCCACAGCCCCCCCCCCCCACACACAAATGTTCACTCATGCACATATATGAACATTTTTATAATTTTTTTTTAATGAGGAATCCTCAAAACTTGTATTTCCGGTGAATTCTTGATATCGAAATTTTGGGTAAAATACCTTATGTAACTTGTACACGTGCTCCTCCGTGGTCTAGGGGTAGCATGTGAACGTCTTGTTCTCATGGTCATTAGTTCAATTCCAGCGGAGAGCGATGGATTTTTTTTGGACGTTAAAATTCATAGCAAGGCTTCCTTCTGAAGGGAGGGTAAGTCGTTTGTCCCGTGTCGTAGGTTTACGTCACGCAAAAGAGTTTCAAGCTTGATAAGGAGGCCTCGGAGTAAAATTAAGCGACCTTTCACGCTCAATAAAGAATGGGAGCTAAGAACCGCAGCAGTCAAAAAGTGTCCATAAAAATAACTAAAAACAAATTGTTTGTATATGCTAGAGAAGCTGAAATGTTTAGGCGGAATAAAAGTAATATTAATAATAAATGTTCACCACAAGTGAGCAGACAAAGTCTTGTGAAGAGAATTTTAATTCTCTTAATACTGTATTGCGGTCAATTTCTTTACTATTATTATTATTACAATAGATTTGTGAGATTTTCCGTCATCATTGCATTAACTTTGGAAATTCTCCCCATATCTGCTCCGCTCCCTTACACTCTCTCCTTTCCTTTTATTCTCCCTCTCTGCTTACCTCTCGCAAGCCCTTTTCCTCCTATTCTATACTCATCCCCTCCCAAATATTTCGTTTGTGCAACGTGCATATCGTGTGATGCTTTGAAAACTAGCAGGACTATGTTTTATTCTCTTGTTAATAAGCCTATTTGAGATATCTAATAGCTCACAAGTTTTCACAAATCCTTGTGCTTGGTAAGTTATGTCTGGTAACCAGAAAACAAATATGTAAAGTGCAAATGAGGTGACTATTTTCAGTATTCTTTAAGGTAAATTTTTAGCTCCATAAATAGTCAACCTTTGAAGGCATGTGGTTACAGAACGTGTTCATGAACCTTAGCTACATTTCAATTTAAAACATCTGATGTATTACACTCACATGAATTTCTCTAGCTACTCTACAAACATCTTACAAAAGATAATTCTTCTTCCAACACCATGCTAAACATGATAAGCATGATAAACATGAGCAGAATGTTATTACTTGTTTCCTTATAAGTAGATTGGATAGGGAATGCACTAGGCTAAAGTGATAGTCAAACGTATTAAAAGCTGTCATAATACGATTGTCGTTACAAATCGCTTCTTTGCTTGGTCAGGAGTAGAACAAAAGAAAAACGGACACTTCCGTAAAGTATAAGTACTTCACAATTGAAACCAATAACAAGGAATACTTTGAAAACTGTTAACCCCACGAGAAAAATGTATGTGACATAACTAGTGTATTTTAACAAGATCTACATTTTTTGTATATTAAGTTTTTGTCTATCTCTTACGGTTTACTAGTTATGCCAAATTAAGCAAAATTCATCCAGAATAAACAGGTCTTTAGAAGCTATTCTCAGAAAATTCAAGATATTCATTTTATTTCTGATAGAAATGGCTTTAATATGTGGTATTTTAATCAAAATCCTTAAAGTCAGGGATTTTCTTGTAAATCTTTGTGTGACATCCTTGGAAGATACCAAACTTAAATACCAAGTTTGGTATTTAACCGTCTTTTCGTTTTTTGAGCTATGTTGTCCACAGCCACACACACACAGACACAGACACACACACACACACACACACACATGGACCTGTTTCTGAAAATGCTTTTTTTTTGGATTCAGGGGGTTGTAAAACATGTATTTCCGTTGAAATCTCAACATCGAAATTTTGGGTGCAATACCTTCTCTATACAGTATGTACATGGTTCGTATAGAGAAAGTAAAAATCTCATGAATCTCAATTTTATTTTTAATAGATGGTTCTATATGTTTAATTACCAAATTATGTCTGTCTTCTACAGAGATGCAGATGTTTGATATAATAATGTCTTTGACATTGGGTTTCATGGATATAGGAATTTTCTTTTTTTCATCGTAAGTCCAGTAAAGTTTTTAGAATAACTTAGTAGGTAGTTAGAGAAATTTAACACAGCGAAATAATAAAATCAGCTGTACTGTTATATGTTTCGACAATTAATTTTTAAAGTACTTTACATTTAAGTTATAAAATCAGTGAGAATACTCTTAACTTTTCTAATAAGAGCGTTGCAATGAGATTAATTTTAATCTAATGAGTGAAAATAAATATTTGAATAGATTTATTCATAACGGTATTAGAAACATAGTTTGAAACTATTTTTTTGGACATTTAAACATATTTTAAGGCACACAAGCAGCATACAGCCAAAACTTTTTCAACGCTGCCCATTAATAATATAAGAAAAGAACAAGAGGAACACGTTAATCGGGTATAAAGTTCTCATGTATTCTCATAAGAACTTGCTTTCTTTGTATTTATTAAACTATGCTATAATTTATGTGGTTAGTTTGCTTTCTCTACTAACTTCTATGTGCGTAGATAGAAAGTAGAGTATTGATTGTATTTCAACCAAAAATTCTATGCAGAATTCCGTGGAAATATATGTTTTAATGACCACTGAATCCCAAAGAGAGCAACTTTAGGAAAATGTCCGCGAGTGGATATATGTGTGAGTGTGTGTATGTGTTTCTGTGAGCAGCATAAATCAGAAACGAAAAGTCATTTAGATACCAGATACTTAAGTTCATTATCTTTCAAGGATTCGTGGCCTACGGTTTCCCTCGCCACTCATTTCACTAATTTCCCACCATCACGTTTCCCATCATCAATCTCATTTATATGTCATAATCATGCACTTTCTCGTGTTTACTCTGGCTACCGGGCGAAACCTCGTACCAGGTTCTCCATTCTGTGGTTTCGTGCCGTATGCTCCCCGACAGGCTTCTGGTCACTAGGATTTGGCTTGTAAGTCCAAGGGGGATTGGTAGTCCTACAATTACGAGGAGGGTAAGCTGATTACAAAACGAATGTTTCAAGAGTGCAAAGAAAATCAATCCACCTCAAACTATGGTTACATGGAATATTGTTTGAAATATTATATTTTCTCAAAAATGGCTCCATCAGTGTTGATTAAACGGGGGTGTATTAAATATATTACATGACCAAAAAATTTATTTTGAATTTCTTGGGAATAACTCCTGAGCTCCTCTTCGATTTCAAATACTTTCGCCTAACTTTTAAACTGCAAAATATGGACAAAACTTATTACACAAAAAAGTAAATGTCGTATAAACACACAGTTTTGCAGAGCTAACCATTTGCGAGACATTATTGGTCATTGATATTGAAATTTCCAAAACGTATACTTTTTAAGCTGAAAAGTAGTTATTTTGTTTTATCATCCGGGCCATTGTAGGTACACAGGTATGAGAATTTCAATTGCACCACACTGGCATTTAAATAATTTAACTGTCGCTTTAGTCTAGTGAATTTCCTTATTTCCACTTAGAAGGAACTAAGTGACACAACCATTTCTGCTAATTACTAGAGAGAATAAAAGTCTTGTAAGAATAATTTGTTGCAGAATAAGTAGATAAAGTTACATAAATGGAACATCAGATTTATTACATGCATTTGCCCTTTCTTCTTATCAAATTTATAGCATTAAAATTAATTATATTTCTAGGAAAACACTATATTGTTGATATAATAAAGATAATTACGTATATTTTTGTTTTCTCTACACGTTCTATGTACATAGTTCATAGAGAGGGTATTGTAATGCACCCAGAAATTCGATACCGGGATTTCACCGAAAATACGTTTTGGATTCCCCTGAAGCCAAGAAAATTTTTGCAAAAAAGTCCGCGCGTGTGTGTGGGCGTATGTATGTCTGTGAACAGCATAGCTCAAAAACAAAAATACCAAAGTTGGTATTTAAGTTTGGTATCTTCCAAGGCTGCGACACGAAGATTTTCAAGAAAATCCCCCCATATTCAACTACCCTTTACACGGAAGAATTTTTGAAAATTATGATTTTCTCAAAAATAGCTCTAACGGTTTTGATTAAAATCTCTTATGTTTAAGATATTTACATGTCAAATAAGGTGTATAACTTGAATTTTCTCTAAAGACTTCTTTATTCTGGATGATTTTTATTGAATTTTGCATAACTGGTAAACCGTAAGAGATAGACAAAAACTTAAAACAAAATAATGCAGTTCACCATTAAACACACAATTTATGTCATATGCATTTTCTTCGTGGAGTTAGCCGTTTTCCAGATATTCCTTGTTATTGATTTCAGTTTTAAAATACTTAAATTTGTCTGATACGGCAAGTTGTCAATTGTTGGCCACACAAAGAAACTTATTTCAATTCCATAGCAACAATATTTTAAAACATTTGACTGTCGGCTTAGCCCAGTGTATTCCCTTATTTCTCTTCTACCTATAAAGGAACTAAGTGATAAAACCGTTTCTACTAATGTTTCAATATTAAATAGAAGAATAAGCTGATTAACAATAATTTGTTACAGAGATGTAAAGAAGTTATGTGAATGGACCACATTAGATTTTACGTATAACTACATCGTGAATCTGTTTCAAACATATTTTGAGAATGTGTACAAACATGTCCACATTATATATACATATAAATAATGTGGCCAGAACATCGGTTATTGGGATATAAATAAAACAAAACAATGGTGCAGCGTTTGTCTGTATTTAAAGCTCAAAATGCGAGATAATTTATTTAGCTTTTATCACTTACTTACAACTCCTTTTCAAACCACAGAAAGAAAATCTATGCAGCAGAACACTTAAAATCCATGTTGGCTCAGAAGATAATCACACAGAACTGACACATTGCAGACAGGCTGTCTTGCACTAGACTAAATGACTTAAAGCGTCAAATGTCATTCCCTTACATGTAATTAAGTACACGACTATGTAAACAATTTCATCGGATGAGTCACTCAATAGCAACAAACACCATTAAACACTATTGAACTTAGTACATAGTCATAACATATAAATTTTCTTCCTCCAGTTTAGATTAGTATGTGGAAACAAAACAAAAGCTTTGATGTGTTCCATTTACATGACTTTCTCTACAGCTCTGTAACCGATTATTGTTAAAAAGCTTATGCTTCTATCTAATTCATTCTAATCGAGATAAACATTAACAGAAATGCTTTCTTTTAAGCAGAAAGTAATACACTAGTCAAATTTTTAAAAGGTTGTTGTCATGTGGATGAAATCCAGGAGTTAAC
Source organism: Hymenopus coronatus (assembly GCA_030762935.1). Classification (NCBI taxonomy): domain Eukaryota; kingdom Metazoa; phylum Arthropoda; class Insecta; order Mantodea; family Hymenopodidae; genus Hymenopus; species Hymenopus coronatus. The sequence continues at coordinate 62,715,599 of CM060896.1, forward strand.
AAATTCCCGTGCGTGAAAAGTTTTAAGTATTTTAAAACTGAAACCAATAACAAGCAATATCTCAAAAATAGTCTACTGTACCAAAAATATATATACATAAATTGTATGTCTTAAAGAGATCAGCATTTTTTGTGTAGTAATTTTTGTCTAATTCTTAAGGTGTACTAGCTATGCAAAAATTCAGCAAAATTCATCCAGAATAAAGAGGTCTTCAGAGGCTATTCCCAGGAAATTCAAGATATACGTTTTATTTGCCGTGTCTTTAATGTACGGTATTTTAATCAAAATTGTTAGAGCTAGTTTTGAAAAAGTAAAACTTTTCGTAAACTTTTCCATGTAAGGGTAGTTTGAGGTGTGGGGATTTTCCTCAAAATCTTCGCATCCTTGGAAGATATTAAACTTATATACCAACTTTGGTATTTTACCGATTTTTTGTTTTGGAGTTATCGTGTTCACAGATACACGGACGCACACACACACACACACACACACACATATATATATATACACATACACACACGGAACTATTTCTAGATGTCAGTTTTGGATACAGTGCACCCTAAAACTCTATTTCCAATGAAATCTCGGTATTGAATTTTTGGGTGGAATATAATACCTCTCTAAACACTATGTGAATAGTACGTGTACAGAAAGAAGAAAGGGGAAGTTAAAAATAAAAAATCTGATATCCTTCATTCACATGACCTCTAGCTATTCTGAAACACGTTATTCTTACGAGCTGATTACATTTTCTAGCTCGTATGTACAATACATATTAGGTAGAGAAAATATTGAATCCCACCTAAAATTCAATACCGAGATTTCACCGGAAGTGCATGTTTTGAGGACCTCTGAATCCAAAAAATTAGAAAAAAGGTCCGTGTGCATTTTCGTGTGTATATCTTGTCTGTGGGCAGCATAGTGCAAAAACGGTTAAATACAAAACTTGGTATTTAAGTTTAGTATATCTCAAGAATGCAAACTGAAGCTTTTCAGTAAAATCTCGCCATCCCAAAATATCCTTTACATAGATCATTTTTATGAAATTTTCGATTTTCTAAAGAAATGGCTCCAAGGACTTTGGCTTTAATACTGTATAGTATATATATTTACATGGGAAATAAAATGTACACTGTGTCCTGAATTTCTTGTGAATAGCCCCAGAAGTCCTCTTCATTCTGAGTGACTTTGGTATACTGTAAATGTATATTTCATAAAAATACACCATTGTCATATACAGTTTTTTGCGTAGTTAAGCACTTTCGAGATATTCGTGCCATTGAATTTTAAATTACTTAAACTTTTCTCAAACGGGAAGTACTCATTGGTGTCACATGTGTTTTGTTTTACTCCTGGCCATCAGAGAGAACCGAATATCAATGACAATGACATAGTGACAGGTTATGAAACATTTGACTACCACTTTAGCTTAATGTACTCCCTTAGTTCCCTTCTACATATAAGAAAGTGTTATCTTGATTACCACAAAGTAGAGAGAAAAATACAATTTTTAAGAATAATCTGCTAGAGAAGGTCATGTGAATAGGACACATTCATGCTAATTGAGACACACATTAACAGATATAGTTAATTTCTTTGAAAAGATAAATAGCGTAATATATATAGCTAAAGCAATAGTCAAAAGTTTCGAAAGCTGGTCTCTAAAGTGATGATAGCGAAATTTGGTTGTCTTTGTTTGACCAGCAGAAAGAAAAAAATGATTAACCACCTCCAATTTGAGAATAGTATAAGTTTGGGAAAATTGAAATTAAAGACAAAGGATATATCGGAAATGACTAACTGCACAAAAATGTATTTGACATAAATTCTGTGTTTTGACAAGATTCACCATTTTTGTGTTCGGAGGTAATTCCCAGGTTATTCAAGATAAACGTTTTGTAACTAAAATATACCAAATATGTGGTATTTTAAGCAAAATCTTAAAGCTATTTTTGAGAACACAATGTTCCATGTAAAGGGTGTATTTAGGTGAGGGAATTTTCTTGAAGAGTTTGGTGTCGCATCCTTGAAAAATGCTGAACTTAAATATCAAGTTCGGTATTTACGGAGTTTTCGTTTTCAGTTATGCTGCTCAAAGACAACACGTGAGCGGACGCGGAGCCTCCTACTCTCTCTCTCTCTCTCTCTCTCTCTCCCTCTGTTTGTATGTGTAATATCCAGGAGGCCACAAAGTATATATTTCCATGAAATCTTGACATCGATTTTTGGGACATATTTCTCTTACTACCCAAAGAATATAAACTAAAACTCTAATGTGCTCCATTCACATGACTTTCTCTACATCTCTGTAACAAATTGTTAATAATCTTATTCTTCTATTTCGTACAAATGAGATAGTAATTAGCAGAAACGCTCCTATTACTTAGTTCTATCTAAGCAGAAGGAAAATAAGGGAATGTATTACGCTAAATCGACAATCAAATGTTTAAAAATGTGGTTGCTATGGGATTGAAATCCGTTTCTTTGCGTGGCCAGTTGCTGACACTGCTTCAAATTTGATTCCTATATGGTCGAGGAATAAGTTACGTCTTCCAGTATTTCGTCTGCAGAAATGAATTGAGCTGCTATAATGAGTTCAGTTGATGCCAGGCTTGTATAGATGCAGGGGAATTGATTTTCAACATACTTTATAACAGCGCTTTTCCTTCACACTGTGGCCACCACACGACTGCTCACGCACCGGCAACTGCATTTTTGGCTCATGCCCAAAGAATTAATATTCCCGTAGTTAGCATTATATTTACAACCATAATTATACGTGACGTATTATAAGAGATGTTGGAAATTTCTTTATCTACACATTTCTGTTGACTTATCATTTTCACTCACGTGCAGAATATATGAAACATAGTAAGGCCATGTAATATTGTGTAAATCGGTAGGATACCCTAAACCAAGCTATTTTACATATTTTAGAACGTTTTGAAGTTGTAATTCATATAATTTATGATGAAAAGAATGAACCTATGATTGATTGCATCAATTGAATCTTAAGCTATAGCCCCTTATAGTATTCTTCTCCTAAAATGAAATCTCTTAGGACCACAGTCTGTTTTCTTTTAAGTCAATTTTGCTCATTTGTTGCAGCTAGGTTGATATCGCCTTTGTCTTCACGGCAATTCAAAGTGGTTCCCCCTCCCCTTAGGTGCTACTTTCACACACTTTGTCTTTTTAAAATATTTTTACTTTCTTTACAGAACTATGTTTATAGCGTATAGAGAAGGTATTGTAATGCACCCAAAAATTCGATACCGATATTTCACCGGAAAAACATATTTTGGGCTCCCCCCCTGAAGCCAAAAAATAGCATTTTCAGAAAAAAAATGCCTGTGTGTGCGTTTGTATGCGTTTGTCTGAACACATTGCTCAAAAATGAAAAGATCGTTACATACCAAACTTGGTATTTAAGTTTGGTATCTTCCAAGGATGCGATACCAGGAATTTCAAGAAAATACCCCACCCCAAACTACCCATTACAGGAAAACTTTTAGAAAATTTTGATTTTCTCTAAAATTGCTGTAACGATTATGATTAAAATCTCTTATATTTAAAATATTTATATGCCAAATAAAATGTATATCTTGAATTTTCTAGGAATAGTCCCAGAAAACATTTTTATTCTGAGTGAATTTTGCGTAATTTTGATAACTGGTAAACCGTAAGAGATAGACAAAACTTACCGCACAAAAATGTAGAGCTCGTTAAAACACACAATTTATGTTATTTGCATTTTTTTCCTGCAGTTGGCCGTTTTTAAAATATTTCGTGTTATTGATTTCAGTTTTAAAATACATAATACTTTTCTCATAGGGGAACACCCAACCACGTAAAAAATCGCATATCTATACCATTGCAACCACACTTAAAGCGTTGAATGTCGGTTTAACCTAGCGTATCCCCTTATTTCTCTCTACCTATAAGGAACTAACTAATAAAACCATGTCTGCTAATGTTTATCTCAATTAGAATGAAGCAGATAGAGAATAAGCTTATTAACAATAATTTGTAACAGAAAGGTAGAGAAAGTCATGTGAATGGAGAACGTTAGATTTTTAAAACTATTTTTAATGTTACAATCCCATCAGTAAAGCTTTTTAAATGCGTTTTATCAATTCTGGAACGAGATAGATGAAGAACAGATACACTTAAAGTTGATATTTTTATTTACACTGAAATTATTTATCGATCAATTCGATGTAATCTGAGATTAATGAAATTGTTCAGTTATATCATTTTATATATATTATGAATTAAGTTAATTTAATATTGAATCAACTTAATAAGGATTTTATTTGAGTGATATTTTCCTGCAGCCTGCTTTTGAGATAATTTCTCAACGCTCATTCCTTTAAAAACATTTGAAGATCATTATGGTAATTTTTATATGCAGGGCTCTTAGGTTTCTTCTTATAATGTTTATCTATTGCAGCAACGTGCAGCTCGTTTGCAAGAAGAAAATTGACTGAAATATTAGGTATTTAATCATAGATGGAAATATGCATGTTAATAAAACTCAACTAAATGTGTTTCTAATAATTAATATTTGCTTTTAAAATAACGTAGTTACAAGTTGTAGTATCCAAATAGCGCGAAACACGACACTGAAATCCTCTACTTCCAAGAACCACCTCAACAACCGGAAACCAGAATATACGAGATCAGAAACGACACTACAACACCAAGGAAGTACAGGGTACAACGATTGCAACTTAAATGTCATTCAAAATGCATTGAAAGACTTCACAACTGCCATCAAGAAACTCAACGAAGCCATCAAAGAACACTCAGAATACCAAATCGAAAACCTAAAGAGCGTATAACTATCAGATAACATCAAAGATATAAGCACCGCATAAACCAAAATAATCACGGTCTCCAAAAGGTGCACACAAGCAACGGCAGAGACTTTAATGAGATGAAAAAGGATCACTACTATTACAAGAACAAATCAAAGAAGTATTCAAACACAAACCAAAACGACAACACAAATATGCCCTCCAAAAAAAAATGTATTTATACTTTTACCGGTAGCAACAAATGAGCAGCTTCACGTAAAACTAAAACTAGCTAACAAAAATTAATAGCTTGGTTGAAGAGGGAAAAATTCCTAAACCAGTCTTGAGTAGAAATTCTAAATCCATCTCTCCATCTTATCACATCTTATCCATACCAGTTCTGTCAAAGCAGCCCATGTTTACTGTACGTCCGTGAGGTTTAGTATATTTTCTTTGGGATTAATTTGTTGTATTGTCGAGATTTTTTTCCATGCTCATAATATAGTGCATGTATCGCACTATGCCTAAAACTACGCCTATAATTTATTAGATTTTGTTGACCGTTAAGTCAGCATATATTATTTTAAATGGCACACCTAGAGACTTCTGCAGTTTACTAAGAGGACCTATGTGAGGGGAATACATTGAGTATATGCTTGACATACTCACCCCTGGATTTTATACTATGCAACATGCAGAACAAATATTTTTACAGAATTCATTCGTTCTGTTGAAACTACATCTTTAGAAACTATATAATTGTTTGTTTCAGAGCTTAAATATCAAATTTGCTCCACTCACATGGCTTTATTTATTTTATCAGCAAACAAATCATTCTTAGAAAAGATTATTCTTCTATGTACTTCATGCTGATGAGATAAATATCATCAAAATTGGTCTCATTACTAATTTCCTTTTAACTAGAACAGAGACAAAGGAATATGCAAGGCTAAATCGATACTCAAATCTTTTTAAAGCTATCGCTATGGGATTGACTATCAAATTCAGTTCCGTTTGCATGGCCAAGAGTAAAACAAATGAAATAGGGAGGACAGCTTGCCGTTTGTGAAAAATATATCTTAAAATTTAAAGCAATAACAAAGAATATCTCGGAAACCTCAGCTCTAGAAAATGTTATCTATATGACATAATTTGTGTGCTTTAAGGAAATCTATTCTTTTTATGTTGTAACTTTTTGTCTATATGTCACGATTTACCATTTTATAAAAAGCAATGAAAATGAAGAGGACTTTTGAGGCTATTTGCAAAAAAAAATTCAAGATATACATTTTATTTGTCATGTAAGTATCATTAATATACCGTATTTTAATGAACCCAGTTATAACCATTTTTTAGAAAATCTAAACTTTCGAAATTCTAACCATGTAAAGGATAATTTGTGAGCGGTTTCTTGAAAATCTTTGTGTCGCATCCTTGGAATATGCTAAATTTAAATATCACGTTTGGTATTTAACAGATTATTCGTTTCTGAGTTATCGTGTTCACGCACACGCGCGCACATACACACACGAACCTTTATCTAAAAATTTTCTTTTTTATACACAGGACTATAAATTTATATTTTCCGTAAAATCACGGGTTCGAATTTTTGGATGGAATTCAATACATTATCTGCTTAGTACCATGTACGAATTAGAGAAAATAATAAAAACTGCCTTTAAACTCTGCTCATGCAAATAATTTGCAGAAATCTTAAAAGTAATATATTCATTTTGATTGAACTAGTAGGTATGGTGATATACAAAGTTTATTTTTAGAACACCACAGTGGCATTCAGTTCAAACAATGTTGAGGTGAGTAAAATATTAACAGGGGTAGGGCTTTATAAGCAGAGAATATAATTTTACATCCTCAAGCACTCGCTGTCTCTGATATATACACAATCTCTTCTTGGAAGTTGGTCTCTGAATAAAGTATCTAAATATCTCCTTTATTTCACTAAAAAAATTGAAATCCTTTTAGACTGTTTTAAACAATTTTAATGATCATACCATTAAAAGAAGTTAACTTTTGATAAGTAATGCTGCACATGTTTAATATTAAGTTTAATAACAGTATTTAATTAATAATGTCTCTAGCAGTATGTACAATGTACATATTAGATAGGGAGGGTGTTTATCTTCCACTGAAAAATTTCACCGTTAATAGATAGTTTGAGCAACATTAAATAAAATGTTGGGGAAGTGTATGGTGCATAGTATAACTCAAAACCAAAAATTAGGTTACGTTTCAAATTTGGATTTAAGTTATTTATATTTCAAGGATTTGACACGAAAACTTGAGGAAAAATCTCCCACCTCAAATTACACTTTACATGGAATATTTTTCAAAATTTTCGATTTTAAAGAAAATGAATCTAACAGTTTCGATCAAAATACTGTATAATAAACATGTTTACATGGCAAATAGAATATATATATGCTTAATTTATTGGGAATTATCTCTAAAGTCATTTTCACTCTGAATGACTTTTGCATAAATAGGAAACCGTAAGAGACAGACAAAACCTTACTACACAAAAATGCAAATCTCGTTAAAACACAGAATTCATGCATATACATTTTTTTTGTAGAGCTAACCATTTCAGAGATAATCCTCGTTAATGGTTTTAGTTTTAAAATAATTAAACTTTCCTCAAACGGGAAGTCATATCTCCGGGCTATTTAAAGAGAACCGGATTTCATTGACATTCGCAGATCGACTGCTTTTAAAAGTTCGACTGTGACTTTGGTCTAGTGTATTCCCTGTCACATTTCCTGCATAATCTTGTATAGGTCCCATTATATGCAAATGTCCATGCACCGTGTTGTGTGGCCCGTAAGATAGCCAACGCATCTGAGTTTAGATCCGGTAAAAGTCAAAAGAATTTTACTCTAGTTCCGAATTAATTCACAAGCTTCCAATATTCTAAATGGGCCGTATTGTGCAGTATTTGATACTTTTGGTAAACACATCACTGCTTGTAAGTAAATGAGTAATGTCATTGATTAGTATTATGTAGACAAAAGAATGCTCTTCTATAAGAATTTTGTTTGCATAAACAAAGTCATGTGAATGGAACACATCAGCTTTTTTTTCTTTCTTAAATGGAAAGGACCTGAGTCCTTCTGTGATGTGTTTCCCAAAAGTATCAAATACTGCACAATACGGCCCATTTAGAATATTGGAAGCTTGTGAATTAATTCAGGACTAGAGTAAAATTCTTTTGACTTTTACCGGATCTAAACTCAGAGATGTTGGCTATCCTACGGGCCACAACACGGTGCATGGACATTTGCATATAATGGGACCTATACAAGATAATGCAGGAAATGTGACAGGGAATATGAAACCTCCTAGCATATATACTATACAAGAGCGAAGAAATTGCTGTGCACAAATACGTATGCAGGGATCAGGGATCAGGGATCCTGAGGATATAAGAATGGCAAACAAGAAGGATATGTTTTTCGGAACTATAGGATTTAATTACAGAGTATGAGGCTTGAAAGGAATCACATACAGAGTTCTTAAATTGGACCAATAAAAGTCTCTTCGTTTTCATCATCTGCTTCGTTTGAGTATAGATTTGCTACACACCAAGGTGCACAAAAATCAACAGAGCTCATAAATGAAGACACGTTTCACAATTCTCATATCCTCGATTTCAAAAGATTGGGATTAGGATATGGACGGAGGGGACTTGGTACCTAGCCACGAGGTGGGAAGGATGAGGTGAGAGTATACCGTGCGTCCGGAACCAGGAGCGAGGGGTCAGCAATGACAAAGTCCCTGCAGTTTCCAGATAGAAGCATCGCGAGGATCCCACCCCACGAGGGTCCAACGCCCCTGCCAGGGGCGCTTATCCCGGTAATCACCTGAAGTCAGAGAGGGACATAGTGTCAAAATGAGCATCCTTTTTACCTACCACGCCACACCAAGCATCATCGCGACTCTTCCAACTCTGGAAGAAGAAAACGGTATAATAACAACAATGAAAACGATTTGGGAGATAGACAAAACCTACCCAGTATTCGCCTGGCGACCTGAAAATCCCCGAAAAAAAACATAGTTCAGATCCGCCGGCCACGTGATCTCGCGAGCTCCGAAATGCGAACCACAACAAAAATGTAAATGTAGTGTTATTTATGGACGCTTTTTAACTGCTGTGGTTCTCAGCGTCCTATTCTAAATTGGGCGTGAAAGACCGCTTAATTTTTTTACAGAGGCCTCTCTATCAGGCTTGAGGTTCTTTTACGTGCCATAAATCTACGACACGTGACCAATGGCTTTATTTCCCTCCCGAAGGAAGCCATGCTAAGGATTACAGCCGAAAAAATCCATCCTCCTTCGCCGGGTTTGAATCCATGAAGTTCGCATGGTAACACTTTACACCACGGAGGGCGACAAAATACTATTGGTAGCGGTGGGATTCGAACCCACGCCCTTTCGGACTGGTGCCTAAAACCAGCGCCTTAGACCGCTCGGCCACGCTACCGCTGTACAAACCACATACGTACAACCTAAGCCACCTACTCGTTTTCAGAGGAATTAAAAACCTAGTCTTAATAAGACTTGTAATTCTTCTACTAAAGAACGAATACATAAACAATATTATCTGTAATCTCTTTTAAATACAAAGCGACAAAGACGTTTTGCCTTAACTCTCTTTAAACGCTCTTGTGGAAGAAAAATGGTGCAGCAGTTCCCAGATAAATAAAATAGCAAGAATGGATGAGAAACGATGAGAAGTTCACTTAGTAGCGTTAAAGGAACCTTTTACGGATATCTACAGTGTAATACTTGAAATTAACTTCCATTTCCTTATTTCTTATTCCTGAGGCACTTGACATTAAATACATTTGCTGCAGGAAGCAGTTTCTTATCTTAGTGCATTATTCTCTTTGAGATGAGACGTCTGTCTTCAGAAATGTACATTAACGCTGAAAATGGATCATAAATCGGCGGGAGCTGAACTAGCTTTTTGTTGCTTTGTGCAATGAAATTAAAGCTGTGGGAGGTTAATTAGTTCCATTTCTTTATGCTACTGAGCTTAACAAAATGATGGCTAGTGACGATAACAGCACAAAAATCATTGATTGGAATCTAAAAGTTAACTCGTTAGGTATAATTGGTATCCATCATCCGCATCATCTTCGTTGCGATCTGGCTATTTCTTCGTGGTCTTCTTCTGCCTTTATAACAGATAAAGACATATTGACCTGTTCTATCTTCTCATCCAGAATCTGTTTCTATTCTAGATTATGATGTATCGGCATTCTGACTCTTATCTTTTAACTCTTTTCCTTTACAGGGCTAGTGTGGAAGAAACAATTAATTTACAATGATTGATCTCACAATTGGTTGAAATCTATGAACCCCGCGACTCACACACTTAAAACATTTTAAATCACTTGAGCTATCTTTGGAAAAATCTGATGTGCTCCATTACTTTCTCTACACCTCTGTAATAAATCATTTTAATGAGCTTATTGTTCTATCTATTTTATGCTGATCGAGATAAATATTACCAAAAACAATATTATTTCTTAGCAGAAGGAATATAGAGGAATGCAAATGTTTCAAAATATAGTTGCTATCGGATTGAAATCCGTTTCCTTACTATGCCAGAATTTGACAAGTTTCGTAAAGAGAAAAGTTTAAATATATAAAAAAGCTGAAACCTATAAGAAGGAATGTATCGAAAACAATAACTCCATGAATAAATGTATACTACATAAATTGGTGTTGCAACGAGATCTACAATTTTGAATAGTACATTTTTGTCGATCTCTTATGGTTTACCAGTTATGCAAAATTCAGCAAAATTCATTTAGAAGGAACAGCTCTTCAGAAGCTATTTCTAGAAAATTCAAAATATACACTTTATTTATGATGTAAATAGTTTTAATATGCGGTAATTTAATCAAAATTGTTAGAGAAATTTTTTGAAAATCAGCATTTTCGAAAAATGTTTGATATAAAGAGTAGTTGGGGGTGGGGAGATTTTCTTCGCATTCTTGGAAGTTGCTGAACTTAAATACCAAGTAAGGTATTTCGTTTTTGGGCTATGCTGTCCACAGACATATATTTTTTCTAAAAATGCTTTTTTTCCGACTCGGAGACTTCAAAACATATATTTTCGGAGAAATCTTGGTATTTAATTTTTGGGTGCAATAAAATACCTTCTCTATACACTATGTACAAAATAAGGGGTCAGTTGGAGAGTTTAGCATTACTGAATCGGCACGTTGCCATGGTAGCTCAGTGGTTAGAGTAACTAGTCGCCCGTGTCGTGGTCGAGTGGTTAGACCATTCGCTTCTCACCTAGATGGCCTGGGTTCGATCCCAAGCGACCGCATGTGGGATATGTGTGGACAAATCGGCGCAGGGGCGGGCTTTCTCCGACTTCCCCACCACCACATTCTACTGGTGCTCCACCTTCATTCCATGCGTCTTAACTGCCATCACCTGCCGCTCCATAAAGCGAACGATTCAGTCTGACTCCAACTCCCGTCCTACACACAGCTATGGGGAAGAAACAGTTATTTCACTTTTGACACTATTCTTCTACCAATTTATCGTTGTTTACTATCCTTTCTATTAAACTAAAACTAGTACAATATCGGTTGTTTCTTTATTTCTTTCTTCAACTAAAATAAAACAGCTCCGGGAACCTGAGACATCAAATCGAAATGTGTAATTCTTATATTTTTCCGGTTCGAAATTCACTTCTTATGCCCATGGACTTCTAGAGTAATTGCCACGTATTTATAATATTTAAGATGTATTTTTGGGTTCTGTTGATATCCTGATTTCTTCTGTGTTACTGCACATTTTTTGAAGTGTTGAACTTTACTGAACTGGTTTGGAGGGGACATTAGGAGGCATTACAAAATAAGTTTTTAACTATGTTTATATACAACTCTAACATTATTAAACTTTAGTATCTAAGATGTTTTTTTTTTTTCTTGGAGGTTGATATATAGGGAGTTTTTATACTGTTTAACTTTCGCTTTTACTATATATTACTCCGCAGACGATGGCACTGATGATAATGGAATGAAGATGGAGCACCGGTGGAATGCGATGGCGGGTGAAACCGAGAATCCCGCCCCTGTGCCACAACTTTCACTTGTGTTCGCCTGGGATTCTGGGCCGCCTGGGTGAGAGGCGAGAGGCGCGATCTTATGTTTTGAAAGTTGATATATTTCACTTGCTTTCAAGTGGACCGGCAGTTGGCCAGCAGCTTTTTGAACATTGTTTTACGTTGCGCTGAAATTTGTCTCATCTGAGAATAAAATTGTGTTCAGATAATGTCAATTTTTACATACAGGTGGGGCAAAACTACGTAACGGTTTTTAAACCAATGTTTGGTTTGTGAGGTAAATCCTAAAGAGTTAAAAGCTCGCCAATCAAATCGATTGCTACCAAGGCAACATGCCGACACGGCATTAAATTCCTCAAGTGACTCGCATGCTTCTCAGTAAACCACAAGGTGATCTCAAATTATTTGATATGACATACCCCAATGGCGACTTGCAGTACCGAGAGTAGGTACTTTAAGTCCTGGGCTTCATAGTTTAGCCAACTGTTATGTCAATTAGGATTAATTTAATTGTTTTTTCACACAAGCCGTGTGTAGGACAGAAGTTGGTATTAACCGTTACTGAATTCCGTGCCTCGTGTTCTGTGTGTGTTTATGTATCCATCTCTCTATCTCTGGAGATTTTTTTTTATTTTAAGACGTTAACTGTTTGCCCGCTTTTGTTAAATGTCTCTTCTGCTCTATGGACAGATTTCCAACAACAACATTAAAATCATCAAGTGTAACAATCTACCTTCTTTTATTTCCGTAGCATTTCATAAGACTTTATTTTCTGCAACTCTATATACCCATACATACATTTTAACACATGACTTCTTTTAATTTTATTATAAAGTTTATGATAAGTTCAGATGTGATGTTTTAGTCTATTTTTATTGTACTCCAATAAAATAAAAAATATTGCTAAATCTTCAGAATTCTCTCTTATTTTTGTTTATCTTCTGTTTCTGCATAAAAGGCTGACGATAGGATTAATGGACAGTGCTTCAAGATAATATTCGAATAATATATGCCATAATTCCGGTAAAATCTGACGTCAGAAATCATTTGTGCTTTAGGAACACTTATCTGAAATGCTGTTTGTTAATTTCAAGGAGGGGTGACCGGATCTATTGGCTACAGGTTCAAGTTTGCACACTGTGAATAACTTCCACTCCCTACGATTTTGTGTAACTACACATGGATAAGGGGCTGTTATCTACCATAAATCTTCGTTACAAGATTCTGTTGTATTTTAGAGGTTTATACCTCCTGCAGCGTGATTTTACATTTTCAGAGTGACTGAAAATTAATATCTTTCCTACCATAGACAGTCTTAAGAAATAGTTTCTTTTGTGGAATGAAGACCTGTAACTAGATGCCTGGACGGTTGAAGTCCATAGTGGTGTTTTCTGACCTAAAACATAATATTTTCAACAACATAGTTAGGAGAAGTTTACTCGCTTTTAATATTTCTAATTTTCCAACGAAAATTTTACTGGTATATGTTTTTTGTAATGTTTGTATTTTTGTGTGTTGAGTATACTAAACACACACAGATAATAGAAAAAGGAATGACGATTTTCTAACATTTTGTACTACATTTAGAACTAACCCATTCATTACTTGTGACAAGTCTGGTTCTAGAGCAAAATAACGAAGTTCAAATAATATATTGTAACCGAAGCAATATCCATTTTCACTTAAAAGCTGTCGCCCCTCCATGGTCTAGGGGTAACATACTAACCTCTAGTTTCCAAGGCCGCGATTTCAAATCCGGATGATTCTGGGCGTAAAATGTTTAGCAAGGCTTCCCTCGGAACGGAGTCAAAGCATTGGTCCCGTGTCGTAGATTGACGGCATGTAAGAGAATCAGATAAAGAATCTTCTGAGCAAAATGAACCGCCCAATATAGAATTGGACTCTGAAAACCACAGCAATTAAACAAAACGCAATTTTTTCCACTTAAAGAGGTAAGCGAAAGCCAAAATTTACAAAACACCAAAGTACAACGGGAACCAGAAGATAGCTTTTAGAGAAACTACAAGAGGGGACCAAATTCAGAAAATGACACAGCAAACTGCCATTAAAATATGACAATGATGAAATTGATGAAAAATTTTGCCTCGTTTGTATGGAAAGCATTTCGAGAGAGAATAGATACATTGCACTCGATGCAAAATGTGAATTCGTTTTAAATACATACGCGGTGTAAAATGGGACTTTATTTGTGTAAACTGTAAGAACTTTTACCTTAGAATTTGATAGTGAAAGCAAATAACATTATCTTCTTCTTGTGTTTGAATTATTGATTCACTGAACTTAGACTTTGTGTTATTTTCGTTACAATAATTTGTTGCACAGTTTATGCCAACATACCCCAACAGTTTGATAAGTTGGCACAAGTGTTAAAGTTAAAAAGTTAAAGTTTATTAATTACTTTTATGAAGTATTGTTATAGTTTATTTTCCGAACCTACCTAAGGAATTATAGTTTAATATAAATTGACTTGCAAATTAACGTTAATAAAATTAAAGCCAAAAAAACAAAGTTCCAAATTGTAACATCTGGAGCGGGGTCGACTATAAGTATTATTCCAAAAAGGGCAATTCTATAATTTTTATTTGCACTGAAACTAAAATCAAATTTAGCTTGGTTTATATTATTTAGTTAGTTTTGATTACATGGTTGCACACCTGCTTCCTTTTGACCTCATGTAAGCTATGTTACATGCCCTATAAGGTTTAGAAAGATATTGGTACACTACGGAGATTTCTCCTTATTAGAAATGTTAATGACGCATTTTAAAAAGGTACATTAAGTTCTTCTCCTTTCTTGGTAATATGAAAAATATTAGGAATTCCAGAAATTTTAATGAAACTATAATTAAGGCTAGGAAGTCATATAACAGCAAATGCACAGAAGCGACATTCTCAGATGTGACGCTCTGGAACGCGTATGGGTCCTAAACCGCTGTCAACGTGCGGATGCCAAGTTCTGATACCAGTGACAGACATGAATAAGGAAGCAGCTCATGAAATCAACACTCGATATTAAATGTCTTCATTCTGTATCCTAAGCGGAAGAGAGGCGTTACGGCAGGGAACGACGTTTTTGTGAACATTACTGTTAATAAAACAGGACCTTAAGAAGTTATCTTTGCATATTTGGAAGTAAAAATCTGATGTGTCCCATTCACATGACTTTCTCTACATCTCTGTAACAAATTATTGTTAAAGATCTAATTCTTCTATCTACTTCTTGCTAATCAAGATAAACATTAGCAGAAATTGTCTTATGACTTGCTTTCTTGAAAGTAGAAGAGAAATACCTAAGACAATGCAGTTGGCTAACACGATAGTCAACTCTTTTAGAGAATAGTTGTCATGCGGTTGAAGTCCATTTTGTGTTCCATTCACATGAATTTCTCTACATCTCTGTAACAAATTATTGTTAAAAAGTCACATGATGATAATCGAGATAAACGTTAAGAAATTGTCTTTATTACTTGGTACCTGTAAGTAGAAGAGAAAAAAGCTAATGAGTTTAAATCACATTACGTAGCTGCTCGGCAAGCAAACGTTTTATCAAGATAATCATAAGCAGAACTAGTCTTATTTCTAGTTCCTTGTAAGAAGGGAAATAAGAAAATGCACAGGCTAAAGCGATAGTCTAGTGCTTTGAAAATCCGGTCGCTATGTGAAACAATTGAGATTCCGATCTCTTTGCTTTCCAGGAGTAAAAAAAAAAAAAAGAAAAAAACAGAAACGAGAAGAAAGATGTGCTCCCGTTTGAGAAGAGTTTAAGTGGCTAAAATTGAAACTAATAATCCGAAAGATCTCGAAAACGGTTAACTCCAAAAAAAAAAGTATGTAACATAAATTGTGTGTTTTAATTAGATATACATTAAATATGTCTTACGTTTGCCAGTTATATAAAAGTCATCCAGAACGAAAATGTCCTCAGAGATTATTCCCAGAAAATCCAAGATCTACATTTCGTTTGTCATAAGAATATCTAAAAAAATCGGCAGTTTAATTAAAATCGTTAGAGCCATTTTTGAGAAAATCCAAATATTTTCGATGTAAAGGGTAGCTTGGGATGGGGAGATTTTCTTGAAAGTCTTAGTGTCGCATCCTTGGAAGATACCAAACTTAAATATCAACTTTGACATTTAACGGTGTTTTCGATTTTAAGTATGCTGCACATAGGAACATTTTTCAAAAAAAGCCTTTTTTGGATTCAGGGGGTCTCAAAATATGCATTTATGGTGAAATCTAGGTATAACATTTTTGGGTGCAATCACTACTTTCTCTATACACTATGTACATAGTACGTGTAGAGAAAGTAAAAGCGTATGATTAAATTGTGTATTTTAATGAGATCTACATTTTTTCTGTAGTACGTTTTTGTCTATTTCTTACGGTTTACCAGTTATGTAAGATTAAGCAAAATTCATCCAGCCACAAATTCTCCTTGGTACGTAAGAAACAATCAACTGCATCAAGAACTAGGAATTCTTCCGTTACAACAATACATCAGGGAACTAGCAAAGTCTTTCTACAATAAACTTTCTCAAGTCTCTGGAGCTGAGACATACCACATAGGAACAAAAACTCGAAAGAGAACATGGTTAAAAGAGAAATTACTGCAGGACAGTCTACTCAACCAATCCAATGACAGCGACTTTTCTCACCTTGAATAAATTATGTTGCAGCAAATGTTTTATATGTTTTGTGTATATGACTATTTTCATTACTTAATTTGTTACCACACATTTACTGTCATTATTGTGTTTCATTCTTTACTTAATGTTCATTATTCATTGTTACGTATAAGAAGATATTATTTAACAACAGTGAAAATGTTATGTAAAATACACATTTTGTTTTTTACGATAGAGGAGCTTTAGAGGTCAACCTCAACATGTAATTTGCTATTGTCATATTGCTAATTGTTCTCAATGACCTGTAAAGCAATACTGCTAATCGGTCCAAAATAAATTTAAAAAAACATCATCCAAGATAAAGATGTCTTTAGAGATTATTCCAGGAAAATTCACGATATACATTTTACGTGTGATGTATCTTTAATATACGGTATTTTAATAAAACATATTACGGAATTTTTGAGAATATTAAAATTATTTTACATTTTCCCATATAAAGCGTAGTTTGGGCTGGGGGGATTTTCCTCAAAGTCTTCATGTTGCATCCTTAAACACCTAGTTTGGTATGTTTCCGACTTATCGTTTTTGAGTATCGGTTTATAGATACACGAACACCGGACACATAAACGTGTCTTTTTCTAAACACACTTTTTCTTTTTATACAGGAGCCATAAAGCATGTATTTCCGCTAAAATCTCGGTTGTGAATTTTTGGGTGGAATGCAATAGTCCTACCTACGTGCATGTACTATGTAGATAAAGTAAAAAGAAATCGAAAGTTAGAAATAAATTACTTGTTTTCTTTCTGCTTGGCTACATTAGATTTGTATTATTTTATATTCTGAATAATCTATAGGCTTCAATAAGCAAACTTCTGATGTATTCCATTCAATTGACTTTTTCACATCTAACAAATTATTGTTAATAAGTTTATTCTTCCATTCACTTCTTGGTAATCGAGATAAACACCAGAAGAAATGGTCATATTACTTAATTCCTTAAAGTAGAAGGGAAATAAGGGAACACACTAGGCTAAACTGATAGTCAAATGTTTCAAAATGTGGTTGCTATGGAATTGAAATCCATTTCTTTGCATGGCAGGAGCTGAACAGTTCCGTATGAGAAAAGTGTACACATTTAAAAACTGAAATCAATAACAAGGAATATCTGGAAAACAGTCAATTCCAAGAAAAATGTATATGGCATAAATTGTGTGTTTTAAGATGATCTATATTTTTTGTGCAGTAAGGTTTTGTCTATCTCTTACGGTTTACCAGTTATGCAAAATTCAGAAAAAATCATCCAGAATAAAAACTTCTTTCGAGGTTGGTTATTCCCAGAAAATTGAAGGTGTACAGCTTATTTGTGATGTAAATATCTTAAGTATCAGAGATTTCAATCAAAACCGTTGGGGCTGTTTTTGAGAAAACCAACATTTTCAAAATGTTTTGCTTTTAAAGGGAAGTTGGTAGTGGGTTGATTTTATTAAAAATCTTTGTGTTTTTTTTGTTTTTTAAACTTTTTAATATATTATTCACATTTGTTTCGGCTATTTAGGCTCCTCAGCCAAAGTACCTCTTAATAGAGCGTGAACGGTAAAAGGAACCATTTCAGAGATAACACATTTGTAACTTTTAGTTTAGGCAATTCCTAAATTTTTACATGTTATATTTCTACGCACTCATATCTGAAACTGTATTACGCGTTCACTTATACAGAAATTAAATTTCGCGCACACTAAGACCAGCTGGGCTCGATCCTATGCGACCGCCTGAAGGATTTGTGGTGGTGCTCCATCTTTTTTTTTTTTTTTTTTTCATTTAAACATAATTCTACTAACACTCGTTTTAAATAACTACCAAAAATAAGTGCAAATAAACCATAATCTTCTAAAACTAAAACACAAAGGATAAACATAATTAATATCGGGTTAATGAATCCTCAGCCCGTATAGTTACATTTTTTTTTTTCAATTCTGGCAAAGCTTTTTTTTTTTTATACTAGTTGGCCATAATAGTTTTTTTTTAATCACAGAAGCGGGAACCTAACAACATTGTCAGTGCTTCTTAGTGTGGAGGTGATAGTCCACCGAGGGACTAACAATATTAGGTGGTAACCTCAAACAGGGTCATAAATGGCTGCATATCGCCGATAAATCCGGACTTCATCAATTTCCATCGTTCTTGTCTCAGGAAGCCGAACCAGTCTTCCCTCTTTGGCACAGTGTCGATATTCTGTTTCCAAATCCAATGGAGTGATCCCCCTACCAACCAAATCACACTACGTTGAAGGTAGGTATTCGGGAAATGAAATTCCAGGCGCCAGAGTTTCTCCAGGCACGACGGGGTCTCTGGCTGGCACCATTTGGTTAGATAGCTATTAAGCACCAACCAAATGCCAGCAACCTGCCGACAAGATATAAGGCGATGCTCCAAAGTATCAACGTTGGAGCAGAGTGCACAGAGGTTAGATTGTGCTCGCCCATGTCGCCAGAGCTTTTCTGCTGTCGGTATGGTCTCATTTAACACTTTATAAGCCGTCTCTTGCCAATCAGTTGAAATATGTTTACAGAAGACATTCTGTCAAATAATGTTCCATCTCCGAGCATGTTTTTCTTCAATCCTAGGTGCAAGCGGAGCAGCAGTCAATAGACGGTCGTGGTTCCGGGTTTGCTCAAATGCTGTGATCTCCGTGCATGTGTCCAAAGGCGCTTCAAATGTGTGACGATAGATTTAAAGCCGGAACGTACCGTATAAAGATCCTGCAATTGCTCCTCCCAGAACGCTCTATCGATTGATGAACCATTACCACTGAGTGATCGGATGGCAGTTTTCCCCAATAATGCCAGACATTTCTTTGTGACTTCCACTAATCCACATCCACCATGGGAACGTGGCAAGCGGAGGTCTGTTCACCCTGTATGCTTTACCAGTCCATAAGAAACAACCGATAAGTTGTTCAATTCTCTGTGCGTCATGTTTTGTAATCGGCAGAAGCTGTGCTAAATGCCAAATTTGATTGAGACCATAGGTATGAATATACCAGATGCGCTGCAGCAAATTCAAATTTCGAGTCCCCTCAATGGATAAGGAAGAGTAATGGTGTCGTCCACATTTTCCATGAAGGAGACATGCAGGATTCGTGTAGTGGAAACAAGTTTCATGCCCAACGGATTAAGCGGCTCTGGCCAGTTTCCGACTACCAATATCTCCGATTTGGCCACATTTAACGCTGCATCTGACAATCCCCTATACACCTACAGCCCATGCTGTAATGCTGACATATCTAGGTTATCAGCAGCTGCAATTGTCACATCGTCAGCATAGGCGGTGACAGTGAAGCGCTCATTATACACAGCAACTCCTCGGAGGGTGTCTTGAAGAATCTGGAGTAAAGGATTTAACGACAGGCAAAACAGTCCCATAGATAAAGGGCACCCCTGACGCACTGACCGGCTGATTAGAATCGGGATGGAGAGCCATCCGTTCCACAACACCCGAGACTTCGCTGTTGTGTAGAGACCTTGAATCAGTTGAACCGTCTGCACAGGAAAATGTGCTGCTTCCAAGCATTTCCATAAATATTGATGGCGCACTCTATCGAAAGCCTTTTGGAAATCGAGACTGATCAAAGCTGCTACTTGATGTTCCTTTCGGAGCTGCATTAGTACATCCCGAACTTCCGCTAACGTAGAAATGATATTTTTCTGTGACATCGCCGCCTGATTGTAATTTAATATTTCAGCATAAGCACCTTTCAGTCTGTTAGTCAAGACTTTAGCGAATAATTTATAGTCCGCATTGAGCAATGTTATTTGACGATAATCATTCAGTGTGGTTGCCCGAGCTGCCTTTGGGAGTAATACTATAATGCCATCTGCAAATGTGTCGGGAAAACAAGCTGTATCCCACAATTCCACAAAGATTGGCATAATTGCGTGTTTTATGATTGGCCAGCACGTCCTATAAAATTCATAGGACAGTCCATCAGGACCCGGAGACGTGTGTTGATTCGCCTGGAGAAGAGCATCTAGCACTTCACGTTCGGTGATAGGTATCTTGCGAGACGTCAGTTTTAAACAACTGACGATCAGCATACATATGCGATGTGCCTTGTGCTGGTTCCTCGTGAAACAAATCTTGGAAATGATCCGCAGTTAGTTGAAGAATGGCTCTTGTCCCAGAGCATGGGGCTCCAGTGACAACATTCTGAAGGACTTCTGGATAATTTGCTCGACCCTCCTTTCTTTCTTTAGCAAAATAATAAAATGAATGTCGTTCCTCATCGTGTATGTGCCGGGCCTTAGCTCGGACTTTATGGCCATCTAGGTGCTGTAATTGTTTCATCTTAATAATCTCTTTCAGTCGTTTGATCGCTGCCGTCTCGTTGCTTCGCACACAGGTCCCCTAGGGCCTCGTTGTAAAAAAGCATCAATTCCTTTTTCGCCCGTGCCAGCAAAATACTCCAGTATTAAAAAAACGAGCGGATCGCCGGTTTTGCAATTTCAGTCCACCAAACACTTTTCCGGGGTGCGGTTCTGAAGGAGGTTTGTAGCTGGTTCCATTTAACTTTAAAGTGCTCCAGGACTTCTGTATCCTCTAAAATGACGTTATTAATCTTCCAGTAACTCGGCCGGCCTTCCGAATGCTGAGTTGCTGAACCTGGAGTTGACAGATGACGGCATGATGGTCGCTAAACGCCAACGGAATAACGCAAATGCGGTGTACAGCAGTAGATATCCCTGGAGAAACATATATACTATTTAATCGAGATGCGGAGGTGTGACGAAGAAAGGTAAATGTTACAGCAGTGCCATACTTTATTTCCCAGGCATCCTGAAGCTGGAGCTGCGTCACTAGCTGATGTAACATAGTGCTGAAGTTGGGCGCACCTTTTTGGTCCTTAGCATGCAGCGTACAATTAAAATCACCTGCGAGGAAGTATTCCTTAGCATGCTGTAAATGTGGAATTAAATCATTCTGAAACAACCGCTCTCGTTCCTGTCGATGTTGGGTACCTGCAGGAGCGTATATATTCACTAACGCAGTATCATCTAAGGTCGCAGAGATGATCCTCCCCGAGGGGTCCATTTGAAAGTTCTGTAATTGAAGACCTTCGCGATAGGCAATGGCCGTGCCCCTTCCGTCTGATCCCAGATTGACTTTATAGTTATAACCATAAAGAGCATCCAAATTATAAGTGTTCACTACTTGCAGAAACCAGATATCAACGTTATTCACTCCGAGGAAGGTGTTGAGCAGTTTCTGTGACACAAGATTGCGACAACAGTTCACATTTAAAGTCGCTATTGATCTCAGATAAGTCATACTAAGATGGCACGAGCACAAGGACAGTACCAGCAAGAACAGCACCATCAAATACCTGCTATCAATACTACGAACATTACTGGCTGGTGTTACTTTCTCCATCTGAAGAAATCTGTGTTGCAATATGTCCGCGAATCCTCGGTTCATCAGAAGAACTCCTTCCTTCCCCTCCAAGCGTAGGAAGAAGTAACGGGTCCGTATCTATCTTTACCGGGGCGGAACGAGAGGGTTGGGTCCCACCGGTCGCCACTACTGGATGTAGAACTGCGTACTCCACGGGAGTAGACTGGCTGCCACCGGAGTGACTGTGTTGCAGTTCGCGAACTTTTAGCCTAGGGTCTCGTACAGAACAAGAACCCCATCCTGCAGGTGAAACTGTGTCTCGGATATGAGGAGGTACGTTGGGACAACTGGCCCCAGAGCGGGCCTCAACAGTAACCTCCGCTGGCAATTGCGCAGCTTTCTGCCCTGGTGCCAGCCCTCCACCATCACCGCAGTTAGAACTCCCTGCGTCCCTTCCAGCATCCCGGGAATCGCATGACGACCTGCTTGCTGTTTCCTCCATGCTAAGCGACGCAGATGACACTGCCGTCTGCGGCTCGCTCAAAAAAGTCGATGCCACTGGCGTCATTAGCTGTTGTAGAGGCTGTTCTGCCGGAATAGTGTACTGCTGTTCTGCCTCCATGTCTTGCTCAGTTTCCAGCTGGCTGCTCCTGGACAACTTTGCACCACTCGTTTTGCGGAGCTTCGCGCGCTTACCACTGTGTTGTCCAGTCGGCCGTTTCTCTACCCCTGCAGCTACATCAACAACTAGTGGATCAGAACCGACCTGCTCTATCCCCTAGGAGGTGGGCGGAAAACCGCGTTTACCCGCGACTTCGCGGAGCACAGTTGCACACTCCCTATGCTGCTCATGCATGGACTCATCCTGGGTCGCACCATGCTGCTGAGGTTCAATTGACACGGAAGGCTGTACACTGACATTCAAAGGTGGGAAACTGTCATTCTGCTGGTCAGTTACCGGAGAAACGGGTGCCAAGTCGTTCCGATGTCCAACAATCACCGGGCGCACATTAGTGGAGCGGTGAGGGCAGACTTCCTTCAAATGTTCCACACTATTACAGACATAACGAGAGCGTGGCTATACAGCATAAGACACGGATAATCTATAGTTGCCAATGACAAGAAAGCTAGGAATAGTCGTCTTCAGTTGCATTTTAACCGTACGTATACCGTTAAACACTGGAACACGATAATGACGGCCCCATTATTCTTTTCGAACTTCATACACTGTCCCATAACGTTGCAGTGTTTGCTTTAACACCTCATTCGGAAGTTCAGGTGGAACGTCAAAAACACGCACAGATAACGCATTCCCGGTCGCGTGGTCAAGTATTACTTAGTTATTTCCCTATTCATGTAGGTGAAATTCATTTCGTCCGAGAAGGTATTTAAAGTCTTCTCTAACAGGAGTGGTGATATCAGTTTTACGTAAATTGCCCGTTCACTGGCGATTAACTGAATGGTATCCACTTGCTCCGCATTTAACCGTAAGGTATCAGCAATAAAGTCATGTACCTCATAAGCTGTCGGTCTCGTTGCATTTAACGCAAATTTAACTCTAATTGTATTCTTCCTGGCGTACATTTTCATTTTTCACAGAGAAAGCACTCTGTAACACACAAATATAACACAAAAGTGTTGACAAAGGGTTGTAGACAAAGCGCGGTAAGTCCCTCTTGCACTCACTCGCTGTCACTGCATCTCCACTTGTAAACAACACTAGAGCTTCCTGGTAGCGTCCGCACAAACCAGACTGTGTTGCATCCTTGGAAGATACTGAAATTAAATATCAAGTTTGCTGTTTTGAGCTATACGTTCATAGACACACACACACATACACACGGACAATTTTTCTAAATTTTTTTTTGGATTCAGGTGGTCCCAAAATATGTATTTTTGGTGAAATCTCGGTATTGAATTTTTTATGTTTATTACAATACCTTCTCTCATTATGTGGGTACATAATATGAGTAGAGAAAGTAAAACTTGTTAATCGCAGCATAAGGAGCCACGTCCCAGAGAGAACTGAGGAAGATAATGGAAATGTCTTCAGAAAACCTTGTGTCCAGAGAAGTTATCTCCTATTAACGGACTTAAGTTTCGACTGAAAATTACCTTTTTAATTTTACCTTTTCTATCACGCATGTACAATGACCATAGTTGATATGGAAAGTATTGCATTCCACCTAAAAATTTGATCAGGAGATTTCATAGTAAATACGTTTTAGGCTCCCCTATAGCCAAAATAATTAATAAAAGATACGTGTTTGTGCATGCGGTGTATACGAACACGATAACTCAAAGACGAAAAGTCGGTAAAATACTAAATTATGTGTTTAAGTTTAGGATCTTCCAAGGATACGACACGAAAATTTTGAGGAACATTTCTCCACCGCAAACTACCCTTTACGTGGAAACATTTTCGAAGATATCCAGTTTCTCAAAAATGGCTCTAAACGATTTTGATTAAAAATATCGTACATTACGATATCTTCATCGCAAATAAAATGTATATCTTGAATTTTCAGGGAATAGTCTCTAAAGCCTCTTCATTCTGATGACTTTTGCATAACTGGTAAATTGTAAGAGATACACAAAATCTTACTACACAAACAAATGTAGGTCTCGTTAAAACACACAATTTATGTAATAACATTTTTGGAGATACTTCTTATGTTTGTTTTCAGTTTTAAAATACAAGTTTTCCCATAGGAGATTTTTTTAAGCCCTGTTTATGCAAATAAACTAACTTCAATCACATAGCAACAGCTTTTAAAACATTTGACTACCGATGTATTGGCTTATTTCCCTTCTACTTATAAGGAAGTAATTAATACGACCATTTCTGATATCTTAACACGAAGTAGAAGGAAGAACCAGTTTTTGTTAAAATAACACTGGAGAAAGTCATGTGAATGGAACACATCAGAGTTTGTAATTTTATTATATGAATATTTTATAGAGTTTGCTAAACTAAAACTACAATATCTATACTAAAATTAGGCAGAAGACTATGACCATTCCAAGGATGCGAAAAGAAGATTTTCAGAAATTCCTCCCACCCAAAACTGAACCCTTACGTGTAACATTTTTCAAAGTTTTAGACTTATCAGAATTAGATCTAGTGGTTTCAATTAAAATGCCACATATTAAACATATTTATATGCAAATAAAAGGTATATTTTGAAATTTCTGCAAATAGTGCCTGAAAGCCTCCTCATTCTGGAGGACTAATGCAAAACAGGTAAACCGTTAAGGATACATAAAGCTGTAGATCTTGTTAAAACATGTAATTTGTGTCAGATACATTTATTTTATTGAAGTTAACATTTCCGATGTTCCTTGTTATTAGTTTCGATTTTAGAATACTTAAAACATTTCTTAAACGTAGCGTCGAAATTCGTTATTCTTTTGTTTTACTCCTGATCATGCAAAGAGAGCTAATGTGAATCACATAGCAACCATCGTTTTAGCCTAAAACATTAGCTTACTTCCCTTCTCTCTACAAGGATCTAAGTAATAAGACCATTTCTGCTTATGCTTATCTCGATTAGCATAAAGTAGATAGAAGTAAAAGCTTTTGTAAGAATATCGTGATAGAGAATCGGTAGAGAAAAATGTTATTTATGGACACTCTTTAAGTACTGTGGTTCTCAGCGTCCCATTCTATATTGGGCGTGAAAGACCGCTTAATTTTGCTCAGAGGCCTCTTTATCAGGCTTGAGGTTCTTTTACACCCAAGAAAATCCATCGTCCTCCATCGGGTTTGAACCCGCGACCTTGGGTATATGAAGTTAGCATGGTAACCATTACACCACGGAGGGCGATTCGGTAGAGAAAGTCATGTTAATGAAACACATAAGATTTTTGCACACAGAGAAATTCAGAACTTCGGGATTCTGTATAGCGCCAGATAAAAGAAAGCTGTAAGGTCTTGGGATGAATCTCACTAAATACCTACAGGGAAAGAAAGTTGTCAAGCTAATATACTGTTCATATGAGTGTGTATTGCCAAACTTAACGCAACAGAAATAAGACAAGTAAATTACACATTAACATTTTGGTTAAGAATTGATAAATATTATACGTTGAAAGAAGCGTTTAATTAATTATTCATACATTTTCTTCACATCCTATATTAAAACACGAGAACTGAACCAAATATGTTATATGCACCAACTTATGTTAACAAAATTCTCTGGATTAGCACCAGAAATATACGGGCAAAACAAAACTAACAGTAACCCAAACAGCATGAATAATTCGATAACCGTCGACCAACAATACTGTATCACGGACAGTTCAGCTTAGCCTACTCAGCGATCCCGCTAAAAGAATATTTTAGCGTTAACATGACTTTGCTAACCACATTTTGTAGCAGAGTAGAGTTGGGTCGAGCGATTCATTTTCAGTAACCGATTCATACGATTCGTTCATGCAATATGAATCGATTCATACGATTCGTTCACGATTCATTAATCATCGCCATGCCATCTGTGTGTTCATGTTAAGCTATCTCGTTTTTACACGGGGATGTTAGTCATATGGCAGTTCCTATAGCATAAAAACTGTAATTTATATAAAACGCTGTACTCTTTTGCAAACATTAAACGAAAAAAGAAAAACCACATAAGAATTTGTTTAAATCTAAAATTGACACCTAAGCTTCGATTGCATGGCGCCAGGCGGTATTTGTGTAATGTTAATCAGCAGAGTAATTATTATTCATCACTGCCGCGGTTGCACGCTAGTAAGTAGTATACTTTTTATAAATACATCATTATAAGGCAACGCTAGTACCCAGAATAATTTTTATTTTCTTCCGAGGTAATTTTAATATTAGAGGTAAGATGTTTCTATTCCTACATTTAGTATAGGTTATAGTATATAAAACAATGCCGTTAAATTATAATTTAAACGTAGATATTAATTTATTTAATCCTGGAATTCTAAAAGTTCTGTTTTCCCTCCATTAACAATGTTGGTATATCTACAACATACAGTCACACAATACAATACAATGTATTAGATATTTAATAATGTTCAGTGAAATAATTACTGAACATTAATCCTTTCCTTATATGTGGTGCTGTAGCTTCAATGGAAATGTTTACGAATCGATTTCTGCGCTTTCGAGTGTACGCTATTGTTTTTAAAAAATTAACCATCATGTTAACTCCGTATCGTTAGAACTCAACAATATTCTATTTAATGGCAGTGGTTTTCTGTTTTCTCTAACCAGAGCCAGACACATGATAGAACATCAGAATCCATGGTAATTTTCAGTACTCACTCGGCACGGCAATCACGGAATGTCAACCGTGCTCGGCAGTATTCGGCCGCCCTCGGTTTGGCAAACGCAGTAACCTTATGCACAGTTCGTTCATGAATCGCTGTCTTTTAGCCTGCCTGCCCTGGTGCGCGATTCACGATTCGTTCCTGAATCGTCTCTTTGTCTTTTAGCCTGCCCAGGTGCACGATTCACAATTCGTTCATGAATCGTCGCCTTGTCTTTTAGCCTGCCCAGGTGCACGATTCACGATTCTTGCATGAATCGCCCTGCTATGCAAACAACCTTGTGATCCTGACTTTGTTATTACGATAGGCACTAAGAGCTTTTTTTTTTTTGGAATAAAAAGAAAACAATGTTAAACTGAACGTATTCTTTCCCCATTATTCTGGAGTTTTCTGAATGTTACAATAAAATTGCTCTATGAAATTCCACTTTAGTTGTGTTGTATGAGATATATTGCAAAGTATATACATTTATTATTATTATTATTATTATTATTATTATTATTATTATTATTATTATTTAACACCTGTTAATAAGGCCATGTTAGAACACAGAGCATTGTATCGATTTCCTTTCATCAAATTCCAGGAATCTCTTATAAATAATTATTTAGATTGTGTTCCTCTTTACTTTCGCGTACATATTAGATAGAGAATGTATTGCAACCCACCTAAAAATTGGAAATGGAGACTTCACCGGGAACATCTTTTGAGGCCCGTTAATATAAATGAAAATTGTGTGTGTGCGTTCGCGCTCGCGGGCGCCACTAAACAGCTTAATTAACAAATGGAAAGTCAATTAAATAGCAAACTTGGTATTTAAATTCTCTTATTTTCCAAAGAGGCGTCATGAATTTCAAGAAAATCACCTAGCAAATCATCAATTACTAAAACGTGTCGTGAAAGAGGAAGGTTATAAAATTGCGAGGCATGAGTTACCCCTTACATTGCATACCAGACTTCAGTTTCATTTCATTGATTTTACCGATTAGGCCACAAGCAAATTTGTGTATGCAGTTCATGTTTGCATTCAACGTACAGCTTGTTGAATTGTAAGGACATCTAATTTCAAAAAAATTATTAATGGCAATATTAATTGCACTATATGGTGGTAGATTATCTTATTGAGAAGCTGTCGGAGGAATTCACAATTTGGTAAATGATCAGGAACATGAAGGTTAACTTTTAGAGAAAATTCCTTCATATTACTTGAATAATCAATTTAATGGTGCCTCAGAAACCTGACAAAAACTTGTTTTCTGTTATTAACGTTCTCTATCCAGTGTGTGTCATGGTGAACTATCGTTTTCCAGCTAAAAATTTCAGTTGATATTTCATCAGAAATTATGTTTTGAGGTCCCCTGAATTCAAAAAGGTATTTTCATAAAAAGGACTATGTGTGCGTGCGTATGTGTTTATGTAGCTGTGAACGAACAGCATAAATCAAAGACGAAAAATCCGTTAGGTAAATGCAAAAGTTGATATTTAAGTTCTGCATCTACCTACGATGTGACTCTATATATATGTATATATATATACATATATATATATATATATATATATATATATATATATAGAGAGAGAGAGAGAGAGAGAGAGAGAGAGAGAGAGAGAGAGAGTTAACATTTCCTACATATTTTCTGTTATTTTTTCAGTCTTTCCATATTTATACTTTTCTCAAATGGAAAGTCGTTATTCGTTTTTCTTTATGCTGGTCAGACAAAGAGAACAAAAAGGTTATTGCTTTAGCCACGTTACAATAAAAGTTATTTGTAATATGTTGGAGCTTTTTTTTTTTCTTTCTTTACGTAAAATTAGTTTCTGAAGTCATATATCTTGCTAACGTAGTGACGATTAACCTGTACATATATTTTATTTAATATTCTGCATATATATATAAAGCAGTTGTAAATTATAAACTTACTTTAACCTGTACAATAACTCATCTAAAATAAAGACGCTCGTTGTGGCTTCGGCAATGATCGGCAGTGTTCGTTTTCTTATACATACATTTTCTTCTTTAGCCTTGTGGCTTCAGCTCTGTAGGCTTTTCACATTATAATAAATGGTTAACACATCGTGCTCACTCGGCAGTTTCCATCGAAGCTCGTTTTGGTACTCCGAAAGGTCGAAGCAAAAGAATACCAAACCCCAATGGCTGATCACGATTCTTCAATTCTGCGATTCTTTTTGAACGACGATACCTACTATGGTTGACACGATTCATGCAATTCTTTTCAACGCATACGATTCTTTTCAATTTATGCGATTCTTTTCGATTCACACAATTCTTTTTGAACAACGATTCATATTAAGACTAGCACAATTCTTACGATTCTTTTTTAACGACGATTCATGCTAAGGTTGACACGATTCATACGATTCTTTCCTTGTACTCGTTCATGAATCGCCCCATCTCTATAGCAGAGGACAACAAGCTAATCGAGCAGAGGACAACAAGCTAATCGACCAGAGGGCACCTGTTCGATGCAAAGGGTCAGTGACAGTGAAATACAGCCAGCTATAAAGCGAGTCTAGTATACCATGTAAACATTCCCACCCTAAAGTATCTGTATTCTTCTTCTTCTTCTTCTTCTTCTTCTTTGTAGTTTCACGCCTTTTAACCTGGTAAGTCATATAAAACAATGAATGTAAGCGATGAAATGCTGTTCAAATGAGCCCAAATTCAATGGATCTTAAAGTTACTCGATATTTGTGGGTACCGACTGCGCGCGAAAGCGTGACATTTTCCCCACCTGCGCGCGAGCTTCTCAAGGGTAAACAGACCAACAGCGCGCGAGTGGGTATACGACAAATGCGTCAAATGCTTATGAGTATTTCTCATGTAAGTAACAGGAGTGTGATACCACTAATAAATAATGTTAGTCATTTGTTTCAAGAATAGTTGTGGCTATAGGTTATAGGGATGATAACACTGTTGACGACTGTCGATTGTTCCGATAGTTGTGGCCATAAGCTATAGGGTTGGTAACACTGTTAGAGACTGTCGAATGTTCCGAGTGTATAAATTGGCGTGCTGTTTATAAAACTATGTACTCATTGTTTGTGTTTCTACAGAGCAATGGATTCCAGCGCTTCTCTGCAAGTTATGAAAAGTCAAAAGGGGCAAAGTTTGGTTGCTATAGATGTATATACATTTCGCAGAGGTAGAGAAACACAGCGAGGAGTATCGTGGGAGTGCACTGTTAAAACATGTAAGACCCGTATTTATTTAAATAAGACGGCTATTCATATTTTATTCTGTAATGAAGTAAGTCATAATTTCGAAAACGTTCGCTAGTGATCACGATAAGCGAAAATCCCAGGAAAAAAATAATTATCCAGGTACTCACCCTAAACGAGATTCTAACTCGAGACCTCTAGAATGTGAGACATGGCCGATATCCCCATATTACAGGAGGCGGGATATTATTATTTTTGCTCTTCTTTCCCTGTCATTAGTTCGCTGAAATCCTTACCAAGTTTTATGCTTCATAAAAACGTTTTATGTGTGATACATACGTGAAACAGAATCATATAGACAGCTTTGTGGATAATTTCAGGAGGCATTTCCTAATATCCCAGTTCCAGATTCCATATACAGGTACTGTCAGATGTTTATTTAATATGGTTAGCAATGGGATTGTTAAACGCTAAGCATAATAAGCGAGAATGGAGTGTAATAGCGGAATAAATAATTTATACAATTGGACCATAATTCAAATACTCACCATAGATGTCTTTGAGACTTGATGCACAAGCAGATATATCAAAAAATTCGTGAACCTGCTACATTTTAAAATTGGAATCGTATAGAATGACTATCATTCAAGAATTACAACCTCGTTATGTTGAACACCACTTATGTAAAGGCTAGTTAGTGCATTATGTTAAAGATTTTAGGTTTTGACTCCCACCCCTCCCCGTAAAACACGCGATTCGGTCCTGCTATAAAACAACAGCTCTGTACTAAAGCTGACAGGGAAATCTTGCATTCATACGACAGGAAGCTGCTGGAAGTAATAAGCAAGCACATAGAAATATCTCGGCTGCTTCTTCTAAGACATTCTACCAGCTTGTAAATTAAAACAATCTACTATATTGTTAGTAAACAATATCTGAGCTAAATCTGCACCGGGATATAGTTCAGAAACAATGCGGTGCTTGCATACAGGGAAGTATCTAAAATAAATCTGCTAATACATGCTTTGGGCAGCCTGCATGCATTACCATGCGTCACATTAAAATGCACGGTAAACATTTATTCCTAGCTCAACTAAAAGGAAAACCTTCTTACCTAATGGGAATAAAGGCAACAACATGACACAAAATATCAAAACAGCAAACATTGTGAAACTGACATACACACTTAAAAATCCCTGAAATGAAATAGATATATACATACAAGTATAATATGATATATATGGATAAATTAGTGTATTTAATGTTAGAGGTAATGAAAAAGCTAGAAATGAGCGGAAGACGCCTAAATACGTAGATTTAGCTGTTATATAATTGAAAAGAACTACGACACACAAGCTTAGTTTACTTTTTACATATACTCTATATATGTAGCAAATAAGAGACATTAGTAATTACAGAAATACTACTTGCAATGTTTAGTTACATATTTAAATATGTATATAAATTTCTTAGTAATCATTTCCATTTTGAAGCTCATTATAAAATATATTTAATGACAAAAATAATGTGCATTTGCACAGTAAAAGTCCACTAGCTATAAACCAAAGGAAACATTACTATATGACTATTCAGGCGTCTTCCACGTCTACAGTTTTGTTACTATAATAATAACAGAGCGAATGGTTGTGGGTTTATGAAAGAAACCGGTTATGAAAGCACAAGAAATACTACATGCAGAAGTTTTTCTAAATTAGATCGGAAAACTTAGTTAACTATTTTGATAGGTAGAGTAAGAATGAACAATTCAATGCCACAGCCGGGATTTGAACCATGTTCTCCTGGTCCATAGTGCATTGCTCTAATCAATTAGCTATCCTGGCAACATGCACAATGTCGTAAGTACAGTAAGTCCCGGTCGTCATAGTTTAACTATTAGGTGAATTAGATTTAATTGTTATTCCATACAAGCCAATGATTGTTTTTTCCAACTTCACACGGCTTATGTGGAAACCAATTAATACAGTTAATTATTTAACTATTTTGATGCCGTTAATTGGGTTCTCTACTATAACTATTGGTGGCTTATTAATTATTTAGCAGTGTATAGTTAAAGAATACAAATACTTATTAACTCATATATTTAGCAGTGTAAAGATCAGCTTGTAGCAAAGCAAAGCAGAAAGTTGACGCCAAGCTAGGAAAGTGGTGTGAGGGGCTCATTGTTAACAGAGTTTCTTTTGTCCAGGCACGTACCAACGACTCACGCCGGGGCAAAACCTTAAAATTCGGAAAGAAGTAATTTTCCATTATATAACATATGTCATGTGGGTGTTGTGGTACATCCTGGGATGAAGACAGTGGATTTTGGGTAATATATACGTCAATTGCGCGACCTTTCTGTCCAATCAGAAAGAAGCCGCCATGACAGTAATTTTAGTATATAGGAAGAAGATTACGGCACATCGTAGCTCTCTGTCTCTGTTTGCTGTCTCTTGTAATAGTGTCATGCTGAACGTCACATAAGTTACAGCTTCGCGCTAAGTCCAACATTATAACTCTTAACGATACTTGGTAGTTAACAGCACTCTAAGTCAAGTATATTTAAAGTCAGTGACGTGCATTAAAAGTAAATTGTGAAAAGCGGAATCAAGAAGAAGTATGAATAAGTACGTGTGAATAATCAAGCATCAGAGTTCCTAGTAAATAATTTAGTTAACAGAATTGTGAAGCAAGGTGCTTATCTCACGCCTCCTGGTTACAATAAATTCAAGGAAAGTTACCTGTGTCTACATCATTTATAAGATCACTCCCTGAACTACCCCCATTAGCTGCACCACCCCGAGAGGGTCAACTATCGTGTAGACTGAGCAACGCCGAGTCATCTCACCGGTAGTAGATTTACTTCAACAGGTTAGGTCTACTCATTGTTAGTGGAGTGAATCTTAGAGCACCGCCAACGTCATCACAAATCTGGGCACGAAGCCAAGAACGCTGCATCAGGTGCTCCGAACGTGGTGATCAGTAGAAGACACCTCATCATAAGTCCGCCGCAATTTTAAAATACCAATGACATACGAAACTTCTTTCCAGTGAAAGAATATGAAATCCAGTAGTACTGTGATGGAGTTTAGAGAAGGACAAGAAATGAAAAGCAAGGAAATTTCTTCAATTGGATCGGTAATACACTGGCAAATCCTGTACCGAAAACTGATGTGGTGTTTTAAATGTTTTTCTTTTGTGGGTATGATACTAAGGGTGTTCAATAAGTTCATAGAAAATCTAAGAAATTACACTCGTAACATCAAAATTAGTTGTATTTGCTAACCGTTGTCTCTTATTATCTGACAGTTAAAGTTTCATAAAGCTATATGCAGCACTCAACTATCTTCTGCTTTTTTAAAAATATGCAAAAAGAAAATAAGCTTTGTGTGTTGATTAAAAAGGCTGAACACCTAAAGAGATGAAGCCGAGTTGGGTGAAGTTCATGGCACACCAGCTCCTGCATTTGCCAAAGATTTACAATTAGATAGATGAATTTAAACGTGACCTTACATCCACAAATGATGGACATCGTTCCGGATGTCCAATAGAAGTGACTTCTTCCGAAATAGGTGACAAAATCCAGAATATGGTTTTGAGTGATCGACGAATCAAAGTTTGCGAAATAGTAGAGATAAAAGGCATACCCAAGGTACACTGTTCTCAATATTGCACCAACATTTATGTCTGACAAAGGTCTCGAAAAGATGGGTGCCGCGTTTGCTCTCAACGGATATTAAGCCCAATAGTGTGATCGATTTGGAAACTGATTTGGCACTTTTCCGTCACATCCTGATGTGAATGAAACATGAATATATTACTACACTTCAGAGACAAAAGTACAGTCAAAATGTGGGGTTTTAAAGAAGACAAAAGTGGTGAAATCTGCAGACAAGGTGATGGCCTAGGTTTTTGGGATGCACGCAGAATCATCTACATTGATTACTTGAAGAAAGGAAGAACGATAAATGGGGAGTATTATGCATCGTTATTGCTCCAGTTCAACGGAGAAATCAAGAGAAAACACCGTACTCTGGCAAAGAAAAAGATCCGAACGATAAATGGAGAGTATTATGCACCGTTATTGCACCGGTTGAACCGAGAAATCAAGAAAAAAACACCCTCATCTGGCAAAGAAAAAGATCCTCTTCCATCAAGATAATGCAAGTGGGTTTTGATGGCGAAAATTGTAGAATTAAGATTTGAATTACTACAACATCCAACCTATTCACCAGAATTGACCCCAGTGACTTTTTTAATTTCCAAACTTGAAAAAGTGGCTTGGCGGAAAACGATTTACGTCTAACGAAGAGGCTATCTCCCAAACAGATACGTATTTTGAGCACCTTCCGAAATCCTATTTTATGGAAGGCTTTAAAACAGTTAGAGAAACGCAGAAAAAGTGTATCGAGCTAAAAAGAGATAAGTTGAAAAATAGAACAAGATAGACAAACAAACTATTTATGGTAAATTTTTAAGCAATTATTGAACGCCCCTCGGTTTAATACGACCGCTATTTCTGTTATGGTTCTCCATCAACCTGTGTCTCCCCTAACTCTGTTCACACCCTTCATTCTGCAATCCTCATTCTGATCATTTCACGAGGCACTCCCGGGCTGACCCTCAGTGTTGTTCTTTTGTTCTTTTGTTCTTTTGTTCTTTTGTCTTGTTTCATTCTTGTGTCTTGCTAATACCCTTAAACAGAATTCTCTCTCTCTGACTCGGATTTGCACTCAATGTTTCTTGCCAATCGTTCTGATTTTTAGTAGAGTTCCTGAGTTACCATTACTGATCCACTGTTAAAAGGAGATGACGAAATCTCCTAATATATTTGAATTTGACTAATCTACAAATTTATTTCTCCAAAAATTGAAAGCAATGGCAGAAGCATAAAATGCGGCACCTTAATCTTGATTACATATATACTTATTCCTCATTAACATAAACGAAGCTCTGTATCAATTCATGTCCTCAAATATAGCCAAAATTATAAATTCAAGTGGGAGAGTGTCGTAAACCGGTTTTATACCAAGTATAAAAAGCAAAGCTTGTAATTTTGGTATAAATATTGGAACATTTTCTATAAAACTCTTAACAATAATGAGCGTTAGGTTGGTTTTTGTGCGCAAGGGTGTGTGTTTGTGTGAATGTGTGCGCGCGTGCTTGCGCGCGGGAACAAGCCTTATATATTAATCCCATTTTTTATATTAAAAGGGCTATAAGTAGAGTAATACTTTTCTCGATTGGAATATTTAGCATATTATTGCAGGGAATTGCGGTGAATTGTTTTTCTTTGATAGTGTTTAACGCCCGCGTTTACTACAGGAGATGGCACTGATGGTATATAGAATGACGATGGAGATCCGGTGGAATGCAATGGTGGGGGAAATTGGAGAACTTGGAGAAAACCCCTCCATACGACGCTTTATCCATCACAAATTTCACCTGCGGTCACTTGGGATTGAACCTGGTGAAACGGAGTAGTCTAACCACTCGGCCAAGGCGCGGCCCCAGTTGTTTTGTTTTAACAGGTTTACATATATTTACTGATTTCTTGACAGCTAGGCTTGGCAACACTACTCGCAGTTCCATCCGCCACACCGAGGGACTCACATTATGGAAACTAGGGTTCGATTTCCGCACTGGCAACTCTGACCATGGGTTCTTTCATAATTTCCCCTGGTTGAAAAGCAAATGCTGAGGTGAATTCCTTTCTCCACTCATATTCCTTTCATCTGTTTCATGATATTAGGACCAAGCGGCGGCGAGTTGTATTGTGGCTTGACGGTCAAATTTGCACTGTAATAAGATTTCCCCCGGTCCTTCCCTGGGACTTTCCTCTCCCTCGTCAATACCCAGATTTTCCAGATTGTAAGTGGCTAGAGGAAAGCTTAGACGCTTTAGGGTTGGTATCACGTTGGACTAGTTAGAAATCCCATTGTTGCTAGCATATATCGTTGTTCGAATCCGATCGCTCTTGAGTTTCCGCTTCATCCTTTCTTTCGAGAGGTCATGTTGTAAGCAGAAAGGGCACAGTAATGCTCACGAGCAATACTGTGCTCTGGTTCCTGAAGGCTTCATCGTCTGAGCGGTTTTTCTCTCACTCAACCCCTTACCCCATGGAAGAGTGTGTACAGTAGAGGGCAAAAATACGAGTCAATGCATTTGGTTACCTATAATGTGTTTCTTTATTTAATGTGCAGAATACCCTTATCATGTGTTAGTTAACTACCCGGACACTTATTGGATAAAATAAAGTGAGTGAAATGGAAGCATTTTGCCTTAGTGACTAGAAGACGCCCGCTAGACGCTGTCACTCAAAGCCTTAGTTAACGAGAGCATAAGATAAACGTTATATTAATCGGTTGTCTTGCAAACATTGCATCTTTTTGGGAGGAAGGGCCTTTGTTTAATTTTATTTAATTCACCCCTCATCAATCAATCCAATTCACCCCTCATCAATCAAACCAATTCACCACTCATCATTTAAAGGAACAATGGACTTGGTCAACAAAGCGAAAATTATTGATAAAGACGTATATGAGCAAGAGTATATGACTGCTGAGCTATATGAGGTATTTGTAAGAACAGGACCAGATTGATGGAAGAAATACCACGATGGGGGTTAATGGAAATGCTTGATAAACAACAGTAGAAAATCATAGTAAGACATGATTTATGCACAAATGGATTGCGTAAAAAAAAAAAAAAAAAAAAAAAACGTCGCAATTTTGCAATTAATTACAATTCCGAAGTAGTTTTGAAACGGTAGAAAAAGCTAAAAGGAAGATTATTGTTGTTCTACCATTATTTCCTTATATCATTACTAAACAAATATATCCGACTAATAGATGACCAGCTATTATATTGGCAGAAAGTCGAATTGCTGGAATAAAAAAGTCACCGTCATGGCAACCAAACTACCAATATTCGATTTACCAATTCGTTGCTCTTCCATTTGAGCTATGAAGTCGATGCGGAAGGACAGGAAGCTGTCCATTGACCAGAAATTTACCGTTGAAACGCCAGGAAGTCTCAACTTTTCATGAAGCAACATACGCATTGTTGATTTATATATTTTTCATTCTATTTTTTCTAGTTTACGGAAGATTAATCAATAAAATTATTTTTTTTTTTATTTTCACAACGAATCTGAAACTGTTTTGGACCCTAGACTCTGGTGCATTCCGCCACCATGAAAAAAAGCAACTAAGACAATTACCTGTCAAGCTAGAACAAGGTGGCACCATAAATATGGAGGAGCTGCTACACTAAACCTTACTAATTTAACAGGCGTTTCCTAAAAGTGGCACCTTAGTAAGCACCTTAGTGAGATCAGTCACAAGTATTCAAAATGTTCATTTTGCCTTTCGGTTACAAAAAAGCTACACAAGAATTCAGTTTACTTACTTAAGGGTTATCAACTGCTCAACAAGTTTTCCAACTGGCTTTGCTGTATTCTTAATTTTGTTAAATAAGTAACTTTATCACTATGAGTTGAACTGTTGGATATTTTGCTCTTAATTGGTATTCAGTTTTTCTTTATAGCTGAGCCTCAATTACAAAGAAACAAAATAAGATTAGGCAGAATCACTAGTTTTATATAAGGGTTACAAAAATACTGTTCGATAAATTTATTTTTCGGCAATTCAAGTTATTGTGTGAAAACAGGACAAGTGTCATAGGGAATTTATAGTTCACGAGATCACTCTATGCGCCACATGGTGACGAAAGCGCAAAGCTCATAATGGCGCCATAGGACGAAATCATAGCTTGCGGACGTGAAAATGGAATTTCTTTTATGTACAAATGACATTACACGGGATTAATGGCTTTACTTCCCTTCCAAAGGACTTTTACGCTGAAATAATCCATCACCCTCCACCGGATTTGACTCCGCAACCATTGGTATTAGAGGCTAATGGTAACCACTAGCTTATACTAGAGCACTACTTTATTGACAATCTCAGCTTTAAATTTACAAGTCCAGACTGCAACCGTCCAAAAACATTCCTGTGTTTAAGCTCTAACAAGGGCAGGTGCATAGCAACAATACCCACCGGCCTACTAGATGGCAGCCGACGACCAACGGACTGCATCACAGAAGGGGACTTTGCAAGTGTCAGATTTTCTGAAAAATCCATCTATTCTGCACCGAAATAACATTGTTCTAAAGTCACACACCGTGACATCTTTTCTAGTGTACTTTTTAATATGGTTCATTCTTGGAGTTTATTTATGACCAATGAGGTACTGCTCAGGCTAATTTTATTGTGTTATTGCTGTACCTGTACTCGAAGGTAAGTTAACGTTTTCATCTAAGCATAGGCACACAAATGTCGAATATTCTGAAGAAAACAGGGGAAATAAACACTTCTGAGCTCTTAGGAATAAAGCTATTGTTAACTTACGATGTCAACGGACATGGCATGAGAGCCCCAAGGCACTGCCCCACTCAAGCACGACTACTCATGCCCTTACACTGCGAATGTGTGAGAGAACACGTGGGGGAAGAAATCCACACAGAACATCATTCAGTGAAAAACTAGCCACAATGAGTGAAGAACGTTCTATCCAGGCATTTAATCCTGAATGGGAAGAAAAGTATTTCGCTATCCCTGAAGGTGGAAAAATCCCCTTGTTTGGTGTAATTATACATCCTTCATACTATAATATTAAAAGACATTTCATTAACGCACATCGGAATAATCTAGTGCAGAAAAACTGATTGTATTGGCTTGCAAAAAGTGTTGGATAATTCGTGAAGGGATGTTAAATAATAACGACTCCATAAATTTGTTCTGATTTTTATAACTTCATTAGAACTCTCAGTTTATGACGTCCAAATGTCACCGATCGAATTTCAGAAATTTTTCAATTTGAAAGAACTGAAATAAAACTTCAAAAGGTAGAGGACTCCTTATTAGCATAAAACAAATATAGCAGGAAAGACATTTCTGAGTCAGCTGGTCGAAACTGATCGCATTTAATTTGCTTCTTACTTAATTTTAACTAAATAAAGGTAGCTATAAATATAAGTTTTACAATAAAATTTATAGGAAAGTTTAGTAAATCCGATTATTTCAATTATAATTCAGGTTACAATGATGGTGATGATAAATATTGAAGCGCGCTTGGGTAGCGTGGTGGTAGCATGTCTGCCTCACGTTCAAAAGGTCGTGAGTTCGAATCTCGCTTAGGGTGAGTTACCCGGATAAGGTTTTTTTCGGGGTTTTCCCTTATCCTGAGAAGACGAATGTCGAGTAACTTTAAGCTCCATGGACCCCGAGATCATTTGAGCATCATATCATCAATTGCATTCATCGTCCGATATGACCAAACCAGGTTAAAGGACGTTAATCTACCAAAAAAAAAAAAAAAAAAAATGTTGAGTGATCATGGAAATGTAAGAGGAGTAGTTCCTTATTTCGACATCATTGAATTTCTAGATCTTGTATTGTTAAAGGAGGGAACCATAAGTAAAAATGTATTTAGCGCTATTGTAAGGGTAACTAAACAATGTGATCTCCCCCCTCCTGTAATAGATGGAGTATCTACCATAATGAGTCAAAAGCCAGGTGTTTTAGGAACGCTTCAAGATATTCTTACTGGAAATGGATGAAATCCAAAGGCATATTGAAACACTGTGTGCGAAGGCAGCAACGTTCGATACAATAATTCAGTGGTTGCGCGAAATTTTGAATACCAAGGTCGTATTCATTTCGTCATAGACATCAAAAAAATTATTGAAGTTCGAAAAAAAAATCCACTTTTGATTTGATCCGATTAGATCTTCGCGCTTACCGTTTTGCTTAGTTTCACGAATTTTTAAAAAAATATAGATTCTGATTACTCTTTCTGGTCCACTATTCTAAGTTAGGCAGCTAAGCAGGGGGTGTAATATATATTTTTAACAGATCGGAAAACAAAATTCATAGCATTTAGTAATAACTTGTGATTTGATTTGTTGAATGATTTAACAGTGCACTGCATAACTTAAATACAAACTAAAAAGAAATGATCATTTCATAATTACGATGACTTATGACCTAAAGGTTTCGTGGAGATATTAAGAACCTGGATGTATCAAATTTAGCATGACGTACATTATTTTCCAACTAGGTTCCATATGTAACAATAGTCTGACCTCCTTAAGAAGAACAAGACAATTTTTGGAAGACATATTGGAAACATTAAAAAATCGATCTGCTAAGTGAAAACTATAGACAAAGAATGGAAACTGTTAATAATTCATTTTCTAGTGTACGGCCGCGCGGTTATACCACTCGCCTCTCACATAGACGGCCCGGGTTCGATCCCAAGCGACCGTATGTGAGATTTGTGGTGGACAAAGCGGCGCCGGGCGGGTCGGGTTTTCTTCGGGTTTTCCGGTTTCCCCCACCATCGCATTCCATTGGTGCTCCATCTTCATTCACGTATCACCAGTGCCACCGTCTGCAGTGCCATAAGTAGTTAAAAAGGGCGTTAAACACTACAAAAATTCCAGTGTTTCTGTTGTACCTCTCATACACTGCAGATGGGATTATTTGATCTCTGCGGACGTCAGAACTCTGGGACTAGATTTGTTCCGTACTTTCCAAAAGGAAGTTTCCAAATCTGTCTCCCTTTGGCAATCATATTGTTGCTATGTTTGGGACAACTTATGTCTGCGAGTTGTTTTTCAGCAGACTGAATAATCTTAAAAGCGTTTCACGTATCAGGCTGAAATGATAAATATTTAGGGCAGTTTTTGCGATTGCAGTGCTCCAAATTGAATGAGTAACTAATGAATAATAACACGGTTGAGGATTTTACCTTTTTGCTTTTGGTCTTAAGTATGGAATAAGTATGCATACGTCTTATGTCATCTGAAATCGATACCACATTTTCAAGTTGTGTAAATTTGCTATTTTGGGGGGTCGTGCCTAACATCTGGCCCGTATTTGACGGGTGCAATTCTCTATCAACACTGATTTTGATTTTTTGGACATCCTGAGGTTCACATTTTAATTCTCCCAGGGTTTGGAATAATTTCCATGTAATTTATCAGGATTTTATTCTAAGGATATAATTTTAGAAGCAGTTTCTTTAAAAAAGTTAAATATATTTATATATTTTTTGTTTTCTTGTGTCAAGAGTTGCAAAACTCAACAGTTTGAGTTATAACTCTTAGAGATGTTCCTAATATTCCTGCTTATGCACCAAAGATAAAATATAATGCTCCGATGTCTTTATGATTTGTTGAGGATACTCATCGTTGCGAGAGGTAAAATGGCTGAGGTTGAATAGCTGGGGCTATTTGAAGCTAAAACCGGCTAGGTGAGCTTCGTTTTACCCCTATTGCTTATCAGCGGAGACAGTGAGCGATTCGCAGTCATTGAGAGGGTTACTCTCGTCAGTTCTTCACTGGCCGGCTTTAATTTGAAATAACCCCATATGTTTCTGCAACAGAGCTGTTGACTCACCTGGCATTTTGGTCATATATTCCTTTTATGTATTTTTATGTTTTATAGATTCGTTTACCTTTTTAATGCTTTTCTCACATTTTAGTAAATATAGCGTCTATCTCATGAAGATTCTCGCAGAAGTGATTGAATGCCAGGCTCTGTCTCCTTGGTGGCTGAGCTAAGGCTGAGTGACTGACTTTGGGCTTAAAGAAATACTATTAGCATTGCTTTTTTCAGAACGTTATGAAGAGGAACCAATGATGAGAGCAGATACAGAAAATCGTACGGTTCTCTCTGATAATTCTGCTGCTGCTCAGTAGCCATTGAAATACTGTCCTACCACAACATGTGAAGTGAGAGAACTTTCTTTCAGTGTAAAAACATATTTACTGAAAATAAACATCAATTCACATTAGAAATTATCCAGAAGTATATTTCTGTTCACTGTAAAATTAATGAAGAAGTCTAGAAGAGAGCATATAAACGTTTCAGTACCAAGGCAATGTATGTACAAGTTTACTTTTATAATATTTTTCAGTGTCAAGCCTATTTATGCTATTTAGTTTTAATACGAGCTTAATTCATTATTTTTAAGCATTGATTCGCTCGGAAACTACACTTAAGTAAAAGTTTAGCATAGAAAATATTTTATGTTCCTGAATTTAAAATGTCTCTCTTTTTGCCTACTTTGAGTATTTTACCTATATTGCCTATTATCAATAATTTTTTGCCTGTTTTACTTCCTTTGTGTGCCCAAGGATCCTCAGTCTGGTAATGAAGCAGTCCAGTTTCAACACAAGGGCAAATGACTAAGTAATTCAGTTTAATCTGCAAGTTATTTGTTGACTGCACTGATTAATGGCATTCCAAACCTTGCAAGATAAAATGTGTAATGTGTAAAGTAAATAATGTTACCATCACATCTGCTTGCATTATGTTTCATTTTGTGTTTGTAATACATTCTAAGATAACGCAAAAACGCGAAAAAGTGTGTATGACACTGATCAACCTATACGTCTATATTGCACGCAGAGGAAGAAAGTGACTAATGTAAACCGTTCAAATATGCCTTAGTGTGTCATCTCTGCGGGTTGCAAAGAGAAACGGCCAAGTCCACGAGCAATGTTGTAGTATCTTACATAAAATTCCTGAACGCGGTGTTTGCGCAAGTGCAGGTTTGTTAAGGTGGCAATGAGTAGTAGGTTGCCAGAGAACCTTTGGACTCCGGCCAAGCCAACCATGAGGGTTTCATCAAGGAAGCTCTTAGATAGATAATCATGGTTCAATTGTTTATGAAAATACGACAAAGAAGGCGCCAAGAAAGAGTTTTGCACACCAAGAATGTTAGATTGTTAAAGGGTAAAGTAACGCGGTTATATACTTTCAGTTAATCCTTAACATACTGTGTATCATGTTAGAGCACTTCAGTGTCCATGTTTCTCTTACAACCAATTCTTACCTTCTTCCAGCTTTTACATAAATTGCAACTAGTCTTAGCTTTTCAGAGTCCCCCGCGCTACCGATGCTCTACCTTCCTAATATGTAGCATTTACCTAAGTCGCTACAATACGCTTAGAGGAGAACGCACAACCATCCGCCCTTTGTTAGTAATATATTACAAGATAGTATTTTATATACTAATACATTTAAAAATGATGTAAACCTATTTTTTATTTTATTTTAAATTTTAATATATCAGTGAATTTAAGCCTGTTCCTATTTGGCATGTTAATATTACATAAGGTATTTTATTAAGGATTCTAATCAAGGGACTGAAAAGAGTAAAGTTGAAGTGCCATAAATTATATATATTAGTAATTTATGTCATAACATTATACATGAAGTCCTTGTAGTGCATCTTAGGTAAGGAGCTTGAGAAAAATATAAGAACACAAAAAACAATATAATCAGAAATCTGAAAAATAAGGTTCCATTCCTGTACACCCAGGTATCTTTACTTTTCTAAGGCATTATTGAAGCCCCTTTAGTACTAAATTTGGTGATGAAGCCTCATCCTTTGCCTCTATGAAATGCTGGTATAAC
This sequence comes from Hymenopus coronatus, assembly GCA_030762935.1. Classification (NCBI taxonomy): domain Eukaryota; kingdom Metazoa; phylum Arthropoda; class Insecta; order Mantodea; family Hymenopodidae; genus Hymenopus; species Hymenopus coronatus. Next base: position 62,759,508 of record CM060896.1, read on the forward strand.
GAGTTTAATTATGGAGGATGTAGATGGAGGATGCCAGGAAAAAATTATTGCCGGAAGTATTTTTAGCTTCAAACAGACGAAGGTCAGCATTCTGGGATTTGATTCTAAACAGCCAAAACTGGCCAACCCTAGGCACATACTTAATGGAAGTACGTGTACTAAGAGATAAAATATATGTGTAAATATTGTATAATCTTATTTGGTGTTTGACTAATATGTGGTGTAGTTGTGAGTACAAGTGTGTGTGTGTGTGTGTGTGTGTGTGTGTGTGTGTGTGTGTGTGTGTGTGTGTGTGTTATCAGAGTTCTTTCTTTTATTGTTCTGTGGTTCTGTTGTTGTAGCGCGCGTGCATGTGTATGTGTCTGTGTGTGTGTATTTCTAATGTTGTTAAGAGATATAAAACATACATGCAGATATTTTATACTCAAGTATTTTTCGATAGTATGTACGGTCACCCGACCCATGCGACTGTGTGACGCAATTATTGTATTAGTGTAAACTTAATAAAATACTACTACTACCACAAATGTTCAATAAATACAATAGTTGGGCTTCAAAAACGCATATAAGGATGTAACATGTGACGAATTATGATTATGCGTAAATATGAACCGGATAGAAAACAGCAGTCGACTGCATGGATGTTTCAAGATGAATCAAATCCAACAAAAGTTATTCCCACTCGAAGCACTTCAAAACAAATAGAAACTGCCTCCGTGGTCGAGTGGTCAGCGAGCTGACTTCTCACCAGGTTCGATTCCCACTGGGGCGGGGGATTTTTCCTTAACCAGAATCATTCCCTATCACCCACAGAGGCTGGAAGTATGTATGTGAGAGTGAATGTGTGCGTGTTTGAGGAAATAAAATAGTTTAAACCTATAGAGAACGAGCCTCCGATAAGACCTTAGATGTTAAAGGATGCTATATACATAAAAAAAACAACACCTTTTTTTTTTTTTCAGAAAAAACTGTTCATGTGGCAACAATGACTTTAGAGAAACTAAAACGGTCAATTCTGAATGGTACTCAACTAATTTTGCGGGAAATCTTCGAGGAAATATGGGAAACAAACAAGTACCGTCGGATCGCTCATCAAGACAATGCGAGTACTCATATATATCTTCTAACAGCCACTATTTAAGCGCTCAAAAAATCGAACTGCTGAATCATTTGTCTTGATTTGGCCCCCAATTACTTCGTTTGGTTCCCGAACACTAAAAATAAAATGCGTGGACAACGATTTTCATCAGCACAAAAAGTGTTTATGCGTTAAAAAACATGTTTTGGAGGTGTCTCAAGCAGATTAGAAAAAATGCTATGACAAATGGTTCGAACGCATTCAAAAGTGTATTGGTCATAAAGGAGAATACTTCGTAAACAATAAAGCAAAGAATGACTGCTTTTTTATGATTGTTATTAAAATGTAAATAGTGCCTCTCGTAAACTGATCATCTGCAAATAATAGTGAGTGCACAGTCTTTTGTCTAACTAGAATTCCCATTTCGCATTATTCTAATGTTTCAGTATCTGTTGGATATATATTTTAAACAAAATAGGAGATGCGCTACACAATATATAATAGTACGTATTGCATGTATTACTAAAATATTAATAACTAATGTTTCCTTTGTGATTCTCATAAAAATTTCTTTCGAAAATATTACTGCATGTAAATGTATACCCATTTAACGATTCTTTTAACTAATCATGTTTGCAGCACACAAAACTCAAGATATTTTGAACTGCAAATAGACTGTCTTCTATATGGTCTTTCAAAAGTCTCTCAAACTTTAAAGAGATATAAATATAAAATTTGATATAAAATAGTCACATATTATGCTAATGAGGTTTTACAAGAAATTGGGAAGATGTCCTTCGTTCCCTTCTTCAACATACACAATTTTTTCTGCGGCTCTATGTACAAATTTTTTTAGATGTTTTGGAATATAAGAGATTCTTTTGCATCTTTCAGTTGCTGTAGGGTTGTTGGATGTTTCAGGAAAACTCGCTCTTTAAGGTAATGCAAATGTCGGTCACATTGAGGTCTGAATGTTGCGGCGGTCACTTTGTTGGAACTGATGACACAATCGCCAAATATCTGAGTAATTAATTATTTTACAGTGTGTAGAGCACCCCAGCAACAGTAAAATCATTGATTGTGGCCGTGCCGTGGTCAAGTGGTTAGACCACTCGCCTCTCACCTAGGCAGCCCGGGTTTGATCCCAGGTGCCCGTGGGATTTTTGGTGGATTTTCTTCGGGTTCTCCGGTTTCCCCGCCATCGCATTACATGTATCACTATTGTCATCCCTGCATTACCATATGTAGTAAAAGTGGGCGTTAAACGCTATAAAATCATTGATTATCTTGGCATTCCAGGTTTCTTACCAGCAACAGAACCAGCTTTCTCAAATTTCCTGATTAAATACCTATAATTACGCATGGAACATGGGCCTGTTCCTAAATTGTTAAAGAGTTCTTAATTTTCTAAATTAAAAAAAAAAAACACTCCTCTTGCTTTTATGATTGCATTGAATTAGCTGTACTCGTTCATTTAGTGATAGACCCATTATTTTTAAATTACAAAATTACTATTATTCAACAAAAATGTACCTATGATAACGGTGGAGTGATAAACATATTAAAAAAAGAAAAAAGAATAAACCTCATTTCTTGCTCAGTATGTAACTCCTTCTGTTTCTATCCTATATAGAATATAGAATATTTAGAGCGCTTTAAAGTTTGAAGTGAACTTTGAAAGGTCCTATACGTTATTAAAACAAATATTTTCGGATAAAACTTTCCAGACAACTTCGTCCTCCCGCAACCAAGATTACTACTTGAGTCTTTATGGTTTGAAGATAAATGTTACCCCTACTTCACGGAGATAGATATTTGTTTGCTACACCCGGGAATTGCGATATTATGATTGAGAACTGAACATTGAGTTGTCGAAAGCTGATAGTTCCTGCTGTTTAATGATATTTGTAACTATAAGCTCCATATAATTGGACAGAGGCTTCAATTAAGGACTTTGATGCTCTGGAAGCATATCCTAGGTGCTTTAGATAACTTTGCCGTCATTTAGTTCCTAAGCTCCTTTCAATATAAATTTGCTACTGAAATTAAATATAGGTTATTGCCTAAGACGCACTACAAAGGTTATAAGGTTATACTACTTTATTTGTACTCTACTTACCACTCATAAAGTTGTAGATTATGGGGTTCACTGCACTATTGGCATAACACAGCCAATGGGACAGCATTGCAATGGCTACAGTCACGTGGCCACTGGGGATTCCCATTGTGTACCTGCAAAGAGGTAGAAGATAAAAAGTATTATCTATTATACAAAAAAGCATAAAATGTTATTAAGATTCCCTTAGAATGAAACGACATGTTGGTAGATCCGCTTTTGCAAAAGGTTGCAGCATATTAAACTAGAATGAAATGCCCCAGAAACAAAAAAATCTGAGGTGTTACATTCATATTACCTTTCTCTACCTATTGTGCAGCAGAATATTCTTACAAAAGGTTATTCCCCAGGGGTCTACTACGGTATGTACGCGTTTGGCGCACAAGGGGGTTCCCGAGCCGCTCACCGCCACTTCACCATGCCCATCTCCATCCACTTTGCCACGTTTTTTATACTACTTTGTTTATTTGTTTTTCACGTTATCACCCTCTTTCCCTCAGGGGCTATTTCGATAAGTATGGTTTGGTGCACCCTTGGTCCCAAGCCACATCCTCACCTCCCATCCCCCTTTGTTTACTCCATGCTCTTTTTTTTAACACTTTCGTATCTTTCGTATCTTATTTTCCTCCTCTTGGTTTGGTCTTTATTGCTGTTCCCTCCTGTCACATTTGCACAGGTATCTTCTTCATGTACTGTCATAGCCATACCTTTTCATGAAGCTTAAACTACCTTCCTCTTCTAGGTTTATTATATACTTATATTAGGCTAGCTATCTAGGATTATTAACACCTGCTTCACCAACAGGGATCTTTCCTATCTCCGTGGTCCTTTCCCACGGTTTCTGCGTGGACTCCGACTTGTGTGCTCTTCGGAGGACTCTTGAATGAAGGTTGAGTGAACCCTTCTCACTGCCCCTCTTTGAAAGTCCAGGTGCGGAGCCCATACCATAAGTCAAGAACACCCACGTAGTCCTTATTTAGACCCGCTTCTCAGATGTCTCCTTGACTGCATGTCAAGGGGACAGATTTGGAGCTGCGACGTGTTACCGCTGACTGGAAGTGCAATGTAATCAACCACAAATCTCCTGAAAACCCCTGACCCTGTACGGCCAGGGGACGTATAGCGGAGGGCCACAGGCGGTGTCTTTCTTTCTTCACCCTCCTGATGGCAGCCTGACGCCGACAGTTCCGGACGGGGGTCCTTTCATCATGGCTACTCCGCGCACTTCTTTGTCGTCAGAGAGTGGGGCTCTCTCTGGCGCGGCTCCTCAGCCCCAAATTGACGACCTTGCAATGAAGGCGGCCTCTTCCCCACGTCCGGCTTCCAATAAGAAGCGCTGCTTTTGACCTTGCTACAGTTTTTGGCACACCTAAAAAAACACGGTTTCTTGTAATGGGTTGTTCAGAGGAGGGCAAGTCTATGCATAGTGTTAGTGCATGTCGATTAGCCCTCTCTCTTTGATACACTGGTTGGTCCTCTCCGTACGGTAACCCGACAAGGTAACGGCACGCTACTTCTCGAGGCGAAGACTGATAAGCAGATCGACTTGCTGATGTCCCTCAGATCCGTAGCTGGTATTTCTGTGACCGTTACTACACACCTAACCTTGAACTTGTGTAAAGGTGTGGTCACCCACGAGGTTTTTGCCAACGAGACCGATGAGGATCTAAAATCTTCTTCGAACCGGAGGGTGTTGTTGATATTTACCGCGTAAAGCGCAAGCTGGAAGGACAGTTGGTCCCCACCTCCACCCTCATTTTGACATTTAATAAGTCGTCCTTGCCTGAGCGCATTTCCGTTGGTTTTTTTAACCTCCGTGTACGCACGTATATCCCCATCCCCATGCGATGCTTCAAATGTCAGAAGTTTGGTCACACCTCCCAGCATTGTCGCTCTGACTATGCTATTTGCATGTTATGTGGTGAGAAGGCTCATGCCTCTATTGCCTGCAGTGCTCCACTCCACCGGGGCACCGAAAAGTTGTCACCGAAAAGTTGTCGTTCTCCGAGGCCCGTCAACGGTATAAACTTCGACATCCTGTTGGGTTACACACAGTTACGCTACAGTTACCGTCAACCTGACTCCAGCTTCTGAATTGCGAGCCCGGCGTCCATCCGTTGAACCTCGTATCGGTCAGCCTACTAGGCCTCAAACCCGCTCCTTAACCTATCAGACAGGTGACCACCTGACCTCATCCTCTTCCGATACTTCTTCGTCGAACCTAAAGGTTATCATACCCAGTAAGTATAAGCAGGTTGTGGCAAGTTCCAGTTCCACTGTCCCTGTAAATCTGCCGTCTAGCAGTACCTCTCGGCCTCAGGGACGTGGTGGTCGGAAGAAATCACTCTCCCCTGCTTCCAGCGCTAAAATAAGCAAAGTTGTCCAGCGGACATCCTCTCACAGTGATGCCGAATCTTCGTCAATGGATGTGACTGGGGACTCCGGTTTTCAACCTGAGAAACACCACTCCTTTCCGAAACTCAAACGCTGACCATGAGTTTTCTGTACTGGAATCTCAATGGCTACCGCTCCCGTATTGAAGAGTTGCAACTTCTTATCATCTGATACGCTCCCCTTCTTCTCTGTCTCCAGGAAACACGCCTATCAGAACAACAGCCACTGTGTTTGCGTGGATACACAACCTATCGCAGTGACCTTAATGATGGGCTCCGTGCCAACGGTGGCGTTGCTATATTGGTGAAAAATTCCACCTTCTCTAGGCAAGTCACTCTTACTACTACCCTTCAGTCTGTTTGTGTTGAGGTCTTCTTTCCTAACCTAGCTCTCACAATATGCAACAGGTATCTGCCACCTGGTGTACCCATCTCTGACACTGACCTTTGTAACATGTCTGCTCTGCCTACTCCTTGTGTGGTAGTTGGGGATTTTAACGCCCACAACTCTATTTGTGGTTCTCACCGCACCTAGACATTGATTGAGCGACCCTTAGACATGCACAACGTTGTTCTATTAAATACAGGAGATTCCACACACCTCTGTCTCTCCTCTTGGTCTTTCTCAGCTATTGATTTAGCGTTCTGCAGCCCTTCTGTTGCGCCATCCTTTGAATGGAGCGTCCTTCAGGAACCTCATGGCAGAGATCACTTTCCCATACTTCTTCATTTTCTAGCATCACCTCAGCCTTCTCTCTGTTCTCCAAAATGGCGTTTTTCGAATGCTGCTTGGACTGCGTTTCAACAATCCTTCCGTCTTTCTGACGGGTGCTTTTCCAATGTGGACGATATGGCCACTCATTTTACTGACGCTGTCCTCTCAGCACCTGCTCTTCCATTCCACAGTCCTCTGGAGGTAGCAAACGACTATCCGTACCATGGTGGAATATTGCATGCGCGAAAGCCGTTTGTGCCAGAAAAACTGCCCTTCAGCATCTTAAGTGCCATCCTACGATGGAAAATTTAATTACGTCAAAAAAATTCAAATCTCAAGCACGAAAAACCATTCGGATGAGTAAAACCACCTCTTGGAATGTTTACATTTCCTCTATTTCGTCCAACACCCCTTCCTCGGAAGTTTGGCGTAAGGTTCGCAAACTCAAAGGCCGTTCCTCTCCTCTTTCTGTCAGTGGGTTGCTGCGCAAGGACTCCATTGTATCAGAACCCGCAACTGTTGCCGAAATTCTTGCCTCTCACTATGAGACAGTCTCAAGTTCTGGAAATTCCGGAATTTCTGGCTCATTAAGCATTGGAGGAACGGCGTTCGCTGGACTTTTCCTCTCGTACCACTTAGGATTACAATGCGGCATTTACTTTTCCAGAGCTTCAGACAGCACTCAGTTCCACCAGAGCTTCTGCTCCTGGACCTGATGGCACGCACAATGTCATGCTGCAATATCTGCCGCCGAGTGCTCTGGTTTTCCTTGTACGGCTCTACAATAAAATTTGGACTGACCACACTCTTCCTACTTCATGGCGTGAGGCGTTTATTATCCCTATTCCCAAGGAAGGGAAGGATCGCTCTCTACCTTCCAATTATCGCCCCATTTCCCTCACGAGCTACTTATGTAAGCTGCTGGAGCGCATGGTAAATCGTCACTTGTTATGGGTCATAGAACAACGGAAACTATTGTCCGCTCTTCAGTGTGGGTTTCGACCAGACCGCTCGTAGTCGGACCATCTCGTTTCCTTGGCCAATGCAATTTCCCGGGCCTTTGCGATGCGGCAGCACCTAGTGGCTATTTTCTTTGATATCGACAAGGCTTTTGACACAACTTGGAGGCATGTAATCCTGCGCACGTTACATTCTTGGGGTTTCCGGGGTGCACTTCCATTGTTTCTCCAAACCTTCCTCTTGGACCGGTATTTTCGGGTCAAACTGGGAACGGTGTTGTCGAGGAGCCACACACTCGAAAATGGTGTTCCGCAGGGCTCTGTTTTAAATGCCATTCTATTCTCCGTATTATGGACACCGTTCGCCTACCAGTCCGCGTCTGCCTATATGTTGATGACTTCGCTATTTAATGCTCATCCGCTAGCATTCCAGTCATCGAAGGTCAGTTACAGCTAGTTTTGACCAGACTTTCTGCTTGGAGTGCTCACAGCGGCTTTCGGTTTTCTCCATCGAAGACTGTGTGTGTTCACTTCTGTAGGAAGCGCACCTTACACGATGATGTCTCTTGAGGGTAACTTGTCATTTGTCCCCACTACCAAATTTCTAGGTCTTTTCTTCGACCGGTCGCTTACCTGGAAGCCTCATGTCTCTCACCTGCGGAAACTGTGCACTTCATCGCTGAATCTGCTTCGGGTGTTTAGTTGGACCCAGTGGGGAGCTAGTAGAGTGTGTCTTCTCCGCCTGCATCGCTCTCTTGTTCGCTCCATTTTAGATTATGGGAGTGTCGCTTATGGCTCTGCCGCTCGTACAACGCTCAAGCCTTTGGACTCTGTTCACCATACAGGTATTCGCCTGTGTACCGGAGCTTATCGCACTAGCCGAATAGAGGCATTGCTCGCTGAGGCTGGTGAACCTTCTCTTTCTCTACGTCGCGAAATTTTATTGGCCAAATATGCTACAAAGCTTAGTGCGTTGGTTGACCATCCTACACACGGTGTGCTTAAACCTCTCTGTGCCTCTTCTTATGCGGATCGTCCTTCCCTCCCTCACCCGTTTGGTATATGTTTTCGCTTCCTGTTGGACAGCCTCAGTGTGACCCTGCCAAAGACGCTACCCATGGTACGCTGCACATCCGAACCCTGGAAACATCTCCACCCAGTCATAAACTTCGACCTCTCCGCCTTCAATAAACTTGATACCCCTCCATTTATCTACCGGCTCTCTTTTGAACAGCTTAAATCCTCTTACCCACAGTTCCAGTTTATATACACGGACGGTTCCTCTAATGGCACCTCAGTGGGCTGTTCATTTCGTACTACCCGTGACACACAGTTCTACAAGCTTCACTCTTTTAACAGTATTTTTGCGGCCGAACTGATAGCTAATCACCAGGCTCTGCTGTATATACAGTCTTCTGCTGACACTCGATATGTCACCTGCACAGATAGCCTCAGTGCTCTACAATCTACCTCTGCTTTGTATTCTACCCATCCCCTTGTACAACAAGTGGAGTTACTAATCCACTCGCTGTTACAACACCGCTATGCAATTGTACTGCGTTGGGTACCAGGTCACATAGGCATATCAGGAAATGAAGCAGCAGATAGAGCCGCAAAATAGGCATTAGCGAAAACTCATATTGATATTTCTCAGGTGCCACCTCAGGATGTGACGCATTATCTTCAGCGTCAGCTATACTGGCGATGGCAATCGAATTGGGCAACAACATCATATAAACTTAGCGAAATCAAACACACTATAAGTCCTTGGAAAACGTCCTGCCGTAAGAGCCGTCGCGAGGAAGTTGTTCTCTGCCGCCTCCGGATAGGTCTCACACACACTTGACGCACAGTCATCTCCTCCAAGGTAAGGATCAACCGCTCTGTTCATTTTGTACACTCCATATCACAGTGAAACATCTTCTCCTCGACTGCCACAATTTCACTGGAAATTGTAATAAACACCGGTTGTCCCCCAGTCTCAAAATAATTTTATCCGACAACGATGACGTCATTGCACGTCTAATTTTATACTTACGCGAAAGCGGACTTTACAGTTTTATCTGATTTCACGTTGCCTCGTCTTTTACTTTCCTGCTATTTTAGTTGCCCCTGACTGCTGGTCGTCTCCTTAGGAGGGCATGTATTCTTTATTTGTTTTTACTGAACTACTATTAATGGGCGCTAATAACCCCAGCAGTTGATGCGCCCTAAAAACTGCTACTCTACCTACAAAAGGTTATTCTTCTACCTACTTTAAATAAATCAAGATAAACATTTGCAGAAATGGCTTAATTACTTAGAAACTTGTATTTAGAAGGAAAAAAGAATAAAGTAGGCTAAAGAGAAAATATATTTTTTTAAAAAGCTGGCCACTATGTTATTGAAATTCGGGCTTTCTTGCATGCCAGTATAAATGACGAGTTCCGGTCTGACAAAAGTTTTGAGCATTTTGAAATTGAAAACAATAACTAGAAATACCTCGGAAATGATTAGCTTCACAAAAAGGGTTTCGACATAAAGCGTGTGTTTTTTAAAACTATATCTAAATTTTCTGTATAGTCAGATTTTATCTGTCTCTTATGGTTTACCAGTCATACTAAGGTCATCCAAAAATTGACAGTACTTCAGAGGCTGTTCCAGAAAAATAGAGCTATACATTTCATTAGTATAAAACATCTTAACATGGTAAACTAATAACAAAATCTGGTGTTCCAATCACAATCTCTAACCGTTCTACAAACAAACCTTTCCTACAAAAGAATATCCTTTCATTTACATCATGCTAATTGAGATACACATTAGCAGTATAACATGCTTCGTTGTAAGTAGATGGGAAATCAGGGAATATACTAGGCATGTTGGTACTCAAATCTCTTAACAGCTGGTCACTATGAGAAACAATTGAAATCCGGATTTCTTGCTTGCCAGGAGTTATAAAAATTAGGGATGAAACGAAAGTTTCGAGAAAAGTCTAAGTAGTTTAAAGTGGAAACCAATAACAAAGAATATCTCTGAAAAACTTAATTTAGAAAAAAAAAGTATATACAAAAAATTGTGAGTTAACGATTTTTATTCAGTAAGTTTTGTCTGTTTTTTACAGTTTAGCAGTTATGCAAAATTCATCTAGAATAAAGAAGTCTTCAGAAGCTGAATGAAGACTTGACAATGAATTTTGTTTGTCACATAAGTAAGTTTAATATATAAGTATTTAAATAAAATCGTTAGAGCCTTTAGGAGAAAATAAAAATGTCAGAGCATTTTTCCATATAAGGGGTAGTTTGCTCTTATAAACTTATTTATAAAGTTTGGTATTTAACGACTTTTCGTTTTTGGGCAATCGCATTCTCAGGCACACAAACACATACATAAACAGGCACAAACACCTGTTTCTAAAAATGCTTTTCTTTTGGATTCAGGAGACTTTAAACATGTGTTTCCAGTGAAATCTCGGTATCAAATCTTTGAGTGGAATGCAATACCTTCTCTACTTATGTACTGTGTACTAACTAGAGATGTGTTACATTCTGATGTGTTACGTTCACAGAATTTCTCTACTGTTCCGCAAAACTTTTCTTTGGAAATATTACTTTTATATTCATCATGCCAGTCAAGATAAACATTAGCAGAAGTAGATAGGTAGAGTCAGACTGAAAAATTCAATACCATAACCGGGTTTATAACCACGGATCCCCCGGTCTCTAGCCGGTTGCTTTACCGCTGAACTACCATGGCAATGCCGGCATACAATTAAATTTCTCAACTGAATCGCATGCTTGTCGATAAACCACAAGGTAACTTCAAATTACTTTTGAGATGACATAACCCAATGTCGACTCACAATGTTGTAAGTACTTCAAGTCCCGGGCTTCACACGGCTTGTATAAAAAACAAAACAACAAAAAACAAACATTAAATTAGCAGAATTGGTGTCAATATTTGTTTCTTTGTAAGTAAGCAGAAATAAGGGAAAACAGGGGAATACACTAAGCCAAAGGCATAGTGAAATTCTTTAAAAGCTGGTTGCTAATGTGAAACAATTGAAGTTTCATTCTCTTTGCTTGTCAGGAGTAAACAAAAGAGAATGAAAAGAAAGATGGTCTGCCGTTCGAGAAAATATTAAGTAGCTCAAAATTGGAACTAATAACATGGAACATCTCGGAAACTAACTTCAGGAAAAAATGTATACGACATAAATTGTGTGTTCTAACGATATCTACATTTTTGTACTTTTCTCATACAGATATCTGTCAACTGGTGTCCATACAAACAAAGGAACTTCCGTCACCTAGTAACCAGATTTTGATTTCACTTTAACCTATGATACTCTTATATTTCGCTTCTACTTACAAGCAAGCAAGCAAGCAAGCAATAAGACTATTTCTGCTAATTTTTTCTCGATGTGCATGAAGTAAATAGAAGAATAAGCTTATTAGCAATAATATGTTACACAGAAGTAGAGAAAGTTATGTGAATGGAACACATCAGGTTTTTTTGTTTCATATGTATATTCCCTTTAACTTCTACGGTCACATCTGGGGTTTTGATTGAGAAACACTTAGTCATATAAACTGCAGATTATTAACATTAGGTTAATCATTAATATCATTAAACACACGCACAATTTAGCTCACATGTATACTTATAGAAACTGTAGAAAAGAGGGAATAATTTTGTTGAAAGAAAAAGAAAAATAATCTGATGTGTTCAATTCACATAACTTTCTCTACATCTCTGCAGCTAATTATTGTTAAAAAGCTTATATTTATATTACTTCATGCTAATCGAGGAAAAACTTTGCAAAAATATGCTTATTACTTGCTTCTATGGAAACAAGGGAGTACTATAGACTAAAGCAATAGTCAAAAGCTGATTGTTCCGTTACTGAAGTTCCTTTATTTGTATGGTCAGGAGTTGACAAATTCCCGTATGAGAAAAATATGCATATTTAAAGCTGTGTCCAACATCAAGAGTATCTCAAAAACGACAAATTCTACGAAAAAAAATATGTATAACGTAAATTGCGTGTTTTACTGAGCTCTACATTTTTTGATATGTAAGTTTTTGTTTATCTCTTACTGATAATCCATTAGGCAAAATTCCATAAAATTCATCCAGAATAAAGTAGTTTTTAGAGGCAATCCCAGAAAACTCAAGATATACGTTTTATTTGTCAGGTGAATATCTTTAATATAGGATATTTTAATAAAATTGTTAGCCTGACTTTTGGGAAACTCAATATTTTCGAAACTTTCTCCCTTTAGGAGGTAGTTGGGGGTAGGAGGATTTTCTCGAAAAACTTCGTGTCACATTCTAGGAAGATACTGAACCTAAATACCAAGTTTAGTATTTAGCGGACTTTTTATTTTTGAGCTATGCTGCCCACAAACACACACATACACATTCACTGACAGAAAGACCGACTGACAGACACACACGGACATTTTTCTAAAACTGCTTTTATTATATTCAGGGATCTCAAAACATATATTTCGTTATCGTATCGTATCGGTATATATGTGAAATCTCGGTATCGAATTTTTGGGTGCAGTACAATACGTTCTCTATACACTATGTACACAGTACGTGTAGAGAAAGTAAACATCTGATGTGTTCCACTCACATGACTTTCTCTACATTTCTGCAAAGAAATATTGTTGAAAAGCTTCATGCTAATCGAGATAAACATTAGCAGAAAGGAAATAGGGTAATACTCAGGCTAAAATGACATTCAAATCTATTAAAAACTGTTTGCCAAGTGAAAAAAATCCGTTTCTATTCATTGCCAGGAGTTGCCAAATTGTATTTTAAAACTGGAACAAATAACTAGGGATATCTAAAAAAATGTATATGACATAAACTGTGTGTATTAACGGATCTATATTATTTGTGTAGTTTTTGTTTGTGTCTTACGGTGTATTAGTTAAGCAAACTCCTGTAAAATTCGTCCAGAATAAAGAGATCTTCAGATGCTATTGCCAGAAAATTCAAGCTATCCGGTTCATTTGCTGTGTAAATATCTTTAATATACGGTATTTTAATCAAAATCGTTAGAGCCATTTTTGAGAAATTGTAAATTTTCGAATATTTTTTCATGTAAAGGGCAGTTTGGGGTGGGTTATTTCCCAAAATCTCTGTGTCGCAACATTCAAAGATACAAAACTTATATACCAAGTGTAGTATTTTACGGACTTTACGTTTTTGAGTTCACAGACACAAGGACACACACACACACACAAACACACACACACACACCCAAACACTCACGTACCCACGGATCTTTCTCATAAAATGCTTCTTTTGGGTATAGGGTACCCTAAAACGTGTATTTCCGATGAAATATCGATATCGAATTTATGGGTGGAAAGTAATAGTTTTTCTACACATATGTACAGAGTACGTGTAGAGAAAGTAAAAAATCTGATGTGTTACACTCACATGACTTTCTATAGCTGTTCTGCAAACTTCTTACATAATATTCTTTTTTTTCTGCACCTTGCTAATCGAGGTACTCATTAGCACAATGTTCTTATTACTTAGTTCCTTATAAGTAGGAATAAAATAGGGGAATACACTAGGCTAAACCGATAGTCAAATGTTTCCAAAGCTGTCATTATGCGATTGTCATTACAAATCGCTTCTTTTCTTGGCCAGGAGTAGAACAAAAGAAAAACGGACACTCCCGTCTGAGAAAAGTATAAGTACTTCACAATTGAAACTAATAACAATGAATACCACGAAAATGGTAAACTCCACGAAACAAATTTATATGCCATAACTTGTGTATTTTAACAAGACCTACAGTTATTGTATAGTAAGTTTTTGTGTATCTCTTATGGTTTACTACTTATGCCAAATTAAGAAAAAATCATCCAGAATAAACAGGTCTTTAGAAGCTATTTCCACAAAATTCAAAATATACCTTTTATTTGGTATGTAAATATCTTTACTATACGGGATTTTAATCAAAATCATGATAGCCATTTTTAGAAAATCAACATTTTTGAAAATTTTTCGATGTAAAGGGTAGTTGGGGGTGGAGGGAATTTCTTGAAAATCTTCGTGTCGTATCCTTGGAAGATACCAAACCTAAATACCAAGTTTAGTATTTAATGGTCTTTTCGTTTTTGACCTAGGCTGTCCACAGACACACACACAAACATATACATGGAGCTTTTTCTGAAATATTTTTGTTATTCAGCGGGTCCTAAAACATGTATTTCCGGTGAAATCTCGGTATAGAATTTTTGGGTGGAATGCAATAGTTTTTCTATACACTATGTACAGAGTACGTGTAAAGAAAATAAAAAAGTATCCCTTCATGGTCTAGTGGTAACATGTTAGATCACAGTTTGCGGGTTTAAACCCTGGGAGGAAAAAACATTTTTTTTTCGGACGTAAAAATTCTTAGCATGGTTTTCTTCGTAACGGAAGTAAAGCTGGTAGTCCCATGTCATTTATTTTTATGGCACGCTAAGAAATCTCAAGCCTAATAAAGAGAATGACACGCCGAGAACTACAGCAGTTAAATAGCGTTCTAAATAAAATTGGAAGATCACGGGAATTCAGCGGATACAATTTAGTCTTTCTTTTGGCAGTGTTTAATGCCCACTTTTATAACTTATGACACTGCAGAATAACACTGATGGTGCTTTATATGAAGATGGAGCACCTATGGAATGCAATGGTGGGAGAACCCGGAGAAAACCCGCTCCTGCGCCGCTTTGTCTACCACAAATCTCACATGCGCTTGCTTGCGATCGAACCCGGACCGTCTAGGTGAAAGGCGTGTGGTCTAACTACTCGGCCACGCCGTGGTGTTTGTCCTCCCACAAAGGATGATTCAAAAGTCTCTTGACATTTTCGTCAAAAATATTTTATATCAAACCTTTTATTGCATAGTGAACATAATACTACTGGATGATAAACCAGCACATTTCAATATGGTGGCTCTCAATGTCACGGCACAGATTCCATCTATGTTGTGTAGGTCGAAACACTTGCCAGCATAGCTACCGCTACAGCAATTCGGTTTCTTAATTGCTGTAAGGTGATGTTCTTTACTGCACACACTTGGACTTGACGAAACCCCAGACAAAGAAGTCTGGAGAGCGGGCTGCCCACATTCTCGGTGAACCACGACCGATCCACCTACCAGGGAAGAATTCGTTGAGATCACGAACTATAATCGCCTCATCAGCAACAGATCCCGTCCGTTTTAACTTCAGTACCAGATTTCTAATAGTCTGCGTGCTAGAACTTACTGTTCTGGTGAATTTTTCTTGGACCTACTGGTAAGTCAATCCTCGTATACGAGCGAAAACGACACTTAATCTTTCCTCTGTTTTAAACATAGTTTCCAATTACTTATAACAAAAAATCATAAATTTATGATACGAGCAAAATGCCAAATCCATTTTAACTCGCTGTGTGCTATGCCAAGCCGCGTTTCGCATTTCTGTTACAAAACAACTTAATTAACATCAACTGCATTTTTCAAATTTATATTTCAACTTTAGGACCCAAATTTCATTTCGTTTGGTCCGGGTTAGACTCCATTTTTGGGTAGGATTTTTTTTTCTTCAGACAGAATAATTTCTTATATTACACAGGTTAGGATTACACATTAATTCCCGCATTCGTGCCAGTGTATAAGCTAATAGAACCAGTGTTAAAAAACAAAGACTTCGAAGAGCAAGAACACGACCAGCGAGTTAAAGCATCTGGAAAGAACATAGAAATTAAAGGGATTCTCTCTCTCTCTCTCTCTCTCTCTCTCTCTCTATATATATATATATATATATAGTAGGTAGAGAAACTATTATCTTCCACCTCAAAATTCGATACCGAGGTTTGAACGTAAATACATGTTATGAGGTCCTTTGAATTAAAGCTTTTAGTAAAAAACAAGTGCGCGAATGTAGGTGTGGCATAGCTCAAAAACAATAAAGGTATTTTAGTACAGTATATTTCAAGGATACGACACGAAGAT
Source organism: Hymenopus coronatus (assembly GCA_030762935.1). Taxonomy (NCBI): domain Eukaryota; kingdom Metazoa; phylum Arthropoda; class Insecta; order Mantodea; family Hymenopodidae; genus Hymenopus; species Hymenopus coronatus. The sequence continues at coordinate 62,775,761 of CM060896.1, forward strand.
TTGCAAGAAAAACTCCCCAACCTTTACATGGAACATTTTTCGAAAACTTTTATTTTCTCAAATATGTCTCTAACGATTTGATTATAATTCCGAATGTCTAAAATATTTTCATAAGGCCTCTAAGAGCCTGTTTATTTTGAATGACTGTTGTATAAGTCATAAACCGTAAGGGATAGATAAACGCTTATTACACAAAATATGTAGATGTCATCAAAACACACAATTTATGTCATACACATTTTTGATATTCGTTTTCATAATATAATAATCGTTTTCAAAATATTCCCTGTTATAAATTGAGACCGTTAGTTTACCTCATTATTATTATTACCTATTATTAATTATTGTTTATTATTTAACGTACAAATGTAATATCTCAAAATATATGTAGAAAATTAGCTTGAAGCAAGCTCAGATTAGGTTGTTTATGAAACATGGTCGCTGCATGAGCGGAGAATTCTTTTGTTAAAATAGAAAGTTATTAAAAGTCAAGTACTCCTTTATGTATGTGCGTGCAATAGATCAGCAAGTGAAGGCGAGCGGGGAAGTCTCTATCTACTGCACCATAAATAGGTTTTTCTTTCATTGTATAAACATTGTATATGTGCTACACAAGCAGCAGGTCTAGCGCACTTAGATACACAGTTTGTCATGCTCTTGTCCGGATGATCCGCGACCTGCTTTATCAGAAAGCACAAGAAACAGAACGACGCGAAGTCTTCCGAATTTTGTTGCGTGGTGATATTATAATAGTGCAGGAAGTGTTAGCTGAAACAAAGTAACACGTCATTAGTATACAGGCATAGGTGCTCTATGTGTTTCGCCACAAATAAATATAGTTCTTCAAGTTAGAATGTGTGTTGTGATATTTCTAAGTACATCTTCTACCTACTCGTTGTTGTGGCACCCTGAGCGAGTCAACTGAGTGCTCACCGACCCACGTCAACGGGGATTTTGAACTGAGCCGAGGACCATAACATACGTCTACACCAGGTACGTGGGAGAGTGACATGCTAAGTAATTAGGTGAGGGAGTGCACACACACACACGAAAACGTCACAACATTTTAGTTAAAACTTTTATGAAGCGGGAAATTAACTTTGTTACAGCGTTGTTTTTTTTTTTACTCCCAGGAATACAAAAGATAGCAGAAATTCAATTGTTTCACATAGCGATAACTTTTAAACGGTTTGACTATCGCTTTAGCCTAGTGTGTTGTATTGTTTCCCTTCTACTTACAAGGAAGCAAGTAATAAGGCCATTTATGCTAATGTTTATCTTGATTAGAATGACGTAGATAAAAGTAAATGGGCCCCGCTGTGGCCGAGTGGTCAGACCATTCGCTCTCACCTAGATGGCCCGGGCTCGATCCCAAGCGACCGCATGCGAGATATGTGGTGGACAAAGCGGTGCAGGTGTGGGTTTTCTCCGGGTTCTCCGGTTTCCCCCGCCAGCTCATTCCACCGGGGCTCCATCTTCATGTATGATCAGTGTCATCGCCAGCGCTGCCAGAGCAGTAAAAGTGGGCGTCAAATACTACAAAAAATAAATAAAAGGAAATCTTTTATAAGGAAAGTCTTATGAATGGAACACATCAGATGTTTCCTTTTTTTTTATTGTCTTTTATAAAGCTGAAAGACAAATACATACGTACATAGATAATGAAGTACATTATATTTAAAAGCCCTGGTGTTTACTAGACATTTCTTTTAAATCTGTCTTGCAAATTTGCATAAATATTTTGAGATGAGGTAAATTCAATTTTCCGGATATTACAACTGAGTAGCATTAGATCACTGGTGTGTAGCAGCTGCACTTCAACCATTTTGGTGCTCTCGGGGTGAAGTGTGTGTGTGGTCAGCTGTTCCAACAAGTGACCGTATTAAATTGAATTATAAATCAATCGACTGCAACATCATAAAAAGTTCACCACAACGTTTGATACTGCTAAACTAAAAATGATATAATTCACTTTGATTTAGTTTTATATTTAGTGGTTTATGATGTGGAACACTCTTGAAGGGTGATTGTGTAAAGGGTAAAAGGATATAAATAATTTTATGTGTGTTTAGTTTTGTTCAACAGTGAAGGATTTTATATATCACGTCTTTATTTTTATTTTCTCTACTACGTACAGCAAGTAGAAAAGGTATTGTACTGCATTCAGAAATTCGATGTCGAGATTTCCCAGAAATATATGTTTTGAGGTCTACTCTTGGATAGAAGAGAGAAGCAGTTTTAAAAAGTCTGATGTATTCCGTTCACAAAACCTTCTCTACAAAGCTGGTTGCCATATGATTGAAATCCGTTTCTTTGCATTGCCAGGAGTTGACGAACTCCAGTAAGAGAAGATTTTAAGTATTTTAAAACTGAAACCAATAACAAGAAATATCTTAAACATGCTCAATTCCACACAAAAATACGCATGATAAATTGTGTGTCTTAATGAGATCTAAACTTTTTGTGAAGTAAGCTCTTCATAAAATACAAAATATAGATGTAAAATATCTTAAATATATGATATTTTGATGATAATCTTTAGAGCAATGTTTGAGAAGACAACATTTTCGAAATTTTCCATATAAAGAGGAGCTTGGGGTGGCGGATTTTCCTCAATATTCGTACCACATTCTTGGAAGATACTAATACCAAGTTTGGTATTTTACCGAATGTTTACCGAAAACGGACACACACGGACCTTTTTCTAAAAGTGTTTTATTTTTGGAAAAGGGGACCTAAATGTCTGGTGACATTTCGGCATCGAACTTTTGGATGGAGTGCAATACCTTCTCTACCTACGTACCATGTACTACGTTGAGAAAGTAAAAGAACTCTAGGTGCATGTGTGCATGTATGTGAACAATAACTCACGGTTATATGTATACTAAACTTGTATTTAATTTTAGCATCTTCCATTGATGTAATACAAAGCTTTCCAAGAAAATGGCTCAGTACATTAAAATGTCACATTTTTATGTACTTTCATGACAAATATTATGTGATCTTTAATTTCATCGGAATAGCTTCCGGAATCATAATTATTTTGAATGATTTTTACATAACTGGTATTATAAATACTTATCTCAAATGGGAAATGTGATGTTTTTTCTCGTCATGAAAAAGGAGCAGAATTTAAAAGAAATCACATAATATTGATGATTATGATTCCATGACCACAACCACGACGACCACCACCACCAATAATGGTAATAATAATAATAATAATAATAATAATAATAATAATAATAATAATAATAATAATAATAATAATAAAAGGACAATTTTAAACCATCACATATCAGTTTTATAATAGTAAATAATAGCAATTTGCTAGGTTACATTTTCAATTATTTATATAATGTTCTTTATTTGAACTATACTATTTATCCTAATATAAAATTAGGTTTAATGCCCTTTTGATGATATATTCACTTAGCTCCCTGACTGTTGGCGAGTGTAGTCCCTTTTGTTTATGCTATTTCACCTCTTCGATTGTATTTTCTCTGCTGCTATCTCTCTTAATTATATTTAGCAGTCTTTATCAAAGATAATAGATCTAAAAGGATCTTTTATCTTTCCCAAAATTCCCCAATTTCTTCAATTCTCCCCTTTCTTTTCACATTTGGTATTTTCAGCTCTATCATCTCTTCTGGCCTATTATTTAATTTATGTCCCCATTTTTTCCTCACTACTTCTCTCTTTGCACTCAGTTAAACAGTGAACAATATTGTTTTGCTCCCCACATAAAACACGTTTTAATTAATTGCCTCTCATCCATCTCTAATATAATGCTTCTGTCCTCATCCGCGCAAATTTTTCACTATCTTGTTAAATTACACATATCTGTACACCCGTCTCTTACTCATCCTCATATTTCCTGTTTGTCTATATCTTCTACATGTCCTCCGTGGTTTGGGCTTTCCAAGGTCGCGGGTTCAAACCCGGCGGAGGGCGATGGATCTTTTTGGGCATAAATACCCTTAGCATGGCTTCCTTTGGAAGGGAAGTAAAGCTGTTGGGCGCATGTCTTATATTTACGGCACGTAAAAGAACCTCAAGACTGATTTTGAGGCCTCTGAGCAAAATGAAGCTGTCTTTTACGCTCGATATAGAATTGGGAACCAATTTAGTTAAACAACGCCTATAAATAACATTTAACTTAATTTTCTTACCATATTTCTTATTAATTTCCAGAATCCTTTTCATTTTTCTTCTCCCTCCTCCATATGTCTCCCATCCCAATTTTCATCAACATTTTCTCTAGTTCCACCCACCAGCACTTCTTGTTCATAATTATCTTGAGTTTCTTTAAACATAATTTTAGAAAATGTTCATCTTCGCTCTCTGTACACCAATATCAATATTTCAATAGCTTCTCTAGAATCACTCCTTTGCTTCCCGGTCGTAATGATGCTACCATCTTTGGTGCTGCTCTGTTTAGTCCTAAAATAACTTTACAGAATATTCATCTCTTTCATATACCCTCTCCCATACTGGTGTTGCGTGTAACACTTTTGCTTCTAATATTAAGAAATGTATTACCGCTTAGCCTACGCATTTCCATTTTACCTACAAGAAAAACAGTAAAAATGAATGGTGCAAATGTTTATTTCGATTTACACAAAGTGGTTATAAGAATAGACTTTCACTGAAGAAAGGATATAAAAAGCCATGGGAATGTCCATTTTTGGATAGGTGGAATCAGAGAAATTCAATGCCATAGCCGGGATTTGAACCATGGATCTCCCGGTCTTTAGCCGGTTGCTCTGCCACTGAGCTACCATGGGAACATGTCGGAATTACATTGAATTTCTCAACTGACACAGCGAGTCTTTACTTTCCCGGTAAACCACAAGGTGATCTGAAATTATTTTGAAATGACAACCCCAATGGCGACGTACAATGCTGTAAGTAGGTTAAGTCCCAGGATTCATAGTATAGCCAAGTATTATGGTCAATGGGTATTGGTTTACCGGGAAACATGCGAGTCAGTTGAGATATTCAATGCTATGTCGGCATGTTGACATGGTAGCTCAGTAGAAGAGCAACCGGCTAGAGACCGGGAGATCTGTGGTTCGAATCCCGGCTATGGCATTGCATTTTTCAGTCTGACTCTACCTATCCAACTCCTGTCCTATATACGGCTTGTGTAAAAAAAAAATTAAAACAATTTCCATTTGTGTTTCTCGTCGTTTATAACACGAGCAGAATCGATTATGTGCGCCATGCTTACGCAGCTTTTGGTTTAATAGTCGCCTTCCTTATAAGGGGATAAGCAAATTATTTGCAAAACAAAATTGTTGTAGTAGTTTCAAAATTCATCTGTCAGGGTCAAAGATATAATTAGCATTAATGTGTAACCGGAGACTAAGGGTCTGTCTATCAACAGTTATTTCCTGCATAGCTCCCGAAAATATGCTGGCAGAATTTATATCTTAGCTGTATATTTTATTGTAGGCAGCAATATCTTTCACATGCTGATGATTCATGGAGAGGGAGAACCTGGGCTTTTATACTTCGTTTAAATTGTTGTTTACGTTTTGAATAACCGATTTTTACTTTCCCTACCAATTTACACTGCATAGTAAGTAGAGAAGGTTATGAATTGTACCCACACATTCTATACCAGATTTCATGATAAATACATATTTGGAAGTGCTCTGGATTCAAAAAACCATTTTATAGAAATGTGTGCGTGTGTGTGAACAGTAAAATTCAAAAATAAAGTTCGTTAAATACCAAACTTGATATTGAAGTTGAGCATCTTCAAAGGGTGCTTAAATGAACACTTTTAAGAAATTCCCACACCATAAACCACCCTTTACTTACTTGAGACTATTTTTTTATAAATTTTGATTTTCTCAAAAATGATTCTAACGAATTTTATTAAAATTCCGTATGTTTAAGATATTTTTATACCAAATGAGATGTATAAGAAAATTTCTGAGAACAGCCTCTGAAATACTCTACATTCTGGACAAGTTTTGAATAATTGGTAAACTAAACAATTTCACTACCCAAAAATGTAGATTTTGTTAAAGCTCACAATATATAATAGCTACATTTTGTTTGAAATTTTGGGGATATCATCTAATACCACTTTTATTTTTACTCCTAGCCATGTCTTAGTGACAGCTTCTAGAAATCTAGCTGACTTACAAAAGACAGAAGAATAGATAACCTTTCATTAGAATAATTTGTTACAGTATAGGTAGAGAAAGTCATGTGAATGTCATCAGATTTTTGTACATGGTAGTACTCCATTACTGCTTTATCAGTATCCGCTTTTGCAACATCAATTAAGAATTAAAAATAATTGGGTTAATATGAGAGGGACGGAAACAACTACGCCATGTTTACGACGTTCAGAAATAACAAATCCTTCGTAAGTAGATCTAAGCTCGACATGAGACTCTGTTGCTTTAATTATCGTTTCACAGAAGCCAGCATTCTCTTCAATGCAATTTCTTTAATGGAATTCAGAGGAAAAGAAAAACAAATAAAAATAAGCATATTGCGAGTTGTTTTTTGAATGACAATACTTGAAATCCCTTGTAATTAATTAGTTACAGCAAAACAAAGCATGAACCACACGCTTGTTACGAAATATACTTTGACATTGTTTCCTAAATATATAACAATGACTTCACGGAACCTTGTTGATTTCTTAAACAGAGCATAAAGTAATTGGATTACACTCGAAATTGTATACGTCTTAGCTTTCAGTAAACTCTGATATATTCCTTTCACATGACTTCCTCTACCTATTCTGCAACAAAACCAATCTTACAAAATCTTATTCCTATATGTACTGCATGCTAATCTAGATAAAAATTAGCAGAATGGTCTTACAACTTTTTTCTTTATAAATAAAAGGGAATAAGGGTAACGATAGTAAAATCTTTAAACATCTTTAAACATATGCTTGAAATTCCCATTTGAGAAAAGCGTATTTTAAAATTAAAACCAATAACAAGGATTGCCTCGGAAATGGTTAACTCAACGAACAAATGTAGGTATATGTCATAAATTATGTATTTTAACCAGATCACATTGTGTAGTAAGTTTTTGGCTATCTCATACAGTATACCAATATTCAAAAGTCACACAGAATAATGAGATTTTTAGGGGGTATTCCCGGAGAATTCAAGGTATAAATATTATTTGAAATGTAGATATCTTTAAAATGTGGTATTTTCTGGGAATAGCCTCTGAAGACATGCTTATTCTGGACAAATTTTGCAGAATTTTGCATAACTGGTAAGATATAGGAAAAAACTTACTTAACAAAAAATGTGGATCTTGTAAGAACACATTATGTATGTTATAAACATTTTTTTCGTGGAATTGGTCGTTTTTTCAGATATTCCTTGCTGTTAGTTTCAGCTTAAAAATACATATACGTTTCTCATACTCTTGTCTATAGAATCAAAGGTACTCTAATCACATAGCAACCGGCTTTTAAACATTTGACTATCGATTTAGCCCATGGTACTCCCTTATTTCCCTTCTACTTACAAGGAAACAAGATATAAGAATCTTTCTGCTCATTTCTTCTCGATTAGCATTAAGTAAATAGAAAAATAAACTTTTTAACAGTTTTTATTGTGGAGATATAGGGAAAGTCAGTGAATGCAACACAACAGATTTTTCAAAAAACGAGAAGTCCATTACATACCAACTTGATATTTAAGTTTTGTGTCTTCTAAGAATGTGACACAAAGAATTTCAAGAAAATTACCCCACCCCAACTAGCCTTTATAGGGAAAAGAATCTCGAGAATTTTGATTTGTTCAAAAATGACTAACGATTGTATTAAAATCTCTCATATTCAAGATGTTTACATGAAATATCAAATGTATATCTTGAATTTTCTGGGAGTAGCCTCTAAAGACCTCTTTATTCTGTATGAATTTTACTGGATGTTGCATAACTGATAAATCGTAAGAGATAGATAAAAATGTACTATACAAAAAATGTCGGTCAACATTTATGTCATACATTTTTTTTTTCGTGGAGTTGACCGTTTTCGAGATATTCCTTTTTATTGGTTTCAGTTTTAAAATACTTTTCTATATGGAAACTTGTCAACTCAGTCCCATAGCAACCACATTTTAAAACGTTTGACTGTGGTTTAGCCTAGTGTATTATTTTATTTCTCTTTTACTTATAAGGGAACTAAGAAATTGAGTATATCTGCTAACGTTTATCTCGATTAGCATGAAACACATAGAACAATAAGCTTATTAACAATAATTTGTTACAAAGATGTAGAGAAAGTCATGTGAATTGAACACATCAGAATTTTTTTTTTTATAAATTTAGATTCAATCTTTATAGCATTACCATACTTGTATTATATATGTTTACTGCTATATACATACCTAAGGATGTTTAAGAGGTGTACTGGGAAATAACAGACGGCGAACATAACGACAACGGCGACCAACATCTTTGCGGCCTTCCTGCGCGACCTCAGCTGTCCCTCGGTGGTAGTGTTGGCATTAGTGTTTATGGTATTGCGTCTGCTGTTGGTCATAGCTGCAAAAGAAGACGCTGATTAACACATTTGAATATTTACGTTACACTAAAGCTTTATAAAGGCTTTAAGAATGAAGATGGGGGGAAACAAATTATTAGGAGAAAATATCCAAGGTTCTCAGTATTACTGAATGATTAATATTTTCGACCGGTAATAAAATATAATGAAGTTAAAATTTGTAGATATATAAAAATAAAGCAAACACAAGTGACACGTTAGTTCTCTTCACTTATTGATGGCCTGTCGCCCTAGTAGCCCTATAAATTCATATCCCAGGACAGAATGATATGTGACTTGCGAGCAGCGCTTAGTGACGAATGCTAAATAAATTAAAGTGACAAAAGATGACAAAATACAGACAAGTGCCAACGCATTGAACCAAGTATCACAGCATGTACAACACATTGCAGCGATTTTCCTGGTGACTGCGTGACAACATCCCTTGTGTTTACATGGCATTGCCCATAGCTAAATTTTCGAATATTAATATTAATCAAGAAACAATTTTCACGGGAGCAAAGAAAGAACATAGCTACTTGCTGAGGTCACTATGATTAGAACAACTTAGTTGTGTTTTGAGTTGATATTATTATACACTTCTGGTCGCCCTCCATGGTGAAATGGTTACCATGTTAACTTCATATACCCAAGGTTGCGGGTTCAAACCCGGCGGAGGACGATGGATTTTTTCGGGTGTAAAAATCCTTAGCATGGCTTCCTTCGGAAGGGAAGTAAAGCCGTTGGTCCCGTGTCGTAGATTCACGGCACATAAAAGAACCTCAAGCCTGATTGAGAGGCCTCTGAGCAAAATTAAGCGGTCTTTCACGCCCAATTTAGAATGGGAGAGAACCACAGCAGTTAAAGGGCGTCCACAAATAACACGCCATTTACATTTTCATTTATGAACTTCTGGGTCTAAGGGTAAAAAAATGAGCAAATTTCCAGTTTATTCATCTACTTAATTTTCGAGGGGGTAGAACTACCTAGATAATTCTGATCTAGGGTGAAATACGAGGGCCAGTCAATAACTAATACCTTCTATTTTTTTTTTCTCTTTTGATTTGCATGAAAATTAAAGATTGATTACATAGCATGAAAACCACAACATTGAGAATTAAATTCTCACTTTTTAATGTAATCCCCATTCTTTTCCACAGTATTAGTCCATCTTTTAACAAGGGCTTGCATTCCTGTGGTAAAATACACAGTCTTGCTTTCAAGTCATTATCGAACAGATTTTTTCACGGTACCTGCATCTGGAAAGTGAATCCTGCAATGAGCTTTCATATCCCTCCAAATTGAAATACTGCATATGTGACGAGGCTATTGTTTTTCGTGTCCCCTTATTCTGCTCGGTGAACACACTCTTGAGTACCCCAGTTCTTGAATAATTGTCATTACACTGCCTTTACTGAGAGACGTAATGCAACACAATTTATCCGGCGGCCAGTTTGAAAGATCTCATTCACTCGCTCAATGTTGCGTAGAGTCACTGCAGTCACAGGTCTATCGCTCCGCAGTTCATCAGCCAACATGTTGGCCCTTCAGCTTTATTATAATGGCGAAACAATCTTCTAACCGTGCTGACATCCACTGTTGCATCATCATACACCTTTGTGAGCCTATCATGAATGCGAATGGGCCACATTTAAGAATTCAATAACAGAATGCTGTCTAATACGAATATCAATGGCAACCATTTTACAACAGGAAGCAGTATTGCCAATGGTGGGTGTATGAAGTTGCTATTGCAGTGGAATGGTAGAAGGTTTGAGGAATTATGCAAAACATAAGTTGTTCACATACCTTACTTAGATCAGGAGAAAACAAATAGGAAGCATTATTTATTGATTGACTCTCGTACGTAAAGTAATATAGTTTTAATGCTGAAAAGAAAGAGCATCACATTTTTATAGTTTTAGACGGATATGAATCAGTGAGATATGTAATTCTTAGTTTTGAAAAGAAAGAAATGTGTAAGTGTAACCTTTACTTTCCCCGTCTTGCTTATCAGCAGGGACATGAGCGGGTCAGGCTGATTGCGAGGAGTAAAAGATGGTCAATCTCGCCCGTTCTCGACTGAGAAGTTTTAACTTGTATATCTTGCTGCATTACACAACTTATATAACGTTTTTGTGGAGTTAATAATTTTAGAGATATTAGTTATAATTGGTTCATATTTTGAAGAACTTATACCTTTATGAGATGGGAATATGTGTTTATTTTTCTCTTGGCTTGCAGAGAGAACGAATTTCAAAACCATCGCATAGTGACTCGTTCTCAAAAGATTGACTATAATTTAATTTGCTGCATTCCCCTACAAGAAAGTATAAAAGCGATTTCTGTAACTTGCATTCTCGAATAATGTAAAATAGACACAAGAATAAGTGTTCGAAACAATAGCTTGTAAAGCGATGAATAGAGAAAGTCATGTGAGTGCAGCACATAATATCTTGTTGCATAGCTCAATTGGCATTTCGCAAGGGTTCAGACTCCTACGATTACACAGGCCGTGCTGTGCCATGCTGAGTACTATAGCTTTAGTTGTAATAGTTATAGAATTTTATTTTCGTGAATTCACCTTTAGAGTAAACCAGTATGAAGGTATGTGTTTAATATTATGCTTTTTATATTATCGATAAAAAAATCTGATGTATTCCATTCACATTAGTTTATCTACATCCCTGTAACAAATTATTGCCAAACAGCTTATTCTTCTATTTACTTCATGCTGATCCAGGAAAAAATAGCAGAAATGGTTTTATTACTTGCTTCCTTGTACATAAGTAGCAGGGAAATAAGAGAGTATCATAGGCAAAAACATTAGTCAAATGTTTTAAAAGCTGGTTGCCATGTGACTGAAGTTCCTTTGTATGGCCAGGAGTTGACTAAATCCCGTATGAGAAGAGTATAAGCGTATGAGAAGAGTGAAACCAATAACAAGGAATATCTCAAAAACGATCTACTCCTCGAAAAAATTCTGATCCATTCCATTCTCATGACTTTCTCTAAATCTCTACAGCTAATTATTGTTAAAAAAAATGTTATTCTTTTATTTACTTCAGGCTAATGGAGAAAAAATGAATAGAAATCGTCTTAATATTTGCTTCCTTTTAAGTGGAAGGAAATAGGGAGTACCTTGGGCTAAAGTGATAGTCAAAACTGGTTACTATTTGATTTAAGTTCCTTCGTATGGACAGGACTTGACAAAGTATAAGAACAGTGTAAGTATTTTGTAGTTGAAACCAACAACAAGGAATATCTAAAAAAACGATCAACTCCATGAAAAAAAAAGTATATAACATAAATTATGTGTTTTGACAGGCTCTACATGTTCCATTACGTGTGTTCTTGTCTATCTCTTACGGTTTAACAAGTATGGGAAAGTCCGCAAAATTCATCCAGAATAAAGATGGCTTGAGAGAATATTCAAGATATCCATTTTATTTGTCATGTAATTATCTTTTATGTACGACATTTTAATCAAAATCGTTAGAGCCATTTTTGAGAAAATCAAAATTTTCGAAAATGTTTCCATGTAAAGGGTAGTTGGGGGTGAGAGAATTTTCTTCAAAACCTTCATGTCGGATTCTTGGAAGATACTGAACTTAAATACCAAGTTTGATATTTAACACACACACTCACATACAGACATATATACACACTGACAGACACACAGATTGACAGACCACGAACATTTTTCTGAAAATGCTATTTTTGAATTTAAGGGATCCCAAATAATGTGAAATTTCGGTGAAATCTCTGTATCAAATTTTTTGGTACAATAATAGCTTCTCTACACTATGCACACAGTATGTGTAGAGAAAGTAAATATCTGTATAATATAAATTGACTGCTTCAACCATCTCTACTTTTTGTGAAGTAAATTTTTGCCAATCTCTTAGGTTTACCAGTTATGCAAAATTCATCTAGAATAAAGATGTCTTTGGAGGCCAGTCCCAGAAAATTCAAGATTTACATTTTATTTGTGATGTAAACAATTTTAATATAAGATCAAAATCGTCAGAGTCATTCTTGAGAAAACAAACTTTTCGAACATTTTTCCATGTAAAGAGTATTTGGTGGTGGGGGCATTATTTAAAATCTTCGTATCACTGCCTTGGAATATACTAAGGTTTGGTATTTTGAAAATAATTTATCACGACTTTTATCTTTGTACAGAAATTTTGGTATTTTGAAAATAATTTATCACGACTTTTATCTTGGTACAGAAATTGCGTGAATGATATATACGGCAATGAATTTTGCGATGTTCAAAGATCTTTTTCTGCCTATAGGAATATATTTAATAACAGAAACATTGGAAATGTGGATCGTTGTATACAGCAGCAGTGCTGAAATGGGAAGTTTGTTTTATGTGAATGGTATACATTAAAAATACATACTGAATGTTTTAATTTAAATGTTCTAACACGAGTATACTGTGTAGCTAATTGCCTTAAATTATAGTACATATTAGTTATTAGCAGCTTCCGTGAAGTAAAATAGTTTTCATATTTTATCTGTATTATGTTACAAAAGACGTTTATCGTCGACTTCTGTCAAACATTTTTTAAAACCCTATTAAAAAGGCTGGAAACATTTTAAATAGTTAGGAAAATTGCTTGAAAACCAAAAGAAGCTAATAGAAGATAATAAAAGACTAAACTGCATTTATAAAAAACTAAAAATTGGGCCTTAGTAATTACTCAAGATGACTCACGGTAAACAGGTCGAATCAGCAATATTAATCGTTAATGACATGCGTATACTTTGTGTTGCTATGTATAATTATATTCAGATTACAACTGAAAACAGAATTACTTCTTAACATAAATACCTTAGAAGTAATAAAATATAGACACACCTTTTTGTAATAAAAGTGGAGAGCACGTATCTATCTTCAGATTCTGTGATATCACATTTCATTTTGAATCCCATCCTTATCCCGGAAGGCCATTTAAATCTCAAATCATTTAAACAGATGAAATAATGTAATTGATTATACGAGTTTCCGCACATTACACCGCAGTCTTGCTATTAACGAAACTCTCGTACGCTTGTTGGACAAGCTCTCTCATGCCAGTCATGCGTTCAGCTGCTGTACTGGCTGCGAGAAGCGCGCTTAGGGTAGCAAGAAACAAGCGAGATTGAAAGCTGACTTGACCGGCTCTAATACATTTCACAGAATAATAAAATTCATCTGGAGATTCGTTGTAAAATTTCTGTTGTGAGTGTTTTAAAGAATGTACTATACTTAGTTTAAGGAAATTCATTGAATTAAATTATAGACCACGTTATTTTATATTGCATTTCAGTCCCTAGTTGTCTTAAGAGGGAATAGGAATTTCTGTTGCGATAATCTTGAAGAGCATTATTTACAATTTATAATATAATCATCAATAACGAATTCCTCACAAGTTTTGATGGACGATAAGTGATATATTCAGAAACTTCTAAACGTTCTAATATTAGACTGAAAACAGTTATTCCCGAAAACTTGCAAGGCTTTCCATGAAAAGACTATGAACAACCAGCACCAAGAAGCTTACATTGGGTAGATAAAATAAATTCAATATAGGTTAAAAAAAAGTAATGGGGATTAATACATTTTATTTTATGCCGTCAAAAATTTTAATATTTGAAGTCAACTTTTTAAGAATGCAGTTTTAAGCTGTCTGTATTTTCTGTGGAGTGTTAAAAGGCTGCAAAAGCTTTTTAACCTCCAATTACATTTTCATATATGTTCTCGATGTTAATAAAATATTCGGTTACTATTGAGAAATCCTATATATATATATAAATTAAATTAGTAGTTTACTAATATTTTTACTTTCTCTACACGTACTATGTACATAGTACATACAGAAAGTATTGTAATGCACCCAAAAATTCAATACCGAGCTTACCCCGGAAATACATGTTTTGAATCTCCCTGAAACAAAACAATTTAGAAAAGTGTCCGAGTCTGTCTGTGTGTGTGTGTCTGTATGTATGTGTGTGTCTTAGGGCAGCATAGCTAAAGAACGATAGGATCGTTAAGTACCAAACTTGGTATTTAAGTTTGGTATCTTTCAAGGATGTGACACGAGATTTACAAGAAAATCCTCCAACCCCAAACTACCCTTTACATGGATCTTTTTTCAAAACTTTTGATTTTATAAAAATGGTTCTAATGGCTGTGATTAAAATATGGTATATTAAAGATATTTACCTGACAAATAAAATGTATATCTTGAATTTTCTGGGAATATCTTCTAAAGATCTCTTCATCCTAGATGATTTTTTATTGAATTTTGCATAGCTGGTAAACCGTAAGAGATAGAGAAAAACTTACTGTGCAAGAAATCTAGATAACGATAAAACCACAATTTATATAATATACAGTTTTTGTGCAGTTGATCGTTTTTGAAATATGCCTTGTTATTGGTTTCAGCTTTAAAATACTTATACATTTCTCATACAGGAATTTGTCAACTCCTGTCCATAAAAAGGAACTTTAGTCACAGAGCAACCAGCTTTTACTTATCACTTTAACCTATGGTACTCCCTTATTTCCTTCTACTTACAAGGAAGCAAGCAATAAGACCATTTCTGCTATTTTTTTCTCGATTAACATGAAGTAAATAGAAGCACAAGCTTTTAAACAACAATGTGTTGCATAGATGTAGATAAAATCATGTGAATGTAATACATAAGATTTTTTAATTGTTTTTGTTCTAGTGTTGTTAATTTCCATATATTATTTTTATTTTATATATTTAGTATATTAGTGAATTATTAGAATAAATTACTGTTGATCATATTGTTCAACTTAATCAAGGGCCAGCCTGTCATTGAGGTATAAAACAATTAAAATTATCCTGTATTTAAAGGTTTCAACAGCAGGAAACACTGCTATATAGTGGACATTATTCAAAAGCGAGAATGAAAATAAATCATGACAGATGGCGCTGACGGATATTCGGCACGTTTTTACGTCATTTTTCGCAGTGATATATGAGCGAACGAGTATAATGCAAGATAACTGCGAGGAATCCTAGCGTATCAGAAATGGATAAGATGGAAATGGAAATATCGGAATTGCTGTCCTAAAAGCAGAAAATTGGGAAGATGGCTTTAGGAGACTTTCTTTATTGCAGCGTCTACTCATTGTCAATACCGTGTGTCATGTCATTACATGTGTCACAGCAGGAGGAAAACGTTTAGATTTCCTGCCACCAGAACGGAGTCGACAGGAAATGGAGAATTTCCGTCTAAGGCTTTAAGAGGAATGACGATATTGCTAGGAAACTCTCTGCGGCACATAGGGTTCGTAGGTTATGCACGTATTATAAATATCAAATTAATGTAAAGGTCTCAACTAGCTCAGAATATGTATCGTCGATTTGATCATGTTACACCATCGCTCAAAACACTTAAATGGCTCCAACTTAGGGATAGAAGAAAAATTGCACTCTCTGTCGCTTCTGTATCACTCCGCATTCCAAACCATTTAAATGTTCGCTTCAAATATCTTTCTGACTGCCATAATCGAGAAACTCGCTCACGATACGCTTTCCTTCTTGCTATATCTGCTCATCATTCAACTTATTATTCATCATCATTTTCAATAGATTTAGCTCGTCTTTGTAATTCCCTACCTGAAGACGTAAGGGACTGCTGGAACGTTATACTGTTCAAACAGAAAATTAGGACATACAACTTTCTGCCAATAAAGTACCGGGAATTGATCATTTAAAAATCCCATTTAAAAGACGATTCAAAATTATTGTTGTCGCTAAGTTGGTACATCTTTCCTCTATAGCCACGTGGAGTTTGATTGTCATCTGTCAAATAGTTTGTTTACAGTATGCCATTTTGTTGGTCATCTCAAAGGTGATTTACAATTTTACGATGGATACAAATATTGAACAAAGAACCTGTCTCAAATTTTGCATTGCAAATGGTATTTCGTGTGCCGAATCGCTAAAAATGTTACAGAGGGCTTACGGTGAATCGACTTTATCAAAAACTCGTGCATATGAGTGGTACACTGCATTTAAAAGTGGTCGAGATGTGGTGGAAGATTTGCCTCGCTCTGGTCGGCCATCAACAGTTTCAACTGAACTGAGTATCGCTAAAGTGAAGAAAATGGTGTCTGAAAATCGTCATTTAGGTCTGAGAGAGATTGCCGCTGAACTTTCTGTGTCTCACAAATCGATTCGTACCATTTTAAACGATTGTTTGGGCATGACACGCGTTGCAGCTCGGTTAGTTCCGAAAGACTTGAAAGGCGAATGGCGCCTTCCAACTGAACCGAAACTTAAAAGGGCACGTCAAACTCGATAAAAACTGAAGGTCATGTTGACAGTTTTTTTTTTCGATTATCGCGGTATCGTGCACTCAGAATTCTTGCCAGAAGCAGATGGCAAATAAAGTCTATTATCTGAGTGTTATGCGGCGTTTGAGAGAACAAATACAGCGAAAAAAAAAAGGCCAGATTTGTGGAACGACAACTCATGGATTCTGCACCACGATAACGCACCAGCTCACAAGGCTAGTATTGTGAAGGAATTTCTGGCCAAAAACTCAACAAATGTCATCGAACAACCACCGTATTCACCTGATCTGGCTCCTGCTGATTTCTTTCTCTTTCCAAAATTCAAGTTACCACTTCGAGGCACCCGTTTTCAGTCGATAGAAGACATAAAGGAAAATTCACGGTGACAATTAACATAGATTCCTAAAAGTGCCTACAAAAAATGTTTTGATGATTGGATTATTCGTTAGCATAAATGTATAATTTCAGAAGGGGCCTACTTTGAAAGCGATAAAGTAAAATTGGATGAATCATTTTTTTTTGTGTTTTATTGGCAAATTCCCGGAACTTTCTTGACACAGTAGTACATTTATAATCAAACCTAATCTGCTGCTGTATGAACATGATAAATACATGCTACTTTCATTTATTTTTATTAATATTTTATGTATTGGCAAGTAATATGCATTTCAATTTAAATATGACTAATTGTTTCAACCTGAATGAATATTTCACTTAAAATAATTTTGTTTACAGTTTTTTTCTTTTCAGTGCAGTACACTTGTTGCACATTTTTACTTTCTCTACACGTACTATGTAGATAGTGTATAGAGAAGGTATTGGATTCCACCCAAAATTTGATACCGAGATTTCAACGGAAATACACGTTTTGGGTCCCCCTAAATAAAAAAAAGCATTTTTGGAAAAAGGTCCGTGTGTGTGTCTATGTGTGTGACTGTGTGCCAATGGACGGCATAACTCATACACGAAAAGACCGTTAAATACCAATCTTGGTTTTAACTTTGGTATCTTCAAAGGATGCGACACGAAGATTTGCTAGAAAATCTCCCCACCCCCAACTACCATTTACATGGAACTTTTTTTCGAAAATTATGATTTTCTCAAAAATGGCTCTAACAATTTTGATTAAAATATCGTCTATTAAAGCTATTTACCTGACAAATAATATGTATATCTTGAATTTTCTGGGAATAACCTCTGAAGACTACTTTATTCTGGAGGAATTTTGCATAACTGCTAAACCGTATGAATTGGACAAAAACTTACCACACAAAAAAGGTATAGCACATTAAAACACAGAATTTATATTATATGATTTTTTTCCGAGGAGTTGATCGTTTTTGACATGTTCCTTGTTTTTGGTTTCAGCTTTGAAACACTTATACTTTTATCATAAGGAGTTTGTCAATTCGTGTCCATAGAAACAAAGGAACTTCAGTGTCCTAGTAACCAGCTTTTTACTTTACTTTAACCTATGATACTCCCATATGTCGCTTCTAATTACAAGGAAGCAAGTAATAAGACTATTACTACTAATTTTTTCTCAATTAGCTTGAAATAAATAGAAGAATAAGCTTATTTAACAATAATTTGTTACACAAAAGTAGAGAAAGTCCTGTGAATGGAACACATCAGATTTTTATATATGTTTCTATTAAGTGTATAGAATTTTATTTTTGATCTTATTCGTTTATTCATTATCAATGCTGTGTTGAATTTAATGTATTGCCTGGTAGAGTGGAAGAGAGTGCCTTACGACCTTAACTCCAAACAGGATAAATAAATACATAAATAAATAAATAAATAAATAAATAAATAAATAAATAAATAAATAAATAAATGCACGTATTATTACTTTTTATAGCACGTATGTACTATGTACATAGTAGGCAGAGAAGGTATTGTATTTCACCCCAAAATTTTGATACAAACATTTCACCGGAAGTGCAGTTTTTAGAACCTCTGAATAAAACATTAGTGTGTGTCCCTGGGTGTGTGTGTGGATTTGTGTGTGTGACATCATAAACCAAAAAAAGAAAACTCAGTTAAATACTAAAATTAATATTTAAGTTCAATATCTTCCAAGATTGAAGATTTTAATAAAAGTTCCTCTTCATTCTGAATGACTTTTGCGTAATTGGAAAACCATTAGATATAGAGAAGTAAAATGTAAAGCTCGTTTTAAAATACACATTTTATGTGATATACGTTTTTTTAGAGTTAACAGTTTCAGAGATATTCCCTGTTATTGACTTCAATTTTAAAATATTTAAAACTTTTCTCAAACGTTCTGTTTTCTTATACTCCTGGTCATTGAGAGAGAGAGAGAGAGAGAGAGAGGGAGAGAGAGAGCCGAATTTCAATAACAATCGTTTAGCGACATCTTTTAAAATATTTGACTGTAGCTTTAGGATTGCGAATTCCTTTTCTCTTCTACTCATAAGAAAGTAAGTAATAGGTACCATTTCAGGTAAACTTGATTATCACGATGTAAGAATAGTTTGCTTGCAGAACATAAACAGACAACCATGTGAGTAGAACACATCCAATTCTTCCCTTGATACAGTCAAGGTGGGGTCAACTGTATTGTGCATTTTATGCATTTTTTCATCGTAATTTTGGCTCTTCAACACATTTACTAACTATATACCAGGTGGCGCAACTGTCCCCTCTTTGGCGTTTGCTATTTTCCTTCATGCGCTAAAGTAGTTGCAGAACTCAACGGGGCTGTTTGAAGTTAAAAGCGGCCGGTGGAGAACTTGCGAGAGGTATCTTTCGTTTTACCCCTCTCAATGAGTGGGTTGCCTCACCGTCTCCGCAATAGTAAGGGGAATAAAACGAAAGTCGTTCTGTCAGTTCTCCACTAACTGTTTTAACTTGAAATAGCCCCGTTGAGTTCCGCAACTCTTTTAACGCGCAAAGGGCTATCTGCACACATCAAATACGGGACAGTTGGATCACCTAGTATTAAATGGAAATTAGTTAGGAATGTTGTATTCACATTCTAGCACCTCAATTCCCGTTCTTGAGTTACATATGGATATCATTTTCTACCTATTTCTTACTGTTTTTCAATCCTCCATTCTTACGCTCTCCCTACTTCACTTCTTATATCTCCTACTTTATTTCTTCTTTTGTTTCTCCTTTCTATCCTTTTCTTCCCCCTTTCACACCCACCTTCAACCCATTTCTTTCCTGCTGTAAGCAATGTTTTAACAGTCTTTAACAAATTAGCTTTTTTTAACATTAAAATAGGAAAATCAACAAAGAGGAGGAATGGCAGTTTCTTACCTATCGGTTTTGTTTAACTTTTACGTCATTGGAATAGATCTATATGAATAGTTTTCTTTTCCTCATTCATATGTGCATTCTCTATCTTTTGCTCTCTCTCTCTCTCTCTCCTTCAATCTGTGCCAGAAATACCTACAGGACAGACAGTTAGAGAGCGATTGTGAGGAAGAATAAAAAGAATAAAAATAAAGAGAATGTTGGGGTTGCAAGATTAAATTTCTGTTAGTCTTCTTAGTTTTCTGTTTACGTTTAGTCGGAGTGAGCGCAACCGTGTGGAATTGTATGCATTATAAATGAACAATTAAATAAATCCTTAGGGATGGAAGGGATAAGTATATCATCCATTAAACAAAAGAGATCCCGATCAATAGATTTCAAAAGTTTCTGAACATTTTACCTTTATCTTTAAGGTGTTCACGTTTATCTCTCTACTGAAACTTACGGTGAGTTTCCAAATGCATTCAGGGTTGTATTCCTGTAATAGTAATGGAAGATATTAATCTTTATTAGTGTTATATAGTTCTCTAGACCTGCTTCGTTCATTTTAGATAAATAGATGAAAGGAATTAAAGTTGAAATATTTGTTTTAGGTTTGAATGAAGGAAGGAAAGAAAATGAACTTAACTTAAATATAAACATGGATGCACATAGATGTTGGGGTATAGATACAGATATTTTGATAAATTTAATGATTCTTTGATGCGTATTCTCTTCGGTGTGTTACTATTTTTACTTTTTCTATACGCACTATGTACATAGTATATACAGAATGTATTGCACTCCACCAAAAAAATTGATACCGAGATTTCACCGAAAATATATGTTTTAGGGTCCCCTGTATCCAAAAAAAGTATTTCCAGAAAAAGGTCTGTGTGTGTCCATGTGTCTGTGAACACGATAACTCAAAAACGAAAAGTCGGTAAAATACCAAACTTGGTATTTAAGTTTAGTATCTTCCAGGGATGCGACAAGGAACTTCAGTAACATAGAAACCAGCTTTTGACTATCACTTTAACCTATAGTATTCCCTTATTTCGCTTCTACTTACAAGGAAGCAAGAAATAAGACTATTTCTGCTAATTTTTTCTCGATTAGCAGGAAGTAAATAGAAGCATAAGCTTTTTAAAAATAATTTATTGAAGAGATATAGAGAAAGTCATGTGAATGGAACACATCAGATTTTTTTTCTCTTCGTCTAACAGTTCTCCAATAAATGAATGGCATAAATTATTACCTGATGTGTTTTGGATGTTCATAACTGAGCTGAGAAGTGAACAGCGTCTGTTAGTATAGACAATCCAGTGTGCTTCCAAGTTTTTATGCCTCTATATTTAACCTGGTAATCTAACGTGGAGTCATCAGCCTTGCAGAAAGCAGACAACTCAGATCCGATATAAAAGTAATATAGCGAAGCCACCCACTCAAGGTTGCGCCTTCCTCAAGGAAAATGTATGGTTTGTGTGTACCACACGTACCTGAAAACATACTACTCTTATTAAGTAAAATTATCAGTCCGCAAATGAAGTAGATATTGATGTTACGTTCCTCATTACACTGTTCTCAATTATCTACCAATAAAATTATCTGCACTTGCTTTTCAGACCTATAAAATGGGAACGAATTGGGTGTGTAGTAATGTCAGAATAAAAAATCTGATGTTTTCCATTCACATTACTTTCTCTACATTTGTAACAAATTGTTATTAAAAAGCTTATGCTTCTATATATTCATGCTAATCAAGGAAAAATTAGCAGAAATAGTTTTATTACTTGCTAACTTGTAAGTAGCAGCAAAATAAGGGAAACTATAGATTAAACTGATAGTCAAAAGCTGGTTGCTATGTGACTGAAGTTCGTTTGTTTGTATGGATAGGAGTTGACAAATTCCTGCATAAGAAAAGTATTTCAAAGCTGAAAAAAAAAAAAAAAACGAATACTTTAAAAAGGATCATCTCCACGAAAAAAAATGTGTATAACTTAACTTGTGTGTTTTAAGGTGCTCTAAATTTTCTGTGTCTAAGTTTTTATCCATCTCTTACGGTTTAGCAGGTATGCAAAATTCCGTAAAATTCATCCACAATAAAGTAGTCTTCAGAGGCTATTCTCAGAGAATTCAATAGTTTATTTGTCAGGTAAATTTCTGTAATATACGATATTTTAATCAAAATCGTAGAGCCATTTTTTAGAATACCAAAATTTTCGAAAAAAGTTCCATGTAAAGGTAGTTGGGGGTGGGGGACTTTCTTGAAAATCTTCGTGTCGCATCCTTGGAAGATACCAAACCTAAACACCAAATTTGGGTTTTAACGGAGTTTTCGTTTTTGAGATATGCTGTCCACAGACACACACACCCACGCAGACACACGGACCTTTTTTTTAAAAATGTTTTTTTTTTTTTTTGGATTCAGGGGGACCAGTGAAATCTCGGTATCGAATTTTTGGGTGGAATACAATACCTTCTCTATACACTATGTACACTATGTACATAGTTCGTATAGAGAAAGTAAAAAGAGATAGGAAAAGAAATCAAATACTGCAATATATAATACCAAAGCAACGAATAGTTATTTCATTTCACAATTAGTGGAGTTCTATATTCATTAAAAATATTAACTGCTCGAATCACATAATTTTCTCTACCTATGCTGCAAAACACTGTTCTAATAAATATCTATTATTCTATCTAATTCACGTTCATCAAGACATGTATTAGCAGAAGTTATTTTATTTACCCATTATTCCCCTGTATGTGGGAAATAAGCAAATACATAGAGCTAAATTTTAAAAGCAGATAATGATACTAAAATTCCATGCTCTTAATTTGACCAAAATGAAAAAATTGTGAATAACCACTTCACATTGTAAGAGTATGAAGAATTAACTATATAAACTAATGAAACATTCAAAACAATAACAAGGAATTCTTGAAATGGCTAACTCCACAAAAAACTGTATTGGAAATAAACTGTGGTATTAATGAGAGCTACATTTCGTGAGTGGTAACATTTTATCGGTTGCGGTTTACCAGTTATGGAAAAAGTCGGACCATTTGTCTCTCACCCGGGCTCAATCCCAAGCGACCGCTTACTATGTGTGGTGGACCAAGCAGAACAGGGGCGGGTTTTTTCTGGGTTCTCTGGTTTTCCCCACCATCACAATCCACCGGTGTCCATTTTTATTCCAGTCTCATTTAAATACTATAAAACAACAAAAGGTCATCAGGAATGAAGCGGACTTCAAAGGCTATTCCTAGAATATTCAAGATATATTTTGTATTTGTGATGGAAATATGTTAACCATGTGGTATTTTTGTCAAACTTAGTGGTTGAAGGATGCTGTATATGAACACCAAGTTTGTTATTTAAGCGATTTTTATTACTTTCTCCATACGCACTATGTACATAGTGTATAGAGAAAGTATTGCACTCCACCAAAAAATTCGATACCGAGATTTCACCAGAAATATATGTTTTAGGGTCCCCAATATCCAAAAAAAGCATTTTCACAAAAAGGTCCGTTTGTGTGTGTGTGTCCATGTGTCCGTGTGTCCGTGTGTCTGTGAACACGATAACTCAAAAACGAAAAGTCGGTAAAATACCAAACTTGGTGTTTAAGTTTAGTATCTTCCAGGGATGCGACACGAAGATTTTGAGAAAAATCTCCCCACCCCCAACTACCCTTTACAGGGAACTTTTTTCGAAAATTTTGATTTTCTCAAAAATGGCTCTAACGATTTTGATTAAAATTTCGTATATTAAACATATTTACCTGACAAATAAAATGTATATCTTGAATTTTCTGGGAATAGCCTGAAGAGTAGTTTATTCTGAATGAATTTTACTAAATTTTGAATAACTGCTAAACCGTAAGAGATGGACAAAAACTTACTACACAAAAACTGTAGGGCACATTAAAACCACAATTTATGTTGTATACATTTTTTTCAAGGAGTTCCTCGTTTTTGTGACATTCCTTATTTTTGGTTTCTGCTATGAAAAACGTATACTTTTCTCATACAGGAACTTGTCAACTCCTATCTATATAGACAAAGGAAATTCATTGACATAGCAACCAGCTTTTTCTATCACTTTAACTTACATTTGTCCCTTATTTCGCTTCTACTTACAAGGAAGCGATTAATTAGACTATCTCTGCTATTTTTTCTGATTAGCATAAAGTAAATAGAAGTATAAGCTTTTTAAGAATTATTTGTTGCAGGGATATGGAGAAAGGCATGTGAATGGTACACATCAGATTTTTTTTTGAGTTAAGCTGTTCACACACACCCACACACGCGCGCCCAACACACACACACACACACACACACACACACACACACACACACACAGGAGCAGTGCAGATTGACTAACAAACAGATATACACAAACTCTTTTATATAAATGCTTTATTGAATTCAGGAGATAAAAAGCATATAATTTTAGGTTGAGTGCAATAGGTTCTCTATCTGCTGTCTCAGAAAGAGAACTAAACATGTAATACAAAGGGATCAAATGTGATGTGTTCTATTCACATGAATTTCATTATCTATTCTGCAATAAATTATTCTTACAAAATATATTTATCTACATCATACTATTCAAGATAAATATCAGCAGAAATTACCTTATTACTGACTTTCTTGTAGGCACATGAAGAAAAATGAAGAAATACGGTAGGTTGAAAAAGTAGTCAATATTTTAAAATCTGATTGCTTTATGATAACGAAATTTCGTTCTCTTTGCATCGTAATTTAAACCAATAACAAGGATTATCTTGAAAATGGTTAACTTCACAAAAATGAATAAGACATAAATTACGAGCTTTAGCGAGATCTGCACTTTTTGTATATGTATTAAGATTCTGTCTATTACTTGAGGTGTGAGTCAGATACACGGACATACACATACACGCGGGAATTTTCCTAATAATCTGATGAGCTACATTCACATATCTTTCTCTACCCCCGCTTCAACAAAATATTCTTTCAAGGGCTTATTCTTATACTTCATACTTGTCAAGGTATACATTAGCAGAATCTTTTGTTGTATATTATTTCCTTTTACTAGGGAAATATGAGAATACAATAAGTTAAAGTGATGGCCAAATCTTTAAGAGTCAGTCTTTTTGTGAAGGTATTGAAATTTTATTCTGTTTGCTTGACCAGAGTAATGAAATGTGAATAACGTTTCTTACTTTCTCTATACGTACTATGTACATAGTGTATAGAGAAAATATTGCACTCCACCCAAAAATTCGATACTGAGATTTCACCGGAAATACATGTTTTAGGGTCACCTGTATCCAAAAAAGAGCATTTTCAGAAAAAGTTCAGTGTGTGTGAATGTGTTTGTCAGTGTGTCTGTGAACACGATAACTCAAAAACAAAAGTCGATAAAATACCAAACTTGGTATTTAAGTTTAGCATCTTCCAGGGATGCGACACGAAGATTTTGAGAAAAATCTCCCCACCCCAAAGTACCCATTACATGGAAGTTTTTTCGAAAATTTTGATTTTCTCAAAAATGGCTCTAACGACTTCGATTAAAATTTCGTATATTAAAGACCTTTAACTGACAAATAAGATGTATATTATGAATTTTCTGGGAATATCCTCTGAAGACTACTTCATTCTGGAGGAATTTTACGGAATTTCGCATAACTGCTAAACCGTAAGAGATGGTCAAAAACTTACACCACAAAAATGTAGAGCACCTTAAAACACACAATTTATCTTATATGCATTTTTTTCGTGGAGTTGATCGATTTTTTTTTGGTTTCAGCTTTAAAAAACATACTTTTCTTCTGAACATACTTTTGTCAACTCCTGTATATACAAACAAAGGAACCTCAATCACATAGCAACCAACTTTTGACTATCACTTTAACCAATAGTTCTCCCTTATTTCGCTTCTATTTACAAGGAAGCAAGTAATAAGACTATTTCTGCTACCTTTTTTTTTCTATTAGCTGGAAGTCAATTGAAGCACAAGCTTATTAACAATAATTTATTGTAGAGATATAGAGAAAGTCATGTGAATGGTACACATCAGATTATTTTAAGAAATATTGTAAAATTGAACTCAATAAAGAGGAATGTCTCCTTAGATCTTCAAACTATACCTAATATTACTTATAACTTATAAATTACTACATTTTTTGTGTATGTACTAGGTTGTAGTCTATCTCTTACGGTTTACAAGTTATGAAAAAGTCAAATAGACTTCAGAAGCTATACCCAAGGAATTCAACATATGAATTTTATTTGTGATGTAAATATATGTAATACATGGCATTTTAATGTAAATCGTTAGAGCCGTTTTTGAGAAAATATACATTTTCTAAACTTTTTCCATGTAAACCATCGTTTGAGAGGGGTGGGGGAATTTTCTTGAAAATCTTTGTGTCGCATTATTGGAAGATGCTAGAATTAAATATCAGGTTTGAATTTGACTAACTTATCGTTTTTGACCTGGCAGACAGACAGACAGACAGACAGACAGACAGACACACACACAGACGCACACAGACACACACGAACACACCTGGAACTTTTTCTAAACTATTTCTTTAGAATTCACGGGGCCTAAAACATGTTTTTTTTTACAGTGAATTCTCCTTTTGTTGGAAAACAATATTTTCTCTATCTACTATGCACACAGAACTTGGCAGAAACATTAAAAAACAAGTATATCTTAAATTTATTTGAATATACAACTGAAAAAGGAAGAAGGAAAACCATGACGAAATTTCTTTTCCTCCGTAGAGGAGGATTCTTTTCTCCACAGGTATTTGAATGGAGTTGCAGGTTTGGTAGCATAAGTGTTCAAAGGGTAACTATAACCTGTTTACTCAAATTACGATTTACACCAAACAAAAATTGTAAATTGTGAATCAGCCACTTAAAAAATCTGATGTGTTCTATTCACATGACCTTCTCTACATCTCTGTAACAAATCGTTGTTAAAATGCTTATGCTTCTATTTACTTCATGCTAATCGAGAAAAAATTAGAAAATATTGTCTTATTACTTGCTTCTTTGTAATTAGAAGCGAAATAAGGGAGTACCATAAATTAAAGTGATAGTCAAAAGCTGGTTGCTATGTGACTGAAGTTTCTTTGTTTGTATGGACACGAGTTGAAAAATTCCTGTATGAGAAAAGTATTAGTTTTTACAAGCTGAAATCAAAAACAAGAAATATCTCAAAAACGATAAACTCCACGAAAAAAAGTGTATGTAACATAAATTGTGTATTTTAAAGTGCTCTACATTTTTTATGTGATAAGTTTTTGTCTATTTCTTACAGTTTAACAGTTATGCAAAATTCCGTAATATTCTTCCAGATAAAATAGTCTTCAGAGGCTATTCCCAGAAAATTCAAGATATGCATTTTATTTGTCAGGTAAATATCTTTAATATACGATATTTTAATCAAAATCGTTAGAGCTATTTTTAAGAAAATCAAAATTTTCGAAAAAAGTTCCATGTAATTGGTACTTGGGGCTGGGGGATTTTCTTGAACATCCTTGGAAAATACCAAATTTAAATATCAAGGCTAGGAATGCAACGGAAAGCTAACTTATCCCTTTAGATTAAACAAAATTATATTTTACTGAAATGGTAATATCCATAATGATTTGTAACATGTTCTGTAAAACGTCACAGGCCTTGGAGATATAAAGGGCTGCGTTTGCTAAAGTGCACGTGATAAATTATGATACATTCAAGTGGATCTTTATGAAGTATTAATACTTTAACTTATTTAGCTCGTTAAAATATACTTTTGGAATAAGTAACAAAAGATACAAAAATTATGGTTGTAAATATGTTATACAACTTCTTTTCATAGAATTCAATAAAAAGAGAAACATCCCATTTTAACCCTCCACTTAATAGAGTGGGAACTAATCTGCTTTATATGTTATGTTTCATATAATTGGTTAAGTCATTTTTCAATCAAAATACAAGGCGCATGCGTAGAGAAAAAGTGGTCCATTCTCTTAGATTGCAATAACGTTTTTATCTCGGTAAGGTTTCTATCTTCAGGTAATCCAACATTGATTTCTCCCAGCAGGCATCTGATTTCGATATGACTGGCCTGCGAAAAATTTAAGAACATTAAATAATAAACAATGTTATAATCGCTGTAAAATGGGGAGGTATTTCGTATACCGTCTTTGCTACGATTTGTACAAATGGGAATCTTAAACCAACTATTTTATTGGAGACGCAGGTTTAAGATGTTGCCGTTATCGAAGAAAAAAATTAAAAAATAGAATGTGTTTTGAAGGGAAATACATTGAGTTAAAGCGATAGTCAAATATTTTAAAGGATTGTCGCTATGTGAAACAATTGATGTTTGGTTCGCTTTGTAAGGTGACTTCCCGTTTGAGGAAAGTTGAAATCAATAATAAGGAATGTCATGAAAATGGCAAAATCTACAAGAAAAATGTATAAGACATAAATTATGTGTTTTATTGAGATCTACATTTTTGTGCAGTAAACTCTTGTCTATCTCTTACGGTTTATCAGTTATACCCAATTCTGAAAAATCAGCTAGGCATTTAGACAATTTTCACAAAAAATTCAAAATATACATTTTATTTGCGAGGTATGTATTTTTAATATACGATATTGTTAGAGCTATTTATCAGAAAAGCAACACTTTCTAAAACTTTTCCATGAGAAGAGTTGTTTAAGGTTGAGGGGTCTTTTCGTTTTTGAACTCTACACAGACACACACGCACATACACATACACACATGAACCTTTTTCTAAAAATTATTTTTTGATCTCAGAAGACATCAAAGATATATTTCAAGTAAAATCTTGACATTGAATTTTTTGGTGGAATACATCACCTTCTCTAGCAGTTACGTACATTGTATGTATATACATTCTAGAGAAAGTAAGGCCGTGCCGTGGCCGAGTGGTTATGATCACTCGCCTCACCCAAATGGCCCGAGTTCGATCCCAAGCGACCGCTTGTGAGTTTTGTGGTGGACAAAACGGCGCAGGGGCGGGTTTTCTCCACCAGTGTTCCATCTTCATTCCATCTATTGTCAGTGTCATCGCCTGCGGTGCCGAAATAATAAAAACTGGCGTTAAACACTAACAAAAAAAAAAAGGAGAAAAAGTAAAAATATATTAAGAAAACGATAATGTATTAAAACTTATGGTTAAAACTGTAAAATTAGCCATATAGTTTGGCTGTATTGAGGGAAAATAAAGCACACTACCTAATGGCTAGAATTATGCTCGGAAAAAGGGACGGTCTGGAGTGAAATACTGTCAGTGCCAAGATAAGCAGTTGTGTTCCATTATGGGTTACCACTGTAGGTATGCACGTCAGAACCTGTATTTTATGTGTACACACATACACATAAATCTTTTTAAAAATCAATTTTGGCCCACTGCACTTTTTAATTTAATTATTTATCAAAACTTGAAAATTAAGATAAAATATGTGGTAGAAAATTATTACCTGTATACCTTTTCTTTCTTTTAAAGATATTTTAATTTCTCTACACGTACTATATACTTAATGTATAGAGAAGGTATTTATTCTACCCAAAAATTCGATACCGAGATATATATTTTGAGACTCCCTGAATACAAATAAAAAGCATTTTAAAAAATAACCGTATGTGTATCTGTCTGTCAGTATGTGTGTGTGTGTGTGTGTGTGTGTGTGTGTGTGTGTGTGTGTGTCTGTGGGCAGCTGTGGGCAGCATAGTTCAAAATCGAAAATTTCTTATATACCAAACTTGGTATTTCAGTTCAGTATCTTCCAAGGATGTGATATGGATGATGGAAAATTTACAGCAAAATCACCCCACCCCAAAATGTGATACGAAGATTTACATGAAAATCCCCCCACCCCCAAATACCGTTTACTTGGAAAATTTTTGAAAATTTTCACTTTCTCAAAAGTGGCTATAACGATTTTGATTACAATTTCGTATATTAAAGATATTTGCATGACAAATAAAATTTATATCTTGAATTTTCTGGGAATAGCCTCTTAAGACATCTTTATTCTGGATAAATTTTGCGAAAATTTGCATAACTGGTAAACGTAAGAAATGGACAAGACGTGCTTAACGAATAATGTAGAGTTCCTTAAAACACACACTTTATGTTATATACATTTTTCGTGGAGTTGGCCGTTTTTGAAATATTCCTAGTTATTGATTTCAATTTCAATACCCATACCTTTTCATACGGGAATTTGTCAACTCCTGGCCATTCAAACAAAGGAACTTCGATCACGTAGCAACCATATACCTAGTGTATTTCCTTATTTGGTTCCTACTTACAAGGAAAAGAGAAATTCAGCTAATTTTTTTCTCGAATAGCAAAGTAAATTGAAGAATAAGCTTTTTAATAATAATTTGTTGCAGAGATTTAGAGAAACTCATGTGAATGGACCATATAAGATTTTTAATCATTCGAATAAATTTACAGTTTTGCGTATTTATTCTTAAATTAAGTAGATATAATGATAAACTCAAAAAAGTTCAATATTTATTCCAATGAATAAAAACTTTATTTAAAAGAATGAAAACGGGCTCTACATTTTCTATTAAAGTTTTTGTTTATCTATTACGGTTTGCCAGCTATTTAAAATTCGGTAAATTGATACAGAATAAAGATGCTTTCAGAGGCTATTCCCAGAAAATTCAAGTTATGCATTTTATTTGCCATGTAAATATCTTTAATATACGACATTTTAATTAAAATCGTTAGAGCCATCTTTGAAAAAGTCAAACTTTTCGAAAGTTTTTCCATGTAAAGGTAGTTGGGGGTGGAGAGATTTTCTTAAAAAATTTCGTGTCGCATCCTTGGAAGGTACTGTACTTAAAGAACAACTTTGGTATTAAACGGGTTTTTCGTTTTAGAGTCATACTGCTCACTGACTCATACACACACAAACACACACACACACACACTGTCAGAGAGATGGACTGACAGACATACAGACATACGGATATTTTCTAAATTTTTTTTTTTTGTTGGATTCAGGGAGTCTCTAAACATATATTTACGGTAAATTCTCGGTATCGAATTTTTAGATGCAATATATCTTCCCTATACACTATGTAGCTTAATTAAAATACCACATATTAAAGCCATTTCCTTCAAAAATAAAATGCATATCTTGAATTTTCTGGTAATAGCTTCTAAAGACCTGTTTGTGCTGGATGATTTTTGCTGAATTTTGCATTAACTAGTAAACCGTAACAGATAGACAAAAATGACTACACAAAATATATATCTCATTAAAATACGTAATTTATATGATATACATTTGTTCTTAGAGTGGACCGTTTGCAAGATGTTCCTTTTATTAGTTTCAGTTTTAAAATACTTAATATATTTCTCTTGTGGGAACTTTACAAATTCTGGCCACGCAAACAAACGGATTTCAATCCCATAGCAACCACATTTTAAAACATTTGACTGTTGGTTTAGCCTATTGTATTCCCTTATTTCCCTTCTACTTATAAGGAACTAAGTAATAAGACCGTTTCTGCTAGTGCTTATCTCGATTAACATGAATTAGGTAGACGAATAAGCTTATTAACAATAATTTGTTACAGAGATGTAGAGAAAGTCATGTGAATGGAACACATCAGAATTTTGTGACTAGTTTTGCGTATGAACATAAATCAGGAAGCCACACCTATGGCCCTCAATGGTTGCACCATCTTGCTTCATGCCTCTGAATGATGATATGATATTGCACCTTCTCCCTCTTACTAGAATTAACATAGAAAGACCTCATTCACTCAGGTGCCTTTCTAATCCCAAAAGCATCAGTACTCCCGACAAGCATTTTAAGCAGGGTATGAATGGAACATGGTCCCAGAGTCCCTTGGATCATTTTAATGCCGTGAACTTTTACAGTTACTTCCCTCAAATGGTAAAAGGTAATATTCTTCAAGAGATTCATTGCCCACTCTATTGCACATGAGATACGGTTCATATATCAAATATCAGCTTACAGGCTTTGGAGTAGAAGCGTTTTAAATTCCTTTCGATATCACTGAATGTTAATGCAAGTCGATTAAAAATTAAGTTGCCAACATATACAGATAGAAATGTTACCCTGAGTACACAGAAACGTTTAATGTATTTGGTTTTGTGTACTGTTTTTACCATGTAATACTAATGTCCAAATTAGCTTCTTGATAATATATATATTCCATGCACATTGCTTGTTCTATCTGTTATACAAATAAAATATTCTTATAAAAGATTATTTTTTCATCTACATCATGTTAGTTGAGAAAAACATCAGTAGTAGAAATGGTCCTATTACTTACTTACCTGTTAGTAGAAGGGAAATAAGAGTGTATACTAGGCTAATATCATAATCAAATCCTTTAAAAGCTAGTTGCTATGTGAAACAATTGAAATGTGGTATTCCTTGCATGGTCAGTAGTAAAAAAAGAAAGATATATATGAATTACAACGCTACATTTGAGAAAAGTTTAGTATTTTAAAACTGAAACGTATAGCAAAGAATAACTTGGATATGGTTAGCTCTACAATAAAATCATATAGAATGTAAGTTGTTTGTTTTGACGAGATTTAAATTGTTGTGTGGTAGAGTTTTGTCAAACTGTAATGGTTTACCAGCTATGCAAAAGAGGACTTAAAGAGGCTATTCTCAGGAAATCCAATAAATACATTTTATTTTGTCATGTAAATTATATATACGGTATTTCAACAGAAAATCTTATATGTGAAAGGTAGAAAGAGAGGGGGGGGGTTTCATGAACATCTTTATGCCAAATCCTTGGAAGATACTGAACTTAAACATCGAGTTTGGTGATTAACGATATTTTCGTTATTGAGTTATGCTATCCACACACACACACACACACACACACACGCGCGCGCGCGCACACGGACCTTTTTAAATAGCTCTGCTTACGATCTGAATTCAATAAATGTTCTCGGATACATTTATTTTGCATATCATACTATCCAATATAGCTGTTTCAAATAGGGTGATTAATTTTTAATTTAGAGCCGTAATAATGTAGTTTCATTCTGAAAAATAAGCAATTTGTACTATGTAAGTGGAGAGAATTCAAATATTCGGATTCATTTGTTATCTGGCAAAAGATAGAATACCATATTAAATAAATGTATTATTTACCTATAAATTAACTCCATCTTTTAGGTAGTTTCATCAGTCCATGTGAAGTTCGTAACAACATAAATAGAAAATAACAGACGTAAGGAATTATTTGAATCAGATAGACTGGTATTACCGATCTATTACTAACACAAAATAGTTATTAAACCGCCCCCTGAGCATGCATATACGAGAATAACAAGTTCTGGAGGGACTGCCAGCGATACTTGTATTTAGGACACGAATCCTTTATTTATTTTACCTTCCAACATTTCAGTATAGTTTAATTTTACATCACTAATTCAATATTTCTATTTCACTATAGAATTGTAATATTAGGATTTAAAAAGCATAATATCCAAAAGTTCACTTTCTGCGAACACTAAATCTGAAAGAAAAATTTCTATATGGGATGTTAGGGGTGTATATAGAGATATTTTATTAATGGTATCTTAATCCACTTAGCGTGTTAGATAGACTGGTATTACCGATCTATTACTAACACAAAATAGTTATTAAACCGCCCCCTGAGCATGCATATACGAGAATAACAAGTTCTGGAGGGACTGCCAGCGATACTTGTATTTAGGACACGAATCCTTTATTTATTTTACCTTCCAACATTTCAGTATAGTTTAATTTTACATCACTAATTCAATATTTCTATTTCACTATAGAATTGTAATATTAGGATTTAAAAAGCATAATATCCAAAAGTTCACTTTCTGCGAACACTAAATCTGAAAGAAAAATTTCTATATGGGATGTTAGGGGTGTATATAGAGATATTTTATTAATGGTATCTTAATCCACTTAGCGTGTTAGTAATTCTCTTCTTCGAATAGTTTTGCCACAAAACAATCCATAGTTTACTACCTGATGTATTTTGGAAGGTTTTAACTGCGCTGCAAACTGGACAACGCCTGTCTGTATAGACCATTTGTTTTACTTCCATGTTTTCACACTTAAATTCGTGACTGCTCTCCTAGCTAATGTGGGTTTCTGTCCATCAGAAGATATTAAAACCCAATTGCGATACAACATTCGTTATTGCGAGGCCTGTCCACTAAGGTTCTGCCTTCCGACCCGCGGTCTTAGGTAAAATAAACACGTACATATGACTTATAGGAACCACGCCTACTTGGAGGTGCTAACCAACCTGAAAACGTGCTACTCTAAACGAGTAAAATTATAAGTCGACAAATAAAGCAAATATGCTTGTAGACTGCCTCCGTGGTCGAGTGGTCAGCGAGCTGACTTTTCACCCGGAGGTTCCGGATTCGATTCCCACGCTGGGACGGGGAAGTTTTCTTTAACCAGAATTATTACCTATCCCCCACACAGTCTGGAAAGTAAGTATGAATGAATTAATGAATGAATAAGTGTATTTATTAACATAGCAATATCATACATAGATTTTCAACAGTCGCACGGTCCACAGACCGTACGTGCTTTTGTAATACACATTACAAGCAATATTAAAACAACAACCACAACATAGAATTAAAAGAGTAAACACGAAAATAAAAAGACAAAGGAAATACACAGTCAAAAGCAATATTAAACAACAATAAAAATTAAGAGTGAATCCGAAAATAAAGATACAAAGATATTCAAATATAGCAATTTAAATTTACAGCACAGAGTACACCTTTATAAATGTACCCTCTTATAATAGATAATTACACTTAAAAGAAATATATACATATAATATATACAACCCTAGCACAACAGTGACCTAATTATGACATAATATATATGTATGTAGAACATTGTAGTCACTTTTGTTTAGTTGATCTTATTGGCAGCCTCCTCAGATCTCAGCTGTCTTGCCTTAAGTATAAATTTACCTAGCCCGTCCATGTTTTCCGTGCCTGCCAGTAGCGTCCAACATGCTTCTAGCCCTACATTCGCAGTGGTAAAAACTCGCGGCAAATATTTTTCCCGCCATTCCTCCGTACCCCTACATCTTGCCAAGATGTGAGTCCATGACTCTTCCTCCTCGCAAATGGGACAGATTCTCGTACCATTCTCGTCAGAAATGTTCGTGCTCCTCCATACTCCTAGTCTAATCCACGCGAGCCCCTCTCTAATGAGTTTGGTACATGTTTTGATGTATTGCTCCATAGCCCACTCCGATTTCAGCCCAGACTGTACTTCTAATGACACCTTCTCTGTGCATTGCGCTGTCTGTCAATATCACAGAGACGTTTTTTAATTTTTCTCCAAATACTTCGCCTGTTTTCCTGCCCCGCCATCCAAATGTCTCCCATCCCAATGATTTCCAACCCTTTCTTTAATTTTGATGCCCACGTCAAATTACCTTCCATTCGCAACTGTTCACGGTAGCAGACTGCCCTAATTAGAGATTGGTTTCCGTGAACGATTCTTATCCTATATTTAACTGATCTGATTTTGCACTCTATCGTTTCACTATGTACCCCGAATTCCCTCATTATTCCGCAGTTTGCCGTACCCCTCCCTATACCCAGAATTCCTTTCAAAAATTGGGTCCTCACTTGATCCAGATTCCCTGTATATTCCCAGCCCCATATTTCTCCTCCGTATGTCATCGTGGATCTAACTGTCGCTCCGTATACAATTTCCATTAAGGTTATGGAGATATTCGGAATTCTGCAGCGTATCCGGAGAGCTTCCGTCGCTTTCACCCTTGCCTTGTGTGTTTGTCCATTTTCCGTTCATTGTAAATGTGAGTCCTAAGTACACAAAAGATTTAACATTGTCCAGTATCTGTCCTGCATATGTCCAAGTCTCCTCCCTGCCATAAACACAACCCTTTTTGAAAGTCATTGCCTTAGTCTTATTCACATTAACTGTAAGTAGCCATTCATCGCAATAATTCTTAAGTTTGTCCAGTCCTCGTTGGAATCCGTTTACTGTCGTAGAGCACAATACTAAATCGTCTGCGTATAAAAGTGTTGGGATCTGCAAACCCGCTACTACTGGTGCTTGGATATTCTCTGCTATCATTGTATCAGTAATATCATCCACAAAGAGATTAAATAGCAAGGGAGATAAAATACAACCCTGCCTCCCCTATAGCTTCGGCAGCTCTCGGACGCTCTCTTTCTGTCGTACTTCACACAGAATTCGACATTTTGAAGCACAATGAAGCTTTCCACGCTTAACTAACAGTTGCTTCGTCCTTAAAGTGTCTAATATAAAAGCGGCATCTATGGTACTGGAAAGTAAGTATATGAGAGTGAAACTTTGCGTGTTTGAGGAAATAAAATTGTTCAAATCCAACATAAACCTACAGAAAACGAGTTGTTTCTAATTCGAAGATATCTTGTATTGTCCCTTGGGGGACATTTTAACAAGCAAACGATATATATTCAACCTCAGCTAAAACAACAACAACATATATTTCTATCTACTTCACGTTAATCCAGATAAATATTTGTAGAAATACTTTTATTACACATTTCCTTATAAATAGAATGGAAATTCCTTAATTTAGTAAGAGCTAGTCGTTCTGTGGGCATTAGCATTCCGACCAGGAGAAGAAAATCGAACAAATACTTCCTTTTGAAAAAACCCTTTTTTTTTTAAAAAAAAATTGAAATCAAAAAAACACAACATCTTGCAACTGATCATATACACATTACAAATTACTGGCACAAAACGTGTATTTTAACCAGATCTACGTTTTTGTGTAGTAACATTTTGCCAATGGCTTAGGCTTTACTAATTATGAAACAGTTATTTAAAATGAAGAGGACTGCAGCGGATACTCTCAAAAATATCAAGACACATACTTAAACTGAAATGAAAATATCTTAAACATATGGTATTATAATAAAAAATCACTTAGAGCAATATTAGAGAAAATAACACTTTTCGACAAATCTTCCATGTATAGAGTGCTTAGAAAGGGGAGAGTTTTTTTTCTTGAAAATGTTAAGTGTCGTACCGCTGAAAAATGCTGAAATTAAATACCAGATTTGGTACTATCGTTTTGAGTTACGCTGTTTACACACACACACACAAAACACATACACACGCACAGTTTCAAAAAGGTTTGTTTTTATAGCAGGGAGGAGACTTGGACATATGCAGGACAGATACTGGACAATGTTAAATCTTTTGTGTACTTAGGACTCACATTCACAATGAACGGAAAATGGACAAAACACATTGACATTACGAAACACAAGGCAAGGGTGAAAGCTACGGAAGCTCTCCGGATACATTACAGAATACTGAATATATCCATAACCTTAATGGAAATTGTATATGGGGCGACAGTTAGATCCACGATGACATACGGAGGAGAAATATAGGGGTGGGAATATACAGAGAATCTGGATCAAGTGAGGACCCAATTTTTGAAAGCAATTCTGGGTGTAGGGAGGGGTACTGTGGAATAATGAGGGAATTCGGGGCACAGAGTGAAACGATAGAGTGCAAAATCAGAGCAGTTAAATATTGGCTGAGAATCGTTCACGGAAACCAATCTCTAATTAGGGCAGTCTGCTACCGTGAACAGTTGCGAATGGAAGGTAATTCGACGTGGGCATCAAAATTAAAGAAAGGGTTGGAAACCATTGGGATGGGAGACATTTGGATGGCGGGGCAGGAAAACAGGCGAAGTATTTGGAGAAAAATTAAGAACCGCCTCTGTGATATTGACAGACAGCAAATGATTGCGCAATGCACAGAGAAGGTGTCGTTAGAAGTACAGTCTGGGCTGAAATCGGAGTGGGCTATGGAGCAATACATCAAAACAGGTACCAAACTCATTAGAGAGGGGCTCGCGTGGATTAGATAGGAGCATGGAGGAGCACGAGAATCTGTCCCATTTGCGAGGAGGAAGAGTCGTGGACTCACATCTTGGCAAGATGTAAGGGTACGGATGAATGGCGGGAAAAAGATTTGCCGCGAGTTTTTACCACTGCGAATGTAGGGCTAGAAGCATGTTGGACGCTACTGGCAGGCACGGAAAACATGGACGGGCTAGGTAAATTTATACTTAAAGCAAGACAGCTGAGATCTGAGGAGGCTGCCAATAGAGAAAGGGGGGGGGATAAGATCAACTAAACAAAAGTGACTATATTGTTCTACATACTTATATATTATGTCATACTTAGGTGACTGTTGTGCTATGGTTTTATATATGTTGTATATATTATGTGTATATATGTCTTTTGAGTGTAATTTTCTATTATAAGAGGGTGCATTTATGAAGGTGTACTCTGTGCTGTAAATTTAAATTGCTATATTTGAATATCTTTATATTTTTATTTTCAGGTTCACTCTTAATTCTTTATTGTTGTTTAATAATGCTTTGGCCTGTGTATTTCCTTTGTCTTTTTATTTTCGTGTTTACTCTTTTAACTCTTTGTTGTTGTTTTAATATTGCTTGTAATGTGTATTACAT
Organism: Hymenopus coronatus; assembly: GCA_030762935.1. Lineage (NCBI taxonomy): Eukaryota > Metazoa > Arthropoda > Insecta > Mantodea > Hymenopodidae > Hymenopus > Hymenopus coronatus. Next base: position 62,814,464 of record CM060896.1, read on the forward strand.
AAGCACGTACGGTTTGTGGACCCGTGTGATTGTTGAAATTCTATGTATGATATTGCTATGTCAATAAATACACTTATTCATTCATTCATTCATTCATTCACACGCACAGGGAATTACCTCTAAAAACGCTTTTAGAGTTCAGCAAGGCTCAAAACATATACTACCGGTAAATCACAATACATTTGAGGGGAATACAGTACCTACCTACTTATATGCAACGCAGAGAAAGCAATATGTAAAATGTATGAGTTATAAGATGAATATTTTATAAGAAAACTTCGTTTCAAACTATGTTGTAAAGTATACCTTGTATGTTATAGTTCCTTCAAGACTTCCTTTTACTTCCTCTACACAGAACGTGTAGAGAAGGTATTATAAATTTGATTCCGAGATTTCACTGGAAATATTTTTGTTGAACTCCCTGAATAAAAAAAACAACAACACATTTTTAGAAAAATATCCGTGTGGACTGCATAGCTCAAAAACGAAAAGAGCGTTAAATACAAAACTTGGTATCCTCCAAGGTGGGACACGAGGATTTTCGAGAAAATCTCTCCACTCCCAATTGCCATTTACATGGAGAAATTTTCGGAAACTTTGATTTTCTTATTAATGATTCTAAAGATTTTGATAAAAATATCGTATATTCAGATATTTATATGACAAATAAAATGCATATCTTGAATCTTCTGTGAATATCCTCTGTGGATATCTTTATTTTGGATGAATTTTGCGAAATTTTTCATAACTGGTTAATCATAACAGATAGACAAAAAACTATATAACAAGAAATGTAGAGCTCGTTAAACACACAGTTTATATTATATACATTTTATCGTGGAGTTAACCATTTTTAGACATATGGGAATTTGTCAACTCCTGGTCAAACAAAGGAACTTCACTGACATATCAGCCAGCTTTTAAAACATTTGACTATCGCTTTAGCCTATGAAACTCCCTTATTTCCCTTGTACTTACAAGAAAGCAAGTAATGAGCCCATTTCTGCTAACTTTTTCTCGATTAGCATGAAGTAAATACAAGAATAAGCTTTTTAACAATAATTTGTTGCAGAAATGCAAAAAAAGTCTTCTGAATGGAATACATCAGATTCTTTTTTGTACAATAAACAAAAGAGATACTGCACTAGATAATAACTGTCCGACAAGCAAAGAAATTGCAGTAAGGAATAGATGCTTCTATTACACATTTCAAATGTTTTATTAGGCAAACCATTAATTTTAGAAGTCACATTCATCAGAACTTTACTCTTATTTTGGTGTGTAAAACTTGCTGTAACACTTTGATCCAGGATGTTATAAATTAAATTAACTTTATAAAGTTTATCACTTTTCTAAAGTTTATGGTATGTTACAGGATGAAGCAAATAAAAGAAGCTTAAAGTATAGTTCCAGTTTTGGGACATGTTCTGCAGTTTGTGACAGAAGCTTTGGCAGTGATTTCCCTCAAGACCAGCCAATTCTGCTCGACATGAAGACGGATGGATATACGGAATCCCAAAGATTGCTGCCCTCCCGGGAGCCAGATGTGGTGCTGCAAACTCCTGATTAAACTCCTCTTTAGTGCACCCCAACAATTCAAACTTCAAGCAAAATCTTCAGTTTTCTTTCAGGAGATCAAGGGCGACAAAAGAACATTGTCTCTCTCTACCATGTACAACATATAGTAGGTAAAGAAGGTATGGTATTCTACCCTAAATACCAAGGTTTTGCTTGAAAAACATGTTTTGAGGTCATTTGAATAAACAGCTTTTTACCTTCTCTACATAGCTCGTACTTACAATGTACATAGTAGATAGAGAAGGTTGTATTCCACCCAAAATTTCATGCCGAGCTGTCACCAGGAATATATATTTTGAAGTGCTCTGAATCCGAAAAAAATATTATTAGAAAAAGGTCCCTGTATATTGTGTCTTGGAGAGCATAGCTCAATTAAAGACCATTAAAAACTCTTAGTATTTACGTTTAGTATTTTCCAAGGATGCGACACGAAGATTTTCAAGAAAATCCCACACACCAAACTAAAGTTTACATAGAACATTTTTAGAAAATGTTGATGTTCTCAAAAATGGCTCTAAAATTTTTGATTAAAATACCGTATATTAGAGATATATAAAAATAAAATGAATATATTTTTTAATTTTCTGGAAATAGCCTCTGAAGAGCTCTTTATTCTTATTTAATTTTGCTGAATTTTGCATGTCGTTTAAACCGTAAGAGATAGACAAAATATTATTACACAAGAGAAGTAGATCTCGTTAAAACACTTAACTTATGTCATATACGTTTTTGCTGTAGAGTTCACCGTTTTTGAGATATTCATTGATATTGTTTTTATATTTAATCTAACTTTTCTCAAACGGGATAATGCAAAGCAAACTGAACCTCAATCGTTTCACAAATGGACCAGCTTTTAAAATATTTGACTATATCTTTAGCCTAGGGAATTTCCTTATTTCCCTTCTGCTTACAAGGAAGCAAGTAATACCTATTCTGTTAATGTTTGTCTAAATTAGCATAACTATATAAAAGAGTATTTTGTAAGAAATATTTGTTTGTGGAACAATTAGAGAAAGTTATGTGTATGGAACACGACAAATATAAAAATTCTGATTTTTCCATTCACATGACATTCTCTACACCTTTGTAACAAATTATTATTAATAAGCTTATTCTTCTATCTACTTCATGCTAATCGTGATACGTATTAGCAGAAACGCTCTTACTGCTTATTTCCTTGTAATGGAAGAGAAATAAGTGAATACACTAGGCTAAACTCACAGTCAAATGTTTTAAAATGTGGTTACTATGGTATTGAAATCCGTTTCTTTGAGTGGGCAGAAATTGAGTTCCCGCATGAGAAATGTATAAGGGCTTTAAAGCTGAAGCTAATAATAAAGAATATCTCAAAAAACGGCCATCTCCATGAAAAAATGTATATGCTATAAATTGTGTGTTTTAATGAGGTCTACATTTTTTGTTAAATACATTTTTGTCTATCTTTTAAGATTTACCAGTTATGCAAAATTTGCAAACTTCATTCAGAATAAACATGTCTTCATGAGAAATTGAAGATATACATTTTATTTGTCATGTAAATATCTAAAATATAAGAGATTTTAATCAAAATCTTTGGAGCCATTTTTGAGAAAATCAAAACTTTCTAAATTTTTCCAATGTAAAGTACAGTTGGGGGTGGGGGATTTTCTTAAACATCTTCATGTTGCATACTTGGAAGGTATTGGTTTGGTATTTAATGTTTTTTTGGTTTTTGAGCTATACTGCTCACTGACAGACACACACACATGGACATTTTTCTAAAAATATATTTTTTTTATTCAGGTCGTCTCAAAATATGTATTTCCTGTGAAATCTTGGTATCGAAGTTTTGGGTGCAATACAATGAGTACACTATGTACAAAGTACGTGTAGAGAAAGTAAACATGTCCGTGTACGTATAGAAGACCATAATTAAAAAGCGAAAATTCGGTTAAATATCAAACTTCGTTTTTAAGTCCTGTATTTTACAGGTATACAACACGAAGATTTTCAAGAAAATTCCGCACAGCAAAGTGCTTTTTAACCAACTAATTTCCAACATTTTGGTTTTCTTTGGTTTTCACACGTTTAAGTTAATTATGTGCCAAATGAAATGTATATCTTGAACTATCTTGGTCTGAAGTGTTGTTTATTATCATAACTGGTAAACCTTAAGAGATAGACAATATATCACACTAAAAATATAGATCTCGTTAAAACACAAAATATATGTAGGATAACTGAACAATTAAAGGAAACATTTTAATTCTAATTTCAAAATTATAAATTAGTGATTTTTAATTATATTTAATTTTATATGAAAACGTTAAAATGAATTTAAAAATTATTAAGAGTTAATTCGTTATAAGTATGTTTGGCTGCATTTCTTTCTATACATTGTCTACTTGGATGTGCCCTTGTTACTACTACCTTAAATCGATGTTTTATATTCCATTTTATTCTTCCATTTATTGTTGACGCTCTAGTTCTTTGTAAACTAACCATTTCCGAGATATTCCTTGTTATTGTTTCAATTTTGAAGAACTTAAGATTCTTCTCGATTTTCTTGTCATCATTTATATTTCTTTAGTTCTACTTCTGGTCATGCAAGGGAAACTGAATTTCAATTTCAATTACACCATGACAGTCTCTTTTTTGTAGTGTTTAACACCCGCTTTTACTACCATGGCACCGCAGACGATGACACTGGTGATACATGAAATGAAGATGGAGCACCGGTGGAATGCGATGGAGTATTCGGAAAAAACCCACCCCTGCGCTGTTTTGTCCACCACAAATCTCACATGCGGTCGCTTGGGATCGAACTTCTATGTGAGAGGCGAGTGGTCTAGCCATTTGGCCACAGCGTGGCCTGACAGCCTTTAAAATATCCGATATCGCTTTAGCCTAATGTATTCCTCTACATCCCTTCTGCCAATAAACAACTATTGTAGAAAGGTAGAGAACGTAATGTGAATGAAACATACTTTTTTGGTAATGCTCAGGTGTTTGAGGTAGTTGAATCACATTCAACAGAAATTTGCATAACTATACCAGAAATATAAGATGAACGGTCTCCTGAATAAAAAACATTCATTTTAAGAAAACATTCACATGACTTTCTCTAATGAATGTCATTTATATTTATACAGCGTATTTCAAACGTCCCACATTTTTATGGCAAAGCTAAATGTAAATTCTTTTAAAGACTATCGGACATACCAAATAACATACTTTAAAATAGCCTCAAACACAGCATTCTTAATGTCATAATTGTGCAAGTTGTGATATTTTAAATTACGCCTTATATATTTACTTTCTACACCACGAATTATGTTCATACACGAGTAATGTACATAGTAGGTAGAGAAGGAATTGATGCCGAGAATTCACCGTAAAAAGATGTTTTGAAGTCTCTTGAATCAAAAAAGAAATTTAGCAAAAGATCTGTTTGTGTGCATACGCATGTCAAAAACTAAGAGATTGTTAAATACCATCTTGTTATTTAAGTTCAACATTTTCCAAGCATGAGATATGCATATTTTAAGAAACCCCCCCACGTTCAAATACCATTTACAGTGAAAATATTTCGAAAATTTTAGTTTCCTCCAAAATGGGTCTATCGATTTTGATTAAAATTTGTTGCACAAAATGTATTGTAGATCTTGTCAAAACACGCTATTTTATGTGGAGTTAACCGTTATTTATTTATTTTAATTTTAAATATTTACATAATTCTCAAATGGGAAATCATACATTTCCTTTTTCCTGGTCAAGCAAAGGAAACGAAATGTAAATGCATTGGGACTAACTCTTGAAAGATTTCACTTCCGCCTTAGTCTCTTGTATTCCCTTATTTCCGTATTCCACACACGAGAAGTAAATAAAAGAATAAGTTTTGTAAGAATGATTTGTTGCACAATAGGTTGTGAAAATCATGCGAATGTAAATATATAAGATTTTTAAAGAATGTAGGTCTATACCATCTAAGCTCAATGATACTTTATAGACAGGTATTTTTTCTTTATTTATTAGTCTGACTCATAAATGAGTTTGCCAAGTGACACAGAACAATATACATTTAGGGGTTTTTAACAAAAAATGTTATAAGTGAGTTTATAAAGGTGTTATTAACACCAACAATAGAGCGTACTTACACGCTGTTTTAATCGTCATAAAATTTGATTTCCAATTTACAATGATTTATGAGAAACATGTCATTTATACCAAAAAAAGCTATTCACAGAAGAAAACGGCAGAAACCAGAAATGAAGAAAAAATGTAATATATTTGTAAAGATATAAACCACATGTCTGAGCACACAAAAGATTCCATAGTATTTTAATATAATGCCAATCTCGTAAAAAGTCTTAGCTTCGAAAGATAACCAAAGCCGCTGGACCCGTATAGTATTTATTTGCACGTAAAAGAAACCCACACCTTGAAAGGAAAGGTCTCCGAACTAAACTCTATCGTTTCCGTCCTTAAGTCGTGATTTGGTTCTATGGTGCCATCTATGGGCGATGGGTTATCCATCGTCACTATGAGCATATATACGTGAACTATAAATTCCATTGGATAGGTAGAGTTAGACTGAAGAATTCAATGCCAAAGTCGGGATTTGAGCCACGGATCTCTCGGTCTCTGGACGGTTGGTCTATACCACTGAGCTATCATGGCAACATGCCGGTATAGCATTAAATTTCTGAACTGACCAAAGGTGATCTCAAATTATTTTGAGAAGAAATGCCCCAATGGTGACTTACAATGTTGTAAGTACTTTAAGCCCCAGGATTCATAGTATAGGCAACTAATCATATTATATTGAATTCTAATTGACCATTATGGTTGGCTATACTATGAATCCTGGGACTTAAAGTACTTACAACATTGCAAGTCGTCATTGGGGTAAGTCATCTCAAAATAATTTAATGCTATGCCGGCATGTTACCATAGTAGCTCAGTGGTGGAGCAACCGGAAGATCCGTGGTTCAAATCCCGCCTATGGCATTGAATTTTCAGTCTGACTCTACCTATACAACTTCTGTCCTACGCATGGATTGTGTGAAAAACCACTTTAATCAATATTATAAATTCCATTGTTTAAGAAACCGTTAGAGGCAAGATTTGTCTCTTTTGTGCACAGTAGACAGAATAACAAATCTTAGTGAGAACATCCCCTAAAATATGCGGTGAGATTTATCGCTCTACTCCTTAATGTGTAAGAGTTATGCTTTTATATGAAAGGTGCTGCAGAATTCAAGTATAAAATATCATCATCATCTTACTTTTTCTACTATTTTAAGTACAGAAGCACTACATCCACCTAAAAGTTCCATACCGAGATTTCACTGGAAATACACATTTTGAAATTTTCCCTGAATAAACCAACATCAGTTTTAGAAAAAGGTGCACAAGAGTGTGTATGCTTGATTGTGAACAGCAAAACTCAAAGATCTGATGTGTTACATTCACATGACTTTCTCTACTTCATTGTAACACATTAATGTTAAAAAACATATTATTCTATCTACCTTATGATAATTTAGATAATCATTAGCAGAAATTGTTTTATTGTTTGCTTCCTTGTAAGTAGAAGGTAAATAAGGGAATAATACACTAGGCTAAAGTGATAGTCAAATATTTTAAAAGCTGGTTCGCATGTGGTTTAAATCGGTTTCTATGCAGTGCCAGGAGTTTACAACTTTTCGTGTGAGAAAAGCTCAAGTGTTTTAAATTCGAAACAAATAAAAAGGAATATCTCAGAAATGGCGAATTACACGAAAAAAACGTATAGCTCATAAAATGTGCGTTTAGAGGCATCTACGTTTTTTGTGCAGCATGTTTTTGTCTATCTCTTACTTATTTTCTTACGATAAATTAGTTGCGCAAAATTCATTCAGAATAAAAATGTCTTTAGGGGGATATTTACAAAAAATTCAAGATGTACATTTTAATTTCCATATAATCTCTTATATATACGGTATTTTAATAATAATTATTAGAAGCATTTTTGAGAAAATCAAAATTTTCGATCTTTTCACCATGTGAACAGTAGTTTGGGGTGGGGAGATTTTTCTCAGTTTTCGTGTTGCATCCCTGGAAGATACTAAACTTAAATACAAAGTTTGGTATTTTACCGGCTTTTGTTATCGCGCTCACAGACACACACACACAAACATGGACCTTTGAAAATGAAAAGTGCCTTTTTTGGATATAGGGGCTCTAAAACGTGTATTTCCGGTGAAATCTCGGTATTGAATTTTTAGGTGGAATGCAATAGGTACCTTCTCTATACACTTTGTACATAGTAGGCGTAGAGAAAGCAAAAATGGTTAAATACCAAACTGTATGTTTATGTTCACTAACCTTTGAGATGGAACCCACCAAAGTACTTCTATATTGAACATTTTTTAAAAATTTCCAACGGCTCCAACAAATGAAATTTTAATTGGTTGCAATGCTTTTGATTAAAATACGATATATTAATAACATTTAGAACGCACAAGATGTGAATATCTTTAATTTATTTAGAATTTTCTATGAAGTCCACTTCATTTGGTTGGAATTTTGTATAATCTTGCACAACTGGTAAACGATAGCTAGAAACGTATCACAGAAAACATTCACATCTATTTACAACACAATTAATTCCAAATAACGTTTTTTGCGTCATAAAATATTTAGAAAATATCCATTATTAATCGTTCAATATTTCGTTATTCTTTTCAAGTTCTGTCAAATTATTTGCAGTTGCTCTTCGCGATTTCATAGAAAGAGTATGAACTTTTAACGCTAGTTCAGTTTTTAAATTAGTACCTACGCTTTTCCCTTTATATCTTTGAATAAATGTGAAATTCAGTTATTTCGACAAAGGTTGCTTTCGATTAAAATGAAGAAGGCAAAAAATTACCTTTAGTTAGAATAAAGATAGACAGTAGAAAAAGTCATGAGAATGTAGTGTTTTGTAAGAACTATTTATAGCATTTTTCTAACGTGTCTATAGTGATTTAGAGACTGCTTAACAACTAAAAAGAATGTGATGTTTTCCATTCATATGACTTTCTCTATATCTCTTTAACAAATTATTGTTAAAAAGCTTAAGCTTCTATCTACTTCATTGTTATGGAGATAAATATTAGCAGATATGCTTTCTTGTAAACAGAAAGGAAATAAGGAAATACACTAGGCTAAAACGACATTAAAAGTGAGTCGCCATGTGGATGAAATCCGTTTCTATACATTGCCTGGAGTTCATAAATTCCCGTACTCGAAAAGTTTTAAGTATAACAAATAACAATTAACAATATCTAAAAAATGGCGAGTTCTGCAAAAAAAAAAAAATATATATATGTGTCATAAATTGTGTGTAGTAAGTTTTAGTCCATCTCTTACAATTTACTAATTATGTAAAATCCATCAAAATTCATCCAAAAATAAACAGGTTTTCAGAGGCTATTTCCAGAAAAATTAATTTATTCGTTTCATTTATGCGTGTAAATGTCTTTAATATACGGCATTTTCACTAAAATCATTAGAGCCATTTTTGAAATAATCAAAATTTTCGAAATTTTTTACATGTAAAGGGTAGTTTTGGGTGGGGGGATCTTCCTCAAAACCTTCATGTCGCATCCTTGGAAGATGCTAGACTTACCTCTTTCTAAAAATGCTTTTTTTTATACAGGCGATCCTAAAACACTATTTCCGGTGAAATCTCGGTATCGAATTTTTAGATGGAATGCCTTCTCTATAACCTATGTACATAGTACGTGTAGAGAAAGTAATAAAAATTTTTGATAATTCTGGTCATTTAGTCTCTCCTTAATTAAGGTCCTTTTACTGGCACTAAACGTGAGATATCAGGGATACACGAGTATGACCCTACAGGCGCAGCTCGTACGTCTTTTCTTTTTTGTGCTTACTTGAAACACAAGTTGTGGGCTAATAAGTAATCTCTCTAAGCAGTTTCACTGCGCTGCTGAAGCGGCAACCTGAGATTCAAGAAGAACTTATGGCATTCATTAGCTTCCAATGTCTTAATTAGCAAGAATGCAAACTGCAGCGTGTCAAAGCACCAGTTGCTTAAAATGTTTTTGCGAAACGAAGTTATTTGCAGTTCATTATAATTAAAGATACATCTTTGTGTACGAAAAAATATAAGATAGTATTTCATTTGCAAATAAACAACTTTATTTTTAATACTATTATTATGATTATTATTGACACATCTTTGAAAACTCTGTTTACCGGGATATTGTTTGAGACTATAAAACTAAAAACACCTATTTTTCTTGATTCACTATGCTTGTTTTTGAATCAAGATTCATGCTTGTAGTAAGTGCCCTTTATATCCAGTAATATTTGGTGTTTTTGATTTAAGTTTTCTTCCATTTTATTCCTTATTAGCAACTTATCTCCCTTTTATTCTCTATAATATCTTTGTTATATATCACCAAGTGAACTACATCATCATGAGAGGAGTTAAACACCACGGAATGGCATTCTTTTTTCCGAAAATCCGCTCCAAATCATCCATAAGGCAAAAAAAAAAAAAATGCTGATGTATTCCATTCACATGACTTTCTCTATATCTGTGCAACAAATTATTCTATTTACTTCATAAAATCGAGAAAAAATTAGCAGAAATAGTCTTATTACTTGCTTCCTTGTTAGTAGAAGCTTAATAAGGGAGTACCATAGGTTTAAGTGGTAGTCAAAAGCTGGTTGCTCTGTGACTGAAGTTCCTTTGTTTGTATGCACACGAGTTCACAAAGTCCTGTATGAGAAAAGTATAAGTTTTTATAGCTGAAACCAGAAACAAGGAATATCTCAAAAACAATCAACTCCACGACAAAATGTATACAACATAAATTGTGTGTTTTAAGGTGCTCTTCTACATTTGTTGTGTGGGAAGTTTTTGTCCATCTCTTACAGTTTAGCAGTTATGCAAAATTCCGTAAAATTCATTCAGAATAAAGTAGTCTTCAGAGGCTATTCCCAGAAAATTCAAAATATACATTTTATTTGTCAGGTAAATATCTTTAATATACGATATTTTAATTAAAATCGTTAGAGCCATTTTTTAGAAAATCAAAATTTTCGAAAAAAATTGCATGTAAAGGGTAGTTTGGGGTGGGGGGATTTTTCTCAAAATCTTCGTGTCGCATCCCTGGAAGATACTAAACTTAAATACCAAGTTTGGTATTTTACCGACTTTTCGTTTTTGAGTTATGTGTTCACAGGCACACGAACACACGGAAACATGGACACACACACATACACACACACGCGGATTTTTTCCGGAAATACTTTTTTTGGATACAGGGGCCCAAAAACATATATTTCCGGTGAAATCTCGGTATCGAATTTTTTGGAGGAGTGCAATACCTTCTCTATACACTATGTATTTAGTACGTATAGAGAAAGTAAAAAGGAAAAATGAGGAGAAGTGGTGAGAGAAAAATGGGGGAATAAGGGACTACAAGTGACATCACAATTCGAAGGTTGTTACACACGCAGAGCGTTGTAAATAATTGTGAAAGCTTACCTTCCAGGGAAGGACATGCAGTTAGAACAACTGTCGAAATTATTCTGGACGTTTATCACAGTCACAGCCGGTGGAACACGGAGTCCCACCTCTCTTAATAAGAATGCATTATTGCATTAAACCCCCAAAATAGATGAAATGGTTGGCAAGATAAGTGAGGTTACTCAGTAAATAACTCTTCCACGCAAGAAAATGGAAGAAAGAAAGAGAAGTAGGTCTAGATGCTAAGGCAGAGCAGCTTTTACACTTGCACATAAGGGAAGGATATATTGGTTGGCCACAAGCATGACTGAGACCCTGCTTCCCTTAAGGAATTCAGGTGAGGAGACTAGGGAAGTATTGGTTGAAGGAATTGAAGAAATTCCGGACTTTCAATACAATAGACGGGGATTCTTGTGGAGCGTAGAACCACCAGTTAGTACAGCGCAGGCTATCAGTTTGTTGTGATGATGATGAGAACGATTGAATGATGTTGGACATCTAGTAAGTCTGAAGGGCTGCCACTTCCACCTTGACGAGCGTCCTTATGAAGAGATCATCTCAATAGTACATCTGCAAGATCGACATGATTGACTGGTGTGATGATTTAGCGTCTAGGAGTCCCAACTCGTCAGCGGAGGGATGATGGCAAACTCAAGAGCACCTCTTCGAGCTAGCTCAGCTTAGTGGTAAAGTGTAGTAGTACTTTGGCCTGCAGGTATGCTATCATCTAAAGCATCACAGGTGAAACTTGCAGCCATGACTCTCTGGAGATGAAGGCGGAGCTTGTTTGGTCTCAACAAACTGGTCATGTAGAATGGCTGCTAGCTGATTATGCCATGCCCGGCCTTGAGATAGATCAGATTGCTGCTGGCGTGATGTTATGTGCCGACGGAGTGGTGGACATACCTCCACGCGGATGTAATGAGGAGTAAGACTTCCAGATGTAGTGATTCTGTTAGCAGCGGGTTGGAAAATGCGGCGGAGACAAGAGAGATCATACTGCTGGAAAAAAAGACGTCAGAATTGGTGTCCCACAGCAATTGAAGCTAGGCACCCTTCCGCAACTTGTCTGTAGAGGCAGAAATGGTAGCTGTAGAGTCCAAGGTGTGCGACTAGGCTGCATCTTTAAGGCCTGTCCTAAAAGGTTTAAGTATGTAGATAGAGCGTTGACGTAGTGCACCTTATCCTGAAAGACAAGACGCACGAGAGGTGTTGGCCCGTCCTACGACTGGATACTGGTTTTTGGGCATAGCCCATGACAGTTGTGATAGCAGTTTTTTTGGTAGTGTTTAACGCCCACTTTAACTACTTATGGCACCGCAGGCGGTGACACTGATGATACATGAATGAAGATGGAGCACCGGTGAAATGCGATAGCGGGGAAAACCGAAGAACCCAGAGAAAACCCGCCCCAGCGCCGCTTCGTCATCACAAATCTCATATGCGGTCACTTGGGATCGAACCCGGGCCGTCTAGATGAGTGGTCTAACCACTCGGCCACGGCGCGGCCCCATGATAGCTGTTGTTGACTCCCACAACTATAGAGCAAAGGTGGTCATAGCGGCCGGACGAGTCGTCTACCAGCACAGCAGCAGCCGTGGTAGAGGTTCCTTGTCGATATGCACCTATTGTATTCCCTTATTCTCATTTTACCTAAATGGACAAGCTTTAGAGGACAAGCATTAGTAAGAATTTGTTGAAGATAGGTATAGAATCATGTAAATGAAACTGGTCAGAATTTTTTATCCACTTCTACTAATCCTATCATGCGTGTAAAGTTGAAATTTTGCACTCCGTGTGTTTTGTATTTTAACAGTTCATGCTTTAGAAACGAATTTAATGTCCAACTGTTGATATGTATTACTGTGTCAAGAAAGTTCCGGGAATTTGTCAATAAAGCACAAAAAATAAATTATTCATCCAATTTTGTTTTATCGCTTTCAAAGTTGGCCCCTTCTGAAATAATACATTTATGCCAACGAATAATCCAATCGTCAAAACATTTTTTGTAGGCACTTTTAGGAATCGATGTCAATTGTCGCCGCGAATTTTCCTTTATGTCTTCTATCGACTGAAGACGGGTGCCTCGAAGTGGTAACTTGAGTTTTGGAAAGAGAAAGAAATCAGCAGAAGCCAGATCAGGTGAATACGGTGGTTGTTCGATGAAATTTATTGAGTTTTTGGCCAGAAATGCTTCACAATAATAGCCTTGTGAGCTGGTGGTTATTGTGGTGAAGAATCCATGAGTTGTCGTTCTACAAATCTGGCCTTTTTCGCCGTATTTGTTCTCTCAAACGCCGCATAACGCTCAGATAATAGTCTTTATTTACCATATGACCTTCTGGCAAGAACTCTGAGTGCACGACACCACGATAATCGAAAAAAAAGTCAACATGACCTTCAGTTTTGATCAAGTTTAACGTGCTCTTTGAGGTTTCGGTTCAGTTAGAAGGCGCCATTCGGAAGCTTGTTGACTGGTTTGAGTGTCAAACTCGTAAGCCCACGACTCATCACCAGTTATAATGCGTTTAATAATGTGGGGTCGGAACTGGCCAGTTCTATCATGTCTTCAGCAATCGTTACGCGATTGAGTTTTTGTAGAAAATTCAAGTCTTTCGGAATTAACCGAGCTGCAATGCGTGTCATGCCCAAACAATCGTTTAAAATGGTACGAATCGATTCGTGAGACACAGAAAGTTCAGCGGCAATCTCTCTCAGACCTAAATGACGATTTTCAGTTCAGTTGAAACCGTTGATGGCTGACCAGAGCGAGGCAAATCTTCCACCACATCTCGACCACTTTTGAATGCACTGCAGCACTCATATGCACGTGTTTTTGATAAAATCGATTCACCGTAAGCCCTCTGTAACATTTTCAGCGATTCGACACACGGAATACCATTTGCAATGCAAAATTTGAGACAAATTTTTTGTTCAATATTTGTATCCACCGTAAAATCGCAAATCACCTTTGAGATGAACTAAAAAATGACGTACTGTAACAAACTAGATGCCAGATGACAATCAAACTCCGCGTGGGTATAGAGGAAAGCTGTACCAATTTAGCGACAACAATAATTTTGAATCTTCTTTTAAACAGGATTTTGAATGATCAATTCCGGTACTTTCTTGACAGAATGTATATTTTACTGTTGTAGAGATGCAATATAATATCTGATAGTCAAGTTTTTCGATTTAAATCTTACGTCTATACTTCCGTTTGTTTAATAACATTTAAGTAGTATTAAGTTCACGGAGCATTTAAATATAACTCTTTTGGCATATTCCGTCATTTTATCTTCAGTTATTAAGGTAGAGTTAAACAAAAAAATTCTATACTAAGCCGAGGTTTGAGTCACGGATCTCCAGATCACCGTACGGTTGCTCTTATCAACCAAGCTGCCACGGAAACGTGCCCAAATGGCATACAATCTCCAATTACTTCTATTTAGTTCGTAAACCATAAAGAGATTTCAAATTACTTTTTGAAATAACGTACCCCAATAGCGAGTACTTTACGTTCTGCAGCACTTAATACCCTGGGCTTCATAATTTAATGAAATATTAGGTAAATAAGAGTTAATTGATTGTTTCTCCCATACAAGCCGTACACAGGACAGGAGTGTAAACGATTTTGCCATTGTATTTGCTATGGAACATTTACACAATTTTATTATTTTTCCTCCATTATTAGGTGAGCGTTGTCATTGGTCACTGTAATAGAAGCTTTCTCAACTATGGCCTTTCGCTTCTTTAATGAAACAGCATGTGCAACCTATGCTCAGATTTTCGACTTTTAATCAATAAAGCCTCCAGTTTCTTAACATTGCGGAAAAAACTTTGAGGAACTCTGCTGGCAACATATGCACGTTTTCTTGGTGTTATAACCAAAGGGAGGATCAAATATTGGCCCTTAAAACGTTTTCGCACTTTTTTTGTCAATTTCTTTTGATTTCTCCGTGACTGCTTCAATTCCTAATATCGATCACTCTGTTCCAAATGAATTCTTCTCAACTTTAGCCTAAATACCGGTCGAATTGCCATTTTTTTACTTTCGTGTTACAACTTTAAATGATTTCTCAGACATAAGAAATATGTTTACGTATAGGTTGCAGAAGCTAATGCACTAGATCTTGCAAAAGTGACAGCGATCTTTTTTTGGACCGTAAATATTTATATCATTCACTATTAATGAAAAAGAAATAAGCAGTTCAAATGAGTTAAATGTTAATGTGAAGTAATTGTAACTTTCACACCAACCGTGCGAAGTAGAGTCAGACTGAGACATTCTCGACTGACTCGATAAACTCAAGATCCCAAATAATTTTGAGATGTCGTACCTTGATGGTTACTTACAAACTCCGCAAATACTTTAGTTCCAGGCTTTATAGTTATCCAAACTTTAGCTCAATTAATAATTGACTAAGTTGAAGAATTTAGTGCGGTACCGGCATGTTGCCATGGTAGCTCAGTGATTAAAGTAACTGGATGGAAACCAGGAGATCTATGGTTCAAATTCCGGCTATGACAGTGACTTTTTAGCCTGACTCACCTCTCCAGCGTTAAATATTTAAAAGAAGTGCTATTAAAACTTCTTCCTTATTCTGCAAAAATGCTCTTATCATTCTTGTATAGGAAAATTATACTAATTCAGCAATTGTCTAAGTAACATTAGGTAACACAGGTAGTGTTGGTCCACATTATCCCAGATATCTGGCGCAGTCATCCAAAATGATACAAGCAGATGAGTCCCCCCCCCCACAGAAGTGATCCATACAGTTGCATGACTCGGGCACTTAGAGCCCGGCGTGGGAAGGTTTATGTGAAAATTATTCCGGAGTCAAGCAAGCAGCGCGACTTAAATGGCGTTCATGCAAATTACTGTTGCCCAGCACAAGTCTGTGAAACGGCTGCAACTTGTTGAACGTTAGAGTTGCTGAACTTTATGGTGGCGGCAAAATCTCTCCCTCGCTTGAATAGCATTTAGTAGTTTCTTCAGAAACCTCCCTGGTGAACAAAGCCATAATGACCTGAGCTTGTTAGTGCGCAAGCTCGATCATATAATGTCTTAATAATCTTGGACAAAGATATTGGTATTGAAATTTCACTGGAAATATACGTTTTGAGACCCCAAATTAAGAAGTCGAAAATGCAAAATTAAATATGTTATGGTATGTAGATGATGGTGATTTTGTAGCTAAAACTGAAGATAGACTTTAAAGATCACTCCGCCTAAGGTAATGACTGCAACAAAATGTAATGTACCAGTGTGTAAAAATAAATTTAATTATACATTTATATCTAAATATTCATTAAGATGCAAACATTAATATGTTATGGTATGTAGACAATGCCAATTTTGTGGCTAAAACTGAGGATACACACCAAAGATTACTCCGCCAACCTGTAATGACTGCAGGAGAATGCAATATGACAATGTGTAGAAATAAAACCAAATGTATATTTATACCTATCTAAATATTTTAAATTACAAGCTAGAAACATTACAGAGCATGTAATGCACTTTACACATCCGGGAGTAAACATATGTAATCTTCGGTATGTAATAAGTGAAATAAGATACCAAGTTTCTAAGGTCTTTAGGTTATCTGATTGGCTAAGGGAAGAATAAATATAGCAGTATTAATATTGAAAGTAAAATTAAAATTTAAAAACCCACAATAAAATCAGTTATGACACATGGTGCGGAAATCCGTACAGACAAAAATATAGTTCCATTCACATGATTTTCTCTGGCTATTCGACGAACAAACACTGCTTACAAAAGAGAAACATTATTGGTCTTATTACTTGCTCCCTTGTAAGTAAAGAGAAACAAGGGAATACCCTAGGCTAAAGCGATAGTAAATGTTTTAAAAGCTATCGCTATATGAAAAAATTGAAATTGTGTTCTCTTTTGCATTCTCTGGAGTAAAACAAAAGAGATGAAACGAAAGCTGATTTCCCGCTTAAGTAGTTTAAAAAGGAAACAAATATCAAGAATATACTCTACTAAAGTATATACACGACATAAAGTGTGTGTTTTAATGAGACCATTTTTATTTAGTATGCTTTTGTCTATCTCTTACGGTTAACGGGCTAGGTACGAAATTTCAACAATATTAAAGAGGTATTCAGAGGATATTCCAAGAAACTTCATGACATATATTTCGTTGTCAAGAAAATATTTTAAAATTAGGGCATTTGAATGAAAATCATTAGATAAATTTTGGTGAAAATCAACATTTCGAAAAATGCATGTAAAGGGTATTTGTGGCTAGGGAACTTTCTTGAAAAGCTTCAAAATAGTGAGCAAGTTTTGCATTTAAACGACTTTTCGTTTTTGAGATATGCTGCCCACGGAAACACACTAACAATCCACGCGGACATTTTTATAAAAATTCCTACTTTGAATTCATGCGCTCTCATAACAAGCATTTCTGGTGAAATCTCGATTTAGAGTAGAATACATCTTGGGTAGAACACAACATCTCATTCATCTGATGTTTAATATATATACGTCCTAGAGAAAGAAAAAATCATAGCATATAATGAGTACATCAGAAATCACCTTACAAGCCATACTGTGAAGAAAGAAAGAAAGAAAAAGAAAAACAGTTTAGATGGAGTAAAAATAAGGATGTGAGACAGTTTAATATTGTGGCCGACAGAAAATATGCAAATGGAAGTATGAAGATTATGGTATTGTCAAAGCAGGCAGCACTAGGCTGATCAAAATAACTCGAGACTCACTTCTTTGAGGCAAAAACAATTTGGGCCGACCTAAAAGCGATGGAAAGAAGGACTAATAATATTTATTGAGTAATTTCCGGTGTTGACAAACAGGCCATGAGCTTATACAAACGAAAAACAATAAGATTAAAAAGACAAATTTAGAAAAATAACCATATTTGCTTTTAAATTTATCACTCAGAAATTACAACGGACAAGTATAAAATGTTATATTTGATCTACTCTCTGTTTAAAAATCCAATGAATTTTAAGAAAATACCCAACCTAAACTAACCTTTACATATATTAATGAGGTCCTTTCATTCAGATTGAATATTTTATTACTTAATACACAGTGTTATTTTCTACTTTATATGTTTAAGCATCTTCTGGCAAACCTGCTAAAGATTGGAATCTTATTTTAATTTGCCAGTCTACCCCAAAAGTTGTTTAGCACATATGTGGGGTTGTTTCTTATAATGTAGACATATAACTAAAAATTGTAAATGTCATATTGATGTCGTAGACTCAGCTGCGATTTTTATAATGAGAATACATCGAAAACAAAAATATATTCGTGTCTTGGCTATCTCTCTCAGGGTTTCTATTTGCCGGGAAAGGTTTAGACTTTTAAGTTGAAATGGCTGACTTAAGGCTGGCCTTCCTTCAACGATCAGCTACCTGGTACTGTGCCAGACGTTGATAACCTTTGTCGCTCACCGAGGTTGCAAGGTTTTGCGCTCAAGACTGCACTAAATATAACTTACAATTCAGATTTCATGTGACGAAGAGACAAATAAGCGCAGTTACTTTTCGTTTTTTCGCCACGATGGATGCTCCAAGAAAGAAAGGAAGAAAGAAAGAAAGATAGAGGGAAAGAAACTGCAGCGATAAAAATTGTACTTGTTTGAAAATGCCATTGTTTAATACAGTTAAATAGCGACATATTCAAGAAATTACACACTTAGTGAATCATTTGTAACTTTTTTTTTGTAGTGTTTAACGCCCGCTTTTACTGCAATAGCACCGCAGGTGATGACACGGATGATACACGTAGATGGAGCACCTGTGGAATGTGATGGCGGAAGAAACCGGAGGACCCGGAGAAAAACCGCCCCTGCGCCGCTTTGTCCAGCACAAATCTCACATGCGGTCGCTTGGGATGGAACCCAGGCCAGCTAGGTGAGAAGCAAATGGTCTGACCACTCGGCCACGGGGCGGTCTTTTTTCTTGTTAAACGTAGATGTATGGAAGAGAAAACTGAAACACGTTCTGTTTTCGCTTTATTTTCAATAAAAATTCCAGCTCAGCTTGTACTTTAATGTAACTAAAGCTGCTTGTAGCTATTGCTTAGTTTGAGACTCTTAAGTTAAAGCACACCATGGATGGCCTAATATGAGTAAAAGAGCTACTTATATGAATACCAAATATGTGATTTTATATTGATACTAGTATTAGAGGGTTTTAGTATTATTGTTAGTACCAATGGGAAATGTAATGCCATAGCCGTGCGGTTGCTCAAACCATTGAGCTGCCAAGATAACATGCGGAAAAGACATTTTATTCTCCCGCTGTTTCCCGCTGAGATAATACCTTAATGATGACTTAGTGTTAACACAGTTAAACTAACTATTGGGTGTTGTTGTTATATTACACCAATGATATTATTAAAGTGTTTTTGTTTTATTGTTATAAACAGCTGTGCAACTGAAGGTCATAGCTGGGATTTGAGCACTGTCCTCCCACTTCATAGCAACGGGACGACATGGAGACGAAGGTTAAAGTTATTGCAGCAATCGAAAGCCGCAAGTAAACATACAATAAGAAAATGGTAGTCTAGTATGGAAATACGAACTGTAAGTGTACTAAAGGAATAAAAACAGGAATTTCTTAACCTTTGTCTTTATTTCTATGACCTTTATTATAAGCTATTTTACATTATAGTACTCTCTTGTGCCAGATATTATATGATTATTTATATAATATCTTGATATCACATTATACCACATTATAAAACAGCATAACAATACGTTAACATTTGTATATCAATACGTTATACTATTATATTATTCGCCTAAATTCAACGAAACGTTGCGTTAAAGGTAAACCACTGAGGACATTGAGAATATTTTAATGTTAGCGTCTGGTAACTCAAACATATTTTGAAGGAGGTAAAGAGCTCCACCAATTCAATGGATACAATAATAAACAACAGAGGAAACTCAGACTAGCAGAAAATAGGCCTAATTTTCCATTACAAATATAAAGAGCCGCGTTCCATTATAACCCTCTTTTCATGCAAAAGCATCACTATCCGCCTTATACATGATGAAAGATGAAAGAGCAAATATTCAAGACAGCGCTTAAGGACAAAGTGATGATCCAGCATTTGAAGGTTTTTTCGCTAATTTCTAAAGTTATTGTTCATGAGGATATTTTGACGATCTTTTTAAGATGGCTATTTCCCATTCAAAAGTTCGACGATAGTTTTTTAAGCGTTAGAGGTGCTGGTCGTAGTATGCACCACGTTCGGGGCGCCAAGTATGAGGCGGTAGATTGTTAGCCCCGTGCTCAGATGTGCGGCGGCGCTTAAAGATTCACTCCACTACCAGATGAGTAGATACGTACCTTATGTTGTGCAGATCTGCTACCGTTGATGTGCCTCAGCTAGACGCAGCCTGCATGCTGGTTTGACTCACTCGGGGTGGAAGCAATGAGGGTAGTTTAGGGAGTGATCTCATGAAATTGCCGAGACATACGCTACTTTTCCTTCAATTTATTGTCACTAGAAGACACAAGATAAGCACTTTGCTTTACAACCGGCTAAGTCAATTATTTACTAGGAGCTTTCTTTATCGACAATTCACACGTATTTTACTTATAACTCTTTTGTCTGTAAGTTACCTTTACATAATTAAGTCTAGATGCGCGTCACTGACTTTGCGGCAATCCTCTCCTTATATAGCAAAATTGCTATAATGGTGGGTTCTTTCTGATTGGTCAGAAAGGCCACGAAACTGGAGTCGATATTACCCAAAATACATCATTTTCTTCCCAGGATGAAACATAACACCCACGTGACGAGCGTTACACAATGGAAAAATACTCTTCTCCAAACTAAAAGGGTCTTTACCGTCACACGCAGCTCGTACGTGTCAAGACAAAAGAGCATCTGCTAACAATGAAAGCCTCTCACTCCACATTCCAAGTTTGGCGTAAACAACTCTTAACTGCTCTTACTAAAGCTGATTTTTACACTTTTAATACATGAAATAATTGAGTATTGGCACTCTTTAAATATAAACTGATAAACAATAAAAATGACAATGGTTATTATAGAGAAGCCACCTAACGTTCTCATTTTCATAACAGATCAAACGGTTCTTAAATCTACGTAACCATACGTTTTTGTTTTCATATATTATTTGATTAGGATTTACGACGTATTCAGGGCTCAACTTAAAATATATATTGAACACAATGACTTTATCATGCATTATTTAAATTTTATTTTAGTGGAAAAATATTTAACTAAAACCAACATATAAGCATTTATACTTCCGTTCTTTACACTACAAAATCACCTAATTGTTCTTAATTAAGAGAACCAGTTTCAAAGATCCTTTGATATACTGCAGTGAACACAGGAGTGACAAAACGCGCGACCGTTCAAAACACATTAGTTCCTGAAATTTGTGCTTAATTTTTTAAGATATTAGCTACTAAGCGAACAAAATGAGACACACTTATGTGTTATACTCTACTAAATATAAAATTATTTGCACTCATTCACCTCCTGCCCTGTATATATCAGCATCCATCATTTGATTCGTTGCGGAAAATACCTCCATTACTGCCGCAGAGATACCAGGTAACTTGAATAGCTCAAGCATCAGATACTATTAAGGATTTCCTTTTATTTGCTCCAGTACCTTGTTCAATTTACTGATACCATCAAGGTCTGTACCTGTAGAAACTAATTCAATAAGGCATCATCTCACAAATTGGAAGTCTTTCTTTTTCCTTCTACTTTCACCTCTAAGAAAGTTATTAAGTCCTTTCATTCAGCTTTAGAAGAGGAAGCTGAAGTAATATGTGTCTCTGTGTCGCTCTTTGCCTTCTGAAAACGATCCTTTACTTGCTAACATAAGTTGTTGAATAACGTTTAGAAAAAATGTATTTTATGCAATTAGTGTTCCAATTTCTATACAAATTATATTCTATATATTTAAACCATACGAAATTTCTGTTCATCTTCTACCGACTATTTATCTTCATTGATAATGCTCTGGTGTGCCCGAAGAATAATTTTGAACACATTTTCATAAGGAAATGTTCTACTAGACCTACATTAGAAAGTACAAACCCCACGGTGAATATTTTCACAAAATGTTAATTCAATGATAGTTACACTATAATCAATCTTTATGCTTACTTTTTTGTATTAGGAAATTGCATATCTCTCGCTCTGTGAACTTAAAAAAAACTCACTTATTTCTGTCTTAGAACAGAGGCATGCTATTTTATAGCTATATTAAACAAACAGAAAGTGAGTTGATAACCTATCTCTCTCATCTGACTAGTGACGATTTAATAATTAAAGAGTGCTTTGCACGTCTTCTCTATGGACTGGGATTAAAAAGAAAATAAACGAAGGATAAAAAGAGCATTAAATATCGGGTGGTTCCTGGCGTAATCAGTAATTCGGTTATCCTAGATAAGACTTGTTGAAGTATTACTGCTCTGCATTAGGTCCAGGTCTTGACTCCATGTGACTATTCTCTTATGTTGCACTCTCGAGAACGACTCTCAGAGGAATTCGTAGAATCTGCAAATACGCGATAGCAGAGCTCAAGTATAGCTCAGTTTTCGATACATCAATAAAGCTTATGGTCTTGTGCCTTCAACGTTCTTATACACAGTATAAAACCCTTCCATATGCACAAGATGGAAGAAATGGTGAAGTGGTGGGGGAACAAAGGACTTGAACATTGCGTAATATAAACCATTGTGTAAGCTTACCTGCAAGGAACGGCATGTATTGCATACCTCTGACGAAAATACGTTTCCGGGGTGTTCTGCCCTTTGAAGGAGTGTTGCGGGACGGGCACAGAAGCACATGAGAGCTCACGAGATGTCATAAAAGGACTACCTGTCTGACGAAAGAAATCAGTTGTTAAGGGCGGTCGCTTGTGTAGCATGGACGGTTTAGAGTGGTCAGAGAATACTGGAATATAGTGCACTGTGTTTGATCATCCAAACAGCACAACGTACGTAAATAGGAATAAACTAAACACATCAGGTTAAACCTGCTGTTTTCTTTCTCATTAATGAATATTAATTTTCTATTTTGTGAGGGTATGACTACGGGCGGCGGCGTTTCCATTTTGATTTGATTCGAACCCAACCACTATAAGAGATTTAACTGCTGCATTCCAGTATTGCCGAACTGTACTGGACATGCACCAGGAGTTGTTTTTTTTGATAGTGTTTAACGCCCCTTTTACTACAAATGGCACCACAGACGATGACACTAGTGAAACATGGTACGAAGATATAACACCGGTGGATTGCGATGGCGGGGGAAACCGGGAACCCGTAGAAAACCCGCCCCTGCGTTGCATTGCCCACCAGAAATCCCACCTGCGATCGCTTGGGATCGAACCCTGACCGCCTAGGTGAGAGTCGAGTGGTCTAACTACTCTGGCACGGCACGGCCACACACTGGGAGCGATGGCGTACTACCGCTTATATGTTTGTGTTTACGCAAGCTTCCACTCATGGCCATCTGCATTCATTCTTCATATAGCTAATACAAACTACATCGTGCAATGTTAGTATCTCGGCGTGTTTTAACAGTTCTAGCACAAGAACATATTTTCTAAGAGTCCAGCAAGCCTTTTTAATATGTTGAAAGTAGAGGCGTGGTCATGCTTAGAAAAAACTAGACTTGTTGATGTCAACACATACCTAACAGCTATATTCTCCTGAGTGGAACACAGTGCTAACATATAGCAATTGAAGTGTGCTCTGGAAATAATGACTCTCAAGCTTTACTATCTTTTTGTGCGTATTACTGCATAATATCATTTACTGGCGTCAGAATAATTTATGTTATGTGGGTTCCTATACATTTTTAAATTCAAATATTTTAATATTTCCTTCATATTCGAATCACACAAATGTCACTCTACTTTTAAGCATTTGTCCAAAAAAAATTTATTTATGTTTTATATTAAAGTGTGAAAAATCAGTTAATACATAAGTTTCACACATAAAACTCCAGAGCAGTCCCTATGACTTACGTATATATGACCATATACTTTTAGTCTCAGTGGGCAAGTAACATTATTTGTAAGTAGCTCTTTATAAGCATGCAAGTACCAGGCATTTGTTATCTGATCAGATCATCCTTTCATTATTTCCTTGATATTTACAGCAATTTTCTGATTCTTTTGCTCCACTTTAAACCTGGGGCTAGGCACCCTAGTGTTACAAAATACAACATGATACGAGGGTTATTGTTTTTTCAAGGTCCGATCTTTCACGAAATTAAAACCACAGAGGAAATCAGATGAAGCTCTGCGCAGTGCCTCTGGTATGACTGTTGATCGCGTCACTTTGTACATGTCAGTTGTAAGCGCGCAGTGAGCCCAGAGAACAGCATCGCCCGCCAAATGTGAAGTGCGTACTGTAATTCGATTTCTTCATGCGGAGGGGTGCACGCAGCTGAAATTCACCGACGAATGAGTATTGTGTAACATTAATGAGTGACTGCAAAGTACAACAATGGCGCAGGAGCTTTGAAGCAGTGTGTACAGACTATCATGATGCAGGCGGTCAGGGAAGAAAACATATGTCAACCAATGATGATCTCGTTCAGCAAGTGGATCAGGCGTTTCGAGAAAATCATCGGTTCACAATTTCTGTGTTGCGTGAGACGTTTCCCAAAATGTCAAGGCCAGCTCTCACAATACAGGGGGCTCAAACCATATATTTCCGGTGCAATATCAGTATCCAAATTTTGGGTAGAATACAACACCTTCTCTAACCATTATGTGCATTACATACACGTGCTAGAGAAAGTAAAAATGAGAATCATTGCAGAAGTGCATTTGGTATTAGGCATTTTTAGCTACAAAGGTAGAAATTTGGCATATTTTGATCAGGGCTAAAATTTGAGTTCTATGTTCCCTTGGGCATTCATCAGTTTAAATAAATATCTTTTTTATACCGCAGCATGACTGACTTTATACATGGACAACAAAACATAAGTATTTTGGATATACTGGCGTGCATAACAAGTGCCCATATTAAAACAGAGCCATTAATTTTAGTACCAACAAGATCTAGCCCTACCCCTACCAGGGTGAGCACCTCTGTTTTCCCAGCATACATAGTTCTGGCCATTGGATTAGCAAATTACTTCACCTCCCACAAAGTATAGCCGGGCTGCTGAGAGTAACATTAAACTAAAATCTTATAAATAATATATCACAGCAGCGATATATTTTCATATATTGGATTGCCATTTATAAGTGGCAATAACTTTAATCTCATCTCCATGTTATTGATGAAAGCTCTTATATTTGGAAATGTCGCACAGTTTAACCATACATACAAATAATGCTTCATACCTTGCTTTAGAAGCCAGATTTTGTTGCAACAGGCCCTATACTGAGAGATCTGCAGATCTGATGCGCGCCCCAGTCTTATCTTTATCAATTTAGAAGTCTGATACGCATGATGAGCTGAATCAGTCTCTGCACAGTGAATTTTGAAGCCTCCTTAGATTTTGGAAATTGACTCTCCAGATATGAAAGCTTTTTAGGAAGTAAGTGCTGTGCACTTGCACAATAGATGAACGAATTTCTCATCCGGCTGTTGACACTATCCATAGGCAGGATTTACTT
The DNA here is from genome assembly GCA_030762935.1 of Hymenopus coronatus. Taxonomy (NCBI): domain Eukaryota; kingdom Metazoa; phylum Arthropoda; class Insecta; order Mantodea; family Hymenopodidae; genus Hymenopus; species Hymenopus coronatus. The sequence goes on from CM060896.1 coordinate 62,840,195, forward strand.
TCTGCCTCATTTTGTGCCCTCTAAGGAGCTTCTTCTTCGAGCCGACAACATGGTAAAGAAGAGAAGCGCAGAGCCGCCGCTGCTAAGGCTCCACACCGCCGCCCCGGTTCAGTGTCGTGGTACGGGGGGGGTCTCTCGGGACCTTTCCACCCGGCATCTGCTCACCGCCGCGCAGTCACGGTGGCCTTCTTGCTTGAGGGCCACCCGCATATACTACGACCGGGGACCAACGCCGTTGGTACGAGTGGAGAGCTGGAAGCTGCCTTGGCGCCAGAGTTGCTCTTATTAGGGCGACTCCTGGTCATCGAGGCTAGCCGACAAAAACGCCATCGGCCCTGCCGACGCTGCTGTGCCTTCGAACACACAGCTGACGTCTGTTCCTCGCCGCCGCGGTGCCACTATTGTGGTACCAACACCACCACTCCAAATAAACTGGGCACGATCTGCGCCGTTGCCGCCGGTTCTGTCCCACCTATCGTGCCACAGGTCATTTCACCGGACAAGCCCAGTGCCCTCTCTACCCGAGAAGCAGACTACCGTTGACGCAACCAGCCCGGACCACGCCACCTCAGCCCGACGCCACACCACCTGTGCCCTTGACCTTTATTCCTCTCCACCATTGACTCCCCTAGGGTGCAGTCAGGTTTCATGGCTGTAGCCGAGATACTACCTATCACTCGCTCCCGCACATAGTGCGGCAGCATCCTAGACTCCATATACTACCGCGGGTGCAATAGCGCAAAGCTTCACGCACGAATTAATTCAGCAAACTACGTGTTATAACGTGGAGGTTTTTTTTAGTGGGTATGCCGCAGCAGGGCAGAGAGTCCCACATATCCTCCCAGCTATTGTTCTTCGGCAGGGGGTCGAATGCGTAATGTGTTTTTCTCCTTCACGGTAAAAAAGAAGCAGTTCTCGTGATTTGCTTCTGCGGAATCTCCGGACGAGGACTTTGGAGTATCTGGACTCTATAGATGACTTGTGCATGGTTGCTCAGACATCCCAAGGACAACCAGTCTCTGATAGCTGTCTTAACTGGTTCTGGCGACAGCCAGTAATAGTAGCTTTTCCTTGCGTATCAATCCGAGTCATCCTTTTATTTCACACAGATTATAAACAATGTTAATTAGGTAGTTTATACGAGTATGTTCGTACATTGTTTTTCAAGTATACTTTAATAATAATTTAGTGTGTTTAAGATAAGTTTTAATTGCTTCTCTTAAATTATATTACTTGTCCAGATGTACAACTAGTTTTGAGTTATCATTAGGCGCCTCATTAGCTGAGCTCCCTGGATGCTAGTGAGTGTAGCACCCATTGTTTGTGGCACCAATTGCACCTCAACCTCTCTGTTTTCTTTGCTGTTCTCTTCTCTTTAGTTTCTTATCCACCAATTGTTTTACCCTTTTCAAATATTTCCTTTTCCATAACTCCTCTCTTTCCCTTGAAATTCCACATTTTCATTACCAGCTGTTAAAAGATTTGGATATCGCTTTAACCTAATGTAATCCCTTATTTTCCTCCTACTTACAAACACAAGTGATAAGACTAACGCTGCTTATGTTTATCTTGATTAGGTTGGTGTATATAAAAGAATAACCTTGTGTACAAATGGTGTGTATATGGAAGATTGAACACCTCTAATTTTTCTCTCCAATTTCTTCTTCACATCCAGTTAAACAGTAAACAATACTGTTTTTTCTCCCCGCATAAAATACAACGCTCTAATTCATTGCCACTTATCCCTTTCAAAAGTATTGCTTCTGTTCCTCATCTATGCCAAATCTTTCCTCCCTTTTTTATTACATGTGCCTATATACACCTCTCTTAACCATTCTTTCCATATAAACAAAACGACGTTTTATTTTCTAGTTCACCCCATATTTCCTGTTTAACCATATATTTTATCCTAATCGTCACTGATTTTTCAGAATCCTTTTCCATTTTCTTCTCCTTTGCTACATAGAGAAATTGTACTGGCTGGAAGCAGTCTAAATATGGCTCCTGAAGATGGAACATTTATGGAGAGAAAACACTTCCGATACAGAGGAAACATTTTATGCACGACAAGGCACTTACACAGCTGTAGATAATGTTACAATATTGAGTATGGACATTTATTCACTGTTACAATACTATTTAGACATCCACAGCTATGAGTTAACAATTACGAGGTGATTATCATTATGCAGATGTAACTAAGCTTTGCGACATATGCTACTAAGTAGAGTTTCAAACTACCCCTAATGCATATGCATCCTGTTTTAGATCGATGTGTTAGACCACGTAGTGGGCGTACCACAGTATACAATGCCACAGTCACATGTTTCCACCCTTATACAACCAATTAGCTTCAAATGCTTGCATGTTGAATACTTTTTGTATTAAAATTTAGTAAACGTGAAACAATACTAACAACATGGTCAGAACCACAACAGAACTACTATTATACAACCGGTGGATGTGATTTCGTATGCGTATATATGTACATCAAATAATAAAATTATTACAAATTGGAAATTTCATCCAATTTAAATGACTGAAGAATAAAGCTAAACAGTACCTATGAGTACATAAGAAAGTTACAAAGAATAAAGGAATTATTGTTCTTTAAAATGTCTTGCGGTTACCACAAAAAAAAAAATATATACAATTTAAATGTATAAGTTACACGAAATAAATGTATGTAGTATGGGCTCACCGCGTAATTCAGTCAGTAAAACATCTACCTATTGTTCTCTTCCGAAAGAATCTATGCTGAGGATTTTTTTCAGGCGTAAAATTCCATAGTATGGCTTTCTTTGGAAGGGAAGTAAAGCTGTCAGTCCCGCGTCGTAGAAAAGCCTCAAGCGTGATAAAGGGACCTTTGAGCAAAATTATCAGTCTTTCACGCCTGACATACGATGGGACACTGAGCACTATAGTACTTAATAGCGCCCATAAATAAAACTCATTTTCAATTTTGCCTGCTGTGCGAGAAGTCAATTTCCAGTTAGGGAATGGGAATGTTTCTCTATCGAAGATTGTTCCCTATCTTCTCTAGAGTGGGTTGATGTGTGATTTAATTTATAAAACTCAAAGGAATAATCAGAAAATTGGTGAAAACTACACAGTGACAACCATTCCCGTCAAACAATGTGTTCCAAAATCTGTAAATATGACGATTGCAACTGTACGAATGAAACAATTAAAATAGTTTATACAAATAAGTATTCGTAAATGTTAGTTAATTTCTAACCTAACACTTTCTGCGAGTAACGTGATGTGTACAAACCAATTATATTCACAATAAATTGCATAAAAGAATTGTGTAAATATACAGAGTGTTTAAAAAATACGGGCATAATTTCAGGTATGTATTTCCCATATGTAGACAATCAAATTAGTTCATTATAACATGTGTCCGGAAATGCTTCATTTCCGAGTTATGGCCTTCACAACATTGAAATTCCGCAGGTTGTTGTCATTACAGAAGATGTTCAAAATGTCCACCTCCTGCTTGAATACAGACCTCACATCGATGTCTCATTGACCTGCGAACACGATCCCAAACTCCAGGAGTATTGCGTATGTCCTCACAACTTGCCACAATTCGATTCCGAAGGGATTCCAAATCCGGCACCGGAGACGAATAAACCAATGATTTTAAATGGCCCCACAAGTAGAAATCGAGAGGGTTCAGATCAGGTGAGCGTGGAGGCCAAGCATTTGGGCCACCTCTACCTATCCATCGATCAGGAAACCTTCGATCCAAGTACCGGCGAGCCGTAAGACTGAAGTGTGCAGGAGCGCCATCATGCAAGAAGTGAATGTGTTGATGATTGATCAGTGGAGTGTCTTCGAAAACGTCAGGTATGGTGTTTTCCAGGAAGTTTGTGTACGCCTGCCCCGTAAGTAAAAGTACATGGGGTCCAACTAATCGATCACCAATGATACCGGCCCACATGTTGAGGGAGAACCGCACCTGGTGATGAGATACAACAATTGCACGTGGGTTTTCATGTGACCATACATGCTGATTGTGGAAATTTGTTATGCCATCTCTTGTGAAATGTGCTTCATCTGTAAATAATACGACGGCAGAAAAGTACGGATTTAAACCACACTGCTGCAAGACCACTGACAGAACTTAACTCATGCAGGGTAATCTGCTGGTGACAGGGCCTGTACACGTTGCAAATGATAAGGATACAATTGATACTGGTTCAACAGTTTCCAGACAGTCGTATGAGGAACATTGACTTGCAACCCTAACCGTCGTGTGCTGATAGAAGGAGTCCTGTCCACAGCCTCCAGAATCTCCTCCTGCACTTCTGGAGTTGTAGATCTTGGTCGTCCCCTTCCCAAACCAGGAGAGGTGAATGTTCCTTACTCGCACAGACGGGAATGGAGACGTACAAATGTTTTCCGATCTGGACATTGTCGCTGTGGGTGCCTCTCCTGGTACAAACGACGAGCCAGCGCAGCATTGCCGTCCGCCTTACCGTACATGAAGTGTATCTCTGCCAGCTCATGATTTGAATACATGTCGCACAGTCTTAACGCCTAAAGAACACTGAATGTAAGCTTCCTCAGAATGAACTATCAGAGCGCCCTCCCAATGTCTCCTTTGACGGCAAAGACCTGCAGAATGAAAAACGTTCCAGTGAATTCCAATGTTGTGAAGGCCATAACTCGGAAATGAAGCATTTCCGGACATGAACTATTTTGATTGTCTACAGGTGGGACTTTCAATGTTGTAATGGCCATAACTCGGAAATGAAGCATTTCCGGACACATGTTATAATGAACTATTTTGATTGTCTTCATGTGGGAAATACATACCTGAAATTATGCCCCGTATTTTTTAAACATCCTGTATAAATATAATCATATCACTGGATAATACTGGGTCAAGACAAGGGTGTAGCTTATTACCTTGGTTTTATATATAATGATACATATAGACAACATTTTGATTAAATGCACAGTTTCAGTAAACTCAGGAATAAAAGCTGATAATGAAACATGTAAAAAGCTTTAGTTTGCATACGATCGGATAATAGTTCAGTAAAATTAAAATGATTTGTAGAAATCTTTGCAGGGTTTAAATAAAGTGCGTACAAGAAAAAAAAAGTATTATGGCTAATAAAGGGAAAAACATCAAGTGAGACTAAAAATTGTTCTGGGGGCAAACTATAGAACTATTAACAGCAATTCCATTTTCATATACATTTAATTTCGCAGGAATATTAATTTTAACGTTAACTACTATTCAACTATAACAAGATGTAGGTTCAATAGTTTTTAATATTAATTTGTGCTTGGTACATTAAATATAATAAATAAAGAATCCGAATAGAAAGAAAAGTGATAAAAACTAGAATTATGGCTGATAAAGCTGTGTTCACAGGATTTCTAAATATTGAACGTCTATTACATATCGGCTTATAAGTTTATTTGCTGTTAATAATAAAATGGTATAACCTAAATTTTAAATATTGGCACATAATGTTGAAAGGTGGCACTGGTTTTAAAGTAAAAACATTTCAGACGATCAAAAGTAGTATATTTGCTTTAAAACTAATGCGCCAAAGGCAAAACTGGACTGAGTACATACACAGAGTAAGTAAAGAGAGTTACCCACTATTAGCGAGGAACGACGAGATGTTGAACTTCTAGGAAGCGTTAGACTGATATTTTGTGAAGCCGAAAGGGCAATTGCCTAATTCTTTCAGTGATTATGTTGATAAAGTATTGATGTAAGGTATTTCGTAGCGTTATAAACGGAGAGAGCATGCAATGTAACATATCGGATTCTGAAAATTTGGTTTTGTAGTGTTGTAAGCGAGGTCTGCCTACTTTGATAAGTTACAAGCATTTTAGTTATGTTTCTCAAATGTTTAGTTATGTAAAGGAGTCCAAAGTCAAACCTCGAAATATTACTATTTTTAAAAGCAAAAATTGTCATAATAACCCAACGCAAAATCTCTTTTTCCGCTCATACTGGGCGTCAAAGACATGGTGCGATTGGAGTGGGGTGTGATGAGCACATTGGATCATAAGCCACTGTAGAGCACGAGGTTTAAGTTGGCACTCTATCTACTGTCCCTGTGTAACAGTGATGTACAAAACTCTTTGATCAATACATTTTAAAGCTGTATTATGTTCCCTAATTACCCTATCTGACGTATAGATAGCGGTTGTTGTTTCAAACAACCATGGTAAAAACTACCTACCTTAGAAAGCAAGATCGAAGTTTCACGATTTTATATTGTTTAGCATTTGTATGGCAGCCAACATTAATGAATGCTCTCAGCGAATTTGTAAACATAGATAAAACTGACCAGCGTTATATGATAAAATAATTTCATTTGAAAGGTCTTACTTCAACTAATATTAAAGCTGAACTAGATTCTGCTTTAGGGGAGTCTGCTCCTTCGTTTACAACAGTGAAATAGTGGGTGGCAGAGTTTAAGCGCGGCCGTACGAGCTGCCAGAGGAACATTGCAGTGACAATTAACTAGTCCAGAAATTGTAAAGAAAATCCACCGTCGACTGAAAGTGCGCGAGCTAGCAGACATTGCAGGTATTTCAAACATTTCTGTACATCGCATATGATGGAACATGTGGATATGAGAAAGTTATGTGCAAGTTGAGTATCGCGTTTGCTCACAATAGAACAAAAACAGCGTCGTGAAGATATTTCAGTCGAGAGGTTGGCAATGTTTCGCTGCAACAAAGCTGAGTTTTAGCATCGGTTCATAATAATGGATGAAATCTGAATTCCTTCACTTCACATCTGAGAGGAAGGAACAATCAAAACAATGGATTGGAAGGGGAGAATCGGCTACAAAAAAGGCGAGGATAGTTTCATCTGCAGGCAAGATCATGGCATCAGCTTTCTGGCGGGATAATTTTCATTGATTATCTCCAAAAAAAAAAAAAAAAAAAAAAGGAAAAAAATACTCAATGGCGCATATTATTCGAACTTGTTATAGCATTTGAGTGATTAAATCGAGCAAAACCGGCCGCATTTAGCGAAAAGGAAAGTTTTATTTCATCAAGACAATGCACTAGTTCACACGTCCATTATCGCCATGGCTAAAATCAATAAGTTTAATTTCGAAATGCTTCCTCATGCACCATTTTCATTAGATTTAGCTCCCTCTGATTATTTTCGTTTTCCAAACTTGAAGAAATGGCTTGATGGTAGAAGATTTGACAACAAAGAAGAGGTGGAGTCTGCAGTTGATGGCTATTTTGCAGACCTCGATACTTCTCCCTATAAACAGGGCATCGAAGCTATTGAACATCCCTGGAAAAAATGTATCAACCTGAAAGAAGACTTTGTAGACTTTGCTTTCTTTGTTTCATCGGGTACTTCTGGGACAGCCCTCGTATGAGGTTAAGAACGTATCAGTAATGTTGGGAAGAACATAGAGGTGAATGCCATTGGCGTTTCTGCCCTACCTGCTTCGCCATAAAAGAGGCAAGTCGTAAAAAGAAAGAGATGTATTTCCCCTCCTTTTCTAAAACACAAGGGCCAGCATACAGCTCGTGGATTATACTTCCCAATAAAGCATCAGTTTCTCTGTTTATCCGCAAGGATATCACTAGATGAAAGTAACCCGTATGATGTATGATAGGAATTCTACACCACAAATAGAAGTGAGCCTATATATCCTAAATCCGCAGACAATTACCGTCACGTTACAGAGTAGTTGAATAATGCTAGATAAAAGCCTGCTTACTACCTGAATACAAATTTGGGAAACTTTCCTTACTATGAAATGAGTATAGAGTATGGGAAGAGTCCTATGATTATCCTTAAACAAGATGGCTGTTTATATTCATAGAACAAAAGATCTAGTGCCGATTTGCTGTTTTAAATACGTTTTTAGAAAAAGTGAAAATTGCTTAATATTAACTCTATTTTAAATAAATGAAAATGAAATGGCCCAATGCTAAATTGTGATTTTCTAGTGCGAATATCTGCTGCACAATCCTCCTGTACTAGGATAATCAAAATTTTATTGCTGTTAGAAATTACCTTTGAACAGAAATTAAAGCAATTTGGAAGAAATTGAATAGCTCATTTTTGTTACGAAATTTTTCATATAGGTATAAATATTTTAAATTTTCATAATATATTTAATGTTTTGAGATTAAAATACGAGCTACTGATATCTACCAGATTTAACAAATGCATAAATATGTTTATTTTAACTGGTTAAGATTTGAATTTGATATTTTATGAGATGAGATTAAAAATAAATACTGCGATAATGAGTTTTAAATTAAAAAAAAACAAAACAAAACTTATATTTAGTTGAACTAGAAGTTTTTCCTCCATAGTCAGCATTCTCCTTGACAAAGAACGGCAGAGAGAGAGGGAGAGAGCGAGAGAGAGAGAGAGAGAGAGAGAGAGAGAGAGAGAGGTACCAATAGAAAGACCAAAACTTTCCCTTTTCGTTCGTGTGCATTCATAAACTCTATGCGTGGAATCTCAGAAGCTATGATAACTGAACACTAACGTAATAACAATTTAAAAGGCGTAGACATGTAGAAAATATTTATTTTAATACATTTGGAGTTTAACTTCAGTATAAAACTTCGGGATGTCATTCTTAATATTAAAAATAATAAAAAAAGCAACAAAAACAATAATTTTGAAACATGTTTCGTGCCCAGCCCCATTAATGTTTTTAAAAATGTTTCGTAGAGAAGATTGGAAAATAAATATTTTCTGATGTTTAAATATGCTTTAAATTAAATAAATTGGCAGCATTAAATTGTTATAAGCATTCAAAAATTTGTCATTAGCCATAAGAAAACACATGATAACACTATAAGATAGAAAGAAAGGCACCTCAGCTGTGCGTTTATGTGCTTATGGCTTGTTTTCGAAACAGGGGATTTCCAGTTACATCTAGCATCTAAAGTGGTGCTCTTTACGATGACACACATCGTAATGCGGCAGCTCGCAAAAAAAAAAAAAAAAAATAATTATCGAGAACGATTTTCAAATAGACTACCCTATATCAGAAGACATTTGTTTTAACATGTCAAGTTCTAACAGTAAGATACAGGAAGTATATTTCCTCATGTTGAAGTACGTGAAAGAAAATAATCCTTCACTTGGTGGAAGAAGATCCAGGAAGCAGCAGCCGTGACATATTTCACACCATCAGTGTATCCTACTGAATAGTTTAGAGAATATTAAAGGACGTTCTCGTTGATTTTCTGTTCATAACTTGCTTTAACTATTCTAAAATTAAGCCAAGTTTCGTGGCGCAGCAGGCCGAAGTCGAGTTATGGCCTGCCGCACAAGATCTGCCCATTACAGGCATGACAGGCGCATTGTGGTACAGGTGGGAAGAACTGGTTTGCGCCTTAGTCCCTTCCGGCAGGTTAATAAAATCCACGCAGCCTGGAACCGTTACTTTCCCCTCAGTAGTCCTCAATCGACCCCCACAAATCTCTTGAGGCTAAGTGCGCACCGGAGCAGGAGAAAATCCTTCGGTACACGGTCCTCCCGCACATTAGAAGGAATGTAGTACATTTCCCTCCATCCTATAGATATTTAAAATATTAAGCCACTTTGTTCTTGCGGAATTGCTTTAATCAAATATCTCGTGTTTAGTTGTTCAAATTATACATCATATATCTTTGGATATCCCATCTTTATTGGAGATGAGAATATCTCCCGTCAAAAATATCAAGTCCACTTGAAATTCCTTTTCCTGACACGGTGTAGAAAACAACTTATAATGGATATTCCCATCTGAAACCGAATCCATAACACATGCCTGTGTTGAGATGAAGGGCATCTTGCTATGACCTGCTTTGCATCCGATTCGCATCACCGCCCAAATATGACAGCTCTTCCCAAAGGTACATCAATATCGAGACATGTGGTAAAATTTCGTTTTGCTTTCAGAAGTGCTGAGAATTTTCAAACTCTTTTCTGAAATTCGAAGTTTCATGATCATTTTTAAACTATATGTTCATCATATAAACAGTATATTCTGATAGTAGCCACTCTGTAAAGACATCGGGCTCATTTAAATTTTAATAAACGAAACCTACCAGCAAGATTAAGAGTTTTATGTTACATTCATGATGAAAGTATGGAGGTATTCGTTAAATATAATTTTAGAAGTTTCTGTTACTCCCCGTACATTTTCCGCGCCTGTGATATTTGTGTTAAATATTAAATATACAACTTTATTAAAATCTCAAACCTCTTAAACATAGGTACAGTCAGACTGAAAAATTCAATGCTATAGCTGGGATTTGAACCATGGAGCTCCCGATCTCTAGGTGGTTGCTCTGCCTTGGAGCTATCATGATAACATGCCTGCATAGCATTGCATTTTTCAACTGATGGCATGTTTCCCGGCTAACCTCAAGTTGATCTCAAATTATTTTCAGACTTACAATGTTGTAAGTAATTTTTTAAGTCCCAGGATTCATAGTATATCCATCTATTACGGTCAATGCAATGCTATGCCGGCATGTTGCCATGGTAGCTCAGTGGTAGAGTAACCGGCTCGGCACCCGGGGATCCGTGGTACAAATCCCGGCTATGGCGTTGCATTTTTCAGTCTGATTCTACCTATCCAACTCCTGTCCTATACACGGCTTGTGTGAAAAAAACAAGCAAAGCAAAAAAAAAAAAAAAAAAATTCAATCAATACCTATTAAACATGTTCTAAATCATTACACTGATTTACCTGAAAGTTATAAATGTGGAGGTTTCTAAATAGGGTACCTAAACGATTACACTGTGAGTTTTATTTATAGAGCTATCAAAAGCATCTAATTTAACTTTGCGAATAGCATTATTCCAGCGTTTTTATTTTTCTTATTTTGCTTTCTTTAGCACAGTAAGTATAATACTATTTTCTTACTTTGTACTCATCTTTTACTATGAGCATTGTCAGACTTTTGAATTCGTTCCCACAGCAAGTCAGAGATAGTCAAAAATTCAATTAGTTTCGTTATAGATTACACGTTATAGTTAACACTATTTCTTATTTTGGAGGCAATATCTTTATTTTCAATATACACAATTTGTATATCTCTAGTTATGTACATATATTTTATGGTACTTATTACTTTTAACTTAGTTTATCTATATTTTCATGTAAGTATGATTGATTTTTTAATATTTGTGTTACTTCAATTATATGTTAATTAGTTTCGGTTAGCTTTTATATATGTTTAATTAATAATTATTGAGAGAGAGAGGGGGAGAGAGAGAGAGAGAGAGAGAGAGAGAGAGAGAGAGAGAGAGAGAGAGAGAGAGAGAGAGAGAGAGAGAGAGAGAGAGAGAGAGAGAGAGAGAGAGAGAGAGAGAGAGAGAGAGAGAGAGAGAGAGAGAGAGAGAGAGAGAGAGAGAGAGAGAGAGAGAGAGAGAGAGAGAGAGAGAGAGAGAGAGAGAGAGAGAGAGAGAGAGAGAGACGTTCAACTCGTACAAAAAGTCAAAACCAGTCCGCGAGAGTTCCCAATAGCAATTACCTAATCTTGCAAATTTCATAAAACAGAAATATATTTTACTACAGTGAAAAACGTAGATAGTAGTAATAGTAAGATTAAAATTATTTGTGGGAGAAAATATGTACAACAAAGGAGTGACGACTGTTTAACTCAGTTTACAACCTATTTTGAGTTGGTAGCCATAGGGTTTCTGTTGTCTTTCTGTCTGTTGAAGAAACTCAAAATACTTTCCTTTTGGGATGCAGTATCTTAGGGTGTTAGATATTGTCTTTGAAATAACTCTCCATGGGCTTTAATATTGCCGAACATGGCGAAACATATTATTTTCTGATGAAGCAAGAACTTATTTTGTTTTTAAAAAAGTTACATAATGTAAATCTTGGACCAAATTCTTAAAAGTTCAATCATAAGTATCTTACACTTATGTATTGCAAATCTCAAAACCTTAAACACATTTAAAATGTACAGTTCCATACAGTGGGACTAGAACCATGGATATTCGAATTTTGATACCTATATTCTGGACTACCGTAACGAAAAAAGCAATGATAGTAAAACTTTTGTCGTTGGAATGATCTCAATTGCTCCCAGATATTCTAGTAAGAGGGCTTGCACAATTCATATTACCGAAATTCATCTGAAAGTGCTTTTATTTCAAACGTAGCATAACTTGGTCATAATTTTTTATTAATTACATTACATATTGACTGCAATTCGCAATATATCTTGTTTGCTAATGATGAAGAACATACAGATCTTTTATCTATTTTGTTGGGCATTAACACCCAGTCTTATGGTAAGAAAGTTTGATGAAACAAATCACGAAGAGAGTATTATTTCAGATTGGAGATCGAAACCCCTTGTTTTTAATTTTCATGCCACGTTCAATTTAAATAGTAGATAGAAAAGGCACGAATTATACCCAAAAATTCAACACCTAGATTTCACTAGAAATACACTTCTTTTTGGACACCTAAATCCTGAAAGAGAAAAAGAGCATTTTTAATAAATGGTCCGTGGGTCAATTTTTCTTCCACATACAGTAAGATGGGGAAGTAATGTATTCCAACAAAAAAATGTATACTGACATTTTAAGCACATCCAAATAGAGCATTTTGAAAAAACGCCCGTATGTACGTGCTACTTGTGATCAGCATTACTCAAAACGTTACTCGGTTAACTTCCAAATTTGGTATTTAAGTTAAGCACTTTCTAAGGGTAAGATACGAAGATTTCTAAAATAATTCCCTCACCCACACTTCCCTTTAATGGAAGATTTTTGTAATTTTTTAATGTTCTCATAATTGGCTATATTTTCACTAAAATGCCATATTAAATCTATATAGATGACATGAAAGGTAGATCATGAACTTTCTAGGAATAATCTCTGAATGTCTGCCTCTTTATTCTGGATGAGCCTTGTGTAACTGGTAAACCGAAAAAAAAAAATAGACAAAATCTTAGTACATATAAAATGTAGATCTCATTAAAGTACACAATTTATGGAAAATATATTCTCTGTAGAGTTAATCATTTGCATTTTTGTTTAAATTTCCAAACGTGTTTCTAAAATGAGCAGCCGTAGGTTTTTCTGTTTCTCTTCTTTTTTTTTTAATCCTGGTCGTTCAAGGTGAACGAAATTTTAAATCCATCGCACAGTGGCCATCTCTTAAAATGTTGACTATTACTATGGCGTAGTGCACTTAACCGTTTCACTTGCACCTACAAGAAAAAGAGTAGTAAAGCCATTTCTGTAATGCTTATCTGGATTAGTATAACGTAGGTAGAAGTATACTTTTTATAAGACTAAGTAGCTATAGAGAAAATCATGTGAATATAGTATATCATATTTTTAAAATTGTTATTAGCTTTGTAAAAGTCGAAATAACAGTTACAGAGGGTCTGGTTGTCTTAAAGACATAATTTATCTGCATTTTTTCAAGGTTCTACCCGATATAATATTTCCATGTAATACAAATGCTGATTTCGTGTAACAGAGTGACGTTTAAAAAGATACGTTGGCAAAATTTAAGCAAAAATTGTGAAAATTAAAGAATTAGTTTTCCACAATCAAATTATATGAATTTTAAAATTTAAGAAAATATATAGATGTTGCGACTTGATCACTTTAACTACCAGTTACTTGAAACTAAAATGGTTGGCCGAATGCTTATTAATAGTCATTCCCAAGTTTATTTTCTCGTGATCTTTTCTCCAACACTTTTTTATACTGAAAATGTTCCACACCAAACCATTTTTAAGCAATTTATTTCAAAACTTTTATTCAATTTCTAGAAAGTACATTGCAGAAAATGACCATAATGTGTTTTTCAAAATGTTGCTCCAATTTTTATAAACCACTAAATTTTGAAGAATCAGTATTTTTGGAGAATACTAAATACACAATTTCTACACTAATTAGGCCTAATATAAACAATTAGAATATGGCAGGTCCATTAGTAAATTCATTTACTGCAATATTGGCCTGTTTTATGTGAATATTCTTAAAAATGAATCACGTGGCTTATTTTTAATAGAATAATGGATTTAGACAATAACAAATTGTTATTTAAAAACCATAAAATCTGGGATTTTGATACGTGACAGAAATATTATTGTTATTACTTTCTCTAGCTCCGTATGTACAATATACACAGTGGATAGAGTAGGTATCGTATTCCACCTAAAATTTGATACCAAGGCTTTACTGGAAATACATGTTTTAGGACCCCCTGAATGCAAAAAAAAAAAGCATTTTCAGAAAAAGATCCGTGTGTGTCTCTGGATAGCATAGCTTAAAAACGAAAAGAGCGTTAAATACCAAATATAGTATTTAAGTTTCTTCCAAGGATGCGACACGAATATTTTCAGCTACCCTTTACCTGGAAACATTTTCCAAAAGTTTGTTTTTCTTAAAATTGGCCACACATTAAAGCCATTTCCGTCACAAATTTCTGGGAATAAGTTCTGAAAATCTGTTTATTCTGGATGGATTTTGCTGAATTTTGGACAACTAGTAAATCGCAAGAGATAGATAAAAACTTACAGCACAAAAACATACATTCGCTAAAATACACAATTTATGTCATATACATTTTTTCTTGAAGTTTACCGTTTTCGAGATATTCTTTGTTATTAGTTTCAGTTGTAAAATACTTGTACTTTTCTCTGACAGGAAATGTCCGTTTTACTTTTGTTCTTCTACTCCTGGCCAAACAAAGAAACGACAATCGCATAACGACAGCTTTTAAAGCATTTGCCTATCACTTTAGCATAACGCTACCTTTAGGTCCCTTCCCTTCTACTCATAAGGAACTAAGCAATAAGAATATTTTACTAATGTTTATCTCGATTAGCATTGTTTAGAAAGAAAAGCAATCTTTTGTAACAAGTTTGTCTGTGGAGCAGCTAAAGAAAGCCATGTGAGTTAACTCATTTTTTTTTTTTTTTTTGTGTTTAATCACTGGTATAATTTTGAATAAGATATCTTACTGTGAAATTTTAAAATGCCACAGATGCATTTCCTTAAAAGATAGTGAGTGCTTTCTTCCTTTCTTCCTGCAGAAGATTACCTACAGATTCGAGGGCGACAGATTAGTGACGGAAGTTGCGGAGTTCAAGTTCCACCCCAAAGCCGGACCCTTAATTAAACTGGGATTTTCGTCTTATCTCCTTGTATGTGCTGGTCGATTGCTCAAATAAATCACTACGGTTACTTTGCTTGTTGTGGAATAGCTCTAACCAACCAAGTCCATCTTCAATAATAAGTAAGTTTTGTTTTTACTTTCTCGTCCCTTAATTACAGCATGTTTTGAGTCCCCTGAATTAAAAAATGTGATGTGTTTCATTCACATGACTTGCTCTACATCTCCGTAACAAATTATTTTTAAAAAGCTTATGTTTCTATTCTTCTATCTACTTCATTCATTAGCAGAAATGGTCTTATTACTTGTTTCCTTGTACGTAGAAGGGAAATAAGGGAACACACTAGCCTAAAGCGATTGTCAAATCGTTTAGCAGCTGTTGGAATATGATTGAAATCATTTTATTTGCATGGTCAGGAGATGACAAGTTCCCGTGTGAGAAAAGTTTAAGTATTTTAAAACTGAAACCAATAACAAGGAATATCTTGGAAACGGTGAATTCCACGAAAAAAATACATATGACATAAATTGTGTGTTTGTATCATCTGTTACGGTTTACCAGCTATGCAAAAGGTATCCAGAATGATGTCTTATCTATTCCCAGCTAATTCAAGATATACATTTGAATTGTCATGTGATATTTTAATAAAAACCATCAGAGTCATTTTTTAATATTTTCGATATTTATTTCCACATAAAGGGTAGTTGGTGGTGGGGAGATTCTCTTGAAAATTTTCGTTCGCATTCTAGGAAGATACTGAACTTAAATACCAACTTTGATATATAACGGACTTTTCGTTTTGAGCTATACTGTTCAGCCACCCACACGTACAGTCTGCCACACAAACACTTTTTTCCTAATTTTTTTTTTATTTATTCAGGGGGTCTCACACACGTATTTCCGGTGACATTTCAGTATCGAATTTTTGGCTGGAATTCAATACCTTCTCCATGTACTATGTACAGTACATGTAAAGAAAGTTAAAAAGCATTGACAGAAAAAGTTCCCTGACTGTTAGAAGATGACATTTTATTAACCCAAAAGCTCGGTACCGAGGTTTCACCGGAAATACTTACTTTGAGACTCCCTGAATCCAAAAAAGGGCTTTTTAGAAAAATGTGCGTCTGTTTTTGTATGTGTGTCTGCGGGCAGCAAAACTCAAAAACGAAAAGCCCTTTAAATATCACTGATATTTAAGTTAAGTATTTTCCAAGGATGCGACGTGAAGATTTGCAAGAAAATTCCTCCCACCACCAACTACCCTTTACATTAACATTTTTGGGAAACTTTGATTTCTCGAAAATGGATCTAACGATTTTTATTAAAATACCGTATGTTTAATATATTTTTATGACAAACTAAATGTATATCTTAAATTTTCAGAGACTAGCCTCTGAAGTTCTCTTCATTTTGGATGTTTTTTGGTAACTGGCAAACCATAAGAGATATACAAAAACTTATTAAACCAAGAATGTAGATCTCATTAAAACACACAACAAATGTCATGTACACTTTTTTTTTGCAGAATTTACTGTTTTCGAAATATTCCGGATTACTGGTATCTTTTTTCTTGTTTCTCGTTTGTTTATTTCTGACAAGCAAGGAGATTGCAATTTCAATTGTTTCCCATAGCGACTGGCTTCTGAAGGACGATATTGTCGCTTTTGCCTGTGCATTTTCTTATTTACCTTCTACAAGGAAGCTTACTATGCTGATGTTTATCTTGATTAGATTGATGTAGATATCAGATTAGTCTTTTGAATAAAAGGTTTGTTGCTTTACAGCTATAGGGTATCGTGTGAATGAAATACAGTAATTTTTTCCCTTCTACTTACAAGGGACCAAGTAATATGTTCAATTTCTGCAAATGTTTATCTCGATTAACATGATGCAGATAAAAGAATAAGCTTTTTACAATCATGTGTTACAGAGATGTAGAGAAAGTCATGTGAATGGAACACATCACATTTCTTCTACAAGCATTCACTTATAAATTTCTCAAAGCAGCGATTGATATCATTTCCATCTTGGTTGCAGGAATGTATTCCATCACTTGTCAGATGTAATATTCGGGACAAATAAGAGTTTTTATTAAGGAGGGACGCACTCGTGGTTTTGGGGTACTCCCCAGAATATGTTTAAAAATTTAATTAGACAAATTCTGTAGGTAAAAGAACATATTTTTGTACTAATTATGTTTATTATATTTTGAACAGCCCACGAAAAGTACTACAGTAGGGAAAAATATATTAACATAGTTGTGAAAAAAGCAATGAACAAGTAAATTCGTAATATTTTACTTCCATTTGTAAACGTTACTTCACTTATGAAGACAGAAAAACAGAGCAGCCACATAAAAATAAAAAATTAAAATAAAAAAGCCTTCCTATCTTCAAAGAGTTTCATTTACATTTTAAAGTTACTATTCCTGTATTTTGATTCCCAAATCTAATTATAAAATGATGATGGCAGTGACATAACCTCAAAGTGTACTATAATGAAGTCTTATTTTTTAGCTCCGCTTGGGTAGAAACATTTCGTTCAGTATCTTCTTAACTGTTAGAATATTAAATTTTAAGACACTAAAAAAATGTAATCGTCACATAATGGCGGAATAACAAAGTCGTTAGAATAATCACATTGTGTTTTAATTGTCACTACCTACTGCGCCTGCGTCGTCTCATTTTTCGCTTGTCCCTATCAGCTAAACAGACCTTTGTAAGCCAGCAAACATTAAGCAACGCTTATCAGGTGAGGTAAACAGACTATTGTTATATGATTACTATGTACGTAGATGCATAGTAGGTAGAAAATTATATATATTCCACATAAAAATTCCACATCTAGATTTCAAGGAAATACATGTTTTGAGTAGTACTTATTCCAAAAAGGCATTACTAGAAAATTGTGCGTGCGTGTCTGGAAGTCTGTCTGTGTGAGCAGCACACATAACTACTGAACAGCTCTTTAAAAATCAAACTTGGTATTTAAGTTTAATAGCGACGAATAATGCGACAAGAAGATATATTTTATACGGCTAACCATTTCCAAGTAATTCCATGTTTTGGGTTGGCTTTTAAATTTCCATTCCTAAATGTTTGTTTTCAAATGTGACGTTATTATTCACTTTTTTCATCTTGGTCATGTAAAGAGATGGAAATTTCAATTGCATCACATAGCAACCGACCTTAAAAGATTCGAATGTTGCTTTAGTCCACTGTATTCCCTTATTTCTCTTCTCCTTAGAAATAAATAAATAACAACAATATCTGCAAATGTTTCTCTTGATTAACACGAACTAAGAAAATAATATTTTGTAAAAATAATTTGTATCAGAATATGAAGAGAAAGTCATGTGAATGGAACTCATGAGGTTATTTTATTTCAAATATGTACATCAGTTTCACTTCTGTTTATATTTGTTGTACTGTAATGTGTTTTATCTAAATTTATTTTTGTTAAAAATAGTGTTTGATGTTGCACTGTCTGTATGCCATTGAGTGCTTTTCAATATACAACGGGTGCGCATTATTATTTATACCTACTTGACCTGTTCATGCTACTTTTACAAAAATGGCAAGAGAGCGAGATTGTAAAAAGTACAAAGTAAATTGCTTCGTTTGCAATAAAGTGAAAATCATCACTGTAGAGAACTAAACACTACAAGGGGTTAATATTATTATCAAAACTCATGATCAAGAAAGCATAGTCGCCTGCAGGCAACTGCCGATAACAATAAATACATACATATATGTATATATATGTAATTTGCGAGCTTGGGCACGTGACTGATATAAGTAATTTGAGATCGGCGATGGAAGGTCCCCGGATAAACATAACGCAGCTACATAGCGTTAAATGTGTGGGTATCAGGTGGTGATAGCTTAGAATGTCTTTAAAACTGCTGCCTGAGTATAGAAGTATTGATTTTTAACAGCTCGTTTTTAGCGTTCTCAAGATTTAATGTCGCAAAAATCTGTAAAATGTTGAACCAATCACTTGACAGTGCGACACTGAGCATTCATTAACTACATTCTTGAGTTATGTAGGCTACTCTGGTAATGCGTAACGCGGGAAGCTATTATCCCAAAGGTCATGAATTCGATTCCTGTCTTAGAGAATTTTTTTTTTACTATTATTTTTTTCATTCCAGACGAAGTGCCGCAATACGTGGCGTACTTGCACTTCAGAAGCTTATAGCCATTACTTTGAAATTTCAATAAACAGACCATACGTTTCCTATCTCAAATTACTTATTTAAATAATCTATATATTCTTTCAAAATATTTCGGTATAGTTCATTAACTCCCTGTATATACCTGTATATATGTAAATAAAGATCACAACATGAAGCCCGGCAACAGTTTAAATTAATTTGAACTGTTACAGGGCTTTGTGTAGTGACGTCATGGATCAGAACGCATCCCCCGAACCTTGACCAATTACGAGACCGCGTTTTACATCCGTTAGTGACTCATGGTCACTTTTGTGTACGTTCTACGTATTGATGATGGTTTGAGTTCAGCTAACTTGAAGCCAACTACTTAAAACTTCTTAACCTCAGCATGTCCAAAATTTTTCAAGTTAATTTCTTTTATTGTGTTTAACGCCCGCCTTTACTACTATGACACTGATGGTACATGGAATGAAGATGAAGTACCGGTTGAATGTGATGGCAAGGCAAACGGAGAGCCTGGGGAAAACCTGGCGCTGCGCCGCGCCGCTCTGTGCACCAGAAATTCAACATGCAGTCGTTGTTCTGGTGAAATCAGAAATGTTGACGTCTATAATGGTTTTAATGCGTTTTATCATTGTATAGCTACCATAGTTGTATTTAATTTCATTAGCTTCCAAAGATGCGACAGGAATATTTTCAAGAAACCTCTCATCCTTAACATGTAATCGTTTTTATTATATGCTAGTTTCTATAACGATTTTGATTAAATAATATATTTTTCGTGTTATGAATATATTGAACCTTTAGTGAATAGTTTATGACAACATTGATATCTTTCATGAACATAACTTTTTCTGTCCACCCTCAATATTAAATCCACACACCAAACCTACGCCAAACTCATTAAAATACATTCCTGTGATGAACCCTAAAAAGGCAGGCAGTTACACTCATCTAGTATGACCACGAGCCTACCAGATGATGGACGATGGAGTAGTCAAGGTATGGTTCAATCTGGGAGTCAGCCAAGTGCAGTTGGCGGCTGAGTGCATCTTGTTTAGAAGCAATTACAATCACCATTTTCTTATAGTACGTACACTTTAAAATGAAAAATTGTAATGAATTTTGTTAGTTTGGAGTATATTCTCATTAACATACATAGGCGACAATTACGGGTTTCATAATATCAATATACCAGAAAAATGGTTGTGTTACTGTTTAGAGCATAACACCTAACAATAGTATTGTACTTAAGGAGAGTTGCAAGGATAAGAAGGAGAGAAAAATGGAATGGAGAGAGAGGGGGAGGGAGAGAGAGAGAGAAGCGGAACCACCATTTTTAACCAATAATATGAGCGGAGCTGTGAAATGTTACTGGATTAACGTAGGGTACTAAAGGTAAAGGTACGAAAGAACAGAAGGGGTCTGCAGCTCCCAAAGTGCAGAGCTTTGTGCTCTTGTTCTTCTCCTGTGACTACTAGGGGAAGGGATGAGCAGAAAGGCAACCAGATCAGGATATCAGGGGACGCAACGTTTCCAGATCGAAACATCCTGAAGCACCTCGAGCCCTTGAGAATGTGGTATTGCAAAGATAGTAGGGAAGAAAAAACGTCTAATAAGTCACATTCAACCCCGAAAATCTAGTCCTAAAATATATGAAACAAATAACAAGGAGAAAAGTGGTGTGCACAGCATATTATTAACAGGAAAATCGCGGTAGAAAATAACCTACCCCACCATTTGCCTGCCGATCCGGGGAAAGCACGAAAAACTCACGCTTCAGAGTGAGTGGTCCAAGGGGATGGAACCGGAGACCTCCCAAATGGAGTCGTAGTGCCATCTCGCACGGTAACTCAAGGTATTACCCGTTGATTTTTGTTGATATTTGTTGGTTTTTTAATCAAAAGGATTTGGCAGTATTTATTTTGCTTAAATATTAAAATGAACAGATTCAAATATAAAAGTTATTAAAAATGAATACATATTCTCGTTGCAAACAGAAGTGCTAAACGCTATGCTCTCAAAGCGAGTCTTATTTTTCTAGCGACGCAACGTCAAAGCTTCAAATCATTTTTATCCCATATACATGGAACGTGGATGTTATATTCTCTATGTAGATAAGGGAAGATGACATCGGAAATATGTGCTGCGAAAATATTACTTTTAATAACCTCTTTCATATTTACACATCCGTATAGCCATAGCTTCTAGTTATATCCTGAAATGTCTAATCCTAGAAAGTTCAAGAACATTTCCAAGAAGATTTTATTCGTTCTTATAAAGCAATCAAATTTCACACATGACGACTCAGTATTAATCACAAGAGGCCAGTGTCACATTAGTGTTGAAGACATAGTTTCAATTTCTTTAGTGCGAATGTATAAAAAACAACAAAATCTATGTCTTGGCTTTTTCTCTACCGGAACAGAAATGAAGTTTGAAGCTGAAACCTCCGACTTTAGGTCTGTTTTCCGCTCAAAATAAACTGCCGGATATTTTCTGGACGCTAATTATAATCGCCTCTGCCCACACGAAGGGTACATCTATCTACGCGCAACACAGCAATAGGGATCAAC
Organism: Hymenopus coronatus; assembly: GCA_030762935.1. Lineage (NCBI taxonomy): Eukaryota > Metazoa > Arthropoda > Insecta > Mantodea > Hymenopodidae > Hymenopus > Hymenopus coronatus. The sequence continues at coordinate 62,862,077 of CM060896.1, forward strand.
AACAAATTCATTTGCAAAGAGAATATCGGCCCGAATTTGTCTGCATGCCGCCCAAAAACTTATTTTTAGTCCAAGCGTGGCCTTAGAAGCTTTAGGTGATCGTACAGATGCGAATTTAGAATTGTTAAATGATAGTCCAAATTAGGCGATCATCCATATGCACCGCAGAATTTTGAATGATCGTCCATATGTCACCGCAGAATTATTATGTAATCATGTAGGTATATGCGTTCGCACAATTATTATATGATCTGCATTTACGACCGAATTATTGTATGATTCTCCAAATACGGTCTCAGAATTATGTGCTCGTCCTTACACACCGCAGAATTGTTTTGCGATCGTCCAAATGAGACCGCAGAAGTATTGCGTGATCGCCCAAATGCGGCCGCAGAATTATTGCGTGATCATCCAAATGAGACTGCAGAATTATTGTTAGATCTTCAAATGAACCGCAGAATTATTGTGTGCTCGTCCAAATGAACCGCAGGATTTCTCTGTGATCGTCCAAATGAGACTGCAGATTTGTCGTTTGATCGTCCAAATGAGACCGCAGAATTGTCGTATGATCGTCCAAATGAGACCGCAGAATTGTTGTGTGATTGTCCAAATGAACCGGAGGATTTCTGTGTGATCGTCCAAACGAGACCGCAGAATTGTCGTTTGATCGTACAAATGAGTCCGCAGAATTGTCGTTTGATCGTCCAAATGAGACCGCAGAATTGTTGTGTGATCGTCCAAATGAGACCGCAGAATTGTTGTGTGATCATCCAAATGAGACCGCAGAATTGTCGTTTAATCGTCCAAATGAGACCGCAGAATTGTTCTGTGATCGTCCAAATGAGACCGCAGAATCGTTGTGTGATCGTCCAAATGAGACCGCAGAATCGCCGTTAGATCGTCCAAATGAGACCGCAGAATTGATGTGTGATCGTCCAAATGAGACCGCAGAATTGTTGTGTGATCGTCCAAATGAGACCACAGAATTGTCGTTTGATCGTCCAAATGATACCGCAGTATTGTTGTGTGATCGTCCAAATGAGACCGCAGAATTGTCGTGTGATTGTCCAAATGAGACCGCAGAATTGTTGTGTAATCGTCCAAATGAACCGCAGGATTTCTGCGTGATCGTCCAAACAAGACCGCAGAATTGTTGTGTGATCGTCCAAATGAGACCGCAGAATTATTGTGTGATCATCCAAATGAACAGCAGAATTATTGTGTGATCATCCAAATGAACTGCACAGTTATTGTATGATCGTTCACATGTGGCCGCAGAATTGATATGTGATCGTATAGATATATGCGTCCGCAAAATTATTATATGATCTCCATTTGCGTGCGCCAAATTATTGTTTGATTCAAAAAATATGGCCGTAGAATTGTGTTATCGTCCAGATTCGAGCGTAGAATTATTATGTGATCATCCATTCGCTACCGCAGAATTATTATGTGATCGGCCAAATTTGACCGCAGAATTATTTCATGATCGTTTAAATGCGGCCGCAAATTTGTATTATATATCGTCCATATATGACCACAGAATTATTATGTTATAGTCCAAATACAAACGCAGAAATATAATGTGATCGTCCATTATGTAACGGTCCATATGCGCACGCAGAATTATGTGATAGTCCAAATGCGGCCTGGTTCAAACAACATTATCCTTCCCATTTTGCTGCCTTAGTTTGCAATAATTTGAGACCTTAACCGTTATAGGCATGGTTAAAATTGTTATTTGTGGACCTGCAGCTTCCGTCTGTTCAAGGCATTTTTACAGTGACTGTTTCAAGGAAGACACTGAAGGGATTTTACGTGTACACCAAGAAGTTAAATGATTTTAACAGCTTTAAACAAATTTCCAATAAATTTACCTACAAAGCAGCTTTTATGCGATCAACACACCTTCTTAATAATTTGATCATGCAATTCCCTTTTATCATTTACGGACTATGCTTCTTTATATGTCTATTATTGATGGATTTGGTAAGTCAATAGTACATTTAATACTAGGAGTACTGATTCCTCTAATATGTATTGTTAGGTAGATGGTGCCATGTCATGGCGCAATTGGCCAGTGACGAAAAATATCCCGAGCCACACATGGACTATATTGTAAATTATCCTGGAACCCACTTGGATTATGGTGTAAAATATTCCTGGCCGTAATGTGACGTGGTTCGCAGATCAACTCTTACCTCGGTTGCACCTGGACTATTCCCCATCTGCCGTAGATGTATCCCCACCAAAGATGGCTCCCTCCAAGAAAGAGAGAAAGAAAGAAATAAATAAAAAGGAAAGAAGGGAGGGAGGTAAGAAAGAAATGAAGGCAAGAAAGAAAGAAACTGAAGAAATAAACATTGTTCATTTGTATAAGTGCTGTGGTTTAATACTTTTTAAACACAATATATGTAAGGAATTAAAATTATTAGTGTATCATTCCAAATTGGAAATATTTTTCTTTCTTGTCAAAATTGGACGGACTCGCGGGAGAGAAAGCCAAGGCACAGGCATTTTTATTTTCAGGCTACTTTCACTAAAAATAATCGCAGCTTAATCTGTAACATCAATGTGTCAGCAGCTCCTTATTAGCTGGAAACAGTTGAGCCTCATTACTGATTGCTTAGTGCAAGGTAGCAATTTTATTCCACCCAAACATTTTCAGATCACCTGGAAGGAAGAATAATTTGACTATAGGTCAGTTAAATGAAAAATGTGGTTTATTTTGCAAGATTCTGTATATTTAATTATAATTTACGAAGTAAGTATTCAAAATGTGCTCTCTTGTTTATTGGACAGTAATATAGCCCATTTTGCAATTTTTCGCAATCTTCATGAAGAATATTTGGCAATGGTCTGCGCATTTATTTAGTTTACCAAACTATAAAACAAAAAAGTATGAGAAATGGATATGTACCGTAAAAGAGCTATGTTACACATTTACATGATATTTTCTACTCATTATTGTTTAAAATTTTATCTCTTCCACCAAACAATTCATATAAAAGCTAAATTTTCTATCTAACGTATATACATATTAACTGAGGTAAGCATTGCTAGAAGATTTTTATGGTGCATATCATATTCGCACAAGTGCAAAAGCACTGTTAAATTCTCAAAACTATGGTGTTACCTTAAAAATTTCACATGCTTTTCATGATAGCCAGAGAAAGATGAATGGTAATTTCGAACTTAATGGTTTATGATAAACGTATAAGAAATTCACAACAGCACGAATATCTCGAAAACCGTCATTGCCACAAAACCCTTTATTTGACACAATTTGTTATAATAATTTGATTAATCTCCAGATACATCTTCCAATACACCCACTACGTTATCGCTTCCGTTACAACTCTTGGCTTATTTTAACAACGAGAGCGTCGACGAGAGCATATTATATAGCCAAAACTAATTTTAATGTGTTTACATAATTGTTTGTTAATGACATCTACATTTCCCTAGTAATTTTCTAGCTTTTATGCATTACTTGCTTTAGAAAATTATACAAAACTAACTCCTAAAGAAAAGAAATCGCAGGTATATATATATATATATACCTACATATTTTTACTTTCTCTAGCTATATGTAAATTCACATAGTAGATAGAGAAGGTATGTATTCCTCCCAAAAATTAGATACCGAGACTTCATCGGAAATACACCCTGAATAAAAAATAAAATTTTTAGAAAAATGTCCGTGTGGTGTTCAAAACTCAAAAGTCGGTTAAATACCAAAGTTGCTATTTAAATTCAGTATCTTCTAAGGGTTTGAAAAGGAGAATTGCGGGAAAATTCCCGTATCCCAGCTACGCTTTTCCAATTTTTTATTTTCTGAAAAATGGTTCTCACTATTCCTATTAACGTACTATATGTTTAAATTGTTTTCATGACAAAAGAAATGTTTATCTTGAATTTTCTGGAAATTACTTCTGAAGATTTCATTTTGGATGGGTTTTGTCTAGCTGCTATACTTTAAGGGATAGCAAAGATACAAAAAAAATATAGATCTCTTTAAAACACATAATTTATGTCTTATACATTTTTTATAGACTTAACCATTTCCGAGATATTCCTTGATATTGGTTTTTAATTACAAACTACTTACTCAGTATCTTCCAGGGATGTGACATAAAGATTTTCAAGAAAATACCTCCATCACAACTAAAGCTTAAATACCAAGCTTGTCACTTAATCGACTTTTCGTTTTTGATCTATGCTGCACGCAGACACAGACGGATATGTTTCTTTTGGATTCAGGGACTCTCAAAACATGTATTTCCGTTGAAACCTCGACATCAAATTTTTGGGTGGAATACAATATCTTCCCTATCTACTATGTACATTATGCATATATGCTATAGAAAGTGATAAGCTGGGATAGGACGCTACTAATACTACCTCTCAGAGGCAATTTAACAGGGGTGAAGCTGATAAATATAGCAGAGGCAAAAATACTATCAAAATACTAGGAAAGGATTTAGATAAAATTAAACCAAAATAAATGACATTTTACAGAGACAATAACTTTATTTTGCTCGTATTACTAAATGAAACATTTGTTCACTTAACAGCAAGTTATTACTGACATTTTCAATAAGTTACTGACAATTTATTCTTAGGATAATAAAACTGTTGAGGACAATAAGCATCTACAAGATACTCTTGGTTGTAACAAAATAAGCGTGTTTCGTATCCAAGGGCAACCTCGAAATTGCCCCATTCATAACAAGCCTTTTGAATAGGTAATTGAATTTCCCCTTTACCTAAAAGCTTGGACAGGTATACTGATAACAAACAAGGAAAACACTATTTGTTTTCATGACACATGCTTGTTAAGAATGCCCTCTGTGGTTTGAGACAGTAGATGTCGTGTCACAGAATTAATGGCAATATAAATTATGTTAACAATGGACAAATATGCATTAGAAATGGCAGGGAGGAAGTGTTTGAAACACATCTAAAAGTGAAAAGAACGGAGTTTACCACGGGTTGGCAAGCGACCCAGGTAGAAAAGCGCCGTTACGGGCAGAACAATGAACCGAAGGGATGAACATGACAAAAAACGAATGCAACGAATATCTTGTTGGTCGAGAGAAGCGACCTCACTTGCTATGGAAGACGCGTTGAGTTAAGACGTGTTATTTGATACGGCGCTGCAAACGAACGCGCTACGCATGGCCGCGACAGAAACATTATTACTCCATAATAAGGTCACACGTAATATGAGATTGTGGGCTAGGTTGCGTAAAGAGTAGCTGAAAAGGGGGAGAACTTAGGAGGAATACCTGTGTGTTCGTCGGTAGAAAATATCGAAGAATAAATAAACCAGTTCAATAATCATTGCGAACTCAAAGGAAACCACTCGTGCCTTAACATGCTGACAAATCCTGAGCTAGGGCAGCCGTAATCTCCTAACTCATCATGTGGGATTCGAACCAGGAATCCCTAAACTATCTATATAAATGGACCATCGTAAAGAGGTTTTTAGAAGTTGGGCATCACAAGCTAGTGTTTCGTGCTCTGTCTGATCTTAAAATTTTGTCATTTTCAATGCTACATAAAATCATATCCACTTCCGTGGGTCTTTCCACTAGGTTGCTAAAAATCACCTCCGGCATGCGAACATACAGGACGGAAGTGGATACCCCACATACTCGCACCAACCCCGCAGGGAAGACTACCTAAAAACCTCGGTAGGGGCGACAGCATCTAGAATCCCGTCTACTAGTTGTCCAGGCTAGTCCGGAGGACTTTGACGTGTCTCACAACCCTACCCAGGTATCTCCCAATCTTATATGGGTGTTTACTGTCACGCCGAGTCCAATCCAATTCGGGAGGTGCTCAGATGTTCGGCCTTGCTACTTCTAGTACCACGGGTGCTTGGGGTCCACAGCGCTCGCTCCGGAGTAACTCAAGAGGTCGGAACCAGTCTCCTATGGGACTCATTTCTAAACAGACTACATAAGTGTCATTTGAAATTTATATAGTGACTTGGGTGAGGGGATAAAAAACGAAACTACAAATACTTATTTTAAATATTCGCTATAAGTATCCAAATTAGTTTAGCTATTTAGATTAAATTTAAGTGTATTATTAATTAGACTATGAAGGTATAGTAATATAGACTACAAGATAAAGCCACATCCACGATGATTCAAAGCTACACACTGATTACGATAGTTATCATTTTATGAATATACATTTCCTTTGGTAACAAAGAAACCTAAGTTAGGATAATGCGGTTTTCCTTCGGGAATCAGTTTCCATAATTTATCTTCTCTATGCATCAAAAAGTGCTACACACTCGATCTCTCGATCACATTTTTTGTAGCAATGAGATTAAGCGTTCAAGATGGAAAATATCGAGCAACAAAAACTAAAGTGCAGAGATTGAGGTTTCAGTAGTCACCTGCACGGGTATATTTGTATCTCCTTTATTCATCGAGTGCTGTTCCCTTAAAAGCCTTGCTCCCAGAGCATACAGTGCTTCCCAGGGGTTTACATAAAGATTACGTGAACATCTAAAAGAAGAGTGCAGTTCAAGTTGAGATAAAGCGCCTCCTACGTACAGGGCAAAAGAAGCGACTATTACCTCAAGTAGAACAAATGAAGTCGTGAGAGATTGTATAAACACTCGGATCAACCGTCCATTAGAGGCAGACAAAAGACAAAGCGCTTTCAACTGTCTCATCACTCACCAGAAAACACTTGACGAGCACTATACTTTAAATTTAACGGGCTATGCACCAGGTGCAACTTGCACGGTGATGAAAATTTACGTGTCCAAACGGGCAAACAAGCACTTGCGAAAATGTTCTGGTAGTTTTTCATAGAAATAAATAATTTCGTCTGTGTCTTTTTGAAGCTTTAATATTTTCTTCCTTTTACACCTAAATATTGTCTGTAGCTAACGATATGTTTTTCATGTCATCGTTTTTCAGATCTTCCAATATTTCCAATTTTTATTTATTCTACTTATTTTCTCTATCGGTTTATAATTCTTTGTACATGGCTTACTCGTTTGGCGCCGTGGCAGACGTTAGAACACTCCCCTCTTACCAAATGTAGTCGATCCCTTGCGACCACATTTGGGTTTTGTAGTGGACAAAGCGACGCAGGGGGTGGATTTTCTCCGGGTCGTTCTGTTTCCCGGCCATCGAATTCCATTAGTGCTCCATCTTGATTCCATGTATTATCAGTGCCACCGCCTGTGGTGCCATATGTAGTAAAATATTATAAAAAAAGAAGATGTTTAATTTTATATTCTTTAGTTTTATCATTCAGATACATATAAATTCTTTCTTATATCGTCACTTCTTTGGAGAGCTATTTTCCTATAACAAGCAACTGCTATAAAAATCTCGTTATATTTGCTTCAAGTTTACATATACTTTTTTCTGTCATGATTACATTTCCGCTCCCATATAATAGTTCTGAACCCGAAATTAATTTATACAATTTTACTGAGTCTTTTCTTTGCTTTATTTTTAAAACATTTTAATTTGGTATTGGGATTATTAAATACTTCCAATTTTTAGTAGATTAGATTATCTTTGAAACAATTTATTTCAGCCTACGTATTTAAACTTTGTAACCTGTTTCACAATAGTGTTTTCTATTGCAATTTTTGACAGAATGCTCTTTTTTCTCTGAATATTATCAGTTCAATTTTTACTCAAGGATATTGTCGTATATTATTTTGCTGTTTTACTTAATGCATGTGTTCACTTCTGAGGATTATATGCTGAAATAGAATAATAAACTGATCACCTGCAAATATTAAAGTTAGTTTATAATCTCTTCTTTAAAATCATGGGGAAAATAGCGATCTGACTTCTCACCCGGAGGTTCCGGATTCGATTTCTGGTTGGGCGGGGAAATTTTCTTTAACCAGAATTATTCCACATCTCCCACAGATTTCTAAAACGAGTGAATGTGCGAGTGTTTAGTGATATAAAACGATTAACCTAATGTTTTAAAACCTACAAGTCAAAGCGCCGATATGACCATTGAAGTTAAAGTGGGCTATACAAATTATACAATGGTCGTGTCAACAGTCTTTCTTCACCTCTTGAATTTGTATTTATGTAAACCTATATATAAAATATAACAAAATTAACTTTCACCTTATAGTGTACTGTATCATGCAATCATGTAAAAATATTTGGATTTACACGATTTAGCTCGGCCTCTGTAATGTTTCGTGTTTCGTTGTGTATGTTTTACTTAAGTTTCTCCAACCTAGAGTGTTGTTCGCGGCGAACGTTCACCAAGTTTGTCCGTCTTTTATTCTACTAACACTGAAAGTCTTCGGAAGTATTTCTTGGAAATTCTGGAAGGAGACAATAGCGCAGAAGGTTTTAAGGTGGATTCTTCAAATAGCCAACGTAGCGATTCGTATATTACAAGACTTTACGAAAAGTAATATTTACAGACAAATATACGTTGTTTTAATGATAATTGCTTCCCATCTTCGCAATAAAGATGTGCTACTGACGCTAATAAGTACGTGGTGACTGAAGGAGAGAAAGCCTATCGTGAGTGCGGTGGGTGATTCAGCCGGCATAGGCTGTGACGCGCAGTACTGTGGAAACGGTCGCGTTCTAATCGAAGACCCTGTAATAGTGTGACAACAGTCAGTGTATGATGCCAATTTTACATCATCTACTACATACATGGTAGAGAAGGTATTGCATTACACAAAAATTCTATACCGAGATTTTAAAGGAAATACAGGTTTTGAGGACCACTGAATCCATAAAAAGAATTTTTATAAAAAGGTTCGTGTTTTTCACCGTGCTTGTAAGTGTGTACGTACATATTAACTAAAAAACTAGAAATTGGAAAAAATAGCAAACTTGTTTAAGTTCGTATCTTCCAAAGATAATTCACGAAGATTTTCAAAAAACTTACAACAAACAACACTTAACACTACTATCCTTTCTTTATTTTGAAAATATCTGAAGCCATTTTTAGTAAGATGCCGTATTAAAGATTCTTGCAGAAGAAATAAATAAATATCTTGAATTTTTTGGGGATAGACTTAACAAGTCCATTTCATTCGGAAGGCAGTATAACCGCTATGCGATAAGTGGTAGAAAAAGCGTACAACATAAAAATATAATTATCTTTAAAATACGACGTATTCCGAATACGATTTTTGTAACAAGCAATTTCCGAAATATCCGTAATTAATTTTTAGAATTGCTCAATAATTTGTATTTGCTTTGAAGTCCTGCCAATTTTCAGTTGTTTCCCGTAATGCGTGGAAAGGTTATGGGATTTTAAGGGCGGCATATATAGTCTACTATTCTTAAACATGTTTTGTTTTCGAAATGTATGGCCAGTTATTTATACTAAATTTTATCTGAATTAAAATTTAGTAGATGTAAGAAAAAAGCTTTTGTAAGAACAGACCCAGATTTTTGTCGTTTACTTTTTAAGGCCCTATCTTTCGAAATACGGCACAATCGAGGTGGTGTTATTTGCGGAATAAAGAAGTATTAATGTATTAATAATTTTAATACGACAAAAATAACGCATATTAATATTCTTACAAATAGAATACTAGAATATTCTCTTAAAATGTGATGATACATGGAATTAAAGGAAGGAAACGTTGCAAATCAAATTTTAAGATATCTGCTCGGAATTTACTTAGTCGTAAGAAAACCCTGGATAAAAGCTCACTCAGTAGGACACTTCTGGTATAATTTGAACCGTGGAAATGCCTTAGCAACCTCGACCACTTGCGACGCTGTATAATTTATCACTCATCTGTTGTGTAGTGAGTAATAATCCATTTCGTTAACATCACACTATTATCCATAATACTCGGAGTAAGGGGCTACGCGACCGGTGTTGTTTGCTAACAAACCTGGTACTCAATGTCAATAAATATTGTCTATCAATGAAGAGGTAGTCACTGAATGCACTTTGTATCAACTTTATATAGTTATACCTATAACTCCAGTGGCTAACCCAAACTTTTTGAAAAACAATAATTATAATGAAGGAAAGGATTCTTGTGAGTTTTTCAAAAGATTTAACAAAGCAGGCCTGCACGATGATATCACATATTTATCTTTTATTGTTAAACGTTAATAAGATATGGAAATCATAAGAACTCTAAAATTAAAATATTACCATCTCTTCACCAATATGCAACACTATATAGATACAATAAGAATTAAGGCTATATTTTATTACTTTTATTACATACTTACATTCTCTAAGAAAAAGAAATAACCATTTTGTATTTGAGAAATGTATCTACAACTTTTGTAAAATCGAAACCAATAATTGGAAATGTAATCTAGAAAACTGTTAACTAAAAAAACAATCAATATGTTTTTAAATATCTAAATTTGTTGTACAGCAATTTTCTGTGTCTCTTATAATTAACACATACACAAAAGTCATCGAGAATTGATAGGAGTTTAAACACTATTCCCACAGAATTCAAGATATACGTTTAATGTAGCATAAATATATCTTAAACGTATGCTATTTTAATCATAATCGTCATAGCCATTTTTGAGAAAATCAACAGTTCCCAAAAAAATATTCGCTGTAAAGGGCTGTTTGTGGTAAAGAACTTTCTTAAAATCTTTGTTGTGCATCTTTGGAAGATCTGAACTTGATGTTTAAGTTGAATATTTAACCCACTTTTCGTTTTTATGCTGTTCAGGCACACGCGCGCACATACAGACTTTTTTCTAAAAAGGATTTTTTCTATTTATTCGGGGTCTTCTAAACATGCAATTCCGGTGAAACATTAGTATCCAATTTTTTTGTGGACTACAATATCTTCTGTACTTGCTATTTACATTGTATGTAAATTGTAGAAAAAGAAAAAAGAAGTGATGAAGTACATTAAAATACCTTTCTCTAAAGCTCTTTTAGAAATTATCATTCTCATTTTGTACAGCTTCCCCCTATTTGAAGGCTCGTTATAATTAAAAATTCGACAAGTACAAACAATTAGCCAGACATTTTATGTTTTTTTATATCGAAGATGAGGCAAATGCTGACGCAACAGGTTACGTGTTGAAAACAGTTTTTGTCGCGAAACCAATTAAATATGGCTCGCAGCATGGCAGAAATGTGCAATAACGACATTTGGAATAGATCACCAGACCAGTGAGCGTGCTGTGCACCAAAACGTGTTACGTGGCTTTTTCCATATGTGCTTGTTGGAGCGATTCCGATGTTACGAAACGGGATACGATTTTAATTTTGTAAAACATGCTATTTTAATGTTTGTTATTGCGGTAACGTGTGGACGAGCGTGGTTGGCTTTTGTGATAGAAATCCGTCACATTTAACAGTGAAAAGGCTTCATCGATTCAATGGCATATAAAACAAGTTAGCGTTCATAGTAGATGGAGAAAATGTATTCTAATCACAAACTATAAATCGAAGTTCACGAGAAATACAAACCTATCCTCGAAGAAGGGAAAGGAAGAAAAAACCAATTGAAATTTCACGAGACATGTTTCTCGAAGAAAGCAAAAGAAAAGCAATTCTGTATCGGAATTTCACATCGAAGAAAGGACAGGAATATATTCTATGTCGGGACACCACGAGAAATGCACACCTAAGCCTCAAAAAAGGCAAAAGGAAAACAATATCGGAATTTCAGGAAAAAATGCATATACCATGAAGAAAGGAAAAAGAGAAAAACATCCCCCTGTGTAATTTCACGAGATATACATACCTATAGATTGAAATAAAAAGAAAAGGAAAAATTCTGTATTAGAATTTCATGAGACATATCCGGCGAAGAAAGAAAACAATTTTATATCTGCATTACAAGAGATATATCTCTCGATGAAATAAGTTATATATCTAAATTTCATGAGACATATCCCTGGAAGAAAGGAAAACAATTCCATACCGCGGTTTCAGGACATACATCTCTCGAAGAAGGAAAAATACCCTATATCTAGATTTGATGACAATATCCCTGGAAGAACTGAAAACAATTCCATACAGTAATATCACGAGAAACGGAAACGGAACACCCTCTTTATCTGGATTTCCGACATATATCCCTCGAGGAGAAGAAAAATATTCTACAGCAATCGAGTTTTCATGAGACATGCACCTTGAAGATGAGGAAAATTCTATATCGGGATTTTAACAAGACATACCTGGAAGATGGGGAAAATTCTATATCAGAATTTCATGAGATATATAATTGTAAGATGGGCAAAATTCTATATCGAGATTTCACGACACATATACCTGGAAGATGAGGAAATTTCTATATCGGGTTTTCACGAGACATATACCTGAAAGGTGAGGAAAATTCTAAACAGGATTTCACGAGACATATACTTGGAAGATGGGGAAAATTCTATATCGGGATTTCACGAGACATATACCTAGAAGATTGAATGTCGCTCTCTTTGCTTGACCAGGAGAAAGAAAAAACGAACGACATTCCATTTTAGAAAAGCGTAAGTGTTTTAAAATTGTAATCAATAATGAAGTAGAGCACTTGCCTGCTGTGCAAAGGGTCCTAGATTCGATTCCCGGCTAAGGGTTGGAATTTGTCTCTAGTCAAAATTACACCCTAGCCTTCACAGAGTCTGGAAATATCAATGAGAGTATGAATGTGTGGATGATCTAATGAATAAATTCTAAAGAAAAACAGGAACCAAACAAAATATTACCCAAATTAACAGAATACAACTCTGCAGTTTAAGACCAGATACCACTGGAACAAAAAATCAAAAACAAACAAAACAAAAAATAAGATGTATCTCCGAAATATTTAACTGGACAAAAAACTGTACACTGATGTACATGGTACAGAAAGTAAAAACTACATCTCTCTTGGAAGAACACGGTTTATTTAAAATGTAGTATGAAATAAACCATTTCGGAGATATTCATTGTGATTTGTTTCAATTTTAAAAGATACTATCTAAAATGAAAAGTAGTTTCTCGTTCTTCTTTCCCTAGCTAAAACAAATAACGGAATTTCAAAGATATATCATAGTGACCAGCTCTAAAATGATTAAACTCATTACTTAAGCCTGCTGTGTTTCCCTATTCCTATGTACCAACAAAGAAATATGCTTATAAAAACATACTTTTTATCTCGATTAAATTGAACTTTGCTTTTAAAAAATTGAGTAATGAAAGTAAGAAATTACAGTCTGGGTTCTAATGTGTCGTAACTTAAAATGCTTGAATTTTCAGAAACAAACCATTTTCGTTCTATTTTGTATGTATAGAGCACATATTTTATATTCAGATCTTGGAATGTGGATGATAAAATATCAGAAATGGTAATTTAGAAACTTTAAATCTGTAAGTAAATATCTGACACAAAATTTACTTTTTGAATTACGATACTTTAAACTCCAAAGTGGAAAAGGTTTGTATGGAATGCCTCTACTTACTAAATATAAGCGATTGAGAAAGCTAATTTTTTAAAAATCAGACTACCTTAAAACCTGTATTTCTAGTGAAGCCTTTCGAGATCGAATTTTTGGGTGGAAATCATACTACCTCTAGGTACTAGTAGTAGAGATATTAATAAAGAATGTGAGCAGAAAAATTCAGGTTTGTTCTTGTTTTGTGTAAAACGATGTACAAGTACAAGTTACATAGTAGATGTACCGGAAATAATTTTGAGCACTCTGAATAAAAAAAAAAAAAAAACATTTTTACAGAAATGTGTGCGTGGTGTGTGTGTGTGCGTATGTGTGTGTGTGGGCAGAGCATGACTCAAAAATGAAAATACCTTTAAATACCAAACTTGGTATTCAATATCAGTATCTTCCAAAGATGCGACACGAAGATGTTCAAGAAAAATTCTCCATCCCCATCACCCTCAGATGGAACTTTTTATGAACATTTAGATTTTGTCGTAAAATATCTCAGAATTTTGATTAAAGTATATTTAAGATGACAAACGAAATCTGTATCTTAATTTTTTTGGGAATAGCCTCTGCGGATATCTGCATTCTGGATCACTTTCGCGTACCTAACTGATAAATAGTATGAGATAGACAAAAACTACTTCACAAATGCTAGATCTCGATAAACACACAATTTATGTCACATACCTAAATTTTTTGTCGAGTTAACCGTTTTCATGGCATTCATTGTTACTGGTTTCAATTTTAAAGTATTTAAAATTTTCTCAAATGGGAAGTCAATATTTTCTGATGTACTTCCTTTGTTTTCTCCTAAAATAGAGAACAGAAATTATATTGTTTCACATAGCATTTAAAACATTTGACTATAGTGTTAGCCTAGTGTATATTCTTATTTTCTTTAAGCTTAAAAAGAAGCAAGTAAATAGATAATTGTTGCCAATGCTTATCTTGATTTGTAGAATTGGTAGAGAAGGTCATGCAAATGGAACTCATCAGGCTTTTTATGAACATTGTAATAATTGAGACTATAATGTTCAAACCATTAAACTGAAATTGTGAGTTAGAGATGTACTTCTAAAATCAATCGTGGTATTTATATCTTAAATCAATTGCATACAAAACCGCTGCAAGCTGGATGCGTCACCAGCATTAACAAAAATTATGAAGGAAGCGTTTTATTTCCATTATCACAACTCCATAAATACTTGTTCGTGAACGTCACTGCTGGTAGATGAGGCGTTAACACATTTATGAAGTTTCAGAGTTTATATGAAAATAACTCATGTCTCGGAACGGTTAAACATCTCAACGTGCAAACAATATTACCAGACTGTTTATAAAACGTGTCTTCTTCAAACCTGGCCAACGTCAAGCTATAGCATTAACATATCTGAATATTAGCTCTGGAAATAGAGTTTTTAAACAACTTCCTCAACAAAGTCGTGAAACTCGTTTGTGCCGCCATGGAACTAAGTTACATGCGTGACGCAATGAATAAAAAACAAACTCTCGCTTCGTCCTAAAACGAATATTTTACGTAACTTAAAGAATATAAGAAAAGAATTTATACACTAAATGTAATATAATTTGTAAAATAAATAAGGAAGCATGAACCATTAGCAGAAGAGGGAAACATTTATTAAAATAGCAATCAGATCAAATATCAACAGAAGGAATAAGCAATAGAAGGCCATTGAAAATTGATTGGAAGGATGTTTTCCATAGACAACAGATTTCGCGCGAAGACAAACACGTTGAGCCGATAAAAATCTAATGAGTTCAATTCACCTGACTTTCTCCATTCTTGTGCAAACTAATCTTACCAAAGTTTATTTTTTCTACACATCATGATAAACATTACCCGAAATTATAAACATTATTAGCAGAAGAGAAATAGGTTAATGTTTTTAAAGCTATCACTATGCGATTTTTGTTAAAAAATTCTGTGCTCTTTCCATGACCAAGAATAAAGCAAAAGAGATACAAAACGCATGAAGGCTTTCTATTTGAAAAAAAATTATTAAGTATGTTAACATTTAAACCAAAAGCAGGGATATTTTGGAAATTGTTAACTTTACAAAAACTGCATATTACATAATTGTTTGTTTTAACGAGATCTGGATTCTTTGCATAATCACTTTTATCTAACTTTTACAATTTACCACTTATTCAGAAAAGAGATTTTCATAGACTATTCCCATAAAATTCAAGGTATACATTTTATTTGCCATAAAAGTAGTTTTAGTATACGATATTTTAGTCCAAATCGTTAGAAAATTCTGAGAAGTTCTTTATATGTAAAGAGGTAGTCTGGTGTGAGAAGATTTTCTTGAAAATCTTACTGTCGCATACTTTGCATATTAAAATATAACATTTGGCAAATAACCGACTTATCGAATTTTTGGGTGGAATGCAACATCATCTCTGCCTATGTAATAAGCAAGGAAAGCAAAATTGGTTACAAGAATGATTTTCACGGCATCTCACTCTGGGCGAAGACAAACAGGCTTAACCTATGAAAACCTGATGTGTTCCATTCACATGATTTTCTCTAATGTTCTGTACACCAACTATTCTTACAAAACTTGATTCTTTTATCTACATCATGCTTATCAACATAAACATTACAAGAAATGGACGTATAGCTTAGTTCCTTATAAACAGAAAGGAAATAGGGAATATATTATGCTAATGCAAAAGTTAATTGTTTGAAAAGCTGTCACTAAGCGATTGTCATTGAAATTCGCCGGTATTTCCATGGCCAGGAGTAAATAAGCATTTTAACAGGGAACATCTCGGAAATAGCTAACTCTACATAAAAGCTGTATATGACTAAGTATTGTGTGTTTTAACGAGATGCACAGTTTTGTGCTGTAAGCTTTTTCGTCTTTTACGTTTACCAGTTTCGTAAGAGTAATTCAAAGGCTATTCCTAATGAATTCATGCCATACATTTTACTTACCATGTAAACATCATTAATACGCGGCATTTTAATTAAAATTATTATAGGCATTTTTATGAAAATCAAAAATTTCAAATAAGTATTTCACGAAAACGGTATTTTCGGGTGGAGGATTTTACTGAAATCTTAGTGTTGTATTCTTGTAAGATAGGGAACTAAAATACCACGTTTTTGAGCTATGCTCTCCACACACAGACATTCACACGCACACATACACACGGACTTTTTCTAAAATACTCTTTTTTTTTTTTGGATTCAGAGATCCTCATAACATGTTTTTCCGGTGAAATCTCGGAATTTTTGGGTGGTATGCAGTACCTTCTCTACTATGCATATTTTACATGTGTGCTGTAGAAAGTTAAAAAGAAAAACAGAAAAACAAACAAAAAAACTCATGTGCATGCTCCAACGTGACATAATATGACATCACAGTTCTATATTTTTTCATCCACAATATATTTTGAATCAGTGTTTTCAAACTTAAAAGCTTGGGAAGAAATTATATGGATTACATCCCGATAAAGTAGAATAAAATATATGAATAAAACAGCAGCTACAATATAGAAATAAAACTTTAATATCGTATGTTTGTTTAAGATATAGTGTAACATTATTATCCAGTATTTATTATTTATTTTATTCCCTAATCCATATTATTAATATAAGGTTAAGATTTTATAGGAACATGTTTTAATCAGATAAATATTCGTTAAGTAGTGTTTCAGTACATAATAGTTTATTGGATTCATTTCATTCAGCATTGCTCAGTCTTTCACTATCGTTTTGTTCGAGGAACATAAGCGTAATAATTCCCTTTAATGTGTGCTGTGGCTAAAATTTCAAATTAATTTCACAGAGAATTCAGTATTCCGCAAAACTGATGCAAAACAGTACACGCTCAAACTGAGGGCAGTAACAGATATAGATTTTGGAAAAATAAAGTGTATGTTTGAACCAGCCTCAAAGTAAACCTCAAATATCTCATTCTTATTTAAATAAACTTCAATGTTCTCAAAGCTCAAGGCTGAACATACCAAACCCAATTACCTGAACCAATGTATGTGTATATGACAGATAAATGGACTGACATTGGCCTGCATTAAATAAAGGCAATAATAATACTATCACTTTTATGTAATAAGTGTTAAATTATAAAACAGAAATATACAACTTTTTTAAAACACACATATAATAACAAAAACTATCTTTTTCTCCAACAAACTACTCTTTATTTCTGCTCGCATATAGCTGTCTTTCTTTGGTGCTTTCATAATAATTCTGTTTCCTTTATACGTTCGCGACGGTGGCTACTACAATACACTACAAATTTCCCGATGAAACTAATTCAACTGTTGCACGTGTTACACTCTGAAAATTGATCTCTTGGCAAGGAGCTATTTTCCTTTTTATGACTGTTGATCACGTGACAGGAAATTTCCAGAAGCTGTCGTAGTGCAAAAGCACCACAGATGTTCAAAAACTCACTCCGGTTAACCATGTAAGCTTCGATATAAAAGAACCTTCTGACATCACACGTTTTCACTCGCACAGAGTAACAATTACAGCTGCGATGTCAAAGAACTTGCCGCCTGCACAGGTGTCCACTAACGCAGTGTAACATGGATGTCAATCAGCTATGAGCTACGAAGTTACACACACGTTCGGATTATGCCTCAGTGTGCAGTCAGACTATGCAAAAAAAAAAAAAAAGTGAAAGAAAATCTTACCTAGATACCAATCGTGAGGAGAGCTATTTGGGAGTTTATAGAATAATTAGATAGAACTTATCTTAAATATACACTGGATAGTTATAATTTTACTCTACATTAGTTTCCTGGTTGCAGTGCATGCACACTGGATGGTATCGCATCCAAGATGAGGAGATATTATTGGAAGCAAGTAGTTTTCTTCTATTTGCCCTTAAAAATAGTATGTAAATGCATCTTCAAAGGAGACAGAGACACACCACCGAATGAGACCACCCAGCAACTTCTGATGATCTCTATGGACAGTTGAAGCAAGATTATATGTACAGGGATGAAACCTAGAAGGAAAACCGTCCGCCTCATAACTATTCCCGATGATCTAAGAGATCTATCGATATATAATGAGTTAAAGTGACGAGAGGAAGAGAGAGCGAAAGAGAGAGAGAGATAGAGAGAGAGAGAGAGAGAGAGAGAGAGAGAGAGAGAGAGAGAGAGAGAGTTTGCCCGTTGATTTATCTTGAAGCTACGTAATCCGGTGGGAAGCAGTCGGACGAGATGCTGGTATAGGACGTAGTTGTCGAAAGTTGTGTAATCAAGTAATGGGATTTTCTAGCGCATATTCTCGGCAGAATATAATGTGATTTACCTATAATGTGACTATATCTGACGGCAAACCTTTTTGACTTAATATTGGTCTTGGCTTCTGTTAAGTCACGAAAATGTGCCCGTAATTCTGAAAAGACAGACTTGATAATTTCTAAAGGCGAGTTAAAGTTTCATTTTTACGAAACTTCGGAATATAGAAACTCATCATAGGTTATGTTTGTGCAAAAAATGGTTAATTCATTCCTGTAATTATCTGAGAATGTTCACAAGAGTAATCGTTCGTGTTTCAAAGTCGAAGACTTCTCTCATTGTCATTCATTTTTGTTTTCTCACGCGTAACATTGTGATGAACCATGCGAGAAGTATCCTCTTCTTTCTTCCGCTACACTCGTAGGAGTGGCGAACACAGGACTGCTCTTCTCACTTCCGGGTGCTCACTAGTTGTCAAACACAGAGCTATCTGATTCCAGTTTCTCGCTTACTTATCTTCTATCACTTGCTACTCGCTCTACATTATAACGTTGTTAGTGTTACTAACCAACCTCACTGCTTGTGCAAGTTCACGCACAAATATATTTTAAGGAATGTCCCTTTATTACTTCAAAATCTTATTAAAAATAATACATTGATTTTAAAACAATTTGCTATAAACATTTTCCTTCGTCACTTCGACGCATAGACAGTTGACTGCAACTGTGGTCTAGAAGCCCCAATGGAAAACTGACTGTCCTGGCTTGAAGCTCTTCCTTTTATTGCTCTCGATAAAGTAAACAGCTAATATTCTCGCCCGAGTCTATTGCGATCAGGTGTTGCATTCCAAGGCTTTGAGATAGTGATGCCGCACTTCGGGTGCAACAATGTCGGTGGAAATATGAAAGGAATCCATACGTTTGAAATCTATCCGCTAACACACGTACATCGTGTACAGGCCAGCAAGTCACATTCACAATAGAGTCACAGGAGAGTTTGTGAGAGCTGTGGTAAATTATCCAAAAATACCTCGTTTGATCTCGATAGCGTTTCTGGAATTTGCTTCGCACAAGAGCAACTTCCTGTACAACCAACCAGCCGGCTGGCGCTGACGGATATGCCGCGCTATCCACTCAATGTAATACCCGACTGATAAAGAAAGGTTTATGTAACCTTACAGTAATAAGGATCAGATCGCTGGCAACCCAACCCACTCCAATCACCTGGCAGTGATTCGTGTGTGGTGTGTACCACTACCAGCATTATGCACTCGAAAATACTAGAAGGGAAACAATTTAAAGGTAGAGATGTGATCAACTAGGAAGACGGCCGGTGACGCGGAATGCGCATGTGAGAGGAGCTAGGAATGTGTGTGAGTATCACTTCCCCTCCACTGGTGCAAAATAACAGGTACTATGCAATACAAAATATGCATAAATACATAAGCTTTTTCCTTAGTTGACTCTCGTGAATAATGGCTGCGAAATTTCTCATACTTGAGCAAAAAGTTTTATGAAATACATTGGTACTAGACAGTCTAATTGTTTAAGGATTGTTTTCGACAGTACTTAAAAGGAAAAATTTGCATAATGAAACACGAAGTAAGCTACACAAACCAATGCACTATATTTTAAAACATCAGTAACATATCTGTTTATTTGTGTGGCTTATAGCTCTTCAATCACTTTGGAGAAGATTTAATTTAATACCATCCATACGTCACAAAATATCTATTTTAAAGTAAAGGATTAACAAAATCAGCATTTAGCATAATTGCAGTTAAAAACTTTTGTAATGACAAGTATTGGTCATTCTGTCTGGTGAAACCGGCGAAGTAGAAGGGAAGTCTACACTACACCGGCAGCAAATGCGCATACGCTCCCAAATGTCTTCCTACCTATCCTTAAACATATTCCAAAGAAAGCTGAACATTTTAATTTGAGACCGTTAGTTGGCTTCTCTATAAAAACCATTGTTATGTTATTAATTCTGTATCAATTTATATTTAAAGTGTGCCAACACTCGATTTTCATGTATAAATCAGCTTTTAGCAAGAGCAGTTGACAGTTGTTTACGTCAAACTTGGAAAGTGGAGTGAGAGGCTTCAATTGTTAGCAGATGCTCTTTTGTCCGGGCACGTACGAGCTACGTGTGACGGTAAAGACCCTTTTAGTTTAGAGAAGAGTTTTTGTTCAATGTGTAACACTTGTCACATGGGTGTTATGTTGCATCCTGGGAAGAAAATTATGTATTTTGGGTAATCGACCCCAGTTTCGCGGCCTTTCTGACCAACCAGAAAGAAGTCTCCATGATAGCAATTTTTCTATATAAGGAGAAGATTGCCACACATCGGGGCTGTCTGTTATTTAGTTACGTCGGGGCTGTCTGTAATTTGCATTGAAGTATAGTTTCGTCGGGGCTGTCAGTTGCATCGAAGCATTGAAGTTACGTCAGGGCTGTCACATAGTTACATCGGCTTTCAAGTTAAACAACGCAATTCTCATAGATAGTTATCGGCGCCCTCAGTAATGGATAAATAAAGTCAGTGGCGCGCATCTAGACTTAATTGTATAAAGCTAACTTAAAGAGAAAAGGGTTATAAGTAAAATACGTGTGAATTGTCCATAAAGAAAGCTCCTAGTAAAATTGACTTATCAGATTGTAAAGCAAAGCGCTTGTCTCATGTCTTCTAGTGACAACAAATTGAGGGAAAAGTAACGTGTGTCTAAGCAATTTCATAAGATCACTCCCCAAACTACCCTCATTGCTTCCACCCCGAGTGAGTCAAACCATCATGCAGGCTGAGTCTAGCTGAGGCACATCAACGGTAGCAGATCTGCACAACATAAGGTACGTAGAGCTACTCATCTGGTAGTGGAGTGAATCTTTAAGCGCCCCCAACGTCATCGCGCATCTGAGCACGGGGCCAATAATATAACGTTTCATACTTGGCTCTGTAACGTGGTGCACATTATACCGCTGCATACTTGGCTCTGTAACTGGTGCACATTATACCGCTGCATACTTGGCTCTGTAACGTGGTGGACATTATACCGCTGCATACTTGGCTCTGTCACTGGTGTACATTATACCGCTGCATACTTGGCTCTGTAACTGGTGCACATTATACCGCTGCATACTTGCCTCTGTAACGTGGTGCACATTATACCGCTGCATACTTGGCTTTGTAACTTGTGCACATTATACCGCTGCATACTTGGCTCTGTAACGTGGTTCACATTATACCGCTGCATACTTGGCTCTGTAACTGGTGCACATTATACCGCTGCATACTTGGCTCTGTAACTGGTGCACATTATACCGCTGCATACTTGGCTCTGTAACATGGTGCACATTATACCGCTGCATACTTGGCTCTGTAACGTGGTGCACATTATACCGCTGCATACTTGGCTCTTTAACGTGGTGCACATTATACCGCTGCGTACCTGGCTCTGTAACGTGGTGCACATTATACCGCTGCATACTTGGCTTTGTAACTGGTGCACATTATACCGCTTCATACTTGGCTCTGTAACTGGTGCACATTATACCGCCGCATACTTGGCTCTGTAACGTGGTGCACATTATACCGCTGCATACTTGGCTTCCCGAATGTGGTGCATACTACGGCCGTACATTATACCGCTGCAAATCTTAAACCTTTTCTAGAAGCATCTTAATTGTAACACGTTTCGAAATTGAAACATGAAAACGTTAAAAACTAAATTTTTAAACTGCAGGTGCTCTTTTATTTTGATCTTAATACATTGTAATGGCTAAAATATTTCGTGCACGTCCCATTAGAATAAAAAATGAGAAATTCATAACTGGAATAAAAAGACATATTTTAATAGTCCTCCTAATTTTTCTCTTTCCTCTATATATAATTCTGGTAAGTTAGTCATGTCAATTTGCAAACTCCAAATAACATTTCTATGTTTAGACTCTATTATGTTACCATTATAGGACTTTTCCTTAGAATGAGCGAAAATTGCGGAGTTCTCAACTTTAGTAAAATTGTTAAAGCAAACAATAACCTCAGTAACTACAAAGTGACTCGACAATGTTGTGAGTAAGAGGCACTTAAAGTGCTTGAAGTGTTCTGCATCCAGTCTATATAAAGTTCTGCTTGCCATTCCTCGAGATTTTCAAATGGTTGTTAGAACTTCGGATAACGTTTATTAAAATAAACCTTTTTGTGCCCAATACTCTCTGTGATTCCCAAGGCAAACTGTAACAGAAAATATTCTCTCGATGTCCGTATTTCCATTAGATTAGAACACGGATATTCCAACTGAAACAGTGTTATATTATTTATGCAGTAGGAAAGAGATTAGGGCTTGACTGTATCGTTTTATGGAAATATTTTATTAAAAGAAGCGAAGCGTGGTGGAAAAAGATTAAAAGTAAAACCGTAGATACGAATAATCAAATCTCCTGGGAAACAAGTGAAACTCCAGTTTAAATTTCAGTATATATGTGCTATAGAAAGCAGAGCAATAACACGCTTCATCGCATTCAACTTTATTCATCTCTTTAGCCCTCATAGAATGATGGAACGGTCTAATTACCTTAGACATGTAATTAGAAAAAGATAGCAATCAGAGGAGGCTCTTCACTCCGTATTACACTTGCGGAACTAGTATGAGAGCAAATGTTGATCCTCTTACAAAAATCTTCCATTTTGGGATTTGATCATTTACTGAGAAATCCAAACACAACACTCGTTTAAATTCGATATATGACGACTTCTGTTCAAATTATTATAATCTGAGGTAGCGCTGTAACAGTTGTGCACCTCCTTCCTCCTCGTATGTAGGACTTACACCCCCCCCGGAGCTTACAAGCCTTGAAGAGGGGAATGAGGGTAGCTAGAATGAATAATCAGTCCGGTGTCAGGTATGATGTCTGGTGAATCATAGTTAATGCTGGTGAAATGGATAGCAGGAAAAATGCTTATGGAGCAATTGCTGGAATGAATGGTTGGGGAAACCGGAGAAAATCTGCCCAGGCGCCGCTTCGCGCAAGCGGTCAAACCTCTCGACCACGGCGCCGCCTGTTGTGTACGAACATAACTTACGCATAGTTGCGTCGGTTTAAATAGATGAATTGTACTTGGTGCGAGTGAAATTTAAAAAAAGACACATTTTTAACACAACATATTGTAACAAAACTTTCTGTGTACTTCAAATCTCATTTACAGGTAAACTCATGAATCCAATGCTTTTGAAATGATTTTGCTGTAAAAGTTGCTCTTTTCGCTTGTTGCTTCGAAGCAATTTCTGCACACTGTGAACTCACAGTCGAAAATGACTCCCTTAGGTTGCAGCTGTTCCTTTCATAGCCGTCGATGATGTCAACATAAATATCCAGAAAACACGAACATCCTCGCAGCTGCCCTTTGCGCCCAGGTGTGCTATTCCAAAGCTCTGAGATATTGCTGCTACTCTTAACCTGTCTTCGACATTGAGCGCGGCTACTTAAAAGGAATCAGACTGAACACGTGCAACAATCAGCAATACATTTTCCAAAACAAACCGCTAAAACAAGTGCGGGAATTACGGGCCAGCAAGATGTATCACAATATAATGTTTGATCATAAGACTCTTTCTACAATATATTTTACGTATCATGGCTTAGTGATTCCTCTCAGAACTATTCGGCCGCAATTTTCCTTTTTCTCCCTATATGTTTGAAACCGCCTGAGTAATTTACATTAATATGAATGTAGACAACACGAAACATAAATATATCGTAAAAATCTGATGTTTACCATTCACGTGACTTTCTCTATAACTCTGTAACAAATGATTATTAAAATTCTTATTTTTCTATCTACTTCATGTTTATCGAGATAAACATTGGCAGAAATGCTTTCTTGTAAGAGGAAGAGAAATAAAGATATACACTAGGCTAAACTGATAGGGAAATATTTTAAAAGCTGGATGTCATTTGGTTTCATCCGTTTCTTTGAATTGCATTACTAGGAGTTGAAAGTTTCTGTGAAAAGTTTTTCAGTGTCTTAAAACAGAAACCAATAACAATGAATATATAAAAATGGCCAACTCTATTGAAATATATATATATATATATATATATATATATATATATATATATATATATTGTTTTTCCATACTCAAAATATTCCACACGATGCAATAGCTCACTCATTTGTTTCATTATTTTTATACTGCCTCTCAAAATCACATAGAGGAAAATGGTCATTTTACGTTTTCGAAATAATGCTCAAATTTTGAAAATCAAGACTTTAGAAGAGTACGAGAAGTAACTGGTATACACCATT
This sequence comes from Hymenopus coronatus, assembly GCA_030762935.1. Classification (NCBI taxonomy): domain Eukaryota; kingdom Metazoa; phylum Arthropoda; class Insecta; order Mantodea; family Hymenopodidae; genus Hymenopus; species Hymenopus coronatus. The sequence goes on from CM060896.1 coordinate 62,887,031, forward strand.
TATGACTAATATAGAATTATAAAATGTGTATTTGTAAACTAATTTGCTTTAATACTGGATTTATTTATGTGAATACTTTTAAAAATGCATAACGTGGCTCAGTTTTATTAAAACAATGACTTTAAACAATAAAACATTATTTAAATAACCATGAAAGCTAGAATTTTGATAAATGGCAAACATTATAAAAGTGTATAAGAACCGGTGTAAAGTACATTAAGAAGATATCTTACATATTGTGAATTTTCAAAATTCTTGGTCGCTCGGCTCCCTAATCTTCATTCGATAGGTGTCGCGCAATTACGGAAGCAGCGGAGAGTGGCGACATGAGACATGACGTATAGTTTTCGCCAAAACATAATGGTCTTCAAACGGGACCATTTGCATCTTCATTAGCAAACGAAAGACGATCTGTTCTAGGGGTGAGATTCACGCCTCAGTTAAGGGACTAGTAAATGGAAGACTTGGCAACTGCGAGGGTAGGTTTCCAGCCGCAAGCCTCCTAATCCCAAACTCTTTGGCAGAGAGTTATACTTTTCTGAAAAATACTAAACACTATATACCGTGTTACAAGTGGGTTCAATGATAGGGTTTGTTTCTGTACATATACGTGCGCTGTGTTTCATTTAATAATTCAGCTTGTTCGCGGTAAATGAGATAACCCATTTACCATAATGGCTGAGGACCTGGCAGTTAACAGTTTGTAATGGACGAAACGTCATTTGGGAGGGTTTTCCAGTTTTCCCCGCCATTCATTCCACCAATTTCTTCATTTTAATCTTTCCATTTCATATCAATAACTTCCCCACGTTCATACCAGGCATGGGTCTGATCATCCATCCTGGATTCTCCCTGATGCAAAACCTCTCACGTAAATAGATTTCTCGCCCCAGGCACTGGAAGTCCAATATAGGAAGAGGGTAAACAAAGCAAGAGAGAAGAAAATTAATAGTAAACAACTTTGAAAATTGTAGTAAGCATAAGACACCAAATTTGAAAAATCAACATTTCTCGCATTTGAAACTGCTTTATTATACTGAATTTTTAATTATGGCTATAAATAAACTAACTTAAATGTTGTCACTTGTAATAGAGGGTAAGTATGATAGTCAACAATTATGGTACAAAACAGATTTTCAATTCACCTGTATATATTAATTTTTAGGAAAAAATATAAAAACGTAATTCATTCGAGTGTGCAATCTATCAATTTTAGAATTAATTTAATAGCCGCTATATATAAACCGACTTTTGATGAAGCCATCAACTTTAACACATTTATAAAGCTTTCAGCCCTCATATAAGCAACCACAGAATGCAGAGTTTGCGACAGGAGAACGATATTGTTTTACAATGAATTAAACTCCATCTCGAAATATATACAAAGTCTATTCTCTACCTGAAGTGCTCCTTTAAATCGCTCAATGCTTTCAGAACACATTCAAAGAATGGAAACATTAAAGGTGATATGCTGAAATGCCAGAGTATTTTACAGTAACTTATCATTTTTCTGCATGTTCTATATTTAGGCAGTTCATCTTTAAAAAGTCTTATTGCTATTAATCCAAATTTAGTAAGCCTAAGTATGAGAGGTCCTTAAAACGATATATGGTAGCAGGAATCAGATTTCAGTTCTTGATACCTTCAAAATTCTGCACTTGAAACTTAAATGTTGTTACTGTTACCTTTACCCATTTTAAATATGCTTGTATTAATTTCCTGATAAATCGAAAGGCAAAATTTTCATTTAATTGTATCTACATATTCTTAGAAAGCTTATTCTTCTATTATTATTATTATTATTATTATTATTATTATTATTATTATTATTATTATTATTATTAAGGTAAACATTAACATTAACATAAAGCTTATATTACATAACATTTACTTGTATGAGAATGCCTAAAGCGTTAGCCAAACCTTTTAAAAGGCGGTCGTATGTGATGAAATTCGCTTCTCTTTGCTTGGCCAGGGTAAAGGAAAAACTAATAAAGATTTACTATTTTTTAAAGTTCTAATAATTGAAAAATTGAAACTAATAACAAGGAATACCCCAGAAAACGTTAACTTCACAAAAAATCGGATGTCATAAATTGTGTGTTTTAACATTGGACATTCTTCGTGTAGTAAGATTTTTGTCTTTCATAATTCACAGTTATACAACGTCTTCTAGAATGAAGATGGCTTCAATGTATTTCCAGAAAATTTAAGATATATATTTTATTTGTGATAAGCATATCTTAAATATGTGGTGTATTAATCAAAATTGTTATAACCATTTTTGAGGAAATAAACAATTTTAAAAAAAATGTTCCATGTTAAATGGAAGTTTGGGGTGGTTAGATTTTCTTGAAAATATTCATTTCATAGCATCTAGTGAACTTTTCCTATTTAGGCTATGCTGTGCACACACATACACACACCGACGTTTTCTAAAAATTATTTTTTTTTTATCCAGAGGATCTCAAATAATATTTCCGGTGTAATCTCGATATCGAATTTTTGAATGGAATGCTATTATGTACATTGCGTGCGATAGAGAAAGCAAAAAGGAGAATGAAACTGTAGAAATGCTGTTCTTGGGCGCTTATGTCACTATTATAGTTAGTTACCTTGTCATCTGTTGTCAGATCGTTCTTTCATATTCTGCGGCCGCTGTCCGGATCACCTTGATATGTGAGTTGGTGTCCTTGAAATGCGTAGTGCGGCGCGCCTGAAACTGGAGGCTTTGGAACGCAACGCGTCTGGATTCTTCCATAAGCTTCGCTTTTCCTCAAGCTCCCAGAAAGTCCTGTGGTGTCATTTTTTCGCATAAAAGCAGGAAGGATTGCAAGTGTGTAATGGGTTGAAGTGAGTTGTGAGCGATGGACAGTTAACGCAAATGTCTATGCGTCGAGTAGATTATTTGTACCAGTGAATTGGTCTTACATCCATTTTTGAGTCAATAAAGACATCTGTCACAACATGCACGAAAAAACTGCCAATCGCTGTAAGTTGAGATTTTGTGCATAGAAGTTCGAATAGATATTTTCCCTGATATTTGTTTAAAACGGGTATAATACTAAGGGTGACAAATTTAAGGGTAATTAAGGTAATGGGTATATAAATTTAACCAGAAATTGTGAAAAATTGAAATAGTTTCTTCATACTAAAATTATATGAGCTCTAACTTTTAAGAAAATATATCGTTTTAACTTTCTCTACTTAGTTCATAGTGGAAAAGATATTTCACTCCGCTAAAAAGTTCTACATAAGGATTTCATCGGAAATACACGTTTTAGGGTCCCCTGAATCCCAAAAAGGTACATTTTTAGAAAAAAGTGTGTGTGTCTGAGTGCCTCTGAATACTTACTCAAAAACGAAAATTCAGTAGAATGCCAAACTTAGTTTAGTATCATCCAGGAATGTGACAAGAAGACTTTCAAAAAATGTCCTTACCCCAAATTACCCTTAGATGGAAAACATTAAAAAAAAGGGATTTTCTCAAACATGGCTCTAACGACTCTAATTACAATACTGTATATTAGCAATGCTTACATGACATAAAATGATTTTCTATTTTTTGGAAACAGTCTCTGAAGACCTCTTGATTCTGGAATCTTTCACATAATTGGTAAATCGTAAGAAAGGACCGAAACTTACTACACAAAACATATAGACCTTAAACCAAACAATTTATACCATACATTGTTTTTCGTGGAGTTGACCATTTGTGAGATATTCCTTGTTATTGGTTTAACTACTGGTAATGCAAATAAACAAATTTTAATCACATAGAAACCAGCTTTTAAAAGGTTTGACTATCGCTTTACCCTAGTCTTATTTCCCTTCTACTCACAAGAAATCAAGTAATAAGACCAATTCTGATAAGGTTTATCTCGATTAGAGTGAAGTAGATGGAAGAATAAACTTATTAAAATAATATATTACCCAGTACCCAGCTGTAGAAAACGCCATGTGATTGAAACACATTTCCATTTGGCGCAGTTGAACCACCAATTAACTGAGTTCTAAATGGATAGGCGCATAAGCACGCCCAACTTGAATGCTTATTTTCTAGCAAACTTTCTTCCAGTAATTTTCCACACTCAAAAGACCTAAAAAGATGTAATATTTTACTAATTTGCTTCAAAATTTTGTGTTGCCTCTCACATTAAAATGACCATACATTACCTTCTTTATTCCCAATGTACAATATACATAGTGGATAAAGAAGGTATTATATTCACCCAAAAACTCTATACTGATACTTTAACGAAAATACACGTTTTGAGACCCCTGAACCCAAAAAAAGCATTTTTAGATACATGTTCTTGGTGTGTTTGTGTCTGTGGGCAGCTCATCTCAAAAACGAAAAGTCGGTTAAATACCAAACTTGCTATTTAAGTTCAGTATCGAAAACTACATCTTACATTGAACATTTTTCAATAATGTTGATTTTATGAAAAATAGCTCTAACGGTATATGTTTAAGATATATGTTTAATATATTTTGATGGATGACGATATATATATATATATATATATATATATATCTTCAATTTTCTGGGAGTAACCTCTTCATTTTGAATGACTTTAGTATACCTTTGGTTTAACTGGAAAACCGTAAGAGATAGTCAAAAGCTTTATACACAAAAAAGTGTACATCTCATTAAAGCACACAATTTATGTTGTATACTTTCTTTTGTATAGTTAACCTTTTTCGAGATATTCCGAGTTATTTCTTCTTTATTGTTTCATTTGTACAGCTCCCTTTAAAATCAATGGGCATATCGAGGGCTTTGAATTGCAGGTTCAGAACATTAGGTTAACAAGCTTTATATTGCTAAAATCACGCACATTCACTCTCACATTCATACTTCCAGACTCTATGGGGAATAGGGAATAATTCTGGTTAAAGAAAAATTCCTTGCCACAGCCAGAAATCGAATCCGGGACCTCCGGGTGAGAAGTCAGCTCGTTGGCCACTCGAATTCCGAGTTATTGTTTTAGTTTTAAGATACCTAAACTTTGCACAAACGGGAGACATCTTTATTTTTGTCTGCTGTTGTTTACTTCCAGCAAGTAAAAAGAACCAAATATCAATTTCTTCACTAAGCTATCAGTTTTTAAAAATCTCATTATCGGTTTAGCCTGTGAATTCCCTTATTACCCCTCTAGTTCAAATGAAGCAAGTAATAATACTACTTCTGGCAATGTTTACCTTAATTAGTATGCGTACATCAAATAATAATCTTTTATAAGAAAATTGTATTTGCGGCACAGCTAGAAAAATGGAACACATGAGATATTTTTCGAATAATGCTCCAATTTGGAAAAATCCTGAGTTTTAGAGCATTCAAAGATTACTACTTCTCTACACTGATTAGGTGTTAATAATAAAGGAATATGATATATTATAATTGATTTTAAACTTACTTACTATGAAGCTTAATGTTCTATGTGAATATTTTCTTTAAATGCATAGTGTGGAGCATAGGCTGCAAGCTAAAATTTGAAATATGGCAAGTATTAAACTGTAAACAAGTGGGTTTTTTAAATTTTACAGATGCAATGCATTCATATTTGAATATAGGCTTTAGTTGAATATTTCTGTACTAAGGTAAAAAGGAGTTGAAGTTGTGCTAACTAAACGATTACCTGAATGATATATTTTGTACATTACTGGCCTATAACTGTTGGGGGCCAATAAATTCACTGATCCTTATACTTATAATAATATCCTGATATAAAAGTGGTATAATGTTTCGTGCTCTAATTTATAATGCGAAATACATTGCTTCATTTCCACATTGGATATTAAAGCTTCAACCTTTCGTATTAAACTTAAAATTATTTTGCAATTTATTCCTACAAGACTAATGGATTTACTCATATCTTTATTTTAAACCTAATGCTATGAAATATAGCTTTTAAATTCTAAGGTCCTCTGCATACACCCCAAAGGTTAGCTTTATTTCGGAGCCTCTTACAGCATTTTAGTAAGCAAAGTAATACAGAATTGTACACTAAAACAAAGGTTCATAGTACAATATAGCGTTAATATATCAAGTGAGTAGGACTGCAAAATGTGTATTATGTGCTTATGTACCCTAGGAAAAGACACCCAAGAGAAGATATTATTTACATAAAAGACGACGACAGATGAAGGTGCCAAAGGGATATTTACGGATATAATATTAGATGGATAGACATTTAAAAGTGTATTATATGGGGGGCCTACTAAAGATTTACGAATTTAACGATTCTTTCCTATGTGGGTATTAATACTAGAAGATATGGCATACAATTTTGCGAATACAGTAAAATAAAACGCTATTGTGTACGTAGAATACTGTTCAACAGTTATCCGAGAAATACGCATTTACAACTTATATTAATCAAACAAATTATGAATGGCATCTACACAACACCTGAAATGAATTTCACATAGCGAAAGAATTAACTTGTGGCAGTGATAGATTGATAGATGGTTTATTTGCCAGAACAATACAGAGTTTGTGCAGCAACGTCAACACATGCATAAATAACAAAAAAAGTTACAAAAACATATTACTTTTACAAGTATAAAACTCAGAAACAGTGTACAATGGATTGGAGAGCAGAACAGTCTTACGTTTTCTTTTGAATAACGATAAGGGCAAGGTTTTTACATTATTAGGAAGGCCATTAAATAGGGTTAAAGATAGTGCTTCAAATGAGTTTTGGACTCTGCTATACTTACATTTTATAATATAAATGTTTGCAGTATTTATTGTGGAATAATTGTGAACAGAGGAACACAATGTATAAGAATTTATATTCATTTTGACAAATAGTAAACAATTAAGAACATATAAAATACCATCGTCAATATACCCAATTTAATAAAAAATGGTTCGAGATGTGTCCTAGGGGATAGATACGCCACTCATAAGCTTAATGGCTTTCTTTTGAAGCACAAAAACTTTATTGGCAGAAACATGGTTGCCCTAGAATAAAATACCATAATACATATGGCTATATATGCACCCATAATATATGCTTTTCAATGCATTCAAAGATAAATATTTTTTTAAAATTCTTAATAAACATCTTCGGTCATTGTGGAACACCAAGAACAAGAGGGTAACATTGTTTTGGTTGTGGAACAGGACATTCTTAAATCTATCCTGCGGTAGCAACAAAATAAGGAGAAGAACAATATAAGATCAATGTATTTAAAGATACAAAGTCATCGCTATTATCGCCATTAAATCTACTTCCTTACCATAACATCTCATTAAGCTTTATTCGTTTAAAGACCTAGATATTGGAAGATCCTCTATGACATAACATAGCGAATTAAAGTGCGACTAAATATATATATATATAAAGAGAGAGAGAGAGAGAGAGAGAGAGAGAGAGAGAGAAGAGAATTATCATCATAATAAAATAGCCTGAATTGTCGGTCGATAACGTGGTAATATTACACGGCTACTAAGTACTTACGAAGCTAAGTTGCCATTAAGGTACTTCTCTGAAGGAAGGCATACTGGTTGGTTGAAATAAGTAAAAACAGGTAATACGTAGGAAGATTGAATGACACAGTAGCTCAGTGGTTAGAGCAACCGCCGTGACCGAGTAGTTAGACCACTCGCCTCTCACCTAGATGGCCCGGGTTCAATCCCAAGCGACCGCATGTGAGATTTGTGGTGGACAAAACGGCGTAGGGGCGGGTTTTCTGCAGGTTCTCCGGTTTACCCCGCCATCGCATTCCACCGGTGCTCCATTTTCATTCCATGTATCACCAGTGTCATGCCACAAGAAGTAAAAGCGGGCGTTAAATACTACCAAAAACATCTGGTGAGCTATACTCATATGACTTTCTCTACATCTCTGCAACAAACTATTGTTAAAAAGCTTATGCTTCTATTTACTTCATGCTAATTGAGAAAAAATTAGTTGAAATAGTCTTATTACTTGATTATTTGTAAGTAGAAGCTAAATAAGAGAGTACCATAGGTTAAAGAGATAGACAAAAGCTGGTTGCTATGTGACTGAAATTCCTTTGATAGCATTGGACAGGAATTGACAAATTCTATGAGAAAAGTATGTTTTTCAAAGCTGAAACCAAAAACAAGGAATATCTAAAAAACGAACTCCACGAAAAAAATGTATATGACATAAATTGTATGTTTTAATGTGCTCTACATTTTTGTGTGTTAAGTTTTTGTCCATCTCTTATGCTTTAGCAGTTATGCAAAATTTCTTAAAATTGATCCAGAAAAAAGTAGTCTTCAGAGGCTATTCCCAGAAAATTCCAAATATACATGTTATTTGTCAGGTAAATATCTTTAATATACGATATTTTAATCAAAATCGTTAGAGCCATTTTTAAGAAAATCAAAAATTTCGAAAAAAGTTCCATGTAAAGGGCAGTTTGGGGTGGGAGGATTTTCTTGGAAGATACCAATCTTAAATACCAAGTTTTGCTTTTAACGGACTTTTCGTTTTTGGGTAAAGCTGCCCACAGACACAGGCATACACACAGACAGACAGACAGACACACACGGACCTTTATCCAAAGGTGCCTTTTTTTTGGATTCACGGGGACCCAAAACATGTATTTCCGGTGAAATCTCGGTATGGAATTTTTGCCTGCAATAGAATACCTTCTTTATACACCATGTACATAGTACGTCTAGAGAAAGTAATATATAGACAAATTAAAATAATATAATTACGAATTTTGGACTCAGAACAGTTAAACAATATGGATTTAAAGTGATTCAACCAAACCCGAAAACCACAGAAAATGTGTCAGATTTTATTATACATATAGTGTTTCACTTACACATTATACCACAATCTTCCTTTGTATTAAATCAACGTATGTTCACTGTTACTAGATACTGAATTTTAACAGTATTGATAAACAAGACTACGTACGTCATCGTGTTGCCAGATCTCAAACTACTCTAGAAGTTGAATGAAGCGAAGAGCATACAGTGTTCGTCCGAACAACAGATCTCCATCTCAAGATCCTCAGAGTAGCTTTCAACTCTCGACTCCGGGATACTCAAAGAGTAAGAGGACAGAGTAAGTAAACAGACGGGAGGATGAAAGCACACAGTCAGGATGCTCTACTAATCAGAGAATGTAACTAAAAGCAGTACACTAGAACCATGGGACCCTTTACGGCTTTTTATTTTCTCTACACGTATTATGTACATACTGTATGGAGAAGGTATTGTAATGCACCCAAAAATTTGATACCGAGAAATATATGTTTTCAGAAAAAGGTCGGGTAAATGTGTCCATGTGTCTCTGAGCACGATAATTCAGAAAGGAAAAGTCGGTATAAAAACTTGGTATTTAAGTTTAGTATCTACCAAGGATGCGACAGGAAGATTTTGAAAAAACTCTACCACCCCAAACTACCCTTTACATAGAACTTTTTTCGAGAATTTTGATTTTCTCAAAAATGCCTCTAACTATTTTGATTAAAATATCGTATATTAAGGATATTAAATAGAAATAAAATGCACATCTTTAATTTTCTGGGAACAGCCTCCCAAGACTACTTTATTTTGAATGAACTTTACGGAATTTTGTATAGCTGCTATTTCGAAAGCGAAGGACAAAAATGTAGCATACAAAAAATGTAGAGCACGTTAAAACACACAATTTATGTTAAATACATTTTTTCGTGGAGGTGATCGTTTTTGAGATATTCCTTGTTTTTGGTTCCAGCTTTAAAAAACTTACTTTTCTCAAACAGGAATATGTCAACTCCTGTCCTTACTGACAAAGGAGTTTCAGTCATATAGCAACCAGATTTTGACTGTCACTTTAACCTATGGTACTCCCTTATTTCACTTTTACTTATAAGGAAGCAAGTAATAAGACTATTTATGCTAATTTTTTATCGATTAGCATGAAGTAGATAGAAGCATAAGCCTTTTAACAATAAGAGAATACTGTTTAAACTTTTCTATAGTAATATTGGCTCAAAAACTAATAAACATATTTATTTGTCGTAAGTTATTTTACATATTCGGGGTGTGTTGAATTGAACCCAGACTTCCGATTTTAATTTTGAATTCTTAAATTGTATAACATCCCTAGCTCTTCCTTTTTCCGCTAGAATTGAGCTCCTATCAACTTTCATCTTCATTTCCTTCTCACACTGTACTTTTTCTCCTGAACCTCTTACAGGGGACCGTTCTTTTATTTTTATTTATTTATTTATATATTTTTGTGCTTAGACATCATTTAACCTAGTTGGTCATATCGGACGAAGTATGAAATTGCTGGAATGTAGCTCAAATGAGCTCGAGCATAACATTACTGACATTCGTCTTCTCAGAATAAGAGAAAACCGGAAAAAACTTATCCGGGTAACTTATACTTACTTAGATTCGAACACGGTACCTCTTAAATTTTATAAAATAATGTTATTTTTTGCATTACTAATATTTCATGCATTTCTCTGTGAACATATTATCCTTGTTTTATTTGTTACCTTGCATATAATCTGAATCTGTGTTTCAACTTCGGTTTCATAGACATTCATAAACATTTCTTGAATAAAATTTCCTTCCAGACGCTAGTCTAACCATTCTATTGATTCCTTTTTCCATTTTATTTTATCTAGACATATGCACAATGTACATAATGGTAGAGAAGTTATTACATCCATTAAAATGCATGTTTTGAGGTCCCTTAAATCTAAAAACTATCAAAAGGTCATTGTGCGTGTATGTGTGTGTGTGTACAACATAACTCAAAAACAAACGTCGGTATCTAAATGCAGTATCTTCCAAAGATGTTACACGAAGATTTTCAGAAAACCCTACCAGCCCAAACTACAATATACATGAAGAATTTTTCGAAATTTATGTAAATATTTTGCTTAAAATATCGTAGATTAAAGATATTTACATTACAGATGCAATATACACAATCTATTTGTTTGGATTAGTCTGTGAATTCCTCTGAATTTGAATGATATCTGCACAATTATTAAACCTAAATTCTTGTGGAATTAAATGTGTCCGAGATATTCCTTGTTATTAGTTTCAGTTTTAAATTACTTAAACTTTTCTCAAGCGGGAAGTCACCTTCCGTTTCATGTCTCTTGTTTTACTCATGTCCAAGCAAAGGTAACTAAACTTCAATTGTTCACATAGGAACAAGCTTTTAAATTTATTAGACTATGCTTTAGGCTAGAGTATGCCCTTATTTCCCTTCTTCTTAGAAGGAAGCAAGTAATAAGACAATATTTCTGCTAATGCTTATCTCAATAGTATGCTGTAGATAGAATAATATTTTAAGAATGGTTTATTTGCAGAATGAATGGAGAAAGTCATGTGAACGGAACACATATTATTTTTTTCCTAATTCCGACTTTATTATTTTTACAAACTACTGAATATCTCATTTCCCTTATTTTGCCATCAACTTCTGCTTATCTGTGTCCTCGCATCATTCTCTGGAAGTTTTCCGAATTCATCATCGTGCCTTTGCTCCAATGTGTCACCTAACCCGAGTTTATTGCTACACGCATTATTGTATATGTAGTAATATTAATGTTATTAATTAGCGGTGAAACATAGCATAGTATTTATACCTGCTACAGAGGAAATGAAATAACAGTAAAGATTTGTGTGAAATAGCAGTAAAGAGATGCTTTGACATATTGTCTAGGTATAATATGCATTTTGCGTGTGATCCCGTCTCGATGGAATTGCGTGGTTATTATGTATAGAGAGCGAAGACGGAGTCCTTGGAGGGATTGCAAGTTAACAATGCTATGGTGATTGATGACATCAGAAATAGGTGGCGTGCTTTGTACGTATATTACCTGACTCCCGCTCCTGCCTACCAGTGTTTTGTCTTCTTTGTTCAAAACCTTCTCCGTAGAGCACGTGCTGCTTGTGTCTACAGGTAAATGTGGAATGGACTTCAGCCTTTATATATGTTAAATGCACTTACTGATATTACCTACAATTTTATTGAATAGATGAAGATGAAGCAGAGCATTGTAACACATTCTCTTTATTACTTCAAAATGAATACAATATATGGCATTATTTGAATGCTGAAACACAAATTTACAGTTACCTACTCTCTCCAATGCAACTGCATGCTCATAACTCACAGTAAAACTTTAGGGATCAAGTTGCTCCCTTTTTATATCTGCTGATCACGTGGTGAGAAATTTGCAAAATTTCAGATTAGTCTTGTACGTGCAAACCATAGCAAATTTCCAAGCTATACACAGGTGCAGCAATTGGAGCTGATATAAAGCACACCGATCACATACGTGTTCACTCACGCAGATGTGACAATGGTAGTCAAACTATGTTAGGAAACCGACCACCCACGTGTAACACACATTCGTGCGGCGATTAAAGGCTGACAAGGCACAGGCACGTGTATGTGGCGCGTAGACACAATATCCAAAGTCTTAAATACGAACTCTCATCTCAGCTTAAATAATCCTGCAAAACTATGAATTTGAACTCATTCTTTTTAGTATTTAGAAATGGAAGAGTAGCTTTTTATATGATAAGTTGGGATGCAGAAACAATTTAGTAGAATTGACCATGTATATCTAACGGTAACATTTGGGGAAATACTCCTTCATTTAGCTCAGAGTGCGATTTGATTAAGTTCTTTTCTCCAAACTAAAGAATTCACTTTAAGTTCAGCACTTAAGATAGGAAACATTGGAAAATCCACATGCTATCTTCTTGAAATGTATAGCAATTATTATACTGGAGATGTAACATTTTTGTCATGTAGCAATATTCTAGTTTGCATAGTTATTTAAATACATTTTTACTGTTTAATTCATTGCTCTAATACAAATACACCACGTGATGCATTTTTAAAACTATCACGTAAAAATTTCAAGGCTTATAGTAAAGAATTTACAAATAAATCTGTTCATATAAAATTCCTTTTTACTATGCTAATTATTATAGAAGCATTTTTAATTTTTACGCTCTCCAAAACTGTTGATTTTTAACAATGTAATAGTTTAATTATAAAAATTGGAGCATTATTGCGAAAAAAATTATATGCCCATTTAATTTAATGTACTTTTGAGAGGCAATGTAACGTTTTTGAAACAAATTATTAAGATTGCCTCGTGTGGAGAATTTCGAGTATGGAATGTTTTGGAAAAACGTTTGCGAGAAAACAAGGTTTAAATTTTTGAACTGACTGTTAATAAGAATGCGCGTGCACATTTTCAGCTTTAGTTAATTAGTAGTTAAATTGGGCCAAGTGGGATGAATTTATATTTTCTTAAAGTCCAGAAACGACATTATTTGTTACGAAACAAATAATATTTTTTTAAATTTTCACAGTTTTTTGTTAAATTTCATTTTGGTCTGGGCCTTTACTTTCACGGAATATATAAACATGTAGGTTATTATATAATAACAAAGTTAAAATGCTCAGAACTTACTATATATAACTGTGACGCCAGGGATATTATAGAACATATATTATATCCCTGACGCCACAGTTTTTATCAAAGCAGATTCAAAGGAAAGAAATGAAGAAACAAGAGCATAGCCCGCAGTTAGACCAGAAGGTGTTAAAGGAATGTTATATTACTTGGCTAAAGGTGTAACCCAATGCATCCGGAAGCTGGATTTAAATGGAACATTAAACGTCATCCTACAGGTATTGCATTACCGAGAAGACATCAGTAGCCCTAAATGGACTGTTGTGTACGATAGATATGTAAACAAATTGGCAAAATAAACCTTTTGACAACTACTTATTCTGGATAACCCTAACGTACAAGCCAGCCAGTAGTCAAATCAGCTGATACGCATGTTCGAGAGTAAACAAGCCAGAAAAGTCACGCGAGCTAAATCATTGGCAGCCTAGCTTAAGTCACAGAAGGGAAATGTAATCTTCTTGCATCTGGTTTAATATTCATGTCAACATTATGTATTTGTCATGTGGTGCTATTCTGTTGCAAGAGCTACATAAGTTAAGGCTTGTAAGGGACTGACTTATACATAAGCAATCTTATTTGACTAGCAGTCGGCAGGCTGAACAGTAATAGCTAAATATACCTAAATCGAAAGATTTGCAGCATTTAATTTGATAGCAATACCAATTCTCCTGAAAATATGGTACAAATTACAGGACCTTAATCTGAAGGATAAGATGACAGTTCATTTTCCAGAAACTGCTTAGACCAGACAGCATCGTGGTTATTCTTTTCTTTTTTGTAGTATTTAACACTTGCTTTTATTACACATGGCAACGTGGGCGGTGACACTGATGATACATGGAATGAAAATACAGCACCGGTGGAATGCAATGGCGGGAGAAACGGGAGAACTCGGAGAAAACCCGTCGCTGCGTCTCTTTGTCCACCACAAATGCCACATGCAGTCGCGGTTGCTTGGGATTGAACCCGGGATGTATCTCAGGAATGGTTAACCTTATAAAAAAGATGCACATGACATAAATTATATGTTAAATGAGACCTGCATTTTTTGTGCAGTAGGTTTTTGTCTATCTCTTATGTGAATAGAACTACATCAGAGTTTTGACACAAATTTAAATATTTTGCTATCGCTTTAGCCCTTTATTTCCCCTCTCCTCACAAGTAAACGAATGATACACAATTTTTGCTAATATTTATCTCGATTAGTATGATCTAGATAAAATAATAAACTTTTGAAGGGAAAGTAATGATTTACCAGTTATCAAAAATTAATCTAGAATAAAGATATCATCAGAGGCTATTGCAGCAAAATTAAAGATATACACTTTATTTGTATATAAATATCTTTAATACCTATTTGGCATTTTAAATAAATAAAAAGGGGTAGTTTGGGGCGGGAGTATTTCCTCAAAATCTTCCTGTTGCATCTTTGAAAGATACTAAACATCAATATCAAATTTGATATTTAACGGTCATTTCATTTTTGAGCAGTGCTGTCCACAGGCGCGCGCACGCACACACATACACATACATTTTTCTAAAAATACATTTTTGCACTCAGGGGATCTCAAAACACAGATTTATGTTTAAATTTCGACATGGAATTTTTGGGTGGAATACAATACGTTCTCTAGCTACTATGCACAGTGTATGATTATACGTGTTAGAGCAAGTAAAACTCATCACACACGGTGAACTGATATTCTACAAAAGATTACTATAAGCGTCAAGTTATGTAAGAGTATGAAATTTATACAGAAAATGTATGTTACAGATATTAAACGTGAGCAGTGCGTTATTGAGTAGATACAAAAAAAAAAAAAAAAAAGAAGAAAAATCTGATGTGTTCCATTCACATGCCTTTCTCTGCATCTCTTCAACAAATTTTAGTTAAAAAGCTTATGCTTCTATTTACTTTACTAATCGAGAAGCATTAGCAGAAATAGTCTTATTATTTGCTTCCTTGTAAGTAGAAGCGAAATGAGGAAGTACCATAGGTTAAAATAATAGCCAAAAGCTGGTTGCTATGTAACTGAAGTTCCTTCGTTTGTATGGAGAGGAGTTAACAAATTCCTGTATGAGAAAAGTATGTTTTTCAAAGCAGAAACGAAAAAACCAAGAGTATCTTAAAAATGATCAACTCCACGAAAAAAATTTATATTACATAAATTGTGTGTTTCATCGCGAAATACATTTTCTGTAGAGTGAGTTTTTGTCCATCTCTTACGGTTTAGCAGTTATGCACAATTCCGTAAAATTCATCCACAATAAAGTAGTCTTCAGAGGCTATTCCCAGAAAATTCAAGATATACATTTTATTTGTCAGGTAAATATCTTTAATATACGATATTTTAATCAAAATTGTTAGAGCCATTTTTAAGAAAATCCAAATTTTCGAAAAAAATTCCATATAAAGGATAGTTTGGTTTGGGGAGATTTTCTTGAAAATATTCGTGTCACATCCTTGGATGATAGCAAACTTAAATACAAGTTTGGGCTTTAACGGCCCTTTCTTTTTGCCCTATCTATCCACAGACACTCAAACACATACATATAGACATACAGACCGACAGACAGACATACACACATACGGACATTTTTCTAAAAATTATTTTTTTTTGGATTCAGGGAGTCTCAAAACACGTATTTCCGGTGAAATCTCGGTATCGAATTTTTGGATACAATACAATACCCTCTCTATACACTATGTACACAGTTCGGATAGAGAAAGTAATATAACCAATAATAAACGCACAGTTCCTTACGTATTGCCTACAACTGTATCTCTGGCGTCCTATCCATATCCATAGTAGAGTAGTGGTATGCCAACAGTGTGCCGAACTTACTGCCGATTTTCATAAACTGGGAGCCCTAATGGAGAGGCTACCCTGCAATCCATAATAAATATTCTCTAAGAAACCTCGGTCGAAAAAACAAGGTGTGCGTTAAAAATACTAAGTTTAAGTTTTTATTTCTTCTAGCCCGCATGTACAACGTAAAGGTGGATAGAGAAGGAAATATACACCACCCAAAATTGGATGTCGCGATTTCAGTGAATACATATGTTTTGGGGTCCTCTGAGTTCGAAGAAGGAATTTGTACTTTCTCTACACGTACTATAGAATATTTTTTGATTCAGGGGTTTTAAAACATGTATTTCCTGTGAAATCTCGGTATCAAATTTTTGGGTGGAATACAATACTTCCTCTATACACTATTCTTAAAATATTGTTCTATCTACATCATACTATTGAGATAAGCATTAGCAGAAATATTGTCTTATTAATTATTTCCTTCTAAGACGAAGGGAATAAGGACATACTCTAGCCTACAGCATAGTCTAATAAATTTAAAAGCTGGTTCCTATGTGAACAATTGAAGTTTAGTTCCCTTTGCATGGACAGGAGTAAAACAAGAGAGAGGAAACGGAAGGTGACTTCCCGCTTGAGATTTCTGTTTCTTCAGAAAAAGTTCTGTGTGTGTGTCTCTGGACAGCATAGCTCAAAAACGAAAACTTGGAATTTAGATTTAGTATCTTCCAAGAATGCGACACGATGATCTTCAAAAAAATCTCATTACCACAAACTGCCCTTTACTTGGAAAAATTTTCGAAAATTTTGATTTTCCCAAAAATGACTCCAGCGATTTTCATTAAAAATATTAAAATATTTACATCCCAAATAAAATATATATCTCTATAGACCTCTTTATTTTGGATGAATTTTCCTGAATTTTTCTTAACTGCTAAACCGTAAGAGACCTCGTCAAGACACACAATTTATGTCCGTTACGTTTTGGTTGCGGAGGCAGCTGTTTCCGAGATATTCCTTGTTATTGGATTCAACTGTGTAGTACTGTACTTTTCTCATACAGAAGTGTCCGTTTTTCTTTTGTTCTACTCCTGGCCAAACAAAGAAGCAATTTGCAATGACAATTTCATAACGACAGCTATTAAGACGTTAGACTACCTAGTGCAATCCCTTAGTTTCCTCCTACTTATAAGGAAGTAAGTAATAAGAAGTTTCTGCTGATGTTGATCTCGATTAGCAATATGTATTCTTTTGTAAGAAGTTTGTTTGTAGATCAGCTAGAGAAAGTGTTAACACATCAGATTTTTGCTTTCTCTACAAGTACTATGCACATAGTTTATAGAGAAGATATTGTAATGCACCCAAAAATTTGATACCGAGATTTCACCGGAAGTACATGTTTTGGGTCCCCCTGAATCCAAAAATACATTTTTGGAAAAAGGTCCGTATATGTGCGTATGTCACTGTGGGTGTGGGTGTGTGTGTGTCTGTGGACAACATAGCTCAAAAACGGAAAGACCGTTAAATACTAAACTTGGTATTTAAGTTTGGTATTTTTCAAGGATGCGCTACGAAGATTTTCAAGAGAATCCTCCTACACCCTACTATCCTTTACATGACAAATAAAATATATATCTTGAATTTTCTGGGAATGGTCTCTGAAGAGACCTCTTTATTCTGGATAAATTTTGCCGAATTTTTCTGAACTGCTAAACCGTAAGAAATAGACAAAATTTACTGCACAAAAATGTAGATCTCGTCAAAACACACATTTTATGTCATATACAAATTAAGTCTTTTAAATTCGAATCTATTATTCATTTTAGTTTCGGTTGTGGAGGTAGCCGTTTCCGAGATATTCCCTGTTATTGGATTCAATTGAAAAGTACTTATACTTTTCTCAGACAGGAAGTGTCCGTTTTTGCTTTGTTCTACTCCTGGCCAAGCAAAGAAGTGATTTGCATGGCAACCTCATAACGACAGATTTTAAAACATTTGACTATCACTTTAGTTAGTCCATTCCTTTAGTCGCCTTTTACTTACAAGGAACTAAGTAATAAGAAGCTTCTGCTAATGTTTATCTCAATTAGCAATGTGTATAGAGAAGAATAATCTTTTGTATGAGGTTTTTTTGTAGAGCAGCTACTAGATTTTAGATTTTTACTTTCTCTATACGTGCGATGTACATAGTGTATAGAGAAGGTATTGTATGCACCCAAGAATTCGATACCGAGATTTCACCGGAAGTATGTTTTGGGTCCCCCTGAATCCAAGACAGAAACATTTTTGGAAAACGGTCCGTGTGTGTGCGTGAGTGTGTTTGTGTGTGTATCTGTGTGTGTGGACAGCATAGACCATTAAATTTCAAACTTGGTATTTAAAGATGCGACACGGAGATTTTCAAGAAAATTACATGGACGTTTATTCGAAAATTTTGATTTTCTCAAAAATGGCTGTAACGACTTTAATTTAAATATCATATTTTAAAGATATTTACCTGAAAATAAAATATATGTCTTGAATTTTCTGGAAATAGCCTGAAGACCTATTTTTGCCGACATTTTCTTAACTACTATACCGGAAGAGATAGACAAAAACTTACTACACAAAAACACACAATATATGTCCGTTACGTTTTGGTTGTGGAGGTAATCGTTTCCGAGATAATCCTTGTTATTGGTTTCAATTGTAAATTTCTCAGACAGGAAGTGTCCGTTTTTCTTTTATTCTACACCTGGCCAAACAAAGAAGTGATTTGCAATGACAATCGCATAACAACAGCTTTTAAAACATTTGACTATCTCTTTAGCATAGCGCATTCCTTTAGTTCCCTTTTATTTATAAGGAACTAAATAATAAGAGAATTCTGCTAATGTTTATCTCGTTTAGGATTGTGTAGAAAGAAGAAGAATCTTTTGTAAGAAGTTTGTAGAGCAGCTGGAGAAAGTCATGTAACACATCAGATTTTTTAAATCAGGTTATGGGGGAAATTCCAAATCATGGCAGAACGCAGGGAGTGAATAAGTGCAGCAGTAAAGTTGGATTCATAGCTTTAGGAGCCAGCGTTGGAAAGGACAAAGAGAATCCAATTGTGTGGGAGGATCTATAAGCGGTTTTAACTCTGAACCGCGACCCCAGAGACTGACTACCTTATTATAGCTAAGTATCTGTAGAGAGAAAGCATGCCCATGCCGTTGCGACGATATCAAGTTCGGCAACATTGACTCAAGCTCCAGGATTAAAGGGAGAACAAGAGAATAAAACGAGGCGAGTTGGTCAAATGTCGGAGGAAAGTGCTCCCCCACAAATACGTCAGGAGACGATATGCTTTAACTGTCATAGAGATAACAGTGACGTCACTGAAACAATTCGCTCATTCATTACTCACATGTTTGGGGAATCTTGTCGTAAATTTCCGGCAAGGGCAACTGTTGTCTCGGAAGTGAGTGCTTTCACTATAGGCATTAGATGTGGACACTGTCCAGGGTAATGTGGAGTTAAATGTATTAATTAGTATATTTGATAGGGTTTGTTTCTTCAGTCTAGTATGGAGAGAGTGGCGTTCAATAAGCCATTAGAAAATTTAAGAAATTATACTCCTAGCATCGAAAAAGATTTGTAATTAGTAACTGTCGTCTCTTTCTAAAAGGCAGTTAAAGTTTCAGCTATATCAATCGCTTGATTTCGTAGCTATGGGCGATTGATTGAACAATCTTGTGCATGGGAAAGACGAGTTTCGTGCGTTGATTAAACACTTCTATTTAAAAGACTCTTTTGGTGTTCAAGTGGATGAAGTTCATGGCACATCTGCTCCTGCGTTTGCAACAATTTGCAACTCGATAAATAAATTTAAACCTGCCCGTACATCCACAAATGATGAAATGAGGTCACGTAGAAGTGACTTCCACCAAAATACTTTAAAAAAATCCAGGATATGATTTTGTATGATTGACGAATCAAAGATCATAAAATAGTAGGGGCTACACGCATATCACATGGTACAATGTTCTCAATTTAGCACCAAACAGTAAGTCTGAGAAAGATCTCGGCAAGATGGGTTCCCTGTTTGCTCTCAATGGAGAATAAGTGCAATCCTGTGATAGATTCGGAAGCTGGTTTGGCACTTTTATGCCGCAATCCTGATGAGTTTCTGCGTAAATACATAACTGTGGACGAAACATAGATACACTACCATACTCCAGAGACAAAAGTACAATCGAATAGGTGGATTTTTAAAGGCGGAACTAGCTCCGAAGAAGGCAAAAGCGGTGAAATCTGCAGACAAGGTGATGGCCTCGGTTTTTTGGGGTACACGCGAAATCATGTACATTGATTAATTTCAGAAAGGAAGAACGTAAATGGAGAGTATTATACATTGTTATTGCACATGTTGAACGGAGAAATCAAGAAAAAGGTTCCTTTCCATCAAGACAATGTGGGGGTACACACCTGTGCCGTTTCGATGGCGAAAATTGTAGTATTAAGGTTCGAATTACTACAACGGCCACGGTATTCAGCACATTTGGCTCCTGGTGCCTTTTTTTTTTTACTTCCAAACTTGAAAAAAGTGGCTCGGCGAAAAACGATTCACATCTAACGAAGAGGTCATCTCCCAAACACGTGAATATTTTGAGGACCTTCCGAAATCCAAGTTTTGGAGGGCTTAAAGCAATTGTAGAAACGCTAGGAAAAGTGTATTGAGTTAAAAGGTGATTGTGTTGAAAAATAAGAAAAATACCAAAAATAATTTGTTTTCTATCTTTTTCTAAGGACTTTATTGAGCGCTCCTCGTACGTACAAATTGTATGTCCTGAGACAAGTTTTTATTATTCAGTTGCAGGTTCGTATACCGTATTATATGTTTGAAACCAATATGTGAAAACCTTCTTCCGGTTGGAACAGGCTTGGGGTAGAAGGGTAAAATGAATACAATTGAGTATTTACCCCCTCCAATAACCCCATCACCAAATGCCCAATGCCAATCTTTTTCGGCTCTGCTTGTTTACATTATACAGGGTGTATATAAATGAATACCATTATTTTGTCTATTTTAGGAATCAAATATATGGAACTAAATCCAGATCTAATATGAACGTTTGTTATGCATGATTTTATTCTTAATTTCACAGTGTTCGTTTTTGAAACACTTTTTTTCACATATACCGGATGGAAGGGAAATCATTACATTAATTTACACCAGCGACCATTTCCTACGGAGATAATTTAGTTGTTTTTTTTTCGAAAACAAGAGACAGAACAAGCTAGCAACGCTGCAAGTTGTGTGGATGTCACTAGCACTAGATCAGTACATAAACACGCCTCACTAGGACTTCCATTTTTTCTGAGCGAGTGTTCGCCAGTCAGAATGCCAGTTGGACTCGTTATCCTCCACCCTCCGTCGTGTTTGCAAGCGACCGACGTGTTTGCATCCAGAAGCCGGTTCAGATCCCTGACCGACCTCAACGCAACGTTGGCGAGTTACTTCACGCCTGAAAAAGCTGCTCGGAGTAATGCTTTAATTCTTTTAAGTGATTAATTATTTCGAAATCCTGTGTGATATCGCATAATTCCTAAGGAAACTAAGGTCAGAAATACGTTTCTCTATACATCTTAAAAGTAATAAACCATTATATTCTACATTCTTGTGGATATAGGCATTCAATTTGGAACAAAACTATTTATTTTTTCTAAATCGGCTGATCAAAGAACAAAATGCTATTATATTTTTTTGAATTGTAATGCTTCTATAAAGTACATAAGTTCCCTTCCATCCGGTATACGAGTGGTGCTAATAAGCGATCAGCAAAATTTCGGACGTTAGGATACTGATTTTGGGCGACCTTCCCTGACAATCTTATGGATATGCAGTCATTTTACTTTGTTATGTCATTATGTATTACAAGAAAGGTTGTTTGAAACGACCGACGGTTGTTGGAAGTAGATAACACAGGAAACGTAGCCAGATAGCCAACAGGTGCACCCTGATGGAAGGTGTTAAAACTGCTATTTAGGGGAAAGAACACATTGAAGCTGTTTTCCCCCACTTCTGGCCCGGAATTTCCCACACATTGAAGGGCGAAGTATGAAATAAATAGAAGTGTGGCACAAGCAATCACACAAGCCGTAGCTATTTTCGAAACCATCTGTATGGTTTAAAGATAACGTAATATGTAATATGGTTTAGAAATCGCTTTACTTTTGTAGTCTTTCTCTTTTATTGTTATAATTTTTATTGTTGTTGCACACGGGGTGATTAACACATAACTGAAACTCTTTTTAAAATTTAATATTCCAGTACTAGGAATTATCCATGAATGAATTACACCTTCGGATGTAATTAAAATTCGCGTTAGTGCCTTTATCTTCGTTACAATTTGTTCTCATAACGTAATTTTTATATAGCTATTATAGCGTATGGTAATATATTCTTTGTTCTACCCATTAATAACTTTTTTGTTAAAATGTATATATTATTCTGTGTCACTAGGCAAAGTCATTTAAGAGTCAGAGTAATAAATAAATATAAACAAGCTGTAGCCTTGATACACCTCAATGCATAACAAATACTTCACACCCCATTGTTCTGTAGACATTTGCGTATCGTTGGTTTCGTTAAATTCAGCTCTAAATTGGATATTATTGACCAGGAGTGTTCAGAAAATACACAAAAGGTGGAGAAAAACCCAACAAGACAATCACATGAGAAAACACAACAGAAAAGGAAACTCAATGGCGACATTAGCAACAGCTCACATGGCTCAAAAGAAGAATAAAAGCAAACCACGTCCGTCCAGAGCTTGAGGAAGTGTAATCAATATTTTTGTTGTACTTCTAGCACGTATATAAATTGTACTTTGTAGCAGAACACACATTGTATTCCGCTCAAAATTCGATACCGAGATTTCACCTGAAACACATGTTTTGTGGACTTCTGAATAAAAAATCTTATGTGTTCCATTCATATAACTTTCTCTACATCTCTGCAACAAATTGTAGTTAAAAAGCTTATGCTTCTATTTACTTCATGCTAATCTAGAAAAATTAGTAGAAATAGTCTTATTACTTTCTTCCTTGTAAGTAGAAAGGAAATAAGGGAGTAGCATAGGTTAAAGCGATAGTCAAAAGCTGGTTACTATGTGACTGAAGTTCCTTTGTTTGTATGGACATGAGTTGACAAATTCCTGTATGAGAAAAGTTAATATTTTCGACCCTGAAAACAAAAACTAGGAATATTTAAAAAACTATCAACCCCAAGAAAAAAATGTATACAACATAAATTGTGTGTTTTAATGTGCTCTACATTTTTTTGTGTGGTAAGTTTTTGTCTATCTCTTACGGTTTAGCAGTTATACAGAATTCCGGAAAATTCACTCAGAATAAAGTAGTCTTCAGAACCTATTTCCAGAAATTTCAAAATATACATTTTATTTGTCAGGTAAATATCTTTAATATACGTTATTTTAATCAAAATCGTTTGAGCCATTTTTTAGAAAATCAAAATTTTCGAAAAATCATGTAAAGGGTAGTTTGGGGTGTTCTTTTTTTCTCAAAATCTTCGTGTCACATTCCTGGAAGATTCTAAACTTAAATACCAAGTTTGGTATTTTACCGACTTTTCGTTTTTGAGTTATCATGTTCACAGACACACGGACACACGGACTCACGGACACACTGACAGACGGACACACTGACAGACGGACACACGGACACACACACGGACCTTTTTCTGAAAATACTTTTTTTAGTTAAAGGGAACCCTAAAACATATATTTCCGGTGAAATCTCGGTATCGAATTTTTTGGTGGAGTGCAATACTTTCTCTATACACTATGTACACAGTTCGCATAGAGAAAGTAAACGTCCACGTGTGTGTATGTTTACGTCTATAGAGCATGACTCAAAATCACAAGTTCGTTAAATACCATCTTGGTATTTAAATTTACTATCTTCCAAGGATGCGACACGAAAATGTTCAGAAAATTCCCCCACCTCAAACTACTCTTTTCAAAGAACATTTTTTTCCGAAAGTTCGATTTTCAAAAATAGGCTCTAAGGATTTTGATTAATATATTAAAGATTTTTACATTGCAAACAAAATCTATTTACTGACTTTTTTTTTTTTTTTTTTTTTTTTGGAATGACCCCTGATGTCCTCTTCATTCTGAATGACTTTGCACAATTGGTATACCATAGGAAATAAACAACAACTTATCACAAAAATGTAGAACTGTTAAACATATAATTTCTTACATATATGTACAACTTTTTTATAGAACTAACCATTTCAGAGATATTTACTATTATCTGTTTTAATTTTGAAATACTGTAACTTTTCTCAAACAGAAAATCCTCATTCTATTCATATGTTTTTTGTTTTACAACTGGTAATGACAACAGAATCGAACTTCAATGACCATCGCATAGCGATAGCTTTTAAAAGATTTGATTGTCGCTTTAGCCCAGTGTATTCCCTTATTTCCCTTCTACTTACAAGAAACTAAGTAATAAGAAAAGTTCAAGTAATGTTTATATTGATTAGCACTATGAATACAAAAGAATAATGTTTAGAGTAATAGTTTCATTGCAGAAGAGATAGAGAAGGTCATGTCAATAAATGTTATACAATTACATAATTTGCGAATGCATTTATCGTCCTACCATTATCAAAACCACAATCACTGTAATTTGTACGACAGACATACTTGGCTCTTGCAGCTCTGGGTGTATTCAGTTAATTTAAGATGGAATCGGATGGTTCGCTTTCCTTGGTCTCTGGAGACTCCAACTTGAAGTAGGGCTCTATTTCCACCATTGCGCAACCTCAAGTGTGGGAACTGCGGACCACAAGCTTTGCGGTTACTGACAGCCCGAATGTGCTCTCAACTACTGTTAAGTGATTTAACACGTTCTAATAGTCCATATAACGTGCCAGTCCATATAACGGCAAATTCCCAAGGACATTTAAGTAAATAGAAGGTGTTTCTAGCACCAAACAAAAGCCGTAGAAGGCGAACACAATCCATCATGAAGAGCTAGCTCATAGTTTCTGTATAAAGATTACCGCATTGCAGCAACCCAGATAATCTAACATGTTTTCATCTCTAACTCTACCGATTATCATTTTTTTCACATCTACTCCACAAGTTATTACACATGAGCTTCTGTTTTTAATTTGTATACCAATTTCTATGTGCCTTCATAGCAGGTAGAGAAGATATAGTATTCTACCCAAATTCTGTACCTTGATTTCACAGAAATAGATATTTTGAGAGCCACTGAATCAAAAAACGCAATCCAGCAAAAGTCTGTGTGTATTTACGTTTAGTATCTTCCAATGGTTTGGTTGGTAAGGGGTGAATTCGTTTGGTAGGTGAGTGGTGAATTAGGTAAAATTAAACAACTGCATATCCTCCCAAAATAAAAGAATTTGCTCAAAATTCAAACTTTAAAGAAAAAGACAATATTGTTTCTACTAATAATATTTTAGTTTTTTTTAATACTCACGGATTCCATTTTTTTCTGTTTTTTACAAAAATGAAAATTTTTGTACCACGAAGATTTTCAGGAACATCCCCATACCGTGAGGTACCCTTTACATGCAAAGCTTTTGAAAATTTTCGATTTTCTCAGAAATACCGTAGATAACACACGTGGTGTAGTGGATAATATGCTAGCCTTTAAAACTCAAGATTGCAGGTTCAAACCTGAATTTTTTCGGACGCAGAGATACTTAGCAGGAATTCCTTTCGAAGGGAAGCAACGTCAGAGTAATGTTTATTTGAACGTAAAAAAACAAAAAAACCTTGCATTGAAAGAAGAAGGTTCTTGGGTAAATTCCGCTATTTTACAAGTCCACAAGTCGTGAATTCGTCCTACAGTGCCACCTGTGGGCGAGGAGCTGATCCCTGGTCAATATGGCGCATAGCGGCGAAGTCACGAATTAGAAATTCAAATCACAGGACCATTGTAACAGTGCCCTATATGCGCCACTTAGTAGCTACAGGAAATTAGCTATAGATATTTACATGAAAAATAAAAGGTATAACCTCCGAAGTTCTTTTCATTCTGAATTGTACATTTACGGTAAACCGTAAGAGATGAAAAATCTTTATCTCGTTAAAATACAATTTATGTCTTGTTTACTTTTTTGTAATAGTTATTACTGAGTTATTCCTTGCTATTCGTTTCAATTTCAAAATAGTATACCTTTCTCAAACAGGAAGTTGTTTTGTTTTAGAGAACCAAATATCTATGATATAGCAGCAGTTTTTAAAAGGATTTGTTATTACTTTAGCTTAGGACATTTCCCTTATTTCTCTCCCAATTATAGGATAGTAAGAAATAGGAGTTTTGCTGCTAATGTTTATTTTAATTTAGGCATAGAGATGATTAAGATTTTTATAACCCCTTAAACCTGGCAGGTGATATAAAAAACTAATGAAATTCGTGAAAGATGTAAAAGAGTGCGGGTTCATGGAGGTTCTAGTTTCTGGACATTTTTTCTCAGGATAACGGAAAATCCCGGCAAAAGCCTTATTCGGGCACCTCACACTAATATAGATTCGAACTCGGGACCTCTTAAACGTAAAGCAGACACGCTACCGCCCTCCCCCCACTACACAGACAGACAAGAGTACGCTTTTGTAAGATAGAGACAAGAGTACGCTTTTGTAAGATAGTTTGTTGCAGGATAAGTAGAGAAAAACAGGTGAATAAGAGTCAAATTTTCTACCCATTCTATACTAATATTATAAAGAGAAAAGGTGTGTATATGTGCGCGTGTGATGTGTGTGGGTGTTTGTGTATGGTAATCTCCAAATATTTCGATTTTGATAGTTAATGCCTTTATATGAAAACTCAGTTAGCTCTAACATACATGGGACTATAAACCCTTTGAATTTAATTTCATACATTTCTAAAATATTAAAAAAACAAAAAAAGAAACATATCTACAAAGCTTTTGTGCTTGAATACGAACACACTGCATCATTAAAAACAAACTTACAAAGGACTTGAGAATGCGATGGAGTAGAACATTATTGTTTTTAGCCTAGTATTTCCTTATTTCCACGCATCTACCAGGAAGTATGTAGAAAATGATTTCTACAATGTTTATGTCAATATACGTGAAATAAAAATATGTTTGTAGGAATAGTTTACTACAGAATTAGTTGAGAATGTAGCACATCAGAAAAATAAATTAAACTACCTCCCTTATCCCCAGTGGAGCAAATAAATATGAATTGTCACACTTGCTTGAGATTCTATTCTCTCGTTTCATATATTTATTGCGTACACAAAATTATTCTCTAAAATACCTTAAATTTCTTACAACTTTTCTTTAAAAGTTCCAACTTACTTAGTGTCTCTGAAACTCCTAATGCCTCAAGAGATTCTGGTATTACTATAGCAGAAATTTATATATCATTTACCTAGTGATGGAGTTATTCTGAGTATATGAAACATCTTATAAAGAATGTATTTCCTATTTACTTTCTCTACGCGTAATATGTACCCAACTGTAATATTCCATCCCTTGCTAAACTGGGATACGGCCAACTCTAGGAGCGCTCGGTATGTTTTCATCATCGACTCTTGCAGCCCTCTTTTGCAACCTTCTTTACGATTCTGGCCACCACTTGGGCGTCAATATGACGCTAAGTTTTTTGTGATGGCAGCCGTAACTAGGTAAATTCTCGCGCCTGTGTCTGCTTCCGCTGGTATGGCTGATCTCATGATGGGATTGCTGATTTGGATGGTTTCAGTAGAGCGTAAGGTTTAGGTGTTGTCCGGTAAGGATACTTTCATCTCGTGACAAGAGCGACTTCTGCTGGACTTGTATATACGTTTACATCGTAACAACGTTGCTGATTTGGATGGTTTCAGTAGAGTATAAGGATTAGGTGTTATCCGGTAAGGATACCTGCATCTCGTGACAAGAGCGACAATTTCTGCCGGACTTGTATATACGTTTACATCGTATCAACGCTGCTGATTTGGATGGTTTCAATAGAGCATAAGGATTAGGTGTTATCCGGTAAGGATACCTTTATCTCATGACAAGAGCGACAACTTCTGCTGGACTTGTATATACGTTTACATCGTAACAACGTTGCTGATTTGGATGGTTTCAGTAGAGTATAAGGATTAGGTGTTATCCGGTAAGGATACTTTCATCTCGTGACAAGAGCGACAACTTCTGCTGGACTTGTATATACGTTTACATCGTAACAACGTTGCTGATTTGGATGGTTTCAGTAGAGTATAAGGATTAGGTGTTATCCGGTAAGGATACTTTCATCTCGTGACAAGAGCGACAACTTCTGCTGGACTTGTATATACGTTTACATCGTAACAACGTTGCTGATTTGGATGGTTTCAGTAGAGTATAAGGATTAGGTGTTATCCGGTAAGGATACTTTCATCTCGTGACAAGAGCGACAACTTCTGCTGGACTTGTATATACGTTTACATCGTAACAACGTTGCTGATTTGGATGGTTTCAGTAGAGTATAAGGATTAGGTGTTATCCGGTAAGGATACTTTCATCTCGTGACAAGAGCGACAACTTCTGCTGGACTTGTATATACGTTTACATCGTATCAACGCTGCTGATTTGGATGGTTTCAGTAGAGCATAAGGATTAGGTGTTATCCGGTAAGGATACCTGCATCAAGAGCGACAATTTCTGCCGGACTTGTATAGACGTTTACATCGTATCTACGTACGTTGCAGTGTGTACAATGTGTACCATTCGGGTACAATTTTGTTCGCAGGCTTTGTGCTGTTTTGTATTAACTGGAATCAAGCTTGGCATTCTCAAGAAATTCTGTTATCGCCCGGAGACACGATGAAGAGTGATGGAATTTCCAGCTATAGCTCCGGAAAGCCACAGTGGGCGATTTATACATAGATCTTGTTGTAAGGGTTTCTAACTGTCGGAATTATTGTTGCGTGTGATAGTTCGCTGTATTACTTTTGTATTTTTTTTTTTTTTTTTTTTTACAGTTTTAACGCCCGCTTTTACTACATGTGGCACCGCAGGTGATGTCCCCGCAGATGACGTGTGGAATGAAGATGGAGCACCGGTATAATGCGATGGCGGAGAACCCGGAGAAAACCGCCCCTACGCCGATTTGACCACTACAAATCTCACAAGCGGTCGCGTGAGAACTTAATAATGGATAACTGTAAGAGCTAATATCGAAAGTTTGTAGCTAATTCCTAATTTATATTTTTATTTTATTTTTGTAACAGCACGTAGCGCTGTGGATGTTACTTAAATTGCTTTTCTATTTTTATTTTCTCTACACGTACTATGTACATATTGTATACAGAAGGTACTGTAATGCATTCAAAATTTTGATATTGAGATTTCACCGGAAATATATGTTCGGGTCCCCCAGAATAAAAAAAAAAACTAGAAAAAGATTCGTGTGTGTACAGCTTTGCTCAAAAACGAAAAGACCGTTAAGGGTACGACACGAAGATTTTCCAACCCTAACTACCCTTCACATGGAATATTTTTCGAAAAATTTGATTTTCTCAAAAATGGCTGTAACGATTTTGATTAAAATATCTTACATTTCAGATATTTACATGTCAAATAATGTAAATATCTTAAATTATCTGGGAGTACCTCTAAAGATCTCTTTATTCTGAATAATTTTTAGGCATTTGCATAACTGCTAAACCATAAGAGATAGACAAAAAGTTGATTGTTTTTAGATACGTTTTGTTATTGATTTCAGCTCTAAAATACTTTATTATTTCATACGGGAATTTTGTCAACTCCTGTCCACACAAACAAAGGAATTTCAATCATATAGCAACCACCCTTTGACTATCAGTTCCTCCTATGGTACTTCCTTATTTCCCTTATATTTACAAGGAAGCAGGTAATAATACTACTTCTAATTTTTTTCTCGATTAGCATGAAGTAACATAAGCTTTTTAATTTGTTGCAGAGATGTAGGGAAAGGCATGTAAATGGAACACATTAGAATTTTTAATCTAAGTTGATGAAGATTATGAATGGTTACGGCTAGAAAGGGAATGAAAGAACGAATATATGTAGATAGGTTCTAATTAGAGTAAAGCGAGGTATAGTACTAAAATAGTTATTTCGAATTACCGAGAAATCTTTAGAGGAGTGAAAGTTGCCTCCTAGAAATTTGCTTTCAGATTCGAGGTAAAACTCCTCATAAACATCTGGTGTGTCGAGAGCACTAATTTTCTATTAGCACCACATTCAAGTAAAGCAACTCCTTTTCATAGCGCTGTAATTTGTGGTATGCTAAAGCTTGCACGAACTTAAGAATTAATAGGAGTTGAGGTTTCGAAGCAGTGTATTATTCTAATGAAAAGGAGTCTTAACAGAGACGAACGAAGGCCAAAACGCAGTACAATAGACCCCAAGTGTCTGAAGACGAATAGTAGAAAAGGAGAGGAAATTAGAGAGACATTTTGGCTGTAAGAAGAATAAAAGCAAAGTAAGACTCCTTCTCCATTTTCTGTGGAAATGAGAAAGGTAATTCGAAGCGAGTGATACATCCTTGAATCGTGAAATAGATTTATGTCCGTGCTAGAAAGTGCCTCCGTTCTTGTGGAAATTTACGAAAAGAAATGAATCATCCCGGTTTCCTTTGACGCCACTGCAGGGATAAAATGAAGAATTGCATGCCTTTTATCCTATTGAAATCAGTGAAACCACATTAGCTGTTCAAAATATTGTGACATCGGGGGGGGGGGGAGAAGAAGTCATAATCGTTTTCTCAATCAGCATCATCTAATTATTAATTTTATATTTAACAGACTATTCATTTATACTGCATGCTGCCCACGGGAAAAAACACACACACAAATGTGAATAAAAATATTTTTTGGGTTCAGAATATCTCAAAGCAAATATTTTCGTTGAATGAAGGTATCGATTTTTTTGGGCAGTGTACAATACCTTCTCCCTCTATTATACACAATGTATATGCGTGCTAGAGAACATAAAAATTCATCCCTCCAGCATTAATATACTATTAAAGAGAATTGTAGCATTTTTGCAAACAAGAAATGGATCTAATGGAGCAATTTTCCTAAAGAGGAAGCAAATAAATATTAGTATCTTGAGAATTAGTTTGAAAATATGCATGGAATTCAGTGGCATGTTAAATATTACAATTTCATTGCAAATTAGAATTTCAAATAAATGGGAGTAAATTGTTGGATTTTAGAAATTTCATAGTTAGCTATTCTTCAGATCACTCGTTTTATATAAGAAGTAACTATTGCATTTTGTACGTATTATTACAAATTGCTTTTTCTTTTATGTGAATAAAGAAGCACTGAAATATGTTAATTAAGATGCTCTTTTTATAATGTTTACTCCCGCTTTGGCTACATATGGCACCGCAGGCGACGACACTGATGTTGCATGGAACGAAGATGGAGCACCGGTGGAATGCGATGGCAGGGGAAAGAGGAGAACCCGCAGAAAACAACCCTGTGTCGCTTTATTCTCAACTAATTCCACATTCGGTCGCCTTGGTGAGCGCTCTAAGCTCTAAACACTCGGCCCCGGCGCGGCCAATTGATTAGCTTAGTGAGGCAAGTGGAATTCTAAATATGTTTAATTTTAGTGACAAGAGTTTTTGGTGTTAAACAGATTGAAGAAACTGAACTAGTACAAATAAATAAATAAATATATATATATATATTTGTGTTTATTTAGGACTAGTCAAATGAGATATACGTGTCCGTTTCACTGTACCGCTATACCACTGCATTCGTTTCTAATTCATCATCGTCATTCATCATTCATCAATACGCCATCCTCACGAGTTTACTCTTTTGTACTAGTTCAGTTTCTTCAAGTGTACTGTAATATAATGTTTTCAAAATAGTTTGTTAAAAAGGACTTCGTTGAATACAATAAACACGTTTGTACTAATCTAACATGACATATACCTGTGCTACTAATTTTATAATGATCAGGCATAGACATTTCTAAGAATTAACGCTAGTATGAAAGGAAATACAAGTTTAACTAGCACTAAACTTAGGCAGAACGTCGCAGGTAATAATTACTCCCAACACTCGAACAGTTTTTGGCATTTGCAGGTGGCAGTCATATCGATTTGTTACTTGGTCGTTATTGTTCTACACTCTTTGTAATGAGAACACTGGGTAAGAAAATCAACACTTTTTGTGTATTAAATGGAAATGGAAGGAATTGTGGAATTTTGTTTGCTGATTTCAAATCTGTTAACAGTTTTTTCCTACTGGGATCATATTTGTTTTAACACATACATTTCAATTCAATAAAATTAGACATTTTTAGTGCCTAAAAATTTACATTTTTTGTTTAGTGCCTAGAATATACGTTTCTGTGATTTTCTGTGGTATCTAGCTTGAGGATCATCCCTTTTGTGATCCAACAGTATTCTGCTAACATCCTTGTGCCATTTATCTATGCAATGGGTTTCCATCGTAGATATTTGATGAAAACATTCACTATGTTCATCACTTACATTGATGTGAGTACAAGAAATGGAGTTTTAGAGACATATTGCAGCAAGTTTCCTATAATTCTCAATAAGCTGACTAACAAGTGCTTCATAGTTATCAGCCTTATGATTTCCCAGAAAGTTTTTCACAACTCTTTAGAAAGATCTTCTCAGCCTCCTGCCTCAGCTTCATTCAAATTTTCTTCGAATGCAAGCTCATTCGTTAGTTCCCTTGTTTGTGGACCAATAAATATGCATTCTTTGATCTTGTCATCACTGATCCTAGAGAATTTCATTGAGGAACTCAACTTTTGCCAGTAAAATCCATCGCTTTGCCAAAATTCTTGATCTACCTCAGCTTGATGAGTTCTCTGACTTCACGAGTGGTTGATTAACTACATTTTTCACCCCAACAATGAGATTTTCTCTCTGTGCCCATTGTTTCTGAAGGTAGTAGTTCTTTCTGTCGCTGCTGCCCTGTATCCTAGTTGAGACCCAAGAAGCACCTTCAGATCACCACTATATGCCATCCATAGGTGTCACATTTTGTACTCTTCAGCAAAAGCTTCATGTTGTCATATGGTTCCTTCAAATGTGCAACAGAGATCAAAGGATATTAGTTGCAATAATGCAGAAGAACTGCTTTGAGACTAATCTAAGAATAATTATGAAGGCTCACAAAACAATAACAATTTGGGAAGTTCTTAATCACACTTGTTAACCAAGTTTATAACATGTCAAACATAGAAGATTTTTTTAGTTCACTGATATACGACTCTAGTTAAATATTTTTCTTACAGGAAGATATTATTTCAGTATAATAATGAAAATAACAGAAAACAATATTAGTGTCCAATAATAAACGATAATTTAGTTTAAAATAACAGAAACAAATCTTAGTATGCAATAATAAATAATTCAGCTTAAAATATATCACATGATGATAGTAATTGGAGCCCAATAGAGCAATTCTAACTTCATATTCAGAATCAGCAGATCAAAAAACACAAGAATTAGTGAAAATTTATCATTTAACAAAATCACTGTTTCTCAGTATAATTATTTCCATTTAGATAACTTGAAGACAACTGCTTAATAATTACCTAGTATTAGTATATATTTTGGGATAAAAAATAAGTTTCTGTTAGCTTCTTAGTTTGAAAGTGCCAAGATGACAGTTTTTAATTTAAAACAATAATATCCTTATTATGAGAATACATTGTTCCTTTTTAAATAATATAATTTGATAAAATAAAATCTTAATTACTTTTAATAATTATTAAGATTTTCAGTATAAATGTTAGCTAATATGAATAAATCTACTTGAAGGAAACAAAGTTTTAAGAGAAATTATATTCTGTATTACATTAATAATAACTTCCCTTAAAAGTAATGCGGGTGATATGACCTTTAAACGTGCCCAAGCGAGGATGAAACGACGCATCATTTCTGCATAAAATTTTCGTGAGTTTTGCTTCACGTAACGAAACGAACACACGACATTGGATCACCTTACAACTCAACAACAGATCGCAAATTCGATTTTACCTTCAAAGACTTTCTTGGAAGTCGGATTTGCAGTCGTTCAAGAGAACTCTTAACGGAAATAAGATTTTCTCTATAACGTCCAAGATTTGTTTGCCGTCTTCCAATTTCCGAAACTGGGCTAGAAAATTGAGTGGAGAACAAAAACGAAACAGTATCCGGTAAATATGTTTTATTCATATGAATACATTCTAACGATAAAGTGGAGTGTTACGTGCTATACCAGTTAAGAATTATTCTTAAGGCGTCCGATCAGGTTATCATATCTACACATGTTAGTTTATTTATGGCAAATGCTGAATATATTATAAATAAAACTATATTTTAATACCACACTTGAATATAATTTGGTGGAACAAGCTGTTTTGAAGTTATTATTAGCTATACAAATTCTTGGATATACAAAATCTAATTATAACAATAATTATAAATCTTAACGGAATAAGCAAAAAATAATTTTCACCATACAAAATCATTCCTGATGCTGATTTTAACCGTGTTTTTTAATAAAGCTACTACAGTGCTGCAAACTTAAGCATTTTATCAAATGTTGCATAACCTTGCAACAAAACTACTGTGGTTGTTTATGTTGCTGAACAACTCAAGCACATTCAAAAGCATATATCAAGTAAGATCGTTTAGTTTTGTAATTGCGGTAAATCAAAGAACATTTAATTTGTTTATAGTGTGATATAAGTAACACGTTATAGTAAATGATTAGATACAGCCTTCTGAATACCCACTGTTAGATAGCCTTTATAAGGATGTCCAAGAATTGTCAAAGCTTCACTGTTTTCTTGTCAAATTGCTTCCATTACTTATAAAGTCTTGAAAGCAAATAAGGACAAGCTCTAAATTATTAAAGGGTTCTATTTTGGCCAATGAAATGCAAGTATTTAGAGCTGAATCACAAAAATTATAGCATGGCTGAAGGCGAAAAGCAAATAGGAATCACTACCTGTCCAAGGGGTGTCATACGCCAGCTGATTAGATTATTATATTATTATTGTTCTTATTATTACTATGTAAGCTGGCTATTTAGGGCAACAAGGATCAAAATAAGATGAAGATAAGCTCATGAAGAAATTAGAGGCAGATTTCCAGAGCATACAATAATGAAAATTAATATGGGACAGTTAACTTATCAATTTCCAATTCATATTTATTCTGATTTTATACGCAAAAGAGCTGTAATTACGCAAAAAATACAATTCATTGAAAAGTATTTCATAACGCTAATAGTAAATAATAAATTATTATCAATGTGTTCTATACGGGTTCAGTTTGGCAAAAATACTGAAGCACCACATTCTGAAATGTCAAGCCTTCCAATGCTGTCAAATATTTTTCAATGTTTGACATTTTTTAAGCCCTTGAATGGAAAAAATAGTTTGATGAGGTACATAGGACTTTATCAGATCTTCCAGTCGGCCAATATTTCCTTTTTTGTAATCTATTTTCTAGAACGTTTTGAAAATACTACTTCCATTTTATTATATTTCTTCTATGTTATCATCGAATTCATTGAAAATATTTCTTATTTTATTCATTTTAATGCTTATTTGATGAACTTCATCTCTGTTATCTGTATACGTGAAATTTCTGTCTGTCTTTCTTTCTCTTCTTGTTTTTGTTTTGTTATTATCCTGGATTTTGAATCATATAAAAGAATAGTATTCGCAATAACTTTGTAGAATTTCATTTCTGTTTCCTTTCTTTTATTTTTTCCCCGAATTTTTAAAAACTGTTCCAAACAACCTTGAAATCTATATTTTTACTTTCTATGGCCGTACGCACAATGTACTTAGAGGGTAGAGAAGGTTTTTTTTTTGTTTTTTGTTTTTTTGGTAGTTTAACGTCCTTTAACCGGACGATGAATGACATCAGTAAAATAATGCTCAAATGATGTCGGGGTCCATGGAGCTTAAAGTTAGACGACATTCGTCTTCTGAGGATAAGGGAGCAACTTAGTGAGATTCGAACTCACGACCTTTTGAATGTGAAGCAGACACGCTACCACAACACTACCCAGGCGGGCTAGAGGTTTTGTTTTCCACTCAAAAATTCCATACAGAGATTTCACTGGAGGTTCCGTAGGACAGAAAAAAACTCAAACAGGTCAAGTCGGTTAGATACCAAACTTAGTATTTAAGTTCAGTATCTTCCAAGAATGCGACATGAAGATTTTCAAGAAAATACTTCTAACGCAAGCTACCCTATATATGGAATATTTTTCGAAAATTTTGATTTTCTCAAAAATGGCTCTAACGATTTTGTTTAAAACGTTATATTAAAGATTATATTATATTAAAATGTTCATATTATATTAAAGACATTCACATCAAAAATAAAATGTACATTTTGAATTTTCTGGGAATAGCCTCTGTAGAGCTTTTTATTCTGCTTGAGTTTTGGAGAATTTTGCATAACGGTTAAACCGTAAGAGATAGACAAAAACTTACTACTTAATACTGTATATTTCCTTAAAACACTTAGGTTATGTCATACACCTTTTTCTTGTAGAGAAGAACGTTTTCGAGGTACTCCTTGTTATTGGTTTCAATTAAACTAATTAACTTTTTGACATAGTGACCCGCTTTTATAAGATTGCCTATCCCTCTAGCCTAATATATTCCCTTATTTTTTTCTCAATGTCCTCGTCATATTTAAAACTAATATCAAATTGATAATTGAAGCGCGATACTAATAAATTGTGCTAGGCTGGTTACCCACTTAGCAAATGCGGTGAGCAGGTCACGCTCTCTGAAGGGGTTAAAGCGAAGGTCGCTCACGGTAGTTCACCACTGACTGGTTTTATCTTTAAATAGCCTCGTTGAGTTCTGCAACTCTTTTAATGCACAAAGGGATATCAGTACACGTCAAACACGGGGCAGTTGGACCACCTGGTAATATTTCCTAAGCAAATATTTTATGAACTTTCTACTTCTCAGAGACTTCAATTTTATTAAATACACGGTTTTAAGGGTGCGGCCGAACAATGTGACTGCCACCACTGAACAAACTTCTACTTCTGCTGGACCTCTCTAAACCTAAGACGAAAGTCCACATGTTCCTTTTATTCAACTAAAATTTACACAACTGGAAATGCTCCTCTAGTAACGGCTGTGGCATACATAGTTTAACTAGAACATCATTTTGTTTTTACGATAGTAGTAGTAGTAGTAGTTCCATGTAGGTGGCGTTGATGAAACTGCCTGTGATTGGGTGTAGGGGTCCCTCAGTAGTCCGGGTTGCTGAGGTTCTGTGGTTCTCATCAGAGTTTGGGCGACGGTTTAACATTGATGGAAGAACTTGATTTTTGAGCAGCTGTCAGACTTCCCAACTTTGTGAGTGGTATTTATTAAATGCGTAGTATTATATCAATTGCATCACAAACATGAGTGACGAGATTCTCTATAAAAAGTACTTGAATTGAAAATATTCTTAACATAACTGTATTCACATAACTGTAAATTTAACACATACACACGCTACAACAAAACAAACAAAAGCAACATCACGCATATCTGGTAACACGCATCCACAAACTCACACTCAAGTCTCAGAATGCTGTTCTTCATCTGTTTGAAGCTAAAATTACTCCCGATAATAATGTTTCTTAATATCCTCCAGCTTGACATAAATAACCAAAATATGCCTCCAGTTTTCCTGTTCCCCGCATAATAGGCAAATCCTCCTACCAGCATCGTCAAATATCTTACGAACTTTCTATCCTCCTAACCTAAGTCACACTATTTCCGTCCTCTGTTTCATACCCAGTTCAAAATCTTATAGTTTGTATTTCATTTTGTAGTTCACTGATACCGTTACTAGCGAACACTTAAAGAAAGCATTGTGATGTTAAATTCATGATTTACATTTCGGTCCTATGCTGTTGCTTTAACCTACAGATTTCTTGTATAGAACAGAAACTCCCATCCATGAGGGTTTTTTAACGTTGAATAACAAGGGAGCAGCTTACACTTGTAGTTTTATTTTAATAAGCCAACTTTCCTCCATCTTCAAAAACATTTTTGAAACTGACCTGTTTGCAAAATGATGTAACATACTGGTAAAGTTCAGAACTAAGGATATCACTAAGGATATTTTCCCTTCACGGTTACTTAACTAATTCGGTTAAAGTATATTGTAATATTAGGGATTTTCTGTAACCGCATTATCAAGTACAGGAACGTGAAGGAAACACTTATTACTATACAAAGTATTTATCTCCACATTAACAATTTATATATTGATTTATTGTGCTAGAATTCCCAATGATAATAGAAAAAATTACTTGTTACTTATGAAATAGAAACGTTTTCTCATTGTAATTTAATTTTGGGGATTTTTTCTTGATATTCAATCTCACAAAACTGAGTAAATAAATAAAATAGGCCTAACATTGGACTGTCATATAATTATTACCTAGGTTTATAATGTAGAGGTTATTCCTACACACTTTAGCTGTAGTTGCACTATATCTGCTCACTGGATGATTTAAAACGATAGTGCCAACGTTTATATGCTGTAGAGAACGAACCAATTAACCATTTTTCATAAGAGCCTATGTCTGAAAATTAGATTCGGCACTGGACCGGTTGTATTGATATTGTTTTAGTATCCTAATGAATATGCAACCCATTAATCATGACTGTAAAGAGGATGGACTAACTACGGTGATTTTGGATTAACGATTTCGTGTAACAGTGCTTTTGACAGCTGGTCTCTGGTGTGTGCCATTGTATCAAATACTCTGTAGTTAATAATAAAACAATAACAATAATAACTCAATCTCAATAGAGCAATGACCACCTAATAGGGGCTCGATATGTACCTCCCACATTTCAACTAAGAATGTGAAAAACCCTTATTATTTTGTTCAATGCTTAGTTTGTTTTAACCAGATTTGTGTTTAGATTTACACACATTTGTAAGCCTTGAGTTTCACTTGTTTTGACACTTGATACTTTTTACTTTCTCTACACGTACTATGTACATAGTGTATAGAGAAGATATGATACTGCACCCAAAATTTCGATTCCGAGATTTCACCGACACCCTCTGAAAAAAAAAACATATTTAGAAAAATTTCCGTGTGTGTGTGTCTATGGGCTCAAAAACGAAAAGTCTGTTAAATACCTAACTTGATATTCAGGTTCAGCATCTTCCAAGGATACGACACGAAGATTTTTACTACTAACTACTCTTTACAGGGAAATATATTAAAAATTTTTGATGTTTTCGAAAATTACTCTAACGATTTTGATTAAAATATCTTATGTTTAAGCTATTTACATGGCAAATAAAATGCATATCCTGAATTTTTGGGGAATAACCTCTATAGACCTCTTTATAATGGATAATAATTTTCTGAATTTTGCATACTACTTAGTAAACCGTAAGAGATAGACCAAAACTTACTAAACAAAAAATGTAGATCTCGATAAATAAAACTATTTAGGACATCATTTTTGCCTGAAGTTAGCAGTTTTCGAGATATTCCATGTTATTGGTTTCAGTTTTAACATACTTAAACTCAACAGCTAACAGCCACGCAAAGAAACGGATTTCAATCCCATAGCAATCACATTTTAAAACATTTGACTGTCGGTTTAGCCCATATTTTAAGATATTTTCATGACAAACGAAATGTATTTCATGGATTTTCTGAGAATAGCATCTGAAGAACTTATCATCCTGGATAACTTTTG
Organism: Hymenopus coronatus; assembly: GCA_030762935.1. Taxonomy (NCBI): domain Eukaryota; kingdom Metazoa; phylum Arthropoda; class Insecta; order Mantodea; family Hymenopodidae; genus Hymenopus; species Hymenopus coronatus. The sequence continues at coordinate 62,927,045 of CM060896.1, forward strand.
TATAACTCTTAAACCGTGAATGATAGACAACAACTTACTGTACAAAAAATGTGGATCTCATTAAAACACACAATATATCATATTTTTTCTGTAGAGTTGACCGTTTCCGAGATACTCCTTTTTATTGGTTTCAATTATGAACAATTTAAAACTTTTTGCAAGCGGGAAATCTACTCTCGTTTCATTTCCTTTGTTTCACACCCGAGAATGGCGTATGAAATTTCAATTGTTTCACGTAGCGATAACTTTTAAAACATTTGACTATCACTTTAGTCTAAGCAATCAAGTAGTAAACAATTTCTGCAAATGCTTTATTGATTAGCAGGTCGTAGAAAAAGAGTAATCTTTTATAAGGAAAGTTTGTTTGTGAATGGAACACTATCAGATTTTTTTGGTGAAAAAACGTGACAGGTTTACCCCTTTCCAGTATTGGACTATGAAAGGTTAAACACTGTAAACCTCATCTCCTAATATTTTAGTTTGTTTTCTGTTTTTTTCCCTGTATTACATTTAAGCGCGGTGAAGTGTCGGCAGACTTTATATGAAATATCCAATTATAATTGAAATTGCTTTATGGTTTTCATATATTTATTTAATATGGATTTGGTTTCGTTAGAAATGCTTGATGTTCAATATGCAAATACCAAAATTAAAACGTAAAATAAACAGTTTAATGAAACCACTGTATGATACGAAAATCCAGGCGTAAAACAGCTAGATCCAGAATAGCAGCACATGTTTTTTTTTTTTTTTTGTTTTTTTTGTTTTTTTTTTTTTGTATTTAGAATATGTACTATTCCTGCAAACGCTAAATACCACTCATTGCCTTAATTTACTGTGTGTGGGTTCTGATTCATGTAAAGTGAAATATAGTTAAATATATTCTTATATTGTAATTTATTTAGTTTTAAGCGTTTTCCCTTATGAGAGATTATCTTTTATTTCTTTCCTCCAAAACCCTGTGACCTTACAATCTTCTTCAATTAAAATCCATCCCTCCACTGCTCTGATTATTCCATCTCTCTAGGTGCTGCAAGGCCTCTGCGCTTTCCACCTTCCATGCGGTGATCATGAAAGCTATTTTCTGATCTTCTCCGGACATAACCATTACATTGAAATGGTCTCAGGCCTTTTCTATTGTTTTTTGTTCCTTTCTTCATGTTTCATTATTTCTCTTATTGCCTTTTGGGAGGGGTGAACTCTTGCAATCTAGTGAATCGAATACTCCTACCAGCACATCAATCTCTACCACGTTTTTTTTCTGTGTGTCAAAGCTCAAAGTTCTCTTCAATATGTGAGAATACTTTAAATATAGCTATTAAAATCATTTTCTATCTGCTACATATAGCAAATAGTGGAAGAATGTAATTCCAAAATTTGATACCAAGATTTCGACGGAAATACGTGTCTGAATATCTGAACACCATACTCAGTTAAATACCAAACGGCATATTTAAGTTCCAAGGACGCGAGGATTTCCAATAAACTATCCTGTCCCAAAATTATCCTTTACGTTGAACATTCTAAAACGTTTTATTTCTCAATGAGAACTCTAGCGATTTTGATTAAAATAGTATATGTTTAAGAAGTTTTCAAAATAAATGAAAACTCTATCTTGAATTTTTTGCAAAGAGTTTTCTTGATTCTGATGATTTTTTGTCACTGGTAAACCGTAAGAGATAACAATTCTTACTGCACGAAAAAGTAATCTCGTTAAAACACAAATTTATTTTTATTGCACCAGTTATGAGATCTTCCTTTGGTTTAAATAATGCCTAGTTTTATTTTCTCAAATGAGAAGTCTTCATATTTATTTCTCTTTTTTGTACTCCTGACAATGCATTGAGATCCGAATATTAAAGCAGTTAAGCTCTTAAAAGATTTGTCTATCGGTTCAGCCTGGTATACTTCCGTATTCCTTTTTAACCTACCAGGAAATAAGTGTTAAGACATTTCTGCTATAATTGTCTCGATTCGTATGAAGTAGATAAGCAGCTATTGTAAGCATAGATTGTTGCAAAATATATAGAGAAAATCAAATGCATGTAACATATAAGATATTTTGTGCTTTGAAGGATTTATCAGGTCCAGAAAACTCCATTTAATGTTGGAATAACTCCTCTTGCCTAGCATGGACAGTTTTTAACATCTTGTCAATTACTAATAAGCCCGCCTGGGTACTGTGGTGGTAGTGTGTCTGCCTCGCATTTGAAAGATGCTCAGTTCGAATCCTGATTAGGGTGAGTTACCCGGATAAGATTTTTTTTCGGGGGTTTTTCCTTATCCTGAGAAGACGAACGTCAAGTAACTTTATGTTCCATGGACCCCGAGATCATTTAAGCATCATTTCACTAATTTAATTAATCGTCCGATATGACCAACCGGGCTAAAGGACGTTAAAGTAAAAAACAAATACTAGTACTATATCTACGTAATGTTGTTGAAAGAGAAGATATACTAACATAATACTGTTATTCAGATATGTGTATTTAATCATGGTTTAACATTTTCACATTAAAGGATACATTTAAATATTTATATGATACATATTTGTTGATGAGGGGTGAATTGAGTAATATTAAAGAAAGGCATTTCCTCCTAAAAAAAAAGCGACCAAAATTCAATGTTTAAAAAACAAGGTTGTATAATAAAAACGTTTAGTATATTTTATACTCTTAGATTCCATATGTTCCAATAATAGAAAAAAATCCAAATTATCGTCAAAATTGGAGGTCCCATGTACTCAGAATGCCTGCATCAAGAATTCCACGTAAAACATTTCATTACAAATCACAATTTTTTTTGGGTAGTGTTTAACTCCCGCTTTAACTACTTATGGCACCGCAGGCGGTGACACTGATGATATATGAATGAAGATGGAGCACCGATGGAATGCGATGGCGGGGGAAACCGGAGAACCCGGATAAAACCCGCCCCAGCGCCGCTTTGTCCACCACAAATCTCATATGCAGTCGCGATCGAACCGGGCCGTCTAGGTGATTACAGACCACAAGGGAAAAGATTTTGGGACGTCCGAAGAAGAACAAAAATGGCGATTTATTTATGGACGCTCTTTAACTGCTGTGGTTCTCAGCGTCCCATTCTATACGCCCGAAAAAATCCATCGTCATCCGCCGGGTTTGAACCTGTGACCTTGGGTATATGAAGTCAGCATGGTAACCATTACACCACGGAGGGCGATGTCCGATGAAGAGATAGGCCACCAGGCCTAATACTTGGCAGGTAGATGATATTCTATTTGTAATAACCATTAATAATGTCTGTATTGGTTAATTTTTTAAAATATACACGTGTATTGTTTTACGGTCACTTGATGGGGGCAGTCTATTGGCATTAAGATATCTTACGGATTCTTCATTTTTGGATATTACTTTTACTACGTTGTAACCCAAGGAAAAAGAACAACAATAAATATAATAATATCGTGTGAGGGACTACAACAAATACGCTAATCTCTTTATGATCACGTTAATTACTCAGCTATCAATGGCTGTCGTCGTCGAATTATGCGATACAAATTAGTTCCTTATTTATCATTATCATTTATTTCAGTGCATTTCAAGAGAACTGTCAAATATACGCTCACATAATTAGACGAAAAAAACATTCTACATCTCTGTAAAAAGTATTATTAATAAGCTTATTTTTCCATCTGCTCCATGCTAATCGAGATAAACATTAGTGGAGATGGTTCTATTACTTAGTTATTACCAGTAGAACGGAAATAAGGGAATACATTAGGCCAAACCAACAGTCATATGCTTCAAAATATGGTTGCTATGGGATTGAAACTCATTTCTTTGCGTTGCCAGGAGTTGACAAGTAAGACTATGAGAAAAGTTTAAAACTGAAACCTATATTAAGGATATCTTGAAACGGTCAACTCCACGAATATAATAAATATGACATAAATTGTGTGTTTATCTACATTTTATGTGTAGTAAGTTTTTCTCTATCTCTTATGGTTTACCAGTTATTCAAAAATCAGAAAATCAGAAAAATTCATAGATATGCATATTTCTTTTATTGTGAAAATTATCTTAAACATGTGGTTTCAATCTTTATACTACATGTTTGAAAGATACTGAGCTTGAAATACCAAGTTTGGTATTTAACGGACTTGTCGTTGTTGTGCTATGTTGCTCCCCCCACAAGCACACTCACATACGCATTTCTCTAAAAATTATGTTTTGAATTTTGAAGACATCTTTATTCTGGAGGAATTTTGAGGCGTTTGCCTAGCTAGTAAACCGTAGGAGATAGACAAAAATGTATCTACCTAATAAAAATGTAGAATGCATTAAAACACAAATTTATGTTTTATAGATACATTTTTTCCATAAAGTTGACCGTTTTTGAGATATTCCTTGTTATTTGTTGCAGTTTTAAAACACGTACTTATACTTTTCTCATACGGGAGTTTGTCAACTCCTGGCCCTATAAACAAAGGAACTTGAATCACATAACAACCAGCTTTTAAAAGATTCGATTATCGCTTTAGCCTATGGAACTCCATTATTTCCCTTCTACTTACAAGGCAGCAAGTAATAAGGCCATTTCTGGAATTTTTTTCTCGATTAGTTTAAAGTATATAAAGTAAGCGTTTTAACAATAATGTGTATCAGGGATGTAGTAAAAGTCATGTGAATGGAACACATCTACATTTTTGGGAGGTGTTTGAAGTGTAAACTATTTGGCCATCAGGAAAGAGAAGAACTTTAATGATATTAGATTGGATATAAGAAGATATGTTTAAATTGTAGTCTTTAAGGAACTTTACTACTGCGTGGTAAACTGGTTTTTGGCAAGGCTATAATATAGTACTGATCCTGGTGGGAAAAGGGACGGAAAGTTTATGAAGGGAGCGGAACAGAGGAGAACGTTGGAAAGTGCAACGGGAACAACGGAAAACAGTATGATTCAGGTCGGCGTTTTCCCCCATGGGTTTGAACTTGAAATAGCCCCGTTGAACTCTGCAACTCTTTTAACGCATGAAAGGATATCTACACACGTAAAATACGGGGCAGTTGGGCCACTGCTTCGTTCACATAAAAAATAGATATTGGAGATCAGAGAAACCCAATTTTACCCACGAGATTCCTTTGCATGACCTAAGCGGCCCGGATTCGATCTCAAGCGAACGTGAGATTTGTGGTGGACAAAGCGGCGCAGGAGCGGATTAATTCCGGTTTCCCCCGATATTGCATTCCACCAGTGTTCCATCTTCATTCCATGTATCATCAGTGTCATCGCCTGCGGTGCCACAAGTAAAATCGGGCGTTAAAAAACGAGGATGCTCGCGCACAGTAAATATTGAGTAATAGGGGCTATATTATTTTAACAAACAATAAATGTGGACATAGGAACTGTCATCGTTGTTAGCATCTTATCGACATAGAACCTCAGTCTGGATTTTTCCAACAGACTCCCTACCGCACATCCGCAAATTAGTCGTTGAATTATATCAGTCGTTAAATTAAATACGCTGAGACCGCGACAACGTATTGGTGGTCAGCAAACCCACCGTTTCAGGGTTTTAAGAGGTACAGTGTAGTCATTAGCTTATTTCACAAGAGTATAAAATAATTTTTACAGGTAACAGTGGAAAACAATTTACTGTAACGCGCAACAACTACTAGGTATAACGAACACAGCGACATTAAATTACAATAAGTAGTTTATGGCTAGCATTGCTATTAATAGACAGTGGCATTATTCTCAGCGTTTAAGGGAAAAATCGACGGTAAACCTAACTGGGTATACCGATACAGATAATTAAACCGACAGTTTTTTTTTTAACTTTCTATTGCGCATATATACCATGTACATAGTAGATGGAGAAGGTTTATGTTCTACCCAAAAATTCAATACCAAAATTTTACCAGAAATATATGTTTTTGACACCCCAGAATAAAAATTAGAAAAATATCAGTGGGTGCACGTGTCTGTGGACAGCATAACTCAAAAACAAATGTCTGTCAAATACCAAGCTTGGTATTTAAGTTTAGTATCTCTTAAGACCGCAACACAAAATTGTTCTAACGATTTTGATTAAAGTATGGAGATGTTTACATCACAAACAAAATGCTTAGCTTGAATTTCCTGGGAATAATCTCTGAAGTCCTCTTCATTCTGATTACCTTTTGCGTAACTGATGAACCGTAGAAGATAGATGAAAGCTTTCTACATAAAAAATGCAGATCTCGTCAAAATGAACAATTTGTGTCCCTTACGTATTTGTTGTGGAGTTAACTGTTTCCAAGATATTCGTTGTTATCGGTTTCAATTTTAAATTGCTTACCTATATTTTTCTTAGACGGGAAATCATCCGTGTTTTGTTTTATCTCTAGCCATACAAAGAAGCTAATTTCAATGACAATCGCTTAGCGACAGCTTTTTAAAGATTTATTATCTCATTAGCTTAGGTGTTCCCTTAGTTCCCTTCTAGTTATAAGGAACTAAATAATATGCTTATGCTTATTCGACTACCATGGAGCAGAAACAAGAATAATCTTTGTAAAATGTTTTTTGTACAACAGCTAGAGAAAATCATGTGAATGGAATACATTAGTGGTTGTACGTCTATCGAAATTGCAATGATTTAAATACTACAGTAAAAAATGTATAAAGAGCAGACTATCAGAATAACCAATAAAGCGTTCCCCACATCTTGCGGTAGAGTACCTGCATCATAGGAAGCATTTTCAAGGCAGTATTTGATATGACAGCATCACTATATACATTTCGGCCAAGGCGAGTATAGTCCTGTACTGGGGAGTGCCACTTGTTTAGGTAATGACTTCCCCTACAGTCCAGTTGGGAAAGCGCGAGCGATAGTTCATAATGTGTGAAAATCGTATATATATTGGCATTATTCCGTGATATCTCCCTCGCTTGCCGTCATGGTCTCCAATCCAGTGGTCGTTTCTTCTCCCGATTCAGCATTGCTGGCGAATCCTGGATTGATTTTTATCCTTTCCATTTCTTCTTTTCATTAGTACATATCTATTACAACGTGTTTCGGGAATATTTTCACTTTCCGAACCTATGTTTTGCATTTATTTGCATTTATAGCATTAACAATATTTTCCTTAGCGTTTATTTTACACACCCAAAGAAATTAATTCCCTTCCTGCAAAACGGCAATAATTTTCGCAGTGTAGGGATTTCTTTTTAACGTCGTAATACTCCTAATATTTTCTTGTAATGACACACTCGCCCATATCATCCAAAACGATTATGTTGCAAGAGGTTTGGCAATCTTTGGAATGATGTAATTGTTGCTTGTGCCACCTTCTTCAAGCCGACCCTCCTTTCTGATCTTGCATATTGTTATTTTATTCTAACGGGTAGAAGCGGCAACAATTTCAGAAGCATTTGTAATAGGCAGTTCCTGAACTCCTTCTTCTCTTCGCCACAAAACTTAAGAATATTATGTCCATCACTGTCACTAAACAATACGCGGTGTGCTAATGAAGTAAACCAGACTGTACAACATTTCATGACGCATGCGTGAAGCCTCATTGCTTCATTACGTTAGTTTGGCTGCTCTCCGCTACCAGAGTAGGACTGCACTCGCCTTGGCCGGCTTATTAGTATATTTTCATCACAAGTGTGTTCAGAATGCAGTCCTGGACTAAATTGTGGTGGCGAATTTTATGCTAGGATCACTTAGTGTAAACAGTAATATAATTTTTACACGTTCTCATTAGTAGGGCAGTGACGTTTTAGTCGTTGCGTTTGTGGAGAGGCGCCCGGTAGTCGACTGTTTACAACGAAAGGGTTACCTGTATATCGCCACACGGAGTTCACGTAGACAAAAGAAAGGTTACAAATTTCCGCAACGTACAGAAGTATATATTGCAATCTGGGGAACATGTTTGATAGTAACTCTGCAACTGCAATAAACAGCCCAAACCCTTTTATGTGACCCTGGTATTAAACATCAGTTGACATACATTATCTAGAATTTTGGATCTCTTCCTTCTGCAATTCAAGCTTTAGAACTGGTAAACAAACGACCTTGATGATAGAGAGAGAGAGAGAGAGAGAGAGAGAGAGAGAGAGAAAAAAAAATAACTGCGACACTACAAAATCTTTTACAGAAAAATAATGCATATCATACACTCTATAACACTGCTGATGTAATTGCAAACAAACAAAAAATTTAGGACACCCAGATGTAGACAGAAAGTGTGTTACACATTCACGTGTAGTTTCACCTTAGCGCGGTAGAAGCGCGACTGCTTGTCAAGCGGGAGACCTGGGTTAGATTTCCGGTACCGGCGTGGGGAATTTTCTTCAGTGTACACTCAGCCCTCGTGAGGTCCCTGGGGGGCCAATTGAGGAGTTACTTGATTGGTAAGATCGAGAAGACCGTATCAACCGGCCAGGAGGGACTTGAGGCGCTGATCACCTCTCATCCTGCAGTACTGCACCTCATTGTGGTCGAGATGTGGATGTAGTGGCCGGGAGGTAGGCCGAGGTTCCATCAGTATTATCGAGCCAAGGGCTCACGTTTACCTATGGTTTCAACAGATGTGGAATGCAATTTTTCTGCCTATAAGCTAATCATTCTCGATCGAAAACCTGACAATATGGGCTGCAATTCCCTGTTACAAATAGACATAAAAGTTAATCCATGTACACTTTGTGAATTAACGTTGACATTAATTATTTATTAAAGGAGTTTCAGTTATAGCAACACCCAGTATTGCAGAAATACTGTAAATGTTCACGAGACATGCGTATTTCTTCTTATATAATCATTTGGACACTATCGCACGGTGTCAGTGCCTTTCTTAATCAATACACCCTGACCCGTCCTATTCCATACGCTTTCCACACATTGCATTTCCGATGTTACATTGTGTATAGAAACGGTATTGTAATGCATCCAAAATTAGATACCGAGATGTCACTGGAAATACATGTTTTGAAACCCGCTGCATCCAAAAAAAGCATTTTTAGAAACATGTCCGTATGTGTCTGTGTGTCCGTTAAATACCAAACTCTGTATTTAAGTTTGGTATATTCCAAGGATGCAACATGAAGATATTAGAGAAAATCCCCCCACCCCAAACTACCCTTTATATGGAACATTTTTCCAACATTTTTATTTTCTCAAAAATGGTCCTAACTATTTTATTAAAATACCGTGTGTTTAGGACAGTTTTATGACAATTAATATCTTAAATTTTCTGGGAATAGCCTCTGAAGACCTCTTCATTCTGGATGACTTTTGTATAACTGGCAAACCGTAAGAGATATACAAAATTTTTCTGCACAAAAATGTGGATCTCAGTTAAACACATAATTTATGTCATATACATTTTTATTGTAGAGTTAACCGTTTTCGAGAAATTCCGGATTATTGGAGCTTTTTTTTCAATGTTAGCCGCTTAAACGTATCTCAAAAGGTAAGATATATTTCTTCTAGTTTCTCGTTTGTTTACTCCCAGCAAGCAAAGAGATTGGCATTTCAATTGTTTCACATAGCGACTGACATTTAAAGAACGAGACTATCGCTTTAGCCTGTGCATTTCTAATTTTCCTTATGCTTATAAGAAAGATAGTAATAGTAATAAGAATAATTCTACTTATGTTTATCTTGATTAGTATGATGTAGTTGACATATTAATGTTTTGAATAAAAGGTTTGTTTACCGAACAGCTAGAGGACAGCATGTGAATGCAACACATTAGATTTTTTCCCTTCTACTTACAAGCAACCAAATAATAAGGATAATTTCTGCTTGATTAATTTCTTGATTAGCATGAAGTAGATAGAACAATAAGATTCTTAACAATAATTTGTTACAGAGATGTAGAGAAAGTAGTGTGAATGGAACCAACCAGATTTTATATTCTTGCATTTCTAAAGAAGCATTAAAATAACAATAATAATATTTATTTTGCATAGGTGTTTATAGATTTCTGGCAAATATACATCTTTTAATCTTATTTTAAATATAACTGCATATTTTGGCATTTTTCGCATTTTCACAGTTTTCGTACAAACTTGAAATTTAAATTTAAGCAAGAAATGGGTTTGTGGTCCCGATGAAATACTGGCACATATAAATTCATAGTATTGTAATTTTAAAAAGGTTTGCAATTTTGCACTTCAGGTAGTCTGCTTAACAGAAGATAGAAACCATTTCTAATACTGTTAACTTAGAAATTACTTTTCAGCCAGATACCTAATGCTAATGATCTGTCGCAACTCTTTCGTCTACCTTGGATTCGGTCTGAATTAGTGCCAGTGAAATACTTTAAAAATAAACGTGTACATACCTCCTTGATTTTCGGTGATGTGCCGGCTAAGCTCATCGATATTAGAACACACTAAATCGACTCTCACTGAAGGGAGGAAGAATGACTGGGTATGTCACACTGGGTAGACTCACAAAAATAAGAACTTCACCTAGATTCCTCAGAATTGATGCTGTTTATTCATAGACACTTATTATTATGATTATTATTATTATTATTAGACACTAAACCGCCGAGCGACTCCAGGCATATTTCTTATAGATATAGTAATATATGCTTATAACTGGTGTTATTTCTTCTGCCTACAACATTTCTCATTACCTCGGTCGTAAATAGTTATCGCTTACTTCACTATTACCGATATAAAACTTACACATAAACTAATGCGGTAACTGCACTGTTTCGCGTAAGAATATCACATAATCACGAACCAAAACAGAACTTACATACGGCAGCCCCGTACATACAGCCGCTTTTCTCGTGTGCCCTCTGCTTTTATAGCCAAAATATCTAAGCTTTGGGCTCATTTTTGATTGGATACTAAGTAGCGTGAAAATATATTTATCACGTGGTTAGTTTTGGTAGTTCATTGTATTTTACTCACGTGACCGCTCTTTATAATGAAAGAGTCCCGAACTACGAACTTTTTGGAAAAAAAAAACTGTGTCCGAGAAACTCCCTTTAATGCACCAGAACCTTGCTTTTACAAAAGCATTTGTATTTCTGGATGGACAAAAGAAGTAACCTTGGTATATACATTCTTACCCTCGTGTTTTGTTCTATGATCTGCCAAGTCTTAGCTACTATAGCAAATATCTTTCCTTTACTAAACCTCTGCAAATTAATAATTAAAATAATGACATTCAAAACGTGATAATATACTGTTGCAGATCCCAGAGTAAATTGCTCGTTTATATGAATTACAGTGGAGCCAAAATCTGGGTACACTGCTATTTTAACATTATTAATTTCTATTACAGTTGTTGTGGTACAGATTCACAAAATAAAAGCTGAAAATTTGAAGAGAACTATTGCTGTGTATTGTGAAGTGAACTATGTAAAAAGTTAAAAGCATTTACATTATTAAATATAAGCAATTTTTGCTTACATATTTAATTAGTTTCCCAATTAACATTTTTTATTCCCATTTATTCCTCTAAATTATTTTAGTGCCTATTTAAAATTTTAATCGCAGTCCCATAAAGTATTGTTTAATGTAGGTATATCTTCAACATTTTTATAATTTATAAAATACTTGTAAATAGCTGAAATGAACCACAACATAAATCCACTTAATTAAAATGACTATTTCACCAAACATTTCAAGGTCAAAGTAAATTGTAATATATTAGTGTACCTATATTTAAATGCATATTTTAAATGTGTTTAGTATTGCATGCATATGTTGACCACTTTTGGTGCATATAAATTCAGTCTAGTAAAAGGACCTCTCTGGTGAATTTGGTTATGATATTCACTTGAAGACAAATGAAATATGTGTATGTAAGTATTTATTCTCTGCAATTGGGTACTGCCCGATGGCAGAATTAAATGTACAAAATTGACTTACAATAATAATGCTAATTATGTTCAGAAAATGTAAAATATTAATTAACTTACCATTGTAAATAAATTGTTACGATACTCAACATCGTGGATAATTGGCCTCACGTGCCAATAAAAGTAATGGCGTTTTCCCTGTAGCAATGCGTAAAATCGGATTCCAATTTGCCGTCGCTTAAAGGGAAATTAAATATAATTAAGATCTGAAATTATAATAACCATGTGCTAATAAAAGCCTACATCACAGTCCCTAATACCGGCTCACTTGTCTCCAATAAAGGGAATGCCTGCAAGTGGCTATCGTACGTGGCGATGATGACTGAGGTTCAAGGAAGCTCAACTACTGGGGTTATCAGCGCCCTTAGAAAACTAAACGGGCCATAAAATGAGAACTAAAATGGATTTAAAATGGTAAAATGTGTGCTAAAATTAGACGGAAAAAACTACAAAAACTAAATTGCACTTAAACTAAAATCCATAAAAGCAGGTAAAACAATGGAGTGTAAAAATGGATAAAAACAGGTAAAACTAAATGTTTTGTAAGCTTAAAAAATAACTGGATCCTAAAGGTAAAAATAATTGTGGATACAATTCAACCTGTCAACAATCTGTCAACCGCAGCGTGGTTATTGCTAAGGACCTCCGCTAAGGAGGCCGGCAGCTGGAGAGTGGTGCGAAAAGATACAAGAGCAATCGTGCTTGTTGGTTCACCACTGCAGGTAATAAATGAAACACACAGAAAGGGAAGCTAGTTTCTGATCTATGAACACAGGAAGACGCTCTCACTTATGTCAGCCGCTTTATTATTTATTTCTTGTAACTTAAATTTTGCATTCAATGGTAGATCATCTTAATCTTTAAAACATTCACTTCTTTTGTCATAACCATCAAGATTATTCGTTTTGTTTTAATTACTATGCAAAGGAATACAATTGATAACCATTATTAAATATTTCAAAGGTCTTTATCGCTTTGTATTAATTATGCCATCGTACTTTTGCTAAAAGTGTGAATTCAATAAAACCTTTTTCGTGCCTACTTTGTCCATTCCGGCCCTAATAATGAAACGTCGTGTAGATACTAATATCACAGGAAGCTAAGGTATGATTCTACTGACTCCACAGAATCATAAAACATCAGAAAAGAGTTAATAATGGACGAATGTAGGTCACGTGAACCACAACTTACCGTTGTTACAGGCCGTAGCATGGTACTTCATCGTCTCAGTGTGGCCAGGGATGTTGTCGGAGCGCCATAAAACACGTACTATCTGGCAGTATGCCACCGACATGAAGATTAGAGGAAAAGTATACAGGAACATGGTCTTGATGACGTGGAAGGCCGTCTCTGAGCTAATGGACCACGTGGGCACACACTGGGTCAGAAGATGAGTTTCCACCTTCAGCATCTTCCGCTCAGTCTCAAGGACTATTAGCTCGGGGATATCTGCAACAACAACAAAAACAAATGACATTAAAGTTTTTGCACCATTAGGAACTCTAAACTATAACATCAAATTCCACTCCTCCTTCCCCTTTCTTTGGTTTTTTCTTTCTTTATTTCTCTGTTTACACTCCACATAAGTAGTATTTATTACCCATAGCTTTCAAGTCAGCTCCTGGTGCCAGAGCCTGCTCATAGGCTCTAGATTTTATGCTAGGATGGGTGATCAGCCCCATGCCTGGTATGGAACTCAGAATGCGGATGATGGCGAAATGGTTGAAAGAAAATAATTATAGAGCAATTGGCGGAACGGAATTGGACGAAAAACCAGAGAATTCGGAAAAAAAAGCACTCAGACGTCGATTCTTCAGCCACAAATCCCACATGCGGTCCTCTGGGGTCGAACCCGGACTGCCTAGGTGTAAGGCCACCGGTCTAACCACTAGGCCAGCGAGCCGCTTGCTTACATTACATACATGATATATGATAAGCCTTGTCCGCACAGGATGCTCCTCTAGCACATTTACGGGAAACTTTGAAATTGCTACTCATCTTTCGGAGGTTCTGGCGGATGATACTGGAGCGGTTTTAACATTTTCAACCCAAAGGTTTATTTTTACAAAGAAGATCTAGTTTTACTTTGCTATTTGTTTATCCTGACAGTAGGCTTTTAACCTTTTATCTCAGGTTACTTCTGCAATGCGGATTTACTTTTAGTTCTACATTTTACTTTCTCTAGCATGTATGTACATATTAGATGGAGCAGGTGTTTCATCTCACCCAAAAATTTGATACCAAGATTTCTCTGGAAACACATGGTATTTAAGTATCTCCCAAGGATGTAATATAAATATTTTCAGCAATATCCCCCACCCACAACTAACCTTTACAAGGAGCATTTTTCAAAGATTTTGGTCCTCTCAAAATGGCAGTAACGATTTTGATTACAATATCAGACATTTTAGACAAACGTAATGTATGACCTGAATTTTCTGGTAATAGCCTCTGAAGACCTCTACATTCTGAATGATCTTTGTATAAATTTTGTAAAATAGGTAAACTACCAACACAAAATCGTAGATCTCGTTTAAACACACAATTTATGTAGGTACTATACATTTTTTTGTAGAGTTAACCGAGATATTATGTGTTATTGGTTTCAATTTTAACCTACTTAAACTTTTCTCTAAAAGATAAACATAAAAACAAAAGTCAAATTCCTATTTGATGAATCTTTTTATTGTTTCAGAAGTATTTTTCAGAGGAGGTTATCTTTCTGTTCGTGTCTCTTTTGTTTACTAAAGACAAGCATGGTGAACGGAATTTCAGTTGTTTCACACAGCGATCCCTTTTAAAGGATTTGACTATCGGTTTAGTCTATTACATCCCCTTATTGTTCTTCTATTAACAAAAATGCAAGTAATAATTCTGCTAACGTTTATCTAGAATAGTGTGATGTTGAAAACAGAATGATCTGTTATAAGGAAATTTGTTTGTGAACAGCTGGAGATAGTCATGTGAATATCTGTAATCATCAAATATTTAACGCTTTTGCTGTTTTGCTATTTTGCTTTTAGTAATAAACTATTATTTTATTTATGAGTTATTTTATATTATATTTATGTCTTTGATTCTGCAGCGAATGGTTTTTCAAGACGTTAATAACCTAGTAGTTGAGCGCCTCCAATCTTCATCATGTTCAGTGGGAAAGTATATCTGCCCATTTTTGGGTGGTAGTGGTCGCACAAAGCCCCATTCATAATGAATCATAAACCCAACGTAAACGCAGTATATCCACAAGAATTTGCACCCATGTTATTTAGTAGATGTAATTCACATTGAGTCCAGCAACACGCTACAAGAACTTGCAAACTCCAAACTTGCTTTGCATGCAAAGAGATACAATTCTGCATCACCTTCTCCACGTATTACCAGCTTCTGAAGAACACACGGATGCATTTAGAGATTTTACGCCACATATTGTGCATATATGGTGCACTTCTCTAGGCCGTATCTTGCAATTTTAAATACTAACGCCAGAAAGTGATCTGATCTTTGCTTCATGTAACTAAAATAGGTCCCATTTACTTATAAAAATCTAATGTGTTCCATTCTCATGGCTTTCTCTACATCTCTGTAACAAATAAATGTTAAAAAACGTATTGCTCTATCTACTTGATGCTAATAGATTAGCAAACATGGTCTTATTAATTTATTCCTGTAAGTAGAAGGTATACGCTATGCTAAAGCGAATGCTAAATTTCTTAAAAGCTGGTTTGAGATCCGTTTCTATACGGCTAGGAATTTACAACGTTCCGTGTAAGAAAAGTTTTAGGTATTTTAAATCTGAAACAAATAATAAGGAATATCTCAGAAATGGTAAACTCCATGTAAAAAACTTATATGACATAAATTGTGTGTTTTTACGTATTATATATTTTTTGTGTAGTAAATGTCTCTTACGGTTTACTAGTTACGCAAAATCCAGCAAAATTTAATCAGAATAAAGAGATCTTTAGAAGCTATTTCCAGAAAATTCAGGATATACATTTTATTTCTTATCAAATATATTTAATATACGGTATTTTAATCCAAATCGTTAGAGTCATTTTTAAGAAAATCAAAAATTTTGAGTTTTTTTCCCTGTAAAGGATAGTTGGGGTGGGGGAATTTTTCTCAAAATCTTCCTGTTGCATCCCTGGAATATACTAAACTTAAATATCACCACACACACGGGCCTTTTTTGAAAATTCTTTTCTTGGATTCAGGATACCCTAAAACGGGTACTTTCGGTTATATTTCGGTATAGAATTTTTGGGTGGAATGCAACAGAAATACCTTCTCTCTGTACTATGTACATAGTACGTGTAAAGAAAGTAAAAATTGTATACATTGTATTTTTGAGCATTATTTAATATAAGAGTTTCGTGCACTCCAAAGATGTCCGCATATCATTTTCGGATATCGAAATCTATGCTATGAAGCACAACAACCCGTGACACAACTCATCATGTTTTTAATGGCTGTTTGATAGCAGGAAATTCATGTCAGCGCACTTTCGTTTATATTATATCTCTTCTACAAACTATCCTTGCAGAAGCCTAATTTGTGAATACAAATAAATCGAAGTAATTGTTTGCAGAAACAGTTTCGTCATTCATTTCGTGACAGATGCTGTCGTGGACACAAAAAATGAGTCCTCCTCAGATGCCATGTGTTGATCGAAGAGCTTCGTGTATCTTCTCAAAAGCTGTGTTCACTGTGCAATGGTTTGTGACTAACAGCGCTATGGTTAACTTATGAGTACTGTAAACAAATCACAAAGCAACGTTGCAGTGGCCGAGAGGTTAAGTCTACCTTGGTATTGGATTAATTGTTTTCTCACACAAGCCGTGTGTAGGACAGGAGTTGGATAAGTAGAGTCAGACTGGAAAATTCAGTGCCATAACCGGGATCTCCCGAGACTTAAAGTACTTACAACATTGTATTTCGCCATTGGGGTTGTGATCTCAAAACAATTTGAGATCATCTGTGGATTACCGGGAAACATGCGAGTCAGTTGAAGAATTCAATGCTAAGCCGGCATGTTGCCATTGTAGCTTAGTGGAAGAGTAAGCGGCTAGAGAGCGGGAGATTCGTGGTTCAAATTCCGGCTATGGCATTGCATTTTTCAGTCTGACTCTACCTATCTAAGTCACCTTGCTTCAACTCATAAGTTTCTAGGTTCAAATATCGCACTGCTTGTTATTTTTCATGTTTGTTAATGTTATGACTAGATATGTGGAACATAATATTGTATTAATAGAACTTTGGCATTTGAAGTATTGGGCCTATCTATGCACACAAAAACATAAATCTACTAACACTCGTGTTGAATAATTATGAAATTATTATGTGTAAATAAACAATTATTTTCTAAAACTAAAACATAAAAAATCTGATGTGTTCTATTCACATGACTTTCTCTATATCTCTATAAATTATTATTATTAATAAGCTTATCTTTTATTTATTTCATGCTAATCGAGAAAAATTAGCAGAAATAGTCTTATTTATTGCTTTATTGTAAGTAGAAGCGAAATAAGGTAGTACCATAGGCTAAAGTGAAAGCCAAAAGCTGGTTGCTATGTGACTAATGTTCCTTTGTTTGTATGGACAGGATTTGACAAATTCCTGTATGAGAAAAGTATAAGATTTTGAAAGCCGAAACCAAGAAAAGGGAATATCTCAAAAACGATCAACTCCACGAAAAATATGTATGTAACATAAATCGTGTGTTTTAACGTGCTCTACATTTTTTGTGGGTTAAGTTTTTATCCATCTCTTACGGTTTAGTAGTTATAAAAAATTCATCCAGAATAAAGTAGTCTTCAGAGGCTATTCCCAGAAAATTCAAAATATACATTTTATTTGTCAGGTGAATAACTTTAATATACGATATTTTAATCAAAATCGTTAGAGCCATTTTTTAGAAAATAAAAAATTTCAAAAAAAGTTCCATGTAAAGGGTAGTTTGGGGTTGGGAGATTTTCTCAAAATCTTCATGTCGCATCCCTGGAAGATACTAAACTTAAATACCAAGTTTGGTATTTTACCGACTTTTCGTTTTTGAGTTATCGTGTTCACAGACACACGGACACACACGGACCTTTTTCTGAATTTTTTTTATACAGGGAACCCTAAAACATCTCAGTATCGAATTTTTTGGTGGAGTGCAATACATTCTCTATACACTATGTACATAGTGAGTATAGAGAAAGTAAAAATAAATATAATTAATATTCGGTGTATCAACCCACAGTCGTCGGGATATCTTCTAAAATTAAATGCCTGCAGTAATGTGGGCGAAGGCTTCTTGAATGTGTGCCTATTGTCAGGTAAATTGGAGCGCTACTCCCTGTTTACCTCAGTCCACACATTCTCAATAGGATTCACATCTGGTGAACAGGTAAGATAGACTAGCATTGTGATATCCTGCCAACCAACTTGAATCCTTCCGAGATTATGGATACGATGATTATCCTGTACAAATTCAAAATTCCAGGATATCTTATCTTCACAGAGGGAATGAAACTACTATCGTCAAGCTGTGACACCACACGTCCCTGGATATCCAGCCCCAACACGGTAGACAAATACGCGACCATGATGAAATCTGAAGCCACGTATTTTGCATCGTATTGGGACCCCTTTGGACGATAGACATCATCTTTCCTTATATGCGGAATATCACGTTATTGCAGTTCCAGTTGTCATTTTCCTGTGGATTTAATGTAGAATGTGAATGGCGTTTTATTTATGGACGCTCTATAGCTGCTGTGGTTCTCAGCGTCCTATTCTAAATTGGGCGTGAGAGACCGCTTAATTTTGCTCAGAGGCCTCTCTATCAGGCTTGAGGTTCTTTTACGTGCCGTAAATCTACGACACGGGACCAACGGCTTTACTTCTCTTCCGAAGTAAGCCATGCCTGAAAAAATCCATCATCCTCTGTCGAATTTGAACCCGCAACCTTGGGTATATGAAGTCAGCATGGTAAGCATTACACCATGGAGGGCAAGTTTTAGTACAGAGAGAACTGTTTATACCTTATGCGTTTGCGCACCATGTCGCGCACCACATACGTTCGTGGGCAGTATATCGCTTTTCGGAACAATAACTCTTTAAAGAAGCATCTAATCATATTATTACCGAATGTCGTGCATGAAATAAGTGTGTCTAAACTAAACAGCCGCCTTTGCTGATTCAACATCGTTGAGAGAAGTAAAAAAAAATGTTTTGCTACATGCGTGAAGCGAAGCTGCGACCCTCACCAGAAGTTAACCAATGTTTTATCGCAGCGCTACAGTTGGAATGTGGCAAGTTTAGTAATGGCGTACAAAACAAAATGTATCATGCCTTTTATCGTTAAAATTTTTATTACTATTGATATTTTGTTGTTGAAGAAGCTTAATTTATGTATTTGGATATGATATTGAGCATATAGGTTAGTAATATTAAGGTCTGGAGCTTGTTGACAACTGTTGCTGCCACTCACAACTGTATCGCGGTTGAAGTACACAGGGCGTGATGCCGCGTAGGACTTACACTAATTTGGAGTTCCAGACATACTTTTTTTTTGTCGACAGGTATACAAGAGGTTCCGAGAAGCTCAGTGCGATAGTCAGTTTAAATATGCAACATAATTTTTGGCTTTGAAATTCTAATTACTTGCATGGCATCTGTATAAATAAGAGGGAAAAAAAACTTATAAACTGATCATGAACGTACTGAAGTTTTTTGTAGTGTTCAACGCCCGCTTTTACTGCTCTGGCACCTCAGGCAATGACACTGATAATACATGAAGATGGAGCCCCAGTGGGATGTGATGGCGGGGGAAACCGGAGAACCCAAAGAAAACTCACTGCAATACTGCATTTATTTGCATTGGCGCAATGCAATCTGCTTTAGCAAACGTCTTATTAATGGAAACAAAAGAACCTCTCCTAAATATTCGTACCCAGGCTTTATGCGATAAATTTAATAGAAAACATTTAACAAATCCAAAGAGTTACGTTTCGAAGAACATATGCCGTTTAGCTGTACTTTGCCTGAAAAGTGCTGGACTCATAAGCCTATTCCTTCACTGATTTCAGTCTGTACAACAAAGATTGGTTGAACACTACCTACAACTTCGCCTTGCTTTACTTTTCAGTCTTGTCTTGTCTTCAGCCTTCACTGAAACAGCCTTTTAGAGATAACTCAGTTGCGAATACATCTACTTTAAGGAATA
Organism: Hymenopus coronatus; assembly: GCA_030762935.1. NCBI lineage: Eukaryota > Metazoa > Arthropoda > Insecta > Mantodea > Hymenopodidae > Hymenopus > Hymenopus coronatus. The sequence continues at coordinate 62,947,115 of CM060896.1, forward strand.
CAATTTCAAATACCTCAATTTCCAGATGGTTCCAAAAATAAGAAAATGTTTATACTTTGACTTCAAAAAGAATCTGCGTTCCATTCATATGACTTCCTCTAGATGTTCCACAATCAAACTTTTCTTACAAAAGATTATTCTTTTATCTACCTCGCTAATCCAGATAAACATTAGCAGAATTGGTTTACCTACTTGCTTCATTGTAAGTAGAAGGGAAGTAAGAGAATGCACTGGGCGTTAATGTTTATCTGAATTACCACGATGACGCAAAGAAATTATTTTTTGTAATAACATCTGCACATCAGATATATTTAAACATGCCTCTAGCGCGACTGATTTTAATGAAGCCCTCAAGATATGTGATGAAAACTTTTCGTAATTTTTTGTTTGCTTTTTTTTGTTTTGTTTTGTAGCTTAGTGACCTTTCACCTATTTAGTCCTATGCGATGATTAATAAATAAAATCGATGAAAGTATGCTCAAATGATGTGGGGATCCATGCAGCTTATATTACTTGAAATTCCTCTTCTCAGGTAAAGGAAAACTGAAAAAAACTTTATCCGGGTAATTCGCCCAAGCGAGATTCGAACTCGTGACTTCTTGAATGTGAGGCAGCACGCTACCGCAGCAAGAAGGACATCGGTAGCTCTTGAATTGATGCTAGTTGTTATATTGCAGAGTCATTGTTTTCTAACTTTTTACTCCAAGAGGTAAAACAAAACAAAAACATAATCCGTACCATATAAATTGTTTATTAATAATGATCATTGTGATTCTTTTTAGAATAAACCACAAACTAAATGGAATTTAATCCTCCTGCCAAAAGAAAAGCTATTCACAAGATATACATTAATTAATAATAATATTAACAATAATACAATTAATAGCAAAAACATGGAGGATTACAAACCATAATAAAAATAAAAAACAATCGGTGCTCCTTTATATGCCATTCTCTCTAATCGTGGTAATCAAGATACACACTAGCAGAAGTTTGTATATTTCCTTCTAAGTAGAAGGGAAAAAACGTAGAGCACTGGGCTAAAGCGATAGTTAACTCTTCAAATATGGTCCATGTGTGAAACAATTGGATTTCAGTTCGCTCGCAAGGTTGGACGTTAAACAAAAGAGAGATGAAACGAAAGATGACCTACCTTTTGGTTGAAGTGTAAGTAATTTAAAACTGAAACCAATAACAAGAAATATCCCGGGAACGGTTAACTCTACAAAAAATTGTATGACATAATTTATGTGTTTTAACGAGATTTACATTTTTTTTTTCTGTGTATCCCTTAGGGTTTACCAGGTATGCATAATTAATCTATAATAAAAAAGTCTTCATAGGTTATTCCCAGAAAATTCATGATACTCATTTTATTTTTCATATACAAATATTAAATTTATAATAATATATATTTAAACAAAATCTTTAAGAGTCATTTTTGAGAGAAGCAAGATTTTCAAAATATTTTCCATGCAAAAGATAGTTTGAGATGAGGGAATTTTCTTGAAAACCTTAGTGTCGCCTTCTTGGAAGATACTATTGGTAATAATGGTATTTTCGTGTTTGAGCTGTCCACACACTCACACTTTTGTAAAAATGCTTTTCTTTTTGGACTCAGCGGGCCTAAAAAAATCTCAATAACGAATTTTGGGGTGGAATACAATATATCTTCTCTAACAACTAAATGCATAGTGCGTGTAGAGAAAGTAATATAAGATCATTAGAATTCTTCATAATCAATTATTACATACTGCTAACCATTTAAAACTACACAATCATATGGGTCTTTTACAGGTTAAATGAGACTTTGATCGAGCTTAGAAATGCTTTACCTCTTTTTTGTACTTAATTTTGTCTTTCGATTATCTTTAGATTTAATTTAAATTCTGTAGCTTTAGGTACTGCTAAGCCACAGCCCCAACAAACATTTCTCGAATGTAATGAACGCACTTATATATTCCCACGTTTCATAGGTAGAATAATGCCTATAATGAGGGACTCGTACATGTTCCGTTGTGAAGTAACTTTTTTAATTACTGGAGCTACGAGAAAGGTTAGTCTGTTGACTTTACCGGTGGAATGCTCAACTTTTGGCAACCAATTCCACTGCTGTGTTTCCAGGTCACTGGTATTGTCCGTGTTAGTGGACTGTGGCCACCCGCAACGCTATCACAGCGTGAATGTGCAGATAAGGACAATGAGCAATACCGGCGCTACACAAAGGTCACCAGTGTTTTATTTGTTTTCATCGTGAAACAATGGTTCCTGTAAGCTTATAGTGTACTGCAAATATAACTCTTTTTAGTAGGAAGAAAGAGTAATTTTAATTCCAAAATATGCCATTAACTGCAATTTTAAAACATAAAATGGTTTTACAGATGTTACAACAATTGATATGACATATCCTTTTTAGAAAGCTCATACTGAAAGTATAACTTTTAACACAAGACAGTAATAACTAACATTAAAGGTTTCAAGGATTCTATAGTATAGTTACAACCCAAGTTTTGAATACTGTTCAAGTGCCAACTTTAATTTTAATGCTCTAAAATTATTTACCATAATGGAATAAAGCTAACACTGAATATAGTACCTTAAGTCACTACCAAAGTTTTAAGATATACAAACTAATAAAATCGGTCTGCCTGGTGGGGTTTTTCAGTGTTCGCCATCACACTTTATGTACTTCCTCGTTCTCTCAAATCACTTTTGAAACCACTCCTGCTACTTACTTTCAGGTAGGTGTAACAGCTCAAACAGCTTCGATTTTGCACTGTAGGGAACAAAAAGAAAGGAGGGCTGGATGAGACATCAGCTTCACCTCTTTGATTCTAAAAAAACTGAATCGTTGCATTGGCTCTGTACGCATACACAATGTCATGGTGGAGCAGAATTCCTCCCAACCCTGTCCTTTGCCAGAACTTACGTAGCTGTTGAGTACAAGAACGTAGTAACTGTCCTTTGTTGTAGCCAAATGACGAGATTTAGATAAGAACGTGTCCACCAATTCTTTCCGAATCTGCGCGGACATTTCACTTTCATTGGAAGATCATCATCCGGAAAGATGCATACAGTCAACTGACGCCTAGTGTCAGTTCAAACTGGTAGATCCAAGATTCATCACCAGAGGCAATGTCAGAAATCCTCGGATAATGCCTTCATCAAATCGGACAAGCATTTCTACACACAATTCAACACGGATGAGCTTTTGCTCATGATGCACCCAACGGGATAGCACTTCCCTCGCGTCAGGATAAGTCATCAATATTGTTACAACTGCTGGTGATTCAATCTCAATAGTTGGCCCTGATTGTTTTCGGAGGCCATTATTTCCACAGCAGCTTTGTTTTCTACAGTCAGTGCTGTAGACGGACGATCCCTAACCTCGTTCTTTACTGAATCTCGATCTCTTCTAAACCGTTGCAATCACCAAAAATCTGTAATACGAGTACGACCACTGCCCTGAAAAGCCTGTTGTGAACGCTCAAGACTTGGGGTCTCATTTAAACCTATTTTAGTCATATAAAACTATTACACAAAAGTGCTCTCCTTTCACCTCAGTTCTGGATACCGGTTGACATTAGAGATTGAAAAACTAGCTTTGACTGCAAGGGAAGCTAATTCATATACCTTTGTACTCACAAAGAATGAGCTAACCAATGGTGTAATCCGTTCAAATTGATCAACCTTAGTTGATGCATATCTCAAAACTTTCGTGGCGACCAACATAATCCTTTCCAAACATTGTGTGACCAATTGCTATAAAAGTTAATGTTACACACATATCGTAAATAATAAAGTTAAAGAGTTATCGTGCTGAACGGACTAAGAACATTATACAATAATTTATGTGGACAAAAAAACAGTTCAAATAGCATATGCACCTACATTTCACATTGAAATGCTAAAGAGGCCAAGTCCACTAAACAATTTTTTAAAATTTTCTACCACTGGTGATCATGGTTTAACTTCCCTTCGTATTCTGTATTTCATTAATATCATTATTGTCCAAACTTCGCAAAATTTACTGTAAACTGTTTTTGCAACTTGGGTGGGAATTCTATCATACATTTGAGATTTCATTTGTTCTCTGAAGAGAATCCTTTAGTAGCAGTGAGCACACCGATTTTTATCGTTTCGAAATCCTCATTTCGCGACTTTTTTTTACAAAACTCTTATGTTAATGTTGCAAGTTTTACTTTCACCTCCTTTTCTGGGAAATATTAACGATTAATATTTTCTTTCAGTAAAAGTTGAATATGTATCTCCCTGCTTGTTAAAATATATGTATGTATGTATGTATGTATGTATGTATGTATGTATGTATGTATGTATGTATGTATGTATGTATGTGTGTGTGTGTGTGTGTGTATGTATGTATGTATGTATGTATGTATGTATGTATGTATGTGTGTGTGTGTGTGTGTATGTATGTATGTATGTATGTATGTATGTATGTATGTATGTATGTATGTATGTATGTATGTATGTATGTATGTATGTATGTATGTATGTATGTATGTATGTATGTATGTATGTATGTATGTATGTATGTATGTATGTATGTGCGAGGTGGATAGGTGTATATGATTTTATATTTATAAAGAACAATGCGTATAACACATAAGTGGATCCCATTTTGACACTTACTGATAAAAATGTCACAAATAAAGCACAGATTGTATTATCTAATCTTTTTTGAAGGGCTTTCTGTTGTCTCTGAGTTGATATACATTATATAACGGCAGCTTCTGCGTATAGTAAAACTCGCACAGCGGTGACCTGCATTCACGTCAGTCACAGTGAGTAAACGACAGACTGGTTCTTGCAAATTTTCCTCTATACCAATGAATGGCTTCAAATATACCGAATTATCACATATTAATTTAGTTTACAATGCAACTGGGGAATTTGCCAATGCTGCGAGGGACTATATATTCAGCGGAGTGCTAAGCCAGCAGTGATAGAGGAAGGTTGTGTTTTGAGAGGTGCTCCTGCGGTGAAGGAAGAAGGATCTAAGTCACGATGGGAGTGGACATTACAGTGTATAGAGCAAGAATTGGACAGTTTAGAAAAGTAAAATTGGTGAATAGTAAACACAGTTTTGGAGAGAAGATGACAAACATATTGGTTTTAGCAAGTGTTATAACTTTGTTGTTAGTGATTGGAAAATAATGTGAATAACTCTTGGAAGTTGGCAAGGAAAAGATTTGAGGATATAGAAATACAAAAAATATTTAGTGAAATAACTGAAAAGAGATCTTTAGTTTTCTATATACCAATGAAAGTCTCATGGGGAAGGGAAAAGTACATTGATGTGACAAATAAAGAGGAGCGAGGAGGCTGAAAGCAGGAGTATGGAGATTAAAAGGTTTAAGGAAAGGTATTCTACAAAATCAATGTCCTATATGTGGCGGAAATGAAGATATGGAACACATTTTATTTAAATGTAAAGGGATTGAATTTGGAGAAAAGAGTATATTAATAAGAAATGGTTTAAAATAGATAGAAATGTAGTAGTAGTTAAAATGTTTCAAAAAGATAGTAAGAAGATTGAACAATTCTTATGCAAAGTGAAAAATAAATGGATATGGACAGTAAATAGACAAAATGGTGTAATAAACTAGAATTAATAAAATATTGTAAAATATGAGTATGACCGGTAAAGAGCCAAGGCTGAACACCGGTCATATTCACCTGTATAAAGCTTAGCATAAATAAATAAATAAATAAATAAAAATATATTCAGCGATTTCTAAATCGTAATCTTCCCAAAAGATCAATGTTCACTGCACTGCATCAACGGCTCTGTGACACAGGTTCTCTTGGTTCCCGATCTGAATGTTTGAATTTCTTTAAGTGTTGAGGTCTAATTTTAATTTCTCACCTTTGTAAGAGTAATGAGGGTAATTTTTAGTTTAAAGAATGCTTACACGCTGGTTTGTGTGATGCATTTGTTCAATAAAACCAAATTTAAATAAAACATAATTCCATTCTGTTCAGTATTTCTAATTTGAATCCTAAATAAATTGTGAATCCAAATCAGATAATTATGGTTAAACAAAACTATGGTTAAGAAGGTTGAAGTTTCAGTGCGATCGAATTTCTTCCCTCATATCACACTACTCTAGTCGGGCAGGACAGAGGGCAGAGAGCAGAAAGCAGAGAAGGGTCAACCATATTACCTGTTACGCAAACAATCATCGAACGTCTGAGGTAGGATATAACAGTCATCCTATAAACATCATGAAAGTTTCCTCGTGAATATAACTTTATAAAATAGTGAAAAGAAAACTACAAATACTGGATGATCACATCCTCCTCAAACGTTGATATATAAGTATTTGTATTTATTCACCTTCCTGTTTTATCCAGTTTGCTAAACCATCATATTTACAAAAGAAGGATATTAGGACAATATACGAGATAAACTTCTGTATTAAAATTTAACATAAAACCTCAATAGTTGACTTGTTCCCCGCTGTTATTTCTTTTCCATGATATTTGCCATCTATCATACTCACGCTCCATTTTAAAGTTAATGGTTTTGTGCATTGCTTCCCTTTGCGGAATTCATATTGTTTTCACTATCCATTGTACCGCTAATGCAGATACCCAAGAGACAGGTTACAAAACGGCAGGAACAAGGGGCGTGTATAATCTATATTTCCATATAGCCAGCGGTTATAACACATTCTGCACTTATCCCATGTTTCTTGTTTACCAATAGGCATTTATACTTTATTTAAACACCAGCTAATTTTTCTGTCACTTTAGTTTTCTGGTTTACTCCATCCAGTTATCTCTTTCAACATTTCCTGCTTAACTGCTAAACATACTTAATCATACCACAATTTTCTTCCTTTTTTCGCTCCGTGGCTTTCTTCCATCCCTATTCCTACTCTTTTTTACCACATTTTCCAGACGTTCGCCAGCCTTTGCTACATTTTCCGCCTCTATAGCTACCCCTTTTCACTTTCCATAATTTTTCCCGTCTCAGAATTTATCTCTTTAGCACTTCCCTCCACCTACATGCCCTGATAATATTTACTTCTTTCGGTTCATTTTCCCCGCTTCTCCCCCTACCCCCAATCACATAATATAAAATATACTACGCTCTGTGCTATACACTTCACAAATGTAAATTCTCCTTCCTTATCTCCCTGTATAGCACCGTTGCATATTATTAAATCATTGTTTCCACAGAGAGAGATTTTAGGGCTAATCGAAGCAGCACCAAAAGGGTTAACAATGGTAGAATTATGAAGACCAGGAAGAAGTTAAGTGATTCTAGAGACAGTATTGAATATTTGTATAGCTGTATAAAGAACGAAGATAAGAATATATTGCATAAAAAAGCTCAAGGTAATTAAGAACGAGAAAAGCTGACGGAGCCAGCACAGGAAATCTTCACGCAATAAGAATGGTAAACATGGGAAGGAATATGAAATGGGATTCTTGAAGTTAGTGAGAAATATGATATAAGACACAGATAAACAGAAAGTTTTGGGTAAACTATAAAATAAAAAGTCGCTTTGTTTATTCTATAAAAGAGATGGGTATGTAGATATATGTATTAAACCAGAAAGGTAAGGATTAGCTTTGATGAAGACAGAATCAATAGTTTTGAAAAGGGTGAGGGGCAAAGAACTAGAACGTTGTTTAATGCGGGGTAAAAGACAATATTGTTCACTGTTTAACATCATGTAAAAAGATAAGAAATTGGAGGAAAGTAATTTGGGAACACAAACGGGACAGGGGAGATGGGAGCAATTAAAATGCTGAATAACAAGGGAAAGAGAAGAATTAAAGAAATTGGGAAATATTTGGGAAGTGTAAAATGAAAATGGGTAAGAAAAAATAAAGAGAGAGACAGAATATACAGGGAGCTATATAGTTGTTGCGCCAAAGCAGTGTTCAACTCTATGTACATTACGATTGTTATTTATATAGTTTAAGTAACAGAATGATGTCGTGAATAACTGAAAATGTAACATAAATACAGTTACCTTTCATCATTACCCCTTTTGTGTGAACAAGTTATAGGAGTTCTCGTGTCATATACTGGATTCCTAGCACCTACATCAGCTATCACTGAACATTGCCCTTTTATATGTAAGAGCCCTGTTTAGATACGAAATAGAAAACAAACAGGAGTTATGCAAAACTGACGCTTAACCCGTTTAGCAAGATACCTCTTCAATTTGCTTTTAAATTATCACTGTATTAAATTTTCTCTACAACTAATAGTATTTTTCGGTGAATTTTTGTATATTTTAATAAACCTGCAACTAATTTTGTTTCTTATATCTGAAGCCAATCACCATCCAAAGTTTTATGTCATGATTACTGAATTCATGCAAAATTTTCATACATATATTTTTAATAAATTATGGTCCAAAATGTTAGAAGTAATTTTAAATGAAAACTGTAAAGTAGCTCAATAGGTAAAATACACAGAATCTCATTGAATAATAATAATAATAATAATAATAATAATAATAATCATAACAAGAAGAAAACAAAGAAAGATAATCTTAGTTGTAGATAAAAGTGCAACTGAATTTTTCTCCTACCAGTGTTAAATTGAAAACAAATTATTATAAGGTTTCTGATGTATAACATACATTTTTAGCATACATCGATCATTCTTCAGGAATAATGATTGGAAGCAATTGCTGTACTCTGTATCAAAATTTCATTACCTTATACTAAATAGTTTTTGAGCAACTTAAAATCAAAGTTGGCACCCAAAAACCTGACTTACAACTATAAAATCTCCTTAACATTCCATAGAATAACAGTTTAATAACATTTAATTGTTCCCACCTTTGTTTCTTATGAAATTATATGAAAGTTGAGGATTCATGTCGATAAATGTAATTGAGGTTTTTTTTATACGGATGATTTGAAAATGGTATCTTCCAAGAATTCAACTGCTTTCAATGTAAATAATATTGTCAATACGCTACTTGCTCAGCACAAGAAACAGCTACTTCTTCTGTAACTATTGCACAATCTACATAACAAAATTAAAAGAACAGTAGTTTTAAATAAATGACCGTTTATCAATAACATTATTACAGTTACTCTATTAATTTATTAAATTCCTATATTTTTATTTATTTATTTATTTATTTATTGAACGACAGCAATCCCCGTATTTTGACTGACAGCAAGAGCAGAGTAAACCAGACAAATTATAGGCCAGTGAGTGCGTATGCGAGATCTGGTAGACTTGTGGTGAACCTAGGTGTCATTGCTATGTACATAGCCTATAAGGGCTTAAACACAAAAACGTAGGAATGGGTTGAGTTTTGGTGTGTTTTGGTGGAGTTTAGAATGTTGTTGTTGTTGAAGAGGCAGTGCCTCTGGTAGGCTCCACAACGGTTGCTCTATTCAGGAGCAGATCATATCCACTGCTCTGCTGGGGTCTTATTTGTTCTTCTCAGTTGGTGTTGAGTTTTAGATATCTATTCCCAAGAGGAGGCATACCTAGTCAGCTTTTCGTGCTGCTGGCTGAGTTGAAGCCGTTGTTACAGGGATGCCACCTTGCGGGAAACTTTTACTGCCTGCATCGGCGTTCAATTGGTAAGTATCCTCCTAGTGATATGACAAGGGCATCTTCGTCCAATCTGGCGCAGATATGTTGATCCCGGCGCCTAATTATATCCTGCACATATGGGAGAGCCGAGCAGTCACGAAGTAGCCTCACTGGGAAGCGTCGACATATAGAGTGGATGAACGTGTTCTTTTCAACACTCCCTGCACGTGTTCACGAATACCCATGCACAGGTAGCGGATGTAATTACCCCACTATATCTTTTGGCCCTGATAGGAGAAGTTGGGTATTGGGACTTGGGGGGGGGCATTTCCTGGTTAACAGAACAACATAACTTTTACCCGGATTGACGGACATACGCCACACTGCAACAGTTCTGGATGAGACGGAAGTGTCTCTGTAGGGGGTTGAAAGCTCAATATAAACTTTTGTCTATGGGGTAGACCAAGATGTCCAACAGCAACGTCAGAACCGTCGGAGAGTCTGCCTCTTAGGCTTTCTTGTGGATCCTTTTCCGGTAACCACTACAAAAAGGGGAGTTGATATAGGAAGCTTTATATTATGTGGATAAATTGTCTGTGTAGGCCAAGTTGGATGAGTTTATAGAGACGTCCCTTACGCCAGGTGTTTGAGCAGGTCTTCTTAATGTCGATAGGCACCACTGGGGTGAAGGCTTTACCCTGGAACCCCAAGGCAGCAGCCACCACAACCCACGCAGCAGTTGGGAAATTGGATGTCCAGGACGGAATCCAAGCTGAGAGTGGCGACAAGCGATGAAGTACTAGTCTCTCGAACATTCGAGAGGTTAGAAGGTGGCTAATGGTGCGACAGCCGGAGGGAACTGCGGTTATTTTGCCAGGTTTCAAGTTGCGCACCACCAGTGCTACCTTCCGCTCACGTGGGAAATGACCCAGGCGAGACACTTGTGAGGAATAGCAGTGCTTGGAAAGGAAGGATGCGTAGCATTTGCAGGCGTCAGTCGGTCTTGATTGCAAGCCTTTTGGCGTTAATAAGCCGGATAGCGCCTTGGTCTTCAATAGGACTGATGATTGGCAGAATATCTTCCGCTTCATTAGGCTAAAGCCGCAGGTAGCGGTCTACTTCCTCATGAACGTGGGTAGTACAACTTACGTCACAGGGATCATTACATCGCCACTCTCCAGAACTTGCACGGCCTTCATGGCCTCCCACGCTGGCACGAAGTTGGACATGTACCTCATGGTGGAGGCCCCGTAGAAGATCTCGGTTATGGGGCACCCGATTTCGCTGAAATAGTCTGCGGACTACCCAGGAGCGACGGATGAGAAATTCTAGGTCATGAGGTAGGACTTCTGGATGTGGTGGTGGGTAAATTCGAATGGTGAGGTTATGAACCGTCTATACCACTGTGAATGCGAAGGATTGTTCTGCTGTCTCCAAGGTAGGTATGTCGGTGACCAAGAGGTTGGTTGGGATTGATGCGCTTTACCGATCGATTACTCTGTAGTGATCTTAGAAGTCTGGGCGATGTGTGAACATTATAGAGCTATAATCATTTTATCAATCTTCAATTAAAGTCTAATAAATATGATGCAACCCTGGTGCTGACTAATGACAACATAAGATTGTGGTCGAAATGGAGCGCTGTGAGTGGAGTGAAGTGAGCGTGAGATGGTAGGGGTAGCGTTTAATGATCGCAAAGTCGATGGCAGATGGTATTCCTCGCCCTTTCGGATACTGTATGGGTTGCCAGGTACACAGCACTCAATTGTATTGCCCCTGGGAACCGCGCGAGGGCCTGAATGCCAACGCTGATGTTTGGCATTAAACTTCTAGGCAAGGATAAGCAAGGACAAAGGGCGAAGAGGCATTGGTAGTCAACGGTTACGAACGGCATACTAGGTGGGTAGTACACAGAGACTATTACAACCTCCGTTCCTCCTAGTACAGTACTCTCTGCCGTCATCTCAAAGACTTGCAGGGGGAATTAGGGAGGATCACATTTGACCTCAGGAATGCCGCTGAGCTACCACCAGGGCTACCATTCGATCGCTCCGATGACAAACATAGCCAGGTAGACGGAATGGCATGTCGGGTTGCAAATAGGTTTCCGAAACTAGTATTAGGTCTAGATCACATAGGGCAGCAAAGTGCTGAAGCTCATCTTTTGAATCTCTCAAGCACTGTCATTCCAAAAGGCGAATTGGAATGAGGTACGAGACTTAATTCCGTCTGCCATTCTGGGCAACCGGTTTGAGTCTGAACAAAAAGGTGAGGCTCTCAAAGAGCATCATCGGCTTGGCAGTGGGTACGGTAATCTGGAAATATCTCATGAGTATATCCCAGATTCTCTGAGTGTGGTTCAGCAACAGTTGCTGTAGCCACCCCAGTAGGTCCGAGAACCCCTCAGCATGTACGGTTGGGTTTGAGGTTGGAATCATAGATGGACTGGAGTGAGGAGGTAGAGCGTCGAACACCACTCTTTCCTCTCGGGAGGCGCGTTCCGGCTCCGGTACTGGACCGCTACTGTGGGTAGCTCCTGGTCAGAATCGGACTCTCCGTCCATCCTCAAGCTCGGTTGTGGTTTGCTGACTGGTCTTGCTGGTCATTTGGGTTGGTAGGTGATCAGAGACCTTAAGCGTGTATAAGGCGCCACTTGATGTTGGTGTTGATGCCTGCATTGTTGATGACTCCTTATGTGTTGGGGGATCCTACCTCGCCAGTGATCTGGTCCCTCTGATTCTCCGCCCTTCTCAGAGGGGGGTCTGCTGGTTGCTGTTTGGCGGTTTACTGTGGTGTTTAAGGGCTGGGTCTCATTTTGTTTAGCATGCGATGTGCTTTCCCTGGCAGTTCGCACACATGGGCCCATCTTCCAAAGTTCCAGAGCAGGCCTCTTTGGGACAGAGGAAGTACTCGGTGACAATAGGTGCTGGAGTGGTTCAACCATAAGCAGGGGTGGCACTGGGCGGGACCGCTAGGCCTTGGAGGCTTCTACTGAGACCCGGAGATAACTGATCGAGGTTACTCAATTTATCTTCATCTTCTGATTGTTAACCCGCTCCACTACAACTAAGAACTAATTTTAGTGGCCTGCTGCCATCTGGAGCGGTTTGGTAAGCTGCTTAACCAGTTTGGGGGTTATGCCCTGGCGGATGAGATGCTTCTCGATTTCCTTGATCGATGTGTTCACTGGCAGGCAGGCCCCTTATAACTCGATTGTTCTCTGGTTTTGTCAAAACCGAAGATAAAGAGGGCAATGTCCTTCTTGCTTAATTCACTCAGGAAGCGCGAATAATCCTAGGACGTCTTGGCCCGAAAAACATAGGAGCTCTTCGTCTGGATAACCGTGCACTCCTGACAGAGGGTTGGCATGATCACCGAAGGAAGCCCACCACCCCCTGAAAGGAGCCTAGAATGATGGGAGGTATAGAGCACCTCTTCTGTCCATCTGCTGCAAAGCTATTGATTGGTTCCTTTGCTTCTTTGATGTGGCTTGGCCCTCTTGCCTACTACAATAAAAGCGTTACTGACCTCGGAAGGTTTAGTTTGACTTTTCTCGTCCTGTCCCGTAATAGAGTGGTAGGAAGTCTTGTTCGAACACGTTGAAAATTCAGTGACGTCACTGTCACAATCTGAATATTCCTAGTCGGGAAATTTGCCGAATGGGAGATCTTCCTTGGGGTCCGCCTTTGTTAGTTGAGTCGGTCGAGGCCGAACGTGTCGAGGACCGCTTTTCGCTTTTGTGTTTGTGAATCCTTCTTGATATGTTCTATTACATGTCTCTCATTACATCCTTAGCTATTCTTAGCCACTACATTACCAATTGACAATAATCTCATATGCGAAAATACATAACAGACGTGCTAATTCTATTTGTACCTTAATGCTTAAAAACAAATATACATGATTTATTTGAAGTATTTTATGGCATGACTACTTTACAAAAAATTATGGACACATTGTGTATTTTAGCATTTTATATTTCATCAGCATATGAATAATTTTATGTAGTTCTTTTAGTCTGTTTTCTTTTTATTTTCTGGACAGCAACGTCATTTACAATTAATTTTTTTACACTCAATGTTTCTAATTAAAGCCCTGGGAGCGATAAGCGGGAAAGTGGGCATAATAGGAGGGGGCTTTAGTTTGCACTGCTAAGTGTCTCTCGGCAAAAATGCATTTTTTTATTATTACTATTATTATTATTACTATTATTATTATTAGATTAAGGGAAAATCAATTCATAACTAAGGCACTGCAAGCGATGACACTGATGATACATGGAAATGGAGCACCGGTGGAATGTGGTGGCGGGGGAAACCGGAAAACACGGAGAAAACCTGGTCTTGCGCCGCTTTGTCCACCACAAACCCCAAATGCGGTCGCTTGGGATCGAAGCCGTGCTGAGGTGCGGCCACAATACTGGGAATGGAACTACATAGTGAGCATGTCTGAACTCTCCGGCACTATTTGAAGAGAATTCAATATATTGGAAACATTTTATCACATTAACCTATTTTGTAATTGCAGGTAGGGAGTATCACACTAGAATCTATATGAAACATTTTAATATTTTCAAAGGAAGTGGAAGTAAGTAACAATCCTTCTGGCAGCTGAAGCTAAGAAGTAAAGCCGAGTATTTTTAAGAGAAGTCTGATATTCATTGAAATTCGATTACACATAGAGAAATGCCAGACTTCAATTTCCTGATTGGCTTTCTTGCAGCTCGATATCAAACTGCTGGTAGTGCCTGAAGGCAAGTCCTGGAAGAAGAGATATTCCAATATTGACGAGGTGAAACGTTTTCCGATAAAAGCTAGACATACTTTCCAATACACGATATTCTCCAAGTGGCCAAGGTGGGTAAAATATGCCTGCGAGGGTGAAAGTTGATTGTTTTGATAAGTGAATGCTTTTCAAGGTTTGCAGTATTTGGAAACTTGCACAAGAAACGGGAATATAAATACATTTATACTATAGAGGCAGACCAAAACCAATTTACAACGATCAACTTCCGATGATCTGACAATGTAATCTATCTTTTTAAGTGATTACGAAATACACTTTCTCAGCCAAGAGGACACAGGTTCGATTCCCGGCTGGACGAGAAGTTTTCTTTAACCGGAATTATTACTATCCCTCACGAGTCTGGAAGTATGAATCTGGGAGTGAATGTTTCTATGGGGTTAATATTACTGTAACGGTCGTTTTCCGGAACGCAGAAGTTTCTTGTGCGACAAAGGGGCTGGAATGTGATAAACACAGGAAATGCGTTCGTACCGATAGCCGGAAGCTTTGGAACGCGACACCTGTGACATACATAGAATCTTCAAGTAGCTTCGAAAGGCTTCTGGAAAGTTCTTGACTTCGTTTCTGGCTATAAAAAGAAGGAAGAGTTGCAGTCCGGTGTGAGTCGAGAGTCAGACTTGGATTGTAGTGTAGGCGCGCAGTGGCGTGCAAGCAGTACCGTGAGAAAACCGTTAACTGTCTGCCGTGGAAGCGTCGAGTGAATAATTTGCAGCAGTAACTTAAATACCTTATTTTTAAACCATTTTGAGTCCATAAAGACATTTGTTACAGTATAATAACGAAAAAACGACCTTCAAAATCCTTACAGTTCAGTGAGCAAAACAGCAGTGGTAGTTTCTCAAGTACAAACTCTCAATATGAACAGAGAAGTTAAAGGGGACAGTAAAATAAAAATAATAAAAGGCTTAAAAAAATAAAAAAGTACACTCAGTTTAAAATCACTTCTGGTTCACTTAATTATCATATGCTGAAATATTACACTTAAAAAGCAAAATATTTTTTCACGCTGTCAAAATTATTTATTAAACTGATAAATGTACAGAAAAGGTAATAAATATTTTTGATCCACCATGTTTACGGCTTACATCACGAGATATTCAAAGCTGTAGCATTAAAGATAATGCTACATAATAATCCAAAATACAAATCAAATTAATATTTATTTTAATATGACGTAAGAATATTATTTTACCCTTTTAAACCACCTGTGACATAACTTCGGAAGGTGCCTAACTTTATTCTCAAAACACTTTATGGGGAGTAATGACGGATCAATTTGTGAAGAAATAGTGATATTTAGATATTTAAATCACTGTAATTAATTTTGAATGTGATTTAAAAATATTATTTCTTCGTTAACATTAAGAAAATTCTTTTTAATGCTACTATCAATTGAAATCTTACCTTTTATACATGTTACTAACTCTCGAGAGCTACATTACTATCAAAATAACTAATTTATATTCTGATTTATAATTGTAATTGCAATTTTATTGACTTGAATTGAAGACAATTATTAAACGCGTGGGCAGTAATTATGACATTATAAGATTGATTATCTCCAATCTGTTTATCTGCATGTTCAACATATGTTTCATGATTTAATCAGAAGATATGGCTTAAAAAGTTTTAAAATTAGTTGTTGCCTGTTTGATATATAAATGCGAATGTTGGAATCCAAATAAATTTTTTTTCAGACTATAGAAGCTGCTGAAATGAAGTATTATAAAATATAGGTTTGCAGCTGATGGTACCCTTGTGAATAATAAAAGGAATGAAGATATAACAAAAGAATTAGGAATATGTATTTAAATTAACATAGAAAACTACAAAGAGAAATTTGGCACTGTCATATTTAAAGAGTGGAAAGTGATAGAATTCTTCAAAGATCATTAAACTACAAACTTAGAAGTCAAATATTTCAAGGACGTCCCGTTCGAAAATGAATTGAGAAATTTAATTTGGAATCGAAATACATCATTAGTGTAATCTCTGCTATATGATGCTGATGGTTATAATAATAAAGATATTTCAAGAAAACCGTTTAAAGAAATTCAGGAATGAAAGAAATTAAGAAATCAGTAAATGTTTTTTTTCTTTATTTGTAAGTTGCTTCACGAATAGAGTAGAAATAACTTTACCATATGACATAAATGTGCGTTATATTCTCTGCCACTATCTGAAGTAAAATCAGCAAAAGTAAGTATCGCAATACAACGAAAAATTAGATCGTAAAAACGTGTTTTTAGGGCTCCTAAAAAAAGGTCCGTGTGTGAGCTTGTGCGTGTATTTGTTTGATTATGTGTATACCTAAATTTAATTTACATTATTTTAAATTTAAAACAGAGAATATTATATGAATTTTCAGATGATATGGCAAATAGATTTTCATGAAAGTATTCTATTCAAACTACATTTTAAATGGGAAAAAAATTCTAACAAAAACAGTTATATTTGATTGGTTTCTCATCTTGCCTTAAAACTTTTTGTTAAAATATATAAAAAATATAATCAACCAATGTAAATCTCTCTTTAAAATCAGATATACTCATTTCAAATAAAATATACAGGTGTTAATGAACTATAGCGAAGTATTTTCACAGAATATGTAGATTAGTTAAATAACCAATTTGAGATAGGAGACCTATGGCATATTTATTAAAATTTCGAAGTAACGGCTATAAGTTTCTGCCAGTTTCTGCCAGTACACCACGTATCGCGGCACTTCGTCTGGAATGAAAAAAATAATAATAAACATTTACTCAATGACGAATCGAGGTCGTGACCTTTGGGATAGCAGCTTCCCGCGTTACGCATTAAGCCACCAGAGCAGTTGAGAAAACGCATCCAGAGTAGGATACATAACTCAAGAACATAGTTAATAAATGCTCAGTGTCGCACTGTCAAATGATTTGTTCGAGATTTTACAAATTTTTGCGACATTAAATCTTGAGAACGCTAGTAATGAGCTGCTAAAAATCGATATTTCTATGCTCATATAGCACTTTTAAAGACATTTTAAGCCATTTTTTCAACTTGCTTTGCTTTAACATCAACTTATCAGCACCTGATACCCACACGTTAAACGCTATGTAGCTGCGTTATATTTATCCGGGGACCATGCATGGCCGATCTCAAATTGCTTACATCAGTCACGTGCACAATCTCCAAATTATTTCGGTGTAGTTCATTAACACTGTATGTTGTGGATTTTCTGGAAATTCTGTATGAATCCACCTGCATTCTGAAACCTTTATGGATTTAGTAAACTGTAAGAGATCAAATCTTGTTATAGGAAATGCCAATCTAGTTAGAGAACACAATTTACTCGAAATAAAACTTTTCATTCCCAAATATCCTTTATTATTTGTTTGCATTTCCAAACACCTAACATTCTTCAAGTGATAATTCGTTATTCGTTTTTGTTATTCAAGGAGCATACAATTTGAAAACCATTACAGAGCTATCCGCTTTTTAAATAACTAAAAATTTCTTTAGCCTATTGTAGCCTTACGAAACGTGTTCTTGATTAACAAAAGTTATGTACACGAATAAATTTTTCTAGGAATATTTAGCAGAAGAGTGATTCTCAGAGGCAACCATTGTACTTTTCCGTGAAATAAGAGCTAAAATAGTTGTACCTCTATTCATACAAATTCTTCCTAAAAGGAAAAATGAAGTCGTTACCTCAGTTCAGGAGAGAAGTATTTAAAAGACATTTAACGGTCAGTTTTTTCAAGCAAAATAACAATCGTTTCAACAAACTAATATATCTATGTAGTCCTTTAATTTGGATATCTTATTTATAGTGCAATAATGAACACACGTATAGTGACAAGTACTTATCTACAAAGAAGAAAACCAAGCGAACAAAGGGCTTGAAATAAAATACACACACTGGGCATACAGCTGTATAACGTCTATGCACAGAGTTCTTTTTGAGAAAATCATAATTTTCGAAAATGTTTCACGAAATTGGGGTTGGGAAGATTTCCTGAAAATACTTGACTTTCTACTTTGAAAAGTTTGCTATTTAACCGAATTTTCGATTTTTGAGTTATGCTGTCAACAGACCACATGGACGTTTCTCTAAAACTGTTTTTTTATGATTCAGAGAACTCTGAACCATGTATTTTGGTGAAATTTCAGTGTTAAATTTTTGGGAGGAACACAATAACTTCTCTATGTACTATGTACATTGTACATACGTGCTAGAGAGTGTAAAAACTGGGTGTATTTTGACAGGTATACTTTGCTTATATAGAATCTAACACCGCCATTCTACAAGCAGAATATTAGTAATTGGTTCGTTTACTAGCACACAAACTACATCTCATTTAAACTCCTTAAAATTTCCTATTGGGTGACTCGAAAACAGGTGATATTCAAACTATTCTATTTAGTACCTGTGTAACTTCTTTTACATCTTTCTTGCACAAACGTAACAACAGTGGTCTTTTTTTATTTAGTGTTTAGTGTTTTGTTTTTCTACTTGTAGCATTGACACTGGTGATACGTGGAATGAAGATTGAGAACCGGTGGAATGCGATGGCGGGGGAAAAGGGAGAACCCGGAGAAAACCCGCCCCTGCGCCGCTTTGTCCACCACAAATCCCACATGTGGTCACTTGGGATCAAACTCAGGCCGCCTAGTTGGGAGGCGTGTGGTCTAACCATTCGGCCACAGCGCGGCCGACAACGTGCCGGCGACCTATGGAAGGAATATATTAAAAACCCTAACCGACTTTTTGTTTGACTTTCAAAACACCGTCGCTCTGAGCTTCAATTCACAGTGAAAATTAACCGTAAATTTGGAAACTATATATTTAAATGACAGCATTCGCAAGTTATCACAAACATAAAAATAAACAATGGATTGGACGTAATTTAGAAGCTTGTAAGGTCCATGCTTTTAATTTTATATTCATTCAAACATAAGAGCCAGTCCACAACAGATTTTCCGTTCCCACTGACTCGCTAACACGCTTCCTGTGCTAAGAGGACACTCAGGAATTACTGGCCATCTATAAAAGTCTCAGAAAAAAACATATTGTGATTGTGCATGATACTCTTTATGAGTTTAACCTCTTATAAACGAGTAACCAGCTCTCGTCCATTTTGATATGTCAACGTAACCTCATTTTTAGTGCTCGCTTCATATGCCGCCATATTAGTTCAGCTGTTTAAAACTCTCTTGTAATTAACTGCTGCTTATGTTTGCATTTTTCGATGTGAATGATAAATTATGGCATTAAGCATGAATCTAATTTTTTAGCCCGTATGTGCAACATACATAAAGGATAGAGAAGGTACTGTATTCCACACAAAATATCAGTACCGAGATTTCACCGAAATACATGAGTTGAGACACCCGAATACAAGAAAAGCATTTTTAGAAACATGTCAGTGTGTGTGAGTGACGTCAGTCACTCAGTCTGTCAGTCAGTCAGTCAGTCATTAAGTCAGTCAGTCAATCAGCCAGGTTGTCTGTCTGTGGGCAGCATAACTCAAAAAAGAAAATTAGATTTTATAGGTACTATTTGAGTTCAGTATCTTCCAAGGATGTGATACGAAGATTTTTCAGAAAATCCCCCAACCCAATTACACTTTAAATGGAACATTCTTCGAAGTTATTGATTCTCTCAAAAATGGCTGAAATGCTTTTGATTAAGATGTAGAATATTTTAAGACATTTCCATGAAAAATGAAATGTATATCTTGAATTTTCTGGGAATAGCCTCTGAAGACCCTTTCATTCTGGATGGCTTTTGTATAACTTTTGTATTCTTGGTAAATGGTAGGAAATAGACAAAACTTACTAAAAATGGATTACAATAAATTTTATTTATAATATGGATTGTTATTGAAATATAATTTGAAGGTGGATTTAATTGGAAGGGGGAGCTGGTTTATTACACGAAGATAATAAAAATCATCACAATGCCATTCTTGGTATTCACCAAAAATGTATCGCGAGTTATAGGTTGAGATTTAAATTACTTTAATCTTCTCAAACGGGAAACATCTTTCTTTTCGACTATCGTTTGTTTACTCCTAGCAAGCTAAAGGAAGCGCATATCAATTGTTTCACTTAGCGACCGGCTTTTAGAATATCTGACTATCGCTTTAACCTAGTGTATTCCCTTATTATCCTTCTACTTACAAAGAAGCAAATAAGACTAATTTTGGCAATGTTGTTGTTGATTAGCATGACGTATAAAAACCTTTTATAAGGTTGTTTATGGAACAGCTAGTGTGAGTGGAACATATCAGCTTTGAAAATGGAAATGGAAATGGCGTGCTATTTATGGACGCTTTTTAACTACTATGGTTCTCAGCGTCCCATTCTAAATTGGGTGTGAACGACCGCTTAATTTTGCTCTATCAGGTTTGAGGTTCTTTTACGTGCCGTAAATCTACAACACAGGACCAACAGCTTTACTTCCCTTCCGAAGGAAGCCATGCTAAGGATTTTTACACGAAAAAAAAAAAATCCATCGTCCTCCGCCGGGTTTGAACTCGCGACCTTGAGTATAAGTTAGCATGGTAACCATTACACCACGGAGGGCGACTACATATGAGGTTTTTTTTTACGTCGTGATATTAATGATTAATTTTAATTGTGAGTTTATAAAGTAAGCTTCAGTACCAATGTTTATATGATCTTATCTTTACTTGTATACAGCACTGCACTTGTATAAGCTATTTATGCATAATATTACATACTATATTAATTTGATTGAGGGTAAATATTGTCACAGTCTCTTCCGACTCACATGCTTAGGGCTCTTTCTGGAGTTTATAGTGGTTGCTTCGTTAGCATTGCTTGTATATCATCTTTTACTTTTCAACTGCAATAAATTTGTTGAACTAATTATGCATTACTATCACATGTTCTTATATAAGCAGATTGAGGTGTACAAATTTCGCCCCACGTTCTACAAACGTGATCACCTCTTTTCCCGAGCAAATTAAGCTTCTGGATTGATAGGGTACCTGACTTCCCACAAAATTTGACTGAAGTGTGGAAGGGTAATATTACAACTTATATATTCAGGGTACGCAGCTTTAATATCGATTTGATTATTCCCATTAACAATGACATGTCCATGGTGAAAGTTCTCATATATGCAATTGTTGAAGCCGTCGCTTACTTTAACCGTAATGAGACATGAAAATACTACTTATCCCTTCCTCTAGAATGCCGAATAATACTGTATTTGATTTAGCCTTTCATTATGTGACAATCATATATAAACTCAATGAAGGCGGTACTACCCACGCCCACATTTCAAAACAGACTTGTAAAAAGCTCATACCTGCTGGGAAGAGCCAAAATTTGGTTAATTGAAGATGGAAACCTTACGGTGAGAAAAACACTATTACAATTTAGGGGAATAATGCACATTTAGTGCACGAGTGTGTAGTGTTCCTGCTCTGAGTGAAGTAATCAAGATATTAAATGCCTAAGGAACCCCCCCCCCCCATATCCAGCTACCGTATACATGGAAGATTTTTTGAAAATGTTGATTTTCTCAAAAATGACTCTAACAATTTGGATTAACATCTTTTATATTTAAGATATTTATGTGACAAATAAAATATATATCTTAAATTTTCTAGGAATAACCTCTGAAGACATGTATTCTGGATGAATTTTGCGGAATTTTGAATAACTGGTAAACAGAAAGAGATAGACAAAAACGTACCAGACAAAAAATGTAGAGCTCGTTAAAACACACAGTTTATGTTATACAAATTTTTTCATGGAGCTTTTTAAAGATTTTACTGTCGATTTAGCTTATGGTGTTCCCTTATTTCCGTTCTACTTACAAGGAAGCATGTAATAAGGCACTTGCTGTCAACTTTTTCTCGATTAGCATTAAGTAAATAGAAGAATAAACATTTTAACAATAATTGATTGCAGAGATGTAGCGAAAGTCATGTGAATTTGTTTATTATACTAACGATTGAGATATCGAAGTTTGCATGAAGTCACATGGGCATAAACTTGTGAAGTAAAGAGGTAACTGGAATATCCGATTCCAATATTGATTCATGTTTAACATACTCGTAGTTTCGTAACTGAATGCAATTTCGGAACTACTGGTACTCCACACGTACTTGTGTGGCTTGAATAAATCTGATGTCCAGCTTGGCTGTTAGCTACAGTTTTGCCCGAGTGTGGTCGTCCGCCATAGTTACGTCGTTGGTTTGTTGTTTAAGAACTTACAAACTGGTGCGTGTTACACGCATCGTTAAGTTGCTGCCTCGAACTAACAACTTGTAAACCTGGTTTTCCGGCACACATCAGTAGAAGTTTGAGTATATCTTAATACGAGGGTTGAATGAAAAGTAATGGCTCCACCTTCATTAATTGAGTTTGGATGGGAATATTTTAGTAAATCAAACACAGAAATAATCCTTAGAATGTGATATTTAGTTTCCAATATTCACTTTTCCACATAATCACCAGTCAATTGGATACATTTCTGCCAACGATGAACAAGTTTTCTGAAGCCGTCGCAAAAGAAGTCAACACACTGTTTCCACAACCACAGTCTCACAGTTCTCTCAACGTCTTCTTCAGAAGCATAATGATGACCCGCAGATCGTCTTTCGTCATCGGGAACAGACGGAAGTCAGACGGTGCTAAATCATAACTGTATGGAGGATGCCGTACGGTGGTGAGATTCAGTCTCTGAAGTTCTGCTGTGGTGGCACGTGAAGTGTGTGGTTTGGCATTGTCATGCTGCAGGAAAACATTTCCCTTGTTAGCCGTCGTTTCAGAGTTCGCTGCGTTGTGATGTAGCGCTTTGAATGTATTGTTGTTCCACAATCAAGGAAATCAACATGTATAACACCATTTGAGTCCCAAAACACTGTGGCCATGATTTTTCCAGCTGAGGGATGCGTCTTGAATTTCTTATTCTGGGGCGAGTCTTTGTGTCGACATTCCATAGACTGACGTTTCGTCTCCGGGTCGTAATGGTGTGTCCACGATTCGTCTCCTGTCACAATTGAATGGAGAAAGGCGTCACCTTCATTCTCGTAACCGAGAGGAGTTCCTGGCAAATTTAAAGTCTGTGCGCTTTCATGTCAGGAGCCAGCATCCGGGGTATCCATCGTGCACATATCTTCCGATAGCCAAGCAGACCAATAATGTGACCCACACTTTCTTGTATTGTGCTAGCAATTTAGAGAGGATACGATGATCGTCCTGAATGAATCTGTCAACATTTTGCTTGTGAAACTCGGTGGTTGCTGTCGCAGGACGTCCAACTATTTGTTTGTCACGCAAGTCAGGTGTTCCCACCTCAACATCTTTTAACTTACTGGCCCAACGACGCACAGTACTCACATCAATCACCATAAACTGCTTTCATTCTCTGATGAATCTCTTAAGGTGCCAACCTTCTGCTAAAAGAGATCAATACTGCACGTTGCTTAAATCGCATCGACCGACCGTACGCGCAGGGTTCCATACTTTATACTGTAACAACACAACCGTTCAATGCTAAGGCTTCCCGCCAACGGAGCTGTAGAGAAGAGGCTACGAAACAAACCAGTACCTGCCGCATACCAATGCTGTCATCTGGTGAAGAGTTACTAAGGTGGAGGTTTTACCTTTCATTCAACCCTCTATACATTTAAGACTAAAATATTCTCTAGTTTCTTCAGAATAAATGCTATATATATATATTGGAATTTAAAGTGTATGTCATTCTGCCAACTGTGACCCTGAGTATTCCTTTTAAGATGGACGTCTATTCGGAATTAAAGTTCGGTTAAAGCATAATTATGCACATTTTATCTCTTCTGTCAATCTTTATTTTTATATTTAAGCCTATATTATTATTATTATTATTATTATTATTATTATTACTAGTTTTAATAAAACCATTCCATCATTCCAACTTTACATTTGAACGAATCATTGAGTCTAGTAGGTATATATTACCGGTCGCAGAAACAAGCCTTCAGATTTGCAACCAATATTTTGAATACACACATACACATACAGTACGTTTGTTACAAAACTTGGCCGCCAACAGTACAGGCCGTGTAACCTTCCCTGCGTGCGCTTCCTACATCCTTCTGTTGTCGTACGTGCGTCAGTCTTACCTTTGTTCTAGTCCAGTTCACATATAAATAACATAATGAATATTTAGAAGTGTTTAGTTTTCCTTGCAGTGCTTTTAAAATGCAGTTACAGTACCATAGAGAGTGTTTATGTAGGATACGTATGCGCTTACATCCTCTTGTAGGGAAGTTGTAAAGCAATTTAAACTGTATTTCCTGGCGTTCGTTTCCCGAATAGAGAGGCCGTCCGTTTGTTTTTTAATAAATTCAGGGAGACGGGATTAATTGTGATAGGGGGAAAAAAAAGGTAAACTAGCTTATACTTACGGAGCAGAAATTACGCGAAATTAGAGAAGGGTTAGAACGGTCACATCGAAAATCTCTTACGCACCTCGCACAAGAAACTGACATTTCGAAAGCTCTAGAATGGAAAGTAATAAAACTTTTAAAACTTAAACCATATAAGATTATTGTTATCCAGGAATTGCTACCACATGATCACCAGAGTGGGGTACATTTCTGTAACTGGATTTTGAGGAATGTTAATGATGGAACAATTGATCCACAATTAATACTGTTCAGTGAAGAAGCATGCTCATTTACATGCTCATATATCATCACAACAAAATCGATATTATACTACAGACAAACCTAATTTCGTTCATGAAACTTCCTTGCATGATCAACAAATTGGAGTATGGTATGCAGTAAATGGATACAGAATAATAGGGCTTATTATTTATTAACGATACAGAAATAATATACAGACACTATGACGGACACTGAATGTCGGTCTCAATATTTCCAGCAGGATTCTACTACCGCACATACAGCTGATGAATCATTGCAGTTTATTACAGTAATTTTTGAGGATAGAATCATTAGCAAGGGTTTAAGGCCTGCTCGGTCCCCTGATCTTTTAGCATGTGTTTTTTTATTTATGGGAAAACTTTAAAAATAAAGTATACAAAACTAATCCTCCATTAGAAGAATTAAAACAAAATATCAGTACAGAAATTAACTCTTATTTCGGAAGCTGAGGTAATGTGTGTGAGTGACAATTTTCTCAGAAAATTCCGTAGATGTATTGATATAGATGGAAGGCATTTCCAACATCTCCTGTGATAAGCTATGATTTTTGTTTTCTGATAATTATTAATGTGATTTTGGATTTTATTTGGGTGGTGGGCCTTGCCAAGCGTACATACAATACGTGACCGGGAGGCGGACCAAGCGCCTGACGGCCAAGCTTTGTATATATTACTTTGCTCCACATAGGTTATACATAATATACATGTACATGTATGTAATCTATGTGGAGCTAAGGTGAAGAAATAAATATCCTTTCAATATTTATACTGGTTTTCTTCAGTCCATTTTCTCCGTAAGAATGTAGCACGAAACAAAATATAGTTAGAAGATGATTTTATAATTGAGTCTGGTATTTAGAAAGGGTTTATTGTCCATATTTGCCAAACATTAGGATACCTACCAGTAGCAATGAACACTGTGGAAGTGACTGCAAATAGCTGACTGTCAAGATTACTGAAAATCAAAATTCAAAATGATATAATATTTTTGTTGTTGCTGATATAGCATATCTAAATCGCGTTAAAGAGGTCCCAAGTTTGAATCTCAGTTGGGGTTAGATGGTATTTTCTCTGACGATTCCCCTTGCTCAAAAAATGAGTGTTGGATAACTTAAGCTGACCCGGATTCCTGTGAGCATGAGTTCATCATTTTATACAGTCATCGTCTGATGTCTTTCTGTTTAAGCTCATTGAATACGCCAAGAATTTTTGTTGTTGCAATTATTGCAGTTTATTAGTCATTAATGCTCAGCCTTTTGTTGCGTGTAGGTTTAAAGCGTGCTGCTTGTCATTTTTTATGTTTGTTACTGCTATAAGTAGAAACATATAACATAATATTCCAATAATATAACTTTGGTGTCTGAGTTATGGGTCTATCTATGCACACAAAACATAGTTCTGTTAACTCTCGTGTTCAATAACTAAAATGATATGTATAAATAAACTGTTATCTTCTAAAACTGAAATACAAAACATAAACACAATTAATATAGGTGTATGAACTCTCAGCCCGTATAACTGCCCTCAAACTTCGAGGCACAGACAAAATTAATACCTACAGCAATGTGGACGACTAGGTACAAGGGCCCACGCTTCTTGAATTTGTACCCAGAAGATATCTTTTATCCTTCGCCCATTTACAGGCAATTGGAGCGTAGCTCCCTTTTTAACTCAGCTTACACGCCCTCAATAAAGAACACATTCTCACAGAGGGAATCAAAATATTTTCGAGTATTACCGTGTATTGTACCATCAAGCCTCCACAGCAGACCTAGACCATCCCTTGATATCAAACTCCAACACGATACAGATACGCGACCTAAATGGAATTATGAATCCACGTATTTTGTAGCGTATCGGGTTCTCTTTGGACGATAGACAATCGCCTTTCCCTTACGTGTGGAAGAAAATACCACTTCGTATGAGAATATCACCACCATCGATTTATGAAGGGTGTGTTAGATCGCTTTGTGAAGCATAAGTTAATTAAAAAATGAATTTAATAAAATGTTTCAAAACATTCGTTTTCTTAACGATACCTTTAATACTTCTGCACACCACCTGCTTTCGTGTGCAGCATATTGATGTTCAGTAGAATAAACACTCAAAGAAGCATCCTAAAACTATCATATTATTAATTGTACCGAATGTAGTGTATGAAATAATTATGTACAAAATAAATAGCACATATGTGTTGATTCAAGATAATCAAGGGAAGGAAAAAATGTTTGTTATATGCGAGAAGCGAATCTGTGACCCTCACCAGAGGAGTAACCTACTTTTTGTCACATCGCTACAGTAAACACACAGGGGCAGGTTTTACAATCCAAACTGATTCATGTTTTGTGTCGTTAATATTTTTAATTAAATATTAATAGTTTGTTGTTGAAGAAGCTTAAGTTATGTATTTTATAATGATTATTGATCACATGGGTTAGTAATGTTAAGGTTTGGAGGTTATGACAACTTATTGCTGCCGCTACTCTATCGCGAATGGTGTACACAAGGAGCTGTACCGTGAGGGACGAATTAAGCGTTCCAGACATGACTTTTTTGTGTCGGGTGTATATGTACATAATAGGAATAGAACGTATTGCATTCCACCCAAAAATTTGCTATTAAGATTACATCAAAAATACATGTTTTCAGGTATTCCGAATTCATAAAATATTTATTTTTAGAATAAGTTCCATGTGTGTGTGTGTGTGTGTGGACGATAACTCAAAAACTAAAAGTCGGTTAAATACTAAACTTGATATTGAAGCTCAATGATAACCAGAGTTGCGACAGAGTACATATTTTCTGGAACCCCCCAAACAGAAACTAACTTTTACATTGAACATTTTTCAAAATATTCGTTTTATAAGAAATAGTTGTAACGATTTTCATTAAAATACCGTATATTAAATATATTTTCAGGGAAAATAAGATGTATATCCTGAATTTATTGGGAATAGCCCCTAAAGTCATGTTCTAAATGACTAATAAACCGTAAAAATGAGACAAATGTGTAAATCTCGTTAAAACAGACAATTTGTATCCAACAGATGGTTCCCATTTTCGAGATATTCCGTGTTATCGATTTCAATTTTAAATACTTTTGATTTAGACATGGCAATCGAAAGAGAACTCAATTTCAACGTTAATCGCATAACGGTAACTTTTAAAACATTTGGCTAGAGCTTCAGTCTAGTATATTCTTTTATTTTCTTTCTACTTATAAGGAACTAACTAATAAGACCATGTATGCCAATATTTATCTCGATTAGCATGAAGCAGATTAAATAATAAGGCTTTTTTAAAATAGTTTGATTGTAGAACAGATAGAGAAAGTTATGTGACTGGAAGATATAGCTTTGTAGTTTAATGTTTTTTAATTTGTTAGGTCCTTTCGATGAATGAAATCGAAAAATAAGGTGCTCAAATAATCTCGGGGCCCATAGAGCTTAAAGTTACTCGACATTCGTCTTCTGAGGATAAGGGAAAACTCAAAAAAGCTTTATCCAGGCACATCACCCTAATCGAGATTCAAACTCAGATAACTCTTGAATGTGAAGAAAATATGCTACCTCCATACTTCCGAGGTGGACATGTAATTAGAAGTCGTGTATCTTTATTACTAAAGTTATTGGATTATCTACTTCAGAGGATTTTATTCTAAGGATACAATTTTGTGGGTGGTTTCTTTAAGAAATTTAAATATATTCATGTAAACGTGACCCCATAGCAAGACAGTCCATATGGGAACTTGACCTACCGCTCGGCCGCTGCATCCTCCATCTCGGCCCGAAGGCAGTGCTGAAGGGTGAGGCGTGATCAGCGCCTCGAGTCTCACCCGGCCGGTTGATGCGGTCTTCTCGATCTGGAGCCGCTACTTCTCAATCAAGTAGCTCCTCAATTGGTCCCTCCAAGGACCTCAAGAGGCTGAGTGCACTCCGGACTAAGTCTCCAAAAGGGCGAAAATCACCACGTCGGTAACGGTTACAAGCAAGCAACCGCGCTACCATTCCGCTAAGGAGACGACCCAATATATTCATGTACTTGTATAACTTTTCTAAAGGATTATTGTTCTCTTATTCTTTTCATTTATTCTTTTTATCTTAGTCATGTTGTCCTCGATAGGAATTGCTGTTCGTAACGGGTGTCACCTAAGTGTGGTGGACAAAGAGGTGCAGGGGTGGATTTTATCCGGGTTCTCCGGTTTCCCTCGCCATCGCATTCCACCGGTGCTCCATGTATCACCAGTGTCATTGCTTGCGGTGCCACAATCAGTAAAACTGGGCGTTAAACACTACAAAAAAAGAACACCAAAAAAACTAAGTCCAAACTCCCACTTTGAGTAATCTTTGAAATTCGTAAAAACCACTTCATCCTTACTGTACTGAAGTACGTCTAAGAAGTTAAATAACTTATATAATATCATTGAAGCATAAGATCAAGTTATGGCGCGGCGATGTTTGTGTTATTTAGGCCTGTGAGAACGAAACACTTAACGGCATCAAAGCAACAAACACAGGGCAGAGAATCGTGCTGCTCCATTTGTCTATTAATCACTGCTCTAATTGCAAAATCATGCCTTTCATTTCCATATCTCAGGGACACAGTCCCCTTTCCAAGCAGCAGATGCTCGCGTAGATGCTAATTTGGTTATTGCTTTACGAGGCGCTTTATATCGAGCCGTATTTGTCGTGTATCGCGCATTTAAATTTGGCCTTCATAACGAAAGCTCTCGTTATGCGAGGAATAATTTATAGCGGCGTAGGATATACGGCGTTTTCAGCTTGCTCAAAATGTTTAATTAGTTTCCAGGGAAGGGAGAGGTATCAAAGCACATTAATAGCACAAATAAATCAGCGTTATTAAGTAGGCTTACTGCAGAAATACAGACAGAAAAGAACCATAAAGCGGAATACTCAAGCTGAAGAGGAGGTTATAGAGAGGTAGCTGTTTAACTCTACCTTCATAGAAAATAAATTAAGGCATTCCTTTAACAACGCCCACAATTAGCCTTTTCTGAATCCAGCCATTGATCCAAGGACGTGGCTAATAAAAATCTGAGGTGTTACCATGGTAGCTCAGCGGTAGAGCAAGCGACTAAGAACCCGGAAATCCGTGGCTCATATCCCGGCAGTGACATTGTTTTTTTTTCAGTGTAACTCTACTTATGCTCTACACACGACTTGTATGAAAAAACAGTTTAATTAATTTCCTTCTCTTTCTCTTAAATTCGTGCAAAGAATATGCAACATATATTCCAGAATTTCCTGGGAATTGTAAATGTTTTACTTTCTCTAGCATGTTTGTACAATAGCAGATAGAGAGTTATTGTATTCCCCCAAATTTTCAACAAAATTTCCCCAGAACCAACTGCCATTTTCATGAAACATTTTCAAAAATTTTGATTTTCTAAAAATTGTCTCTAACGGTTTTGATTAAAATACCACATTTCAAAGACATTTTATAACAAACTAAATGCATATCCTGAATTTTCTGGAAATAATCTCTGAAGATCTCTTCATTTTTAAAAACTTTTGTATATATCTGGTAAACTATAATATCATTAATCGTATTAATAATCTCCTTTATCGTAATAATATTAACCAATTTTCTTTCAAAAAAAATTATTGAAGATCGTGAAAAAAATTCTCCTTTTGAATGTGGATTTGATCCTATAAGATCTTCACGTTTACCTTTCTAAGAGATGGATAAAAATGTACTATTCAAAAAATGTAGATCTCATTAAAGCAAAGAATTTTTGTCATATACATTTTTTTTAGAGTTAACCGTTTCAGAAATATACCGAGCTATTGGCTTTAAGTTTAAGCTGCTTTAATAGCTCTCCAACGAGGAGTCAACTCTGGTATAGTCTGGCTTTTGTTTACTCCTGGTAAGTAAAGAGTACAGAATTTCAACTGTTTCACAAAGCGACTGGTATTTTAAAGGATTTGATTATGGCTTAGAGTATTACCTTATTTCCTTATACCTACAGAGAAGCAAGTAATAAGACGAATTCTGCTAATATTTATCTCGATTAAGATTGTGTAGATGAAAGAATAATCTTTTGTAAGGGAAGTTTGTTTGGGGAAGAGCTAGAGAAAGTGTATGAAAAATCAGAATTTTAAAACAATTATTATTACCTGCATAAAATGTGAACCAAAACCAAATCCTAATTTCTTGTAATATACACAAAACGAATGGTAACTGTGATGCTTACACGTCACTGTTCCATCACAAAGCGCTCTTTGTTATACTTGCTTCTCAGAGACACTCGGCGACCAGAGATATGCACATGATTGATGTCTTTGGTCGAGCTTTGCATTAAATTTAAGCGTGAGCCATTATGTTCTCGCTTCAACAGAAGGATGGGCATCGATTAGTAACCCATCCTTTCCATTCTCCAGCACCAAAGAAAGCCAACCGTTAGATCATTAGTAAAACCCTCTCCCATATCATTCTGGCACCAAATCTCTATACCAGTTATTATTACAATTATTTGAGTAGTGGCATTTGTTATGTTAACTTCATAAAATGGGTATAATTAGAGTCGTGAGTTTAATGAATGGTAGCAGAAAGCAATACTACTCTTCATTGCAAGGAAATTCTAGCGTTACCAAAGATCTAGCTGAAAAGGGGAAAACTGTGGTTAAGAACCTTTAGATAACACCGCTGTAAATTCAAATGCTTCTTGGAGCCATTTTGAAGCAGTATTTCCTGCCAATGCCTGGGTTCAGACACCTGTTAAGGATCAGATGGGCTATAAAGAAGATCGATTGGGAGATTAGCCCAATATATAATATGAACATGAGGATGTGGATGGTATGAAATATAGGTGAAATGGTTAATAGAAAAAGTGAGGATATGGCATATGGTGACATGAATGGCGGGGGAAACCAGAGAAAGCCCGCCCAGTCGCCACTTAGTACACCACAAACCCCAGAGGTGCTCCCATGGAATTTATCTCGGGCCGCTTAAGCGGGAGACAAAATGTCTAACCGCTCTGCCACATCGCGAAATTTATCGAAGTTTAGAAATCCAAATAACCGAACGGGACGCCTCAGGCGACTTTGTGGCCTCTATTCGGGAGGCCTGAGTTCAAATCCCGTGAACCAATCTGGCTGTTGCAGTTTCATATTTTCTTTCGGCCATCATGGTAAATATTGGAATTGATATTTAATATTACAACTCAAAAGTTGTACATTCATACTCAAATAATAATAAAAACTGCAAATAGATGGTTGAACTGCTATCTTTCACATATTGAAAGCACCATAACCCCATATGTTTGTTGTAAAGCAATACGCAATATATTTTAAAGAACATTTAAAGCTGGTGTTTATGAGGATGGAGACAAAGACAAAATTAATATTTGAGTACTACCTAAGGATTGAACATAAAGTTAAAAATAAATCCATTTTGCTGAGAGACAGTAGGTTTAATTTACTATCTTTAACTTGCAATTCTATTTGTACATTTAACAGTAACTTATTGCTGATATTTATAGTAAGTTCTTGAGTTTACTTTTGGGGCATTTACAAAATGATTATGGTAATAAGTGCAATAGTGTCGTGAAATGTTCGAACTTGCGACGGAAAACAAAGAAGGGGCAGCATAAGCCTTGCTGCATATGCAACCACAGAAACGTATGTGTGGGGCATGTGATCTAAAATGCCGGGGCATTGTCAAATTATTTCGAAGGGGCATGTCAAAATGATATTTGCTGAAAGGCAGGGATGGCCTCTCTTGATTTATTGACGTTCCGAACGATGTAACTCATTCACAACTGAGTGAAACATTGTTAAAACATGTAGCAAACGTGGGGATTGTTATATACGAATGATGGTTTGGTGTAAAGCACACCAAGTCCTGGCTTTTTTATTAATTCATAACATTATATAATAAGTAATTAATTTGTATTTGGATGTAGCGTCTCTGGTCATGTTAATTTTTTGCTTCGTTTATGGTACTGAGCAAGGAGGATTTTTTACTTTTTATTCATTTTGAAGTGTTGTTTATGTGTATATTTTATAACGATTTGATAATTTGCACCGTTATTTATTCTGTTACTGTTTATAAACGCAGTTTAATTAATTTATACGTTTAATTATTTTAAACGTTAGATTACATAAAGTAGTACTTTTTTGTTATAGTCAGTAGTAAAATGTACATATGGGTACAGGTCATTCATATATGAGGGCAGCCTAATAATTTGTATTTATTGTCCTTACATAGAAACGATACAGTACATCAAAATATAGGCACAGTCCGTGAGCTTGATACCCATTTCTCCGAAAACCGTACAGAATGTTTACCTGTGACTGAGTTATCGTGTAAAGAAGAGGGAGGGAGTCCATACGGCAGAGTAGAACGAACGTAGCTTGTCTGGCTCTAAGAAGGAAGCTTTGGTCATGGACACACTCGACAAACATGAACCGAACATAGAGTGTGTTTTGCATGCCACTAGCAAAACTCTTTCTTAGAGGTGATGATATCTGATCCACCTTTTCACTTTACAGAGATTCAAACATCGTTCGTTGACTATTTTTGTGACTCTAAATAATGATATTGGGTGAATTGGAGTCAAAAGTTGGAATCCTTGCGGAGATAAAAACACTATTACAATCTAGGGAACAGACTAGTTTTAGGCAAGTTAGCGTAATTAACATTTATATTCATGTAATAGTTTGTTTCCGGTAACACGGGTTACCTTCATTCCCTCTTGTACAATATTTGAGAAATATGATGAGTGTTAAATAATACCTTCGCCAGGTGCAAGACCTACCTAAAAGCATAAAAACAGTTTTTATAATAAAGGTAGGTTTAGTATAATCACAGTGTTCATTATTTTGTGCTTTAATGAGAGAAGCAAAGAAGGACCAGTAATCTGATCCTTTGATATTAACTTGATGAAGAGCCGAAACAAGGGATGGATACCTTGAGTTGTTAATATTCCTTTTAACACTGGCTTAATGAAATACCTGATATTACCAAGCAGCAGGCATCAGGAAACCATCCGCTAAAAACGAGGTTTTATCCACGGATATGTGGCTACTACAAAGTAAATGATGATAATTAAAATAAGAAAAAATGAACCTAATTTCGTTTTAGCTGTGTAGTACATTAGTTGGCACAAGGATTACAAAATAATATAGAATAGTACAAACATGAATAAGTTGAACCCATACAGAATTTCGAAGTAAACACCGCAGAAATGCAGTGGAGAACCCGGATTCAGTTCTAGAAGTAAAAAAAAAGTTCTATAACCAGGTTTATTACCTATTTCCGAGGAAAGAGAAAGATATAGATAGTGTAGGTATGTGTACAATGTTTTCAGAGAGATTAAAAGGAATTGT
Organism: Hymenopus coronatus; assembly: GCA_030762935.1. Taxonomy (NCBI): domain Eukaryota; kingdom Metazoa; phylum Arthropoda; class Insecta; order Mantodea; family Hymenopodidae; genus Hymenopus; species Hymenopus coronatus. The sequence continues at coordinate 62,981,490 of CM060896.1, forward strand.
AAAATAAAATGGTTAAAATAATCTACGAAAACTCACTTACAGCCACTACCTCAAAGGTAATGCCATTCAAATTACCTTAAATGTTGAAGATATAACAAGAATGGAACAAAGCTATTTTTCTAAGTGGGTATAATAATAATAATAGCCTTTATTGTTGCACATCTTTTATAATCTGCTACAATTTGTTCTCATAGCTTAATTTTATATAACTATTATAATGTATGATAAAATATTTTTTTGTAATACTCACTTATAACATTTTTTTGTTAAAAACCTCTAAATGTATATTGTTCTGTGTCACTTGGCAAACTCATTTATGAGTCAGACTAATAAATAAATAAATAATAATAAACATTACCAGCAATGTCACTATTACTTGGTTCCTTATAAGTAGAAGGGAAATAAGGGAATACACTTGGCTAAAAAACAGTTAAATATTTCTAATACTTGTAGCCACGTGTTTGGTATTGAAACTCTTTTCTCTTTTCAAGACCAGTAGTAAAGAAAACAGAGCGAGAGAGATACATGAAACGAAAAATACGTTCCCATTTTGAGAAAAGTTTAAATAGTTTAAAATTGAAAACAAGGAGCATCTCGGAACCCTTCAAAAATGTTGTAGCACAAATTGTGGTGAGATGTATATTTTTTGTGTAGTGTACTTTTGAATACATGTTCCGATCTACCAGTTATGCAAAATTCATCTAGAATAAGGAGGTCCCCGCGAAGCTATTCCCAGAAAATTCAAAATGTGCATTTAAACATATGATATATCAATCAAAATCATTAGTCTTTTTTTAAGAGAGTCAACATTCTAGAAATATATTCCATGATAACGTAGTTGAAGTGCGGGAATTTTTCTGAAAACTTTTAGTCACATCCCTGGGGGATACTGAATTTAAATAACAATTTTGGTACTTAACAGCTTTTTCGCTATTGTGTTCTGATGTCCATAGACACAAAAACAAATACACACACACACACACGGGCTTTTTCTAAATGTTTTTTTTTTCAGTATCCTCAAAAAAACGTATTCCGGTGCAATCTCGGTATAGAATGTTTGGGTGAAGTACAATAGCTTCTCTATCTACTGTGTACATTGTACATATCTGATAGAGAAAATAAACTTTGCACGGTATTGGATCTGAGAAACCAAGTTAAAGATCATTTCCACGTGAGATATTAGATATGTAAGTAATTGAAGTTTAGCAATAATTTGGAGTTGTTTATGAATTCTGTTCATCAAATAATCTTAGAATCTATACTTGCTATTTAAGCTGCTGATAAGTTTAAAAGTATTTCTAAAATTTTAAATTGAAGCTTCTTTAAAGCATTTCCACAGTAAAACAATACAATTACGTGCTTGTACTACATTATTTCAGTATTTCTCTTGAGGTTATGCAAATAAAATTATTTGTTCCTGAATATCTGCATGATAGCTGCAGCAGTTTCATTAAGCAGATTATTTACAAACTCCATGTAACATACGAGACTGGTATTGTTACGTTGCTCATAACCAGCCTCTAAAACACACCCCTGGAAGGAATATGAGATTAGGTTAGCGGAATGTTATGCGGAAAACAATCTCACATATAAACTTAAAACACAGGAATATTTATATTTGATAAACTCAACGTACATAGTGGACATCACACAAACTTAACCTCATATCGCATCGACCAATGCATGCGCAAATATACATTTTGTTTCCTAGCTTCTAAGTAAGTATATGTAAACTGCAGTATAATGTGATGTGAAGATAGTTTTTTACTTTCTCTACACGAACCATCCATATAGCATTTCACCCAAAAATACGATGTCGAGATTTTTAAAGGAGATATGTGTTTAGAGGTCTCCTGAATCAAAAAAAAAAATCATTTATAAAAAAGGCTCACGCACGCGTTTATGTGTGTGTTTATGTAGTTTAAAAACGAAAACACTACATTCCAAATTTTGTATTTAAGCTTCATACCTTCCAATTATGTGACACGAAGGTTTTCAAGAAAATTTCCCCGTCACAAAATTCCCTTTGCATGAAAAAATGTTTGAAAATCTTGTTTTTGTCAAAACCTGGCTAACGATTTTGATTAAAATACCATAGACCTTGTTTGAATACACAATTTATGTTATATACAATTATTTGTAGAGTAAAATTTTTCCAAAATATTCCTTGTTATTGGTTTCTACTTAAATTTTTCTCAAATGTTGGTCAGGTTTTGTTTCACTCCTGGCCGTCCAAAGTGAACCGTATTTCATTTCTTTCAAAATTGTTTCAAAAATGCTACCGAGTTTTTAAAAGTTTTGACTGTCACTTTAGCCAAGTATATTATATCCTTTGTAATTAGAAAGAACTAATACAACAATTTCTACTTATGTTTATTTGGATTACTATGATGTAGATAAATAAACGAATAATCGTTTGTAACAACAGTTTGTGGACAAAGTCGTGTGAATGGAATACATCAAATTTTTTAGCCTTTTAGGCTTTAATCTCGGATTGAAAATCTTTAGCTGCAGCTTTGTATAACCGTTTATCAATTATCTTATTATCACTCTTGCAATGTGTAAAGTTTTGACTCAGTAAGTGAAGTGGTATGTGTAAAAATTGAAAATATATAAAATACTTCACTAGTACCAACATTCCTGATGGTGTTTCGGTAATTTAACGAATTTTGTTTTTAGCGACGGTCGAAAAATATAAGAATGAGTTTAAAACTGAATTAAATTACCCAAGGAAAATAATAAGCAAGAGGAGAAATTGATAAGTTAATTATAATGCAAGAAAAGTTTTTACTTTAAAAATAATCACTGAAGTAGCTTTCTTGTCTCTCCTTTCTGAAGCTATATAACATTTTCATCAGTGTAGTGCAGAGAGAAATTAAAGAAAATATAGCTCAGCAATACGTATTGTAAAGAAACTGTGTTTTGGTAAGCAGTGAGGTAAAGGAACAGAAGGACAGAATATAAAACATAAATGTAGAAGACAAAGCTATAAGTGACCAGTTTTGAGTACCATACTTTAAAACTTTACTATCGATGAAGTTTGATTCTTATATTTTGTAAATAGGATGTTAATGGCAAATTGTCTGAAATGCACTTACTGATAATTAATTAAAAACCTAAACTATCCTTTAATTTTGTACAATTGCATTTTAAATGTGTAATAAATAAATATGCCTTCACATTTTTCTCTACCTGCTCAGCAAACAAAATATTCCTACCAAAATTATTCTTATCTACTTCATCCTAATAGAGATAAACATTAGCAGAAATTGTCTAAATAATTACTTCCTTGTAAGTAACAGGGAAATAAGGAAATATACTAGGCTAAAGGGATAGTCAAATCATTTAAAATCTGGTGGCCTTTTTCAATAAATGTTTATTGTTGTTATTGTTTTGTTTTTTTAATCAGGAGACCTGTAAATATATATTTCTGATGAAATCTTGACATAGTATTTTTGGGTGAAATACTATATGCATGATACGTGTAGAGAAAATAAAAATCTACCAGCTGAAATTCGGATCGCTTTGCATTGCTAGCAGAAAAACAAAATGGAAATGAAACTAAAGTTGGCCGTTATTTGAGTGAATTTACGTAACTTAAAACTGAATCCAATAACTAGGAGCATCTCGGAAACAGTCAACGCTACACAAAAATCTGATACGTTACACTCATATTTCTTTCTCTGTTAAACAAACTTCTTAAAAAAAATTCTTATTTCTACACCATGGTAATCAAGATAGCATGTACTTATTAATTAGCTCCTTATAAATATAAGGGAACTAAAGGAAAGTGCTATGCTAAAGTGATCGTCTAATATTTTAAAATCTATTGTTATGTGAATGTCATTGAAATTCGCTTCTTTGCTTGGGCAGGAGTAGAACAAAAAAAACAAAAAAAAAAAAACGAACACTTCTTGTCTGAGAAAAGTATAAGTATTTTAAAATTTAGGCCAATGACAAGGAATATCTTGGAAACGGTGAACTCTGCAAAAAAACTGCACGACATAAATTGTGTGTTATAACGCCATCTACATTTTTGTGTGATAGGTTTTTGCCTATATTATTATGGTTTACTAGTTATGCAAAAATCAGAAAAATTTATCCAGAACGAACTGCTCTTCAGAAGCTGTACCCTAAACATTCAAGATGTATGTCTCATAATATAAGGTAGTTTAATCAAAATGTAAGGTTTTCAAGAAAAACTCCCCACACTTAACTACCCTTTACATGGAACTTTTTTTTAAAATTTGGATTTTCTCAAAAATGACTCTAACGATTTTGATTAAAATGTCGTATATTAAAGATATTTACCTGACAAATAAAATGTATACCTTGACATTTTTGGGAATATCCTCTGAAGGCATCTTTATTCTACATGAATTATAGGAAATTTTGCATAACTGGTAAACCGTTAGAAACAGACAAAAGCTAACTTAACAGAAAATGTAGAGATCGTTAAAGCACACATTTTTCGTGAACTTAATCGTTTTTTATATATTCGTTGCTGTTGGTTTCAGCTTTAATACTTTTACTTTTCTCATGTGGGAATTTGTTAACTCCTTCTATACAAAAAAAAGGAACTTCAGTCTCAGAGTAATCAGCTTTTGACTATCACTTTAACCTATGCTACTCACTTCCGTTCTACTTACAAGAAAACAAGCAATAAGACTATTTCTGCTAATTTTTTCTCAATTAGCATGAATTAAATATGCTTTTTAACAATAATTTGTTGCAGAGCTGTAGAGAAAGTATGAATGAAATACATCAGCCTTTTTTTTTTTCCCAGATCCTGAAGTACAGATACTCAGTGGTACTGGTCATTCCATATGCAGAATAAGAGCCAGAGGCCAGTGTTCCACCTGCTGAGTGTAATGTATTATCCTCCCCTCCCCACAAACTCAACGCTTCTATTTCCCTTCTCTTGCGCATATAGCGTGTAAAGACGATTTGAAAGGATTCTAAATAAGTACGCAAGTCTAAACGCAAATTTAAATTATCTGAAATGCAATTAAAATTTTCCTGCTTCTATGTGTATAGAATCAACTAAGCGGGTGACATTTATAAGTCGCCCTCCGTGGTGTAATGGTTAAAATGCTAATTTCATGTACCCAAGGTCGCGGATTCAAAGCCTGCGGAGGACGATGGATTTTTAGGTGTAAAAATCCTTAGCATGGCTTCCTTCCTTTTTCACGCCCAGTCTAGAATGGGACGCTGAGAACCTGTGTCCATAAATAACACGCCATTTACATTTTATTTTTGATATTTATAATCTTCCAGGTCTTCTAGCATCTAGTATGTTATTCAACTCTTAAGTCAGAAAAAACACAGTAATCTACACCAAAGACCACGATAGTAATTTTTCTTGCAGGGTTTAAAGTACAAAATATTGTTCATATAATAAAACAATAGAAATAAACGCTGTGCTTTAAAATACTGTCAATTAATGATAAGATAATACTGGTAATCGTAATATATCTTGAGGATGAAAGTAGTATAGAGTTATTCTCTCTTTTCTAATGACCAATATTTCAACAAATATCCTCTTTTTAAGAACCTTAATTAGAGATGTATTATATAATTTCACTGAATAGGAGCATGAATAGGTCTGGATATTAATTTACTCCCCTTCATTCCATTACCATCTTCCAGTAAAATATATACTCTAGTTTTTAAATAGATGCATTTTTAAAACATATTCAACAGATATTTCATTAACGGAGTATCGCAACTGTAGCGAATACAGATAAGCCAATAAGGAGATAAAAGACAACTTGGGAGTATTTTTCAGGGTTAATCTGGAATCCAGCAAGGAACTGCCCACATCCATTAAATTCCAAGAGAAGAAGCTTTCGGCAAAATTTGCGAATAAACCTAGAAAAATCGCCAGGCTTCACAACCCACCTTCCAATATCTCCTACCACTAAAATTGATCAACCTATGAGGTCTTGACTATAGATTTAACTCAACGAGACCACAGGAGGCCATCTTTTTCTCCTTTTCTAAAGGTAGCGTTAAAATATATATGATGTGTTCAATTCATATGACTTCCTCTACATCATTGTAACAAATTATTGTTACACAACTTATTCTTCTATCTACTTTATGATAATCGAGAATTAGCATTAATATTAGCAGAAATTGTCTTAATTACTCGCTTCCTTGTAAGAAGGAAGAAGGGGAAATACTGGGCTAAAACCATAGTAAAATCTTTTAAAAACTAGTTGCCATGTGGTTGAAATCCATTTCTATACTTGGCCAGAGTTTTTACAGATATCCGTGTGAGAAACGTTTTGGAGTATTTTAGATCTGAAACAAAGAACAGGGAACTTGTATATCTCTTAAGCTTTACCAGTAATGTAGAATTCAACAAAATCCATTCAGAATGAACAAGTCTTCAACAGCTATTCCAAGAAACTTTAGGATATACATTTTATTTGGGATAAAAGCAGCTTTAATATACGGTATTTTAATCAAAATTGTTAAGAGTCGTTTTTGAAAAAAAATTCAAAAAATTATCTTTTTAAAGGGTAGTTTGGAGTGGGAGGATTTTCTAAAAAATCTTCGTATCCTCTTTGGTATTTTGGAAGGCACCAAAATGATTTACCAAGCTTGGCACTTAACGATCTTTTCGTTTTTGAGCTGTGTTTTCCACTGTCACAGACGGACCTTTTTCTAAAAAAAATTTTTTTTGGACTCAGAGGTAGAGAAAGTAAAATTGTTACTTTTTGGATTTATATTTTCGATGAAATATTGCTATCGAACTTTTCTGTGGAATGCAGTTCATAGTCATCTACTATGTACATTGCATTCGCATGTATATAAAATAAAAATACGCCATATTCAGTCTGGAAATACAAACCAACGGGATAATGTATATTGATGTGGCTCCCTTAGTTTTTGGATAAATTGTATTGGTATTCCTTTCCTCACATCCTCTCATCAGCAAACAAAAAAACTGTGGATATGGGTTTTGTTATAGAAGAATGAAAGGCCACTCTTTGAGGAAGAAAGTGGGAAAGGAACAATAGCTTGAGTGCGATGCATTATAAGATGATGAGAGATGTTCTTCACACGGAAGCCGACTTCCTTAGAAAAAAGGCAAAATCGCGGAGCGGAATGAAAAGAAGATTTATAGTACACATGGTACAGATTCAGAAGATGCCTAAGAATACCAAGTACAACATATCCACAGCACTGTCTGGAAAAGTTTTCTAAAAGAAAAACTCTGAAAAATAGTGCTGGCTTCTCTACCCAAATGTCTCGGATTCAATTCCTGATTGGAGAACGTTTCTTTAACTAGATCATTCCCTACCCTTTGCAGAACCAGCAAGTATAAATGTTGGAGTGAATGCGAGAGTGTTCTGAAATTTGAAAAGTGCACAGTAAGTAAGATATTCATTGACATTTATACTAGTTATTATACATAATAATGCTATGTTTGCTAGGTATCAAAGTTCTAGCTTATATGGTTATTAAAATAATAATTTTTATTTACTAAATCCAATGTTCAAATAAAATAAACCACCTCATGCATTTTTAAAAATATTTACTTAAAACAATCCAGTTTTACAGTAAATGAGTTCACAAATAGATATGTCATATTTTGTTTTTATTTTTTATAATTGTACTATGTACATACTATATAGAGAAGGTAATGTATTGCACCCAACAATTTTATACCAAAATTTCTCCCGAATGTAGGCCCCTGAATTTAAAAAAAAGCCTTTTAGAAAAATGTTTGTTTGTGTGTGTGTGTGTGTGTCTGTCAATGAGTGTGTGTGTTTGTGTGAGTGTCTGTGGGCAACATGGCTCATAAACTAAAATATTGCTATTTAGATACAGTATCTTCCAAGAATCTGATAGGAAGATTTTCAAGTAAATCACCCCACCCCAAACTACCCTTTACATGGAGAAAGTTTAGAATGTGTTGATGTTCTCAAAAATGCCAATAACGATTTTTATTAATACTTCGTATACTAAAAATATTTTTATAACATATACAATTTATATCTTGAATTTTCTGAAGACTTCTTTATACTGGATGAATGTTGCGGAATTTTACATAACTGATAAACCGTAAGAAATAGACATTTGTTCATGGAATCGGCCGTTTTCAATATATTCATTGTTATTGATTTCAGTTTTAAAATAATTAAACGTTTATCATACGGAAACTTGTCAACTCCTGAGCAAACAAAGAAACGGATATTAATCCCATGGCAATCATATTTTGAAATATTTGACAGTAGGTTCAGCCTAGTCTATTCTCTTATTTCCCCTTTACTTATGAAGAACTAACTCTTAGAATGTTTCTGCTGATGTTTATTCCAATTAGCATGAAGTAGATAGAAGAATAAGCTCACGAACAATAGTTTGTTGCAGAGGTGTAAAAAAAGTCATGTGAATGGAACACATCAGTGGTTTTATACTGGCGCTAATTAATGTAGAAAAATTACCTTTTGTACTCCGTATATTTGTTGAGTTTTCAAAATCTAATAATTTATTTATCAAAACTGGAGCACCATTTCGATAAAGAATATGACCATGTTCTTTAGTGTGGATTTTATATACAATGTACAAATTTTCAAACAAATTAAAAAAAACCTAAAGGTGCAGAGCATTTTAAGTATGGATAAATATAGCAAAAACGTTTGCAAGAAAATGAGGTTACTAATCTATAGCTTCAATTAATTATTAATTAAAATTCGCAAAATTTGACAAAAACAATTTATTGATTGAAGTATAGAATTCATATAATTTTATTATGAAGAAAAATAATATTTTAATTGTTCCATTTTTTTGGTCACATTTCACAGATACGTCGCCTTAAAACCAATAGTTAAATGACCTATAGCCACCAAATGTTTTTATTTTAGTCAAAGACACCGATACGACCACAAAAGTTAAAAGGACCGAGCAGGACGTCTCAGGCTCGTTTAAATCCCATTGGCCGACCAATCTGGCTGAAGTTTTTTCATGGGTTCCCACTATCATCAAGGTAAATACCGGATTGATAAATAACAGGACCTAAAGGTTCACTTTCAGTGTAAAACAGTAGCGAAACTGAAAATAGGTGATAAAAAATCCAATTGCCCTGCTATCTATCCACAGATGGCGGCAAGCAATGCAATGAACGACCCCCTAACCCCTTCTGCTTGTCGCAGGTATGTAGTAGGTATGGCTTAAGGAGATGAGATCTTGCCATCTGACCACGGATGGTATAGCATCTACATTGGACGGCCCTTTACACACAATTTGCCGCGAAGCGAGTGTGTATGGTTTGGGAATGAGACATTAAAAGGCAATTGTCCACTATATACCGTCAACGACGTATCTTATCAAACAGCGATATGACCAATTTTTTAAAAAAGCGTAAAACAAAATTTAATATAAAATTGAAAAAAAAAATGAAAAGGGCTAGAGAGTAATACAAATAAAACAATAAAAAGAATTTGATTTGCTATATTCATATAACTTTCTCTACCTATTTTCAGCTTCCTACTCTCACAAAAACTTATTCTTTTATCTACTTATGCTTAATGAGAATAAAATTGCCGGAAAAGGTTTTATTACGATATTATTTATTCGTACAAGCATGTTGGAGCAGGAATGGTGGCCATGAAAAACTCGAAAGAGATTTTAATCGGAATAGGTATGCTCAGTCTTCCAGGCTGAGCTTCTGGGAACTACCATAGCTGTGGAGTGGATAGAACAACAGAAAACTGGCCCCTCAAGGTATGCTATATGTGAAGACTCAACAGCCACCCTTCTTGCTACCGCTAACAGAAAAGCAACCCACCCCTAAGACGTTCAACTCAAAAAATAAAGATTATCACACCTAATAAAACAAAGGTCACACAGGACTTCGTGGGAACGAAAAGGCTGACTACTTTGCGAAGATCGCAGCCAGTTATAAAACTACATTAGACTGCAAATTTATTCCTTTAACTCGGGGCAAGCAGCTGTTAACAGAGTATTACAATAGACTTTGGAATTCTATCTACACCAGAACCAATAAAACCTATCATACCAAACTTTTCATCCCCAATATACTCTAAATAATTATATAGCTACCTAATTACTTACAAAGTATAGCTGCTTACAATCCTACCTCCACAAAATGAAAATAAGACCTCCACCAGTCTGACAATAGCTGCCGTGAAAAACTTCCAGACTGCCCTAGACTTGATGACTCAATACAGCAGTTATTCCAGAGTTCGACCAACTGTTTTCTGGCTGTCATTTGGAGAGCTGTCAAGCTGTCAAAGTTTTATTACCATCTTACGAAAATAAGACAGTGTTGCGATCTAGGAGAATGGACCATTTTTATGCAAGGAAGTGTATGTAGTAGAGAAATTAAGAAGAAATAAAAGCAACACAGACGCATTAGGCGATACATTTAAAATGTAGGCTCTTTTGGTTTTAAAAATCTATGTGTGATAGTGAAATGATTATGTATGTAATCAAATGCATTCAATAGTCTGAAAAACCAAAATGCAAATCGACAATTTCATATTAGTAACGTTAAGCCACACTACTTGCGTTCAAGAGAAACGAAACACCGGCTATTTAAGCTAAGCTACTTAAAATTTGGAAGGTCTCAAACAAAAAACATTCATGGGCTTCTAGGCGAGTAAATATTTTGAAAGCTATCAGTTTATCCTAAAACTTAACATATTAAATTCCAACCAACCATTAATCTAGTTACACTTCTGCTCTTATTTCGTAAATTATTACTTCCAAAATGTATACATAACATTATTATTGAAATTACCAAAATTTATTTGCGCATGAAAACATTCCTAAATATTTCTTAGGTTTTAGTAAGTGTATTACTTTCAATAAAATAAAACAAGATTTTCGGCGCTGTATTATTTCAAGACTTTGATGTTATATTAAACTAAGTCAAAATATTCCTAAATGTTTTACCCAGATTTCTTTGTTTCTTACTTAAAAATAAAATTTAGCATTCAACCTCTTTCCGTTTTTACTTTCTCTAGCCCCATATGTACAATGTACATAGGGATAGAGAAGTATGGTATTCCACCCAAAAATTCGATACCGAGATTTCACCGGAAATACATGTTTTAGGACACCCTGTATCCATAAAAAGCATTTTCAGAAAAAGGCCCGTGTGTGTCCGTGTGTCTGTGAACACGATAACTCAAAAACGAAAAGTAGCTAAAATACCAAACTTGGTATTTAAGTTTAGTATTTCCCAAGGATACGACACGAAGATTTTTAGAAAAATCCCCCCACCCCAAACTACCCTTTACATGGAACTTTTTTCGAAAATTTTGATTGTCTTAAAAATGACTAACGATTTTGATTAAAATATCGTATATTAAAGATAATAACCTCACAAATAAAATGTATATCTTGAATTTTCTGGGAATAGCTTCTGAAGACCTGTTTATTCTGGATGAATTTTGCTAAATTTGGCATAACTAGTAAACCGTAAGAGATAGACAAAAAATGTAGGTCTTGTTAAAATACACAAGTTATGTCATATACATTTTTCTCGTGGAGATTACCGTTTTCGAGGTATTCATTGTTATTAGTTTCAGCTGTGAAGTACCTCTACTTATCTCAGACGGGAGTGTCCGTTTTTCTTTTTTTCTACTCCTGGCCAAGAAAAGAAGCGATTTGTAATGACAATCGCATAACGACAGCTTTTAAAACATTTGACTATCGGTTTAGCCTAATGCATTCACTTATTTTCTTCCTACTTATAAGGAACTAAGTAATAATAACATTGTGCTAATGAGTACCTCGATTAGCAAGGTGCAGAAAGCAGAATAATCTTATGTGAGAAGTTTTTAGAACAGCTAGAGAAAGTCACGTGAGTGTAACACATAATATTTTTTTTAATTATGCTGAAACACTCTCTCAATTTACACCCAGTTCTTCACAAATTCTTCTATTAGTTTTACGGAAAATCTGAAGGTTAGTTTAGTGGTATTTCTGTATTCCAACTTTCCGTAAACCAGATGGATGTGCTAAAGGATACTAATGTTTACCTAATCTATATTTTGTAAAAGTTCTGCTGCTCCATTGGTATGCTGTGAGATCGTATTCTCTCAGGATATGCGAGGTTGTGGCGAGTAAGAATAACACCAGTTAAAATGTGTGACAATATTTAATGTAGGTAGTAACTGGTGTATCAGTTACGGGACAAATTTATCGAGTGTTATAAGTGGAATAACCAACTTAATAGATCTAAGTACGAGGAATCATAACTGTGTCATATTAGATCAGCTAATTTCCACATTATGAAGAGCTTTAGGCCGAAGGCACAATTTGTTTTCATCAAAAAGTTACAGGTTTTATTCACCATGATTCGCTAAACTGCTATGCAGCATATCCATCTGCAACCCTCAATAAACAGGTAATTAGCCGCCCGCTGCGCTACAATGACTGTAGTAGATTCTTTAAACATGAAAATGTCTCTTGAAACGCAAGAGGTGTTAGAGTAACGACACGCTATAAGCATCAGAGATTGAGTAATTAAACTTTTGAAACATGACATTAAACTAAGTCCCGCTTACATCAGACTGACTACCCGATCGCAGTTCCTATGTTCTACGTTGCAACATTTTACACTGTATATTAGCATCTGAGTCACACTTTTTGTTCCCTTGGGTTGTTCAATTCTATATATTAGACCACTTTACTACTTCTTTGAAATTGCCCTTTTAACCACTTCTAAGCATCCCTCAGCTATGTGAGCACACTAATTCGATGAATTGAAGTTAAAATGGACGTCTTTGTTTACTAAGATTCATGCAACTTAATTACTTTCCCTGCTTTGACTTCGAACCAATTGCTTCTTCCAAAATAGCTAACTTGACTTCGCTAACGACTTCATAGTTGGCATAAGATTTCATAGTCCTTATATAAAAATTATGCCTTCCAATAACTTACTGCATCAAACTTTAACCCATACATTTTTACATCATTCGTCGATTTTAATATATTAAATTATTTATCACAATATTTGTATATTTATCCAATATTGCTTTAAAATAATTAACTTATGCGATCCTGTCTCCGGTATCAATTTATATATAAATGAAAAAAAAAGAAATAATTTACTCCAGCAAGGCTATTATTATAAGTATATGCAGATATACATTTTCTTCAGACTATAAAACGATCAAAAATATTATTACAGGTTCAGCGAAGCTCTGTTTAACCCCTAATTAAACTGAAAGAAATTGATAGAAAGCCAGCATAATATATTTTTGGTGTAAAACTAAGTATATTAATGCGATGTTAGTTTTTATGCTTGGGAAAGTAATATCCGAAGGTGTTTTAATACATAATTTCTCTGACACTTTCTCGCAGAAGAATAATTGAAATTTAGATCTGGGATGAAATAAAATAAGTTACGGAACATGTTCTTATTGATAAGTATTTCTTGGTTGATATATTTATATCCATTATTTTTCTATATCTATTTCGTCATTTATGCCTTCAACTCTTTGAAGTAAAGTGTTTCTTTGTTCGATCATTATTGTGCACAGTTTTAGGATTCGTTATTCTTTGGTCACTAGGAAAGTTTATCTATAGCTGCGCGCTTTACAGATAGACAAAGGTAATGGAAAATGCGTGGGAGTGTATCCCTCACTCACGCCGGTAGAGCGCAGGGTGGGGCAGCATCGATTTGAAACACACTTAGCGTGCCACTCACCCTCCATACCGCCCGCATCTCCTCGACAGCACATGTATCTTAGTGCAGATGCAGTAGACTTCCGTCCCAACACAGATCCTATCGCTTGCTTGTTTACAAAATCGAACTTCCTCTTTGTGTATATAAAGCAAAATCGGGTTCTTAGAAATATGAGATATGCAAGTAGTTGAATTTTGACAGTAACAATGATGGATGATGTAGAAATGAAACCACCTGCATTGGCCAGGTAGACTACAAATTGAAAAAATAACAGAGTTCTTGTACATTTTATTCATCATCCTTAACCTCAAACTTATTTAAACTCCAGTCCCCCAGCACTGCATTTCCCATTTGTTCTGGAAACTTTTAAGTGCCACAAATGTACTAAATGTTTTAGTTTAAAAAACTAAAAATTGTTGTAATATACAAATAAAAATATTATGTGTTCCATTCACAAGACCTTCTCTACATCTCTGTAACTAATTATTGTTAAAAACCGTATTTTATCTCTTATGAAGATATACATTAGCACCACATCTTTAAATATGTACTATCGCTTTTATCTAGGGCATTCTTTTATTCCTTTGTATCTGAAAAAACTGTTATAAAATCATTTATGGAAATGATCACATGTGGGATTTGTAATGGATGAAGTGGCATCGGGGTAGGTTTTGTCCGGCGGCTCCGGTTTCCCCCGCCATTCATTACACTATTCGCTCCATGTGATCCTATCATAGCATGCACTTCCTCACTTTCACACCTGGAATCGGGCTAATCATCCATCACGGCTTCATTCTGCCCCTCAGGAGGAATCTGGCTTGTAAGTCCAGGGGGTGGGAAGGATGTAAGTGTGTTATACGTACGAGGAGGATAAACAGAGAATGAAAGAAAATGGAAATGTTTGTCTTGATTAGCATGCAGTAGGTAGAACAATAAGCTTTGTTAAAATATTTTATTGCAGAATAGTAGAGAAAGTCATGCGAATGAAACAACATAGGTGTTTTAAATATTTAGTAGCTATTTCATGAGGCTCTACATGCCATTAATTATGCATTCTGTTTTATTGCAGGCATGCAATGTCAGAAGCAGCGTTCCGTCACTCATTCTTTTCCAGAAGGCTTTGGTAAGGAGTGAAAAATTCACAGCATAAATGCGGGGTGAAATTTAGTGCATTGCGGTGAATCACAACGCAATGTTTCTTTTCTTTATTCAATATAATGTTGATGATATATTTGCTCATTTCAATATATATTACAAAAAAACAAAGACCTTTTGCTTTGTAGCAAATGTATTTTCAACATACATTCATTCACACATACACACATACAGGTGTTAATGAACTATACCAAAATATTTTCACAGAATATGTAGAGTACTTAAATAAGTAATTTGAGATAGAAGATGTATGGCCGGTTTATTGAGATGTCGAAGTAACGGCTATAAGTTTCTGAAGTGCCAGTAAACCACTGACTAATTTATCAACCATTCGAGAGCATAACACGAAAACGAAGGGACATATTACATCGTTACTCTTTAGCGTAGCGATTATGTTGCTGGCAGTTGCTGAAAGACAGTTTCCAAAGTTCGGGTCTCGTTCACGTATCGTCTGGAATGAAACAAACAACAATAAAAAACATTTACTCTATGACAGATAACGAACTTATGACCTTTGGGATAGCAGCTTCCCGCGTGAGGCATTAAGCCACCAGAGCAGTTGAAAAAAAAACCTCCAGAGTAGGTTAACTCAAGAACGTAGTTAATGAATGCTCAGTGTCGCACTGTCAGGTGATTAGTAACGATCTACTAAAAATTGATATTTCTATACTCGGGCAGCAGTTTTAAAGATATTCTAAACCATTTTTTCAACCTGTTTTGCTTTAACAACGACTTATCAGCTACCTGATACCACAGGTTTAACGCTATGTAGTTGCGTTATGTTTATCCGAGGACCATGCATCGCCGATCTCATATTACTTATATCAGTCATGTGCACAATCTTACAAATTATGTCGATGTAGTTCATTAACACCCTGTATGTATGTAAATATATATACTACACAAGCAATGGAAGCTAAAACATCCTGTGAATCTTATTTTAATTTAAATTAAAAGCGTAGGTTTCAATGCAGTGCAACAGATATACCTACACTACGTATGCGCGGCTACAGTCATTTATTAAGTTCCTACATAATATTTTGATAGCGAAGCTAAATGTCGGTAGCAAACTGAATTCATAACTTGAGAACAGATAGCAGCAGCATTAAACTCACGAGTGTGTGTACAAAATGCCGTGAGGTTTGAATGACTGATTTTGGTAGACAATAAATCGGAACTACTACTTTTACTATGACGCAGCAGCCCTAAATCAGACCAATATTCAGTAGAACGTGGTCTATGAGTAGACATTTTGAAAGCGTAATTCATCAAACAAATTCATCATATAAATTTAATTTGATTTCACGCCTAAAATTATGTTTCTGTTTAATACAACAAATGTATCAAATTAGTAAAACAGAATATAGTATGTCGATGTGGCACATAAACATTGAGTTTAAGTTAGTTACAACTCTTTTATATTTAAATTATGAATCATTTAGGGATATACCTGAAGATAAGAACATCCTTCTAACAATATCCTAGCTAGGCACATTTGTTGTCCTTTATTTTAGTAAAGATTTGACTTTTGATTTTAGCACACTCAGATATTGATTTGACAAATGGCATGACCGGTTTGTTAACTCGAACTAAGATATTCAATTGAAGATAGAAAC
Source organism: Hymenopus coronatus (assembly GCA_030762935.1). Classification (NCBI taxonomy): domain Eukaryota; kingdom Metazoa; phylum Arthropoda; class Insecta; order Mantodea; family Hymenopodidae; genus Hymenopus; species Hymenopus coronatus. Next base: position 62,997,933 of record CM060896.1, read on the forward strand.
CAAGCTGACTTACGCCGGTTTAGATTCAGATCATGTAAGATTTTAAAGGTCGAACAGAACTAGTTCATGAACGTCTACACCCAAATCTAATCTTAAACCAACATCGAGGTCACAATCTTTCTTTTCTATAAGAACTCTTAAAAAATAGATTTATCCCAAGCGCCCGCATGTGGGGTTTGTGTTGCACAATGCGGTGTCTCGGCGTTTTTCTCCAGCTCCTCTGGTTTGCTCCACCATCAACTTTCCTATCATCCATTTCGACTGTATTTCATATCATCCACTTCCTCATCCTCATGCCTGGCTACGGACAGACCATTCGTCCAGGTTCTCCAATCTGTGATTTCGGGCCGTTGACTCCTCGATATTCTTCTGACGCCTAGGCATCTACTTATAAATCCCAGCGGAGTGTCAGCCCTAAAATACGGGAAGGTACTACGACTGCGAAGAAGACGAAATTTGATTTAACCGGAAGTTTCTCAGAATTAGGCAAAACTGTACTGTAGTCCACACTTTATGCACATTGAAGCACAGTTATGTAAGCAACTTTACGGCATTAACCAATTAAAAGGAAGTTACACTTCACAACTAGACCGCTTGGTTTTGATTCCGGGGACCGCGTGAGGGATTTGCGGTGGACGAGGTAAAGTTCGCGGGTTTTCGCCGGATTCTCCGGTTTCCCCTGCCATTTATCCCACCAACTGCTCCATAATCGTCTTTCCTGTCATCCATTTCACCATCATTTCATTCCTTCTTCATTTTGATACCAGGCATCGAGCTCATCACCCATCCATGTTTCTCAACAGGCTCTGACCCCAGGCTTGTAAGTCCTGGGGAGGAGGTGCATGTACCTTATACATACAAGGAGGACAAAGAAAGAAAGAAACCTGGGATTAATCTTTCTTACATACTTTATAGAACTATGAACTGAATGCGCGGGTTTTTCCAGTTTGCAATGGTGACGAATGCTACCGTCAGCGCTGATGCAATTATGTTAGAATACTTGTGTACTGTGCGAGGAGTCCAACTGGGAATCCAAGTGGGAGAAGAGAGCTAATATTATTTGCTATTCTCCTCAGAGAATGAAAGTGAATATGCATATTTGTGTGTGATAAAATGCATAAAACCCAAACTAATAAAAAAATCTGATGTGTTTCATTCACATGACTTTCTCTAGCTACTCTACAAATTTCTTACAAAAGATTATTCTTATTTCTACACAATGCTAATCGAATAAACTTTAGCAGAATGGTCTTACTACTTACTTAGTTTCTTGTAAGTAGAAAGAAACTAGGGAAGGCACTAGGCTAAAGTGGTAATCAAATGTTTTAAAAACTGTTGTTATGCAATTGTCATTGCAAATTGCTTCTTTGCTTGGCCAGGAATAGACCAAAAGAAAAACGGACGCTTCCTGTCTGAGAAAAGTGTAAAAACTTTATAATTGAAACCAATAGCAAGGAATATCTCGGAAACGGTTAGTTCCACAGCAAAAACGTAGAGGACTCAAATTGTGTGTTTTGATGAGATTTACATTTTTTGTGTAATATGCTTTTGTCTATTTCTTACGGTTTACGAGTTAGGCAGAATTCAGAAAAATTCACTCAGAATAAAGAGCACTTTAGAGGCTATGCCCAGAATATTCAAGATATACGTTTTATTTGCAATATAAACATCTTTAATATATGGTATTTTAATCAAAATCGTTAGAGCCATTTTTTAGAAAAACAAAATTTTCGAAAGCTTTTCTATGTAAAGGGTAGTTGGGGTAGGGCAATGATCTTGAAAATTTTCGTGTTGCATCCTTGAAAGACTGAACTTAAATACTACACACACACACACACACACAGACGGACATTTTTCTAAAACTGTTTTGGGGGGGGGGTTCAGGGTGTCTCAAAACAGTCGGTGAAATCTCGGTATTGAGTTTTTCGGTATATTACAATATCTTGGTATTTAAGTTTCGTATCTTCCAAGGACGTGACACGAAGATTTTCAAGACAATCCCATACATCAACTACCCTTTATATAGAACATTTTTCGAAAATGTTGATTCTTTCAACAATGGCTCAAACGATTTGGATTAAAATACCCTATATTAAAGATGTTTATATGACAAATAAAATATATTTCTTCAATTTTCTGGAAATAGCCTCTGAAGACATACTCATTCTGGATGCATTTTAAGGAATTTTGCCGAACTGGTTAACCGTAAGAGATAGACAAAAACTTATTCAAAAATGTAGAGCTCGTTAAAACACATCATTTATGTTATATACATTTTTTCATGCACTTTACCGTTTTAGAGATATTTATTTTATTGGTTTCAGCTTTAAAATACTTATACTTTTCTCATATGAGAAATTGTCAACTCCTAAACATAAGAAGAAACTCAATCACATAGCAGCCAAAATTTATAATATATTCCTATCGCTTTAGCATATGGTACTCCCTTATTTGCCATCTACTTACCTAAAGGAGCACTAAGAACTAAATTAAATTAATAAATTCATTTACACAAACAGGGGATTATATAATTGTAACAAATGTCTCGATTGAATCAAAAATAGATAATAAATACAATCTGTAGTTTACTGCTGCAAACAACTCTATCGACGCTTCGAGAGTTAAGACATTCTTGTGCCATTGCTCGTGCTAACACTCCAGTCGAAGTCTGACCCACGACTCATTAAATTGGCCTGTAATTCTTCCTTACTTATAGCTGTAAATGAACGCCACAGAAATTTCTGGACGTTAGTCGAAGCTAGTAGACGATTCTAGTATGTCCCAGCTGATGTCTCGCGTTCCTAAGCTTCCGGTTACCGCGACCAAGCTTCCGGTAATCGCATTCCAAGTGTTGTAGCCCCCTGATTCATGTACCAAGGCCAAACATGAGAAATACCGCACACGGCACTGTCACATGATACATTAAAATTGAAAAGTTTTACCATCATTAATGTGATCAATATTTTCTTTCACATTATTACTAATGGCCGTGAGAGTTCTCTCAAAATTCTCACTTTTCTCTCCTTCAGAAATAACATTATCTTATTCTGGCCGATACAACTTAAAAAAAAAAAACACTCGAGAGAGATCCATACCTCATGGTCGCTCCGTCACTGTGTTGACACTTCGTTCCGCCCAGGCTGCAGCACCAAACCGCTCAATCGCTGAGCAGGGACTCTTCTGATAAATCATCTTCATTGATGCTTCTATGGTCAATGTTACTGTCATTATCATTGCTTATATTTACAATTACACTACAATTACTGTGGAATGTTGTTACATCTTGCAACGAGGATGACATTATTGCTTACGTAGCATGATTCTATTGGCAGAGAAGCAGGCACACCTCTTATCAGCTGAGACAGCACGCTGGCTGACATGGATCACTATGGATATCCCCGAGCTTAATCACCGTAGCATATCACTTCGCTCCACACCTCTTAGCTGCCATGTGCACTAGTTATATTTCATTGGATACCGACGTGAATAGGTTGTTCTGCTTTAAAAATATATGATGTGTTCTATTCACATGAATTTCTCTACATCTCTGCAATAAATTATTGTTAAAAAGTTTATTCTTATAATTACTTAATGCTAATCGAGAAAACTTAACAGAACGGGTCTTATTACTTGCTTCCTTGTAATAAAAAGGAAAATAAGGGAGTACCATAGGCTAAAGTGATATCAAAAGATGATTGCTATAAGATTGAAGTAGTACCTTCGTTTGTACGGACTGGAGTTGACAAATGCCAGTATGAGAAAAGTATAAAACTAATGATAAGGAATATCTCAAAAATGGTCAACTTCACGAAAAAAAAAGTTCATAACATAAGTTGTTTGTTTTAACGAGCTCTACATTTTTTGTGTGGTAAGTTTTTGTCTATCTCTTACGGTTTACCAGCTATGCAAACCAAAATAAACAAGTCTTCAGGGGTTATTCCCAGAAAATAGAAGATATTCGTGTTATTTGTCACGTATTATATTTTACATATAAGAGATTTTAATCAAAATCATTAGAGCCATTGTTGAGAAAGTAAAACATTTCGAAAAATATTCATGTAAAGGGTAGTTGAGGTGGGGAGATTTTCTTGAAAATGTTCGTGTCGCATACCAAACTTAAATATCAAGTTGGATATTTAAAGTTTTTTCGTTTTCAGCTATACTTCCCACAGACACTCATACAATCACACACACGAACATTTTTATAAAAATGGTTTTTTATTCAGGGGGTCTCAAAACATGAAATTCCGGTGAAATCTCGGTGTTAAAATTTTTGGGTTCAATACAATACCTTCCCAACACACCGTATAATAATACAAATAGGGAAAGTAATTCCTATATCGTAAAATATTCCAATAGAATTTTAAAATTTACATTTTATAATAGATATATTAATCCAATACAATATTTAATAGAGCTAACACTTTTGGGCATGTATATTTTTATCAATAAATATTTAGGAGATGCTTCCGTATAAAGCTACCTCTCAGAACGACGAAAGCTTAATTACCTACATATAACACACAAGAGTGTGTGCATACATATTAAATCAACTGTCTTCGATAGTTTCTCTTCATCACGATTCAAAGGTGCAATTAACCAATCAGAGGAAAGATGAAGGGAAGGATAAACGAAAGAATGCACGTCGAGGCAAGGCTATAAGAGAGTGTTTCACTTATGTAATGCTGGAAAAGCTGAATTTTTGTATTCAGTCTACGAGAACTAGTGGCTTTTCGATTTTAAGTAAATTCCAAGTGGGACCTATGAACACAGGTTGGTTCTATTTGACAAATGAAATTTGAGAATTAATAACAAATTTATGTAAAACAACTCATTTCCTTTTTTTCGAAATAACACAGCTGTTCTAAGGAAATTCAGTAATTAGGAAAATCATCAATAATGATGTAACTTCGAGGCTATTTCCTAAAAAATTAAATAAATACATTTCATTTGCAATAGATATCTTATACATATGTCATTTTAATCAAAAACTTTAATGTTATTTTTGAGAAACTGAAAACTTCGGAAACCGTATATCACTATAGTCAAGGGCCAACTGACCACAAATGCCAAAAGACTACGAAATATTGCCCCACCTAAGGGTAGCAGGATTTTTCTGAACATCTTCACGTTGCATCCTTGAAAGATGCTGAACCTAAACGTCAAGCTGACTTTTCGTTTTTGAGATATGCGTTCCCTTTTTCTCTCTTTCTTTCTCTCTCTCTCTCTCTCTCAATTCTCTCTCTTACACACACATACACCATGGACCTTTGCTTAAAAATGTTTTTAGAATTTCAAAGAACCACAAAACGTATATTTACTGTAAAATCTCAGCATAGAATTTTTGGATGGAATATAATAATTTCTGCTTACTATACTTTGCAGAGAAAGCACACAATAATTGAAATAAACAAACATAAAAAATACAGTGTTGTTTTTTTTTTCATTAAAATCACCTTTCTCTCCACTACATGCTTGATTATCACTTTCTTATATGTATATATAATTTCGTGTTATACTTCCTTTTCGTACGCAGAATTTTGAAAACTCAAATGGCACGATGGGATTACATCCTCAGCTAATTATAATGGTGCTCTAATGTTAAGACGCTATAGAGAAAATGCCATTAGCGCTTTTTCCATAGTATATAAATTAACCCCAGTCGTTCATAAATTTAAGGTATTTACAATATTGCCTTTAGGCCTGATATCGCAACTATTTGAGATTAGCATTGAATAATAAGTTATTTATATCAGATATGACAGTAATTGCGCAGATCTTAGGTAGGAAAAACTCTTGCATGAATTTCTGTCTTGGCTTGACATTTTTTTGACATTGATTAAATTTTATAAATTTAGTGACTACACACGCCTGGTATGAAACAGGTGTAAAGTAGTTGACCATTTATAGCAAAATAACACACATCTAAACCAGCATGAATATATTTAATCATACAGCACCAATTTTCATCTCAAAATAAAGCTTCAAAAATATCTGATGTGCTTCATTCACATGCCTTTCTCTGCAAATCTGTAACAAAATATTGTTTAAAAGCTTATTCTTATATTTACTTCATGTTAATCGGGATAAACATTAGGAGATCTACTTCCTTGGAAGTAGAAGGGAAATAATGGAATGCATTAAGCTAAAACGATAGTCAGATATTTTCTAAGCTGGTTGTGAAGTGGACGCTGCATTGCCGGGAGTTAACAAATTCCCGCAATGAAAAGTTTTAAGTATTTTAAAACAGAAACCAATTACAATAATATCTCAAAACTGGCAAATTCTACGAACAAATATATATACGACATAAATTGTGAGTTTCAACTAGATCTATATATTTTGTGTAGAAAGTTTTTGTCTATCTCTTACGGTTTACTAGTTATGCAAAATCGAGGAAAATTCATTCAGAATAAAGAGTTTTTCAGAAAATATTCCCAGAAAATTAAAAAAAAAAAAAAAAAAAAAAGCGTGTTATTTATGGACGCCCGTTAACTGCTGTGGCTCTGAGCGTCCCATTCTATATTGGGTGTGAAAGACCGCTTAATTTTGCTCAGAGGCCTCTCTATCAGGCTTGAGGTTCTTTTACGTGCAAAAATCTACGACACTGGATCAACGGCTTTACTTACCTTTCAAAGGAAGCCATGCTAAGGATTTTTACACCCCAAAAATCCATTGTCCTCCGCCGGGTTTGAACCTGCGACCTTGGGTGTATGAAGTTAGCATGGTAACCATTACACCACGGAGGGCGACTAAATTCAAGATATACATTATATTTTCCAATGTAAACATCTTTAATATACGGTATTTCAAGAAAAATCGTTAGAGTAATTTTTGGGAAAATCAAAATTTTCGAAATTTTTCGATGTAAGGGGTAGTTAGGGGTGGGGGGTCTTTCCTCAAAATCTTCGTGTCGCATCCTTGGAAGATACTAAGCTTATAAACAAAGTTTAGTATGTTACCGACTTTTCGTTTTTAGTTATGTTTACGGACACACGGACACACTGGCACACATACACACACTGACCTTGTTCTAAAAATACTTTTTTTTATTTCAAGGGACACTAAACGTTCCTTTCCGGTGAAATCTCGGTATCGAATTTTGGGTGGAATGCAGTACCTTCTCTATACACTATGTACATAGTACTGTAGAGAAATGTGTAATAGAAAGTTTAACCAGGCCGCGCCGTGGCCGAGTGGTTAGACCACTCGCCTCTCACCTAGACGGCCCGGGTTCGATTCCAAGCGACCGCATGTGAGATTTGTGGTGGACAAAGCGGCGCTGGGGCGGGTTTTCTCCGGATTTTCCGGTTTCCCCCGCTATCGCATTCCACTGGTGCTCCATCTTCATTCATGTATCATCAGTGTCACCGCCTGCGGTGCCATAAGTAGTTAAAGTGGGCGTTAAACACTACCAAAAAAAAAAAAAAAAGTTTAACCTACTTGAAAGGCATGAAACTATTTGCCTCCTGTTATTTCGCGTTCAAAATGAAAATAATAAAGTAAGAAACTTATACATTTTTAATTCTCTGGTTATTAAATTTCAAAGATTTGGTGACTAATGAACTTATGGGAACTGTTCGAACGATAAGGTTGGAGTATTTTTACGTGCATAAAAAGTGGGCCATAATAGAATGCAGTTGATTATGTTGGTAACACCAAATGTAGGCCCTTCTTCCTCTAGCGTGAGTGGTTTTATCCCTCGAGTTAAAGTTTTAGACTTTGGATTAGCATGGTTCTTTCAGGCTCCCAAAATATGAGCGAATATCTAAGAGTAACATTACACGCTATATGTTCTCTCTATGGAGTACCGTTAAAGCAACACGCAAAATTATAACAATAGAACCAAAAGTACAAATAAACACAAATTAATTTCGTTTTCGTCTATATATCGCTGATTAAATCCGTCATATCAATGACGCCTGTTCAGTTTACCATCAAACGCAATACATTTTTCACCTCTTCTTTGAAAGGCAAAATTAGTCTTATTGCTCTGGCATTTCCTTAGGTACAATCGAGCAAACTTTTCATAGCCCCTCCGCATTGTTTGTAACACCTTTCATTGATTTGTTTTTGTGTGTCTTATTATTTTTCAGGCCAGTTACATATAAAACTGATATAAGACTGGGTGGAGTCGGAAGTTGGCTATTTAAGATGCAAATCTTACACGTTAGCATCCATTATCAGTACAAACTACTGTTTTTTGTTGTGTTTTTTTGTTGTTTTTTACTTTCTCCATACGCACTATGTACATAGTGTATAGAGAAAGTATTCCACTCCACCAAAAAATTCGACACCGAGATTTCACCGGAAATGTATGTTTTAGGGTCCCCAATATCCAAAAAAAGCATTTTCACAAAAAGGTCCGTGTGTGTTTGTGTGTGTGTCTGTGTGTCCGTGTCTCCGTGTGTCTGTGAACACGATAACTCGGTAAAATACCAAACTTGGTATTTATGTTTAGCATCTTCCAGGGATGCGACACGAAGATTTTGAGAAAAATCCCCCCACCCCAACTACCCTTTACATGGAACCTTTTTCCAAAATTTTGATTTTCTCAAAAATGGCTTTAACGATTTTGATTAAAATTTCCTATATTATTCATATTTACCTGAAAAATAAAATGTATATCTTGAATTTTCTGGGAATAGCCTCTAAAGAATAGTTTATTCTGGATGAATTTTACTAAATTTTGAATAACTGCTAAACCGTAAGAGATGGACAAAAACTTACAACACAAAAAATCTAGAGCACATTAAAATACACAATTTATGTTATATACATTTTCTTCTTGGAGTACGTCGTTTTTGTGACATTCCTTATTTTTGGTTTCTGCTATGAAAAACGTATACTTTTCTCATACAGGAACTTGTCAACTCCTATCCATATAGACAAAGGAACTTCAGTGACATAGCAACCAGCTTTTGACTATCACTTTAACCTACGGTTGTCCCTTATTTCGCTTCTACTTACAAGGAAGCGAGTAATTAGACTATTTCTGCTATTTTTTTTCTGATTAGCATAAAGTAAATAGAAGTATAAGCTTTTTAAGAATTATTTGTTGCAGGGATATGGAGAAAGTCATGTGAATGGTACACATCAGATTTTTTAAATTGGGACTCATCTCACCATATACTGTTAATTTTTTTTTTTTGGGTAGTGTTTAACGTCCGCTTTTACTGCTATGGCACCGCAGGCGATGAACATTGATGATACATGAAGATGGAGCCCCGGTGGAATGTGATGGCGAGGGAAATCGGAGAACCCGGAGAAAACCCGCCCCTACGCCGCTTTGTACCACAAATCTCACATGCGGTCACTTGGAATCGAGAGGCGAGTGGTCTCAGCACTCGGCCACGGTGCGGCTATATACACTATTAAGATGTAAGTCAGTCGGTTTAGAGATATTTAGGCTTATACAAGTTATCAACACTGAAACCATTATCTACATTGGCCAAGGGTTTTAGCCCGTAACCTAAATTCCAATATCAGTTCGTTTTACTTTTTTATTCATATCTTGGGACTTAACGTACCATAGGTACAACCTACGGTTAATCAATATTTCATTATTAAACACACACACACACATTCACTTCCACATTCATACTTCCAGATTCTGTGGGGGATAGGGAATAATTATGCTGAAAGAAAATTTCCCCGCCCTAGCCGTGAATCGAATCCGGGACGTCCGGGTGAGAAATCAGCTTGCTGACTACTCAACCACGGAGGCAATCGTACTTCCTTTTGTTTGGCTTTAATACTTATAAATTCTTATGCCTGCTTATGTGTTGTGTCAAAGCTGTGGATATATGAATGCTGTAATAATAGTAATAATAGTAATAATAATAATAATAATAATAATAATAATAATAATAATAATAATAATAATAATTACCCACATACATACATACATACATACATACATACATACATACATACATACATACATACATACATACATACATACATACATGCATGCATGCATACATACATACATACATACTTATTTTGTCAATTGTCAGGATCACATCATTATCGATGTGCCGAGTTTTTTTACGTGAGAGTAAATCTACTGTTATGGAGCTGTCGCTCTTAAGCACACTTAGAAACCATTGGCCTGGGCCGGTCTTGAACCCGCGACCATGGAATTAGAGGGTTAGCGCCTAACCTAGTCTGTCAACCAGGCCAACATAGGAATCTCCATTTTCAATTGAACTGAAAAGCTAATATATTCCTATTTTATTATTCCGCAGTGTTTATTAAAGTATAGAATGAACATATTTTCCACTCCAGTAAATAGGATATACAACAAGGAGCAGGACCTCTCATGGCGCGATTTGACAGAACCTATGTAGCAATCACCCTCAGGAGCAAAGAGTATGTACGAGGACCACGGAGACGAGCGGTGGTTCCTAACGATTTCAGCTCGAAGCCCCCACCCCACCGCAGGAGCTGCTCAGAGTGGGCAATGAACGACCGACACATCTACACAACCCTCTATTTCCATGAGTAACATTCTTTCATTGCAGCAAATACTTGCACCATACTCCGGCAGTGCAAAGCCCACAAGCGCACCTGAAACATGAGAATGAAATCGAATGAAAGAAAAATGAAAGCAGATGCGGTAGAACGAAAACTTCTCCAGCATTAGCCTATCATCTAGGGAAAACTATGAAAATCCCAAAATCAGAGTTGACGGTCGACGGAAATTGAATCCAGCACAGTCCGATTGTGAGCCATTACCGTTACTCCGGAGCTATATCGTTCGATGGTCCCAAACCATGGCATATTATTTTAACAACAGAAGAAGAAAAGAAAGTTTTGATAATTCGGCTACTAAAGGGAGACTAAAGTTTCGAGCTTTTTCATGAGCTGACACAAGATTTTTCATGCATTAAATATAGGAGGAGAAGACAAAGTTGAACTCCTTTTGGACTTTAGGGAGATACGTTGCAGATAACAAACCACCACTCGTACAGTGTGTTAGCGTTTGCAAGTAGCACTTACTAGTGTCAGACAAGGTTTTCCTGTTCGTCTGTTGTTTACTCTTATTCGCCGTTATTTATGCTCTTTTGTGATATACCTATGGTGTTGATGTATATAAGTTAAAACCAACTGCTTAATAATTTCTTTTCCAGTTCATGAGACATACAGGATGGAGGAAGGTGTGTAGTAAAAAACACACAAAAAAACAATAAACTAAAGAAGAATTGCAGCCTAGATATCTAGAAATGCAGTTTATTTTAAAACAATGTAAACGTTTTTCTATTTCATAAAAACAAATTACTCTCTGAAAATTACATTCTTAAAAGTTCAGATTCATTCAATTCACAAGTATGCAATTTACTCAGAAAATAATACATTGCACTTGCGCGAAATTATACAATTTCTTGACGTCAATTGGCTCCTTGCGAGTGGAAAAGATCTTTTCCGTGAGCAGGGGATCTGGGTGGTCACTGAATGTCACCAAAGCGAGAAATTACTCGGCCTGGAAACAGCTGCCGCAGAATGCATTGACTGTATAGGCAGTGAGTGGTCTATACTTGCTCCATCTGGCTGGAACCATGTGGTGTCAAGAGGCCTACATATCCTTCTTACTGCAGGCGGCAGAATATTGATAATTCAAAGTATCGTTTTTAATTGTTTTTTCACACAAGCTGTGTGGAGGAGTATAGGTAGAGTCAGACTGAAAAATTCAATGCCATAGCCGGGATTTGAACCACGGATCTCCTGGTCTCTAGCCGGTTGCTTTAACCGCTCACCTACCGTAGTAACATGCCAGCATGGTATTATAATCATCTAAAAATAATGTTAAGACCACCTTGTGGTTTACAGGGAAACATTTGCGTCAGTTGAGAAATTAAATTCCGTGCCGGCATTTTGCTATGGTAACTCAGTGGTTACAGCAACCGGCTAGAGACCAGGAGATCCATGGTTCAAATCCCAGCTATGTCATTTTGCTCTGAGTTAGCACTAATGGTTCTTCCCTGAAAATCCTGAAAAAAACATTGACCAAATTTCGCTGCAGTGAACCACACTGTAATTTTAGGGCTGTGCAGTGGATTTTCATGAATCAACTGAAGGCTCTGTTTGATCCCAATACCGGAAGTTTTGTTTGATTCCAAAGTCCTTTAAACAGAGATGCGTTTCATTTGATATAAGCAGATTAACCAGAATATTGTTCTCAGCAATAATTTCCTGAAGTACAGAATGTTATTCTCCTCTGTTGGTCAGTTGGAAGTAACTTGTAAGCACCTTGCAGGTATTAAAGATGGTATTTCAATTCTGCTTTCAAAATCCGGTCAAGCACCCATTAGCTGATTTGCGTTGTCAACATATGTGGACGGGCTGTGAAATTGCTGCATTTCTGCTCTAGCATGAGAGAGACTTTCAGGCGTTCGGCTGATTCTTGGCCTATATCATGATTTATTTTCCACGTTTCCATGTTCCCTCCAAGACTTGGCCCATTGCACAATGTACCATCTGTCAGAACAACGACATTGGCGATCTTCTAGGTTTAAGAAACACTGAACAGCGAATGTACTATTTAAATAAATAAGAGCTTGAATGCGTATTTGTATGGTCCATTGATCCATCGCAATTGAAATGCCCAACCTTCCGTAACAAATAAACAATTCCAAAGCCACCATTGTTATGTATCGTTGCACAGACTCACATTGTATAAATATACTACGCATTTTGGTCCTCCTGTAGCTAACGCTAGTCAATACTTAATTGATTTGTGTCTCTTTCATTAAAAAACCGGGTGTGTTACACTCACATAATTTTCTCTACGCTCTATCGTTTTTTTTTGTTTTTTTTTTTTTTTTTGTTTTTTGTGGATATATAAATTATTCTTGCAGTAGCTTACATTTCCATCTGTCTCATATTAGTCAAGATACATGTTTGAAAAACTGGAAACACATTTTGTTATAGCTACAAAGGGAATAGGGATACTCAAATGTCCACTCCATGCAATCTCAAAAAATGGAATCAAAAGTTTGTAAAATATTGAAAAATTGTTGAACAATGCAAACAATTAATAACGCATACATCGGAAAAGGCTAAGGTACGGGAAATTCATTTGGAATAAATTTGTGTTTTAAAGACGTCCACAGTTTTTGTGTAGTATAGTTTCGACTATCGCTCTATATTTACCAGTTATAGAATGATTAAAGAGAATTCCTTAAAATGAAGAGGACTTTACAGCTGTTTAAAACTTAATGCTTAAATTTTTATTTTTAATGTAAATATGTTAAAATGTGGTATTTTAATACAAAAATTAGAGCTATTATTGAGAAAATCTGAAGTTTCGAGACATTTTTCATGTAAAGAGTAATTTGGGATGAGAGGTCTTTTGTGAAACCCTGTCGTTTGTTTGGAAGATGTTGAACTAAAATGCAACTTTATTTAAATGTGTTCACACATCAAAGTCTTGTTCTTAAGTATAATAATCTCACCAAAATTGGTATCATTTTAGAAATTATACCTTCTCAAAATAATATGTGTCCAAATTAGTTTAAAGATATTGGAAAAGAATGGTTTGCTTAACAATACATACAGTATAATACTACATAGACACACATACATATGTATACGAAAATATTTTTTTCTTTCTTTTATTCAGGGATCTTAGAAAAAGTTGTTTCCAATGAAATATCGGAATCCGATATTTTGCGGAAGTAATAATTCCTCTATTTAGTATACCTAAGTAAAAGAGACACTAAAAGAATTAGAGTGCAAACGATAATCTTTTCCATAAATGGAACTAAATCCAGTGGTTATAAAAGGCTTCTGTTCACTCCAACATTTTCATAATGCAGGGATGCGTATAAATTATTTAAAATATTCAAGCTTCAGATACGCAAACAAATACGGCGCTACAGAAATTATACATGAGCTCATTTTTAAAGCAGTTAATATATGGCATGACGTAGTTATCAGCTCCTGCTGCACGCTAGAATAATGACGTGTCGTTTCGGAAGGCGCTTAAACTTAATGCAATGCAACGCTTCCACTCAGAATATCCGGCTTAGGCAAAGGAAGAGATGGATGTACCGAGCGCCATACAGGTTTATACACTGCTACAAATAACGTAAACGCGCCGCTCGCTGACGACAGACACACTCTTTTGTTTTCAGCTTATTCTATTATGACTATTGACCGATTCTATAGATAGGTTTTATTGCCATTGAGCAACTACGATTTGCAATAGGGCTTGTCAAAACAAACACAAGAATTATGACAATAATTACAAATTATTTTCATTTAAATCATAAAACAGTTTTCAATTAGCAATTTCCTGAGATGCTTTTTAAAATTAAAATTATTCTGCACCCAAGTTGGTAATTTGTTGTAAAATTTCAAAGCAATACATGAATGATTATTCAACCATTTGTTTAGTCTACAACATGATGGTATATAAAAAAAGTGATAACTATTTTATTTTAAATAACTTTATTGACAGAGGTAGACATTTTCAATATAATCGTTATTTATGTCCTTTAGTCATATGTTCGGATGCCGTCGTATACATCTGCGGTCTATTTCTGTTGATGTTCCGTATTGACCGCCTATAGCATCGAAAATGTCATCTCTGCTGTTATATCGGATCCCTGGCAGTGGTTCTTTCACTTTCAAAAATATATCAGTAATCACAGGCTCGTGTCGCGTGAGTACGGGCGAAGTTCCAAAACCTCCCATTGCCAGCGATACAAGAGGTCCTGGTCAGCAGCAGCTGTGTGGCATCTTGTATTGTCATGCAGAATGATAGGATGCTGATTCATAAAATGTCGCTTTCGCCTGAACGCTGGCGTTGAGGGGTTGTGCAATAGTAGGTAGTTCTCAATGAATGGAGGCTTCAGAGTTCTCCTCATCCAAAGAAAGTGCCGTGCAAGTGATGTTCATTGTGACGTATGATATTGAAGGGTAATACTGCAACACGCTGTACCACTAACGGAGACGATTAGGGTTGGTGTTTTTAACCGGCATTTCGTATTCGAGCTATGCTGCCCACAGGCACATAAAACATGTTTTCAAATATGCTTTCGTTTTAGATTCAGGGGATCTCGAGACATATATTTCTAGCGAAATATCGATATTGAATTTTTGGGTAGACTACATACCTTCTATATCCACTATGTACATTGTACATAGGATCTTGAGAAAGAAAAAAATGTGGCATAGACTGTTTTTCCACTTCATAGATAGTCAATGCATTTGCTATACACAAAGAATTTGACATGGAGTAATTCACAAAAAAGCCTTCCCGGTAACATAGCATAAATGAGATTCGAACTTCTGACCCCGTGAATGTGAGGCAGGCACACCACCTCCACACTACCGAAGTGGCTTTTAAAGAATTTTGTTGTTGTTCTTATTATTACTTGCTCTAGCCCCATATGTACAATGTAGATAGCTATAAAGAAGGTATTGTAATGTACCCAAAAATTCGATACCGAGATTTCACCGGAAATATATATTTTGGGGTTCCTTGAGTCCGAAAAAAAGCATTTTTAAAAAAAGGTGTGTCTGTATATGTGTGTGTGTATGTGTCTATGGACAGCATATCCCCCCCCAAAAAAACGTTAAATACCATACTTGGTATTTAGGTTTAGTATCTTCCAAGGATACGACACGAAGATTTTCAAAAAATCCCCCCACCACAATCTACCCTATACATGGAAAAATTTCGAAAATTTTGATTTTCTCAAAAATGACTCTAACGATTTTGATTAAAATCCCGTACATTAAAGCTATTTATGTGCGAAATAAAATATATATCTCGAATTTTTTGGGAATAGCCTCTGAAGACCTCTTTATTCTGGATGAATTTTGCTTAATTTTATTAAACTGCTAAACAGTAAGAGATAGAAAAAAACGTACTACACAAAAAATGTACCTCATAACAAAACACACACTTTTTGTCATTTACGTTTTTGTTGTGGAGGTAACAGTTTTCGAGATATTCCTTGTTATTGGTTTCAATTGTGAAGTACTTAAACTTTTCTCACACAGGAAGTGTCTGTTTTTCTTTTGTTCTACTCCTGGCCAAGCAAAGAAGCGATTTGCAATGACAATCGCATAACGATAGCTTTTAAAACATTTTGTCCACCACAAATCCCTGGGAACCTGGGTCGCCTTGGTGAGAGGCTAGTAATTTAACTACTCGGTCACGGCGCGACTGTGGTGTTGATTACCACCACTGATCTTATGCTACTTTCTCTTCTGCATTGTTTTTGCGTTGCTGTTGTGTCTCGTTACCTCGACTGTCCAAGGTTCTTTGCCTATTCCTGTAAACGGCTGTATTTGGTGACATGAAAAGGAATCTCTAGAGTATATATTTTGAGTCTGTGTATCCTGCTAAGGACGGGACATAGCTCTCAAGTAATGGAACAGAGAACAGGATTTGTGAGTTTGCTGGTTTATTGCAAAGTTTTTCTCATCTGCCGCACATCTGGTTGGTTTCATTCTATCATTTGCGTGCTAAACATTTCCACGGGTAACGCCAATGCTGCATACTTCACGAATTTTCCAGTGTTTTCCCCAATGGCTCAACACATTACGTTCTCTGCTTTGTTTAACCACTCGAAATATTTCTGTTAACTATTCAACGGCTTACTTAATTGGTTTTTGCTATCCAAACTCTGCGCGGGATTTCAAGTGCCCTGGACTTAGTAACGCCGTCTGGAACTTTCGAAACTTCTCAGCTTCTACTCCTCCAACTTTATTTATTCAGATTTCTGACTTCGCGACGTATTTACACTAGCTTTACTTGATTGGTTCGTTTTTTAGGTCGCGAATAACGTCTCGCGCCTACGTCATGCTTCTCTCTAAACTCTATTTGGTAATTTAATTTGTCAAGTGATTTTTGTTGAATTCCCCGCTCTGGGCCGACATTCTCGTCTCCTTTCATTTTAACAAAAAGCTACAAACTAGCTGGACATAGCCGTAGCTTTGCGATCATAAATGCTGATAAACTTGATCTTTCAAGTGACCATGCTACTTTTTAGTTCGTATTTCGGTATTTGTTAAAAATATTTCATAACTTAATATCTAACATACTGCATATATTTTTTATTGTTCTATTTATACCCTTTAACTGCATTGTCTTATCAGCTGACTTTCCCTTGGTATAGGTATTAACTCGTGCAGTTTATTGTCGTTCCTTTGTGTTTACTTTCATTTTCTTCCTTAGACTTCGCACACAATCACACTGATATTCATAATTCCAAACTCTGAGGAGAAGAGGAAATAATCTGGGCTAGAAAACGTTTCTCGCCACACAAACGGGAATCGAATCCGAGCCCTTAGCGCAGCATGCAGGAGCTCTACCAACTGAGTTACAGGCACATCCTGTATAACATTTTATATACATATATTTATTTGTTTTACTGTTATAACAGATGCTTTCCAATTAAATCTTACTCAATTCTATAGGCAAAGTTATACTTCTACCTCACAATATTGCATTTGACCAGAGTTTGAAGCTCTTCTTTCCTCTTTGTTTCTTCTCGAAATAAACAGAAACTGAAAATCTAATGCATTCCATTAATATGACTTTCTCCAGCTGTTTCACAAGCAGAGCTTTTCTTATAAATTATTATTTTTTTTAAGCTTAACGTCCTTTAACCTGGTTGGTCTTAGCGGTAGTTGAATGAAATTGGTGATAAAATGCTGGCATGATCTCGGGGTACATGGAATTTAAAGTTACTGGACATTCGTCTTCTCAGAATAAGGGAAAGACCCGAAAAAAACTATCTAGGTAATTCCCCTAAAGGAGATTTGAACTCATGATCTGTTGAATGAGGCAGATACGCTATCCTCGCACTACCCAGGCGGGCTAAATAAATTATCAGAATTGGTCTTATTATTTGTTTCTTTGTAAGTAGAAGGAAAATAGGAGAATACACAGGATAAAGCGATAGTCAAATCTTTCAAAAAGAAAAAAGAAAAAAAGAAAATTGAATTTTATTCTCTTTGATAAACAACAAAGAGATGAGAATAAAGTTGAAATTCTCATTCAAGAAAACTTTAAGTATTTTAAACCTGAAACCAATAACTTAGAATATCTCGAAAACGGTTAACTCTACAAACAAACAAACAAACAAAAAAAAAAGGAAAAACAAAACGTATATGACATAAATCTGTATTTTAATGAGATATACATTTTTCTGTAGCCAGTTTTGTCTATCGCTTAACAGTTATACAAATGTTGTACAAATTTCATCTATAAAGAAGGTCTTCAGAAACTATTTCATTTGTCATGAAAATATCTCAAACATAAGGCATTTTAATCGTTAGAGCTGATTTTGAGAAAATCAAAATTGTTCTAAAAATGTTCCATGGGAAGGGCAGTTGCAGATGTGAGGATTTTCTTGAAAATCTTTATGTCGCATTCTTGAGGGATAAACGTAACTCCATGGCACGACAGTCGACAGGGGACCTTGGCATACCGGCTAGGTCTGCATCTCCCATCTCGGCCCGAAGGCGTCTAGAGTAAGACGTGATAGCACCTCGAGTCCCTCCCGGTGGTTAATGCGGACTTCTCAATCTGAAGCCACTACATCTCAATTAAATAGCTCCTCAACTGGCCCCCCAGGGACCTCACAAGGCTGAGTTCACCACGGAGCATGCTCCTAGCGGCGGAAAATTCCCTGCGCCAGCACCAAGAATCGAATCCAGGTCCCCCGCTTGGCAAGCAACCGCACTGCCACTGTGCTAAGGAGACGATCCCACTCTGGAGGATACTGAAATTAAATACTAAGTTTGGTATTATTTGGTTTTGGGTTTTTGAGCTATGCTACCTACAGATACACACACACTCACAGAAACACATACGGATATGTTTCTAAAAATGCTGTTTTTTTGTTTTATTCAGACGGTCTCAAAATATGTATTTCCGGTGAAATCTCGATATCGAATTTTTGGGTGGAATATAATACCTCCTCTATCCGCTATGTGCATTGTACATACATGTTAGAGAAAGTAAAAAGGGATCACTGCTACATTGACGTTATAGATTCAGCTACAATATTTTATAGTGAAAATACATAGAAAACAAAAATGTCGTGTCCCGGCTTTCTCTTCAATGAGTAAAGACTAACTTTAGAATTGTCTTTCGCTGAACGATCAGCTGCCCGGTAGAATGCTGGCAGCTGATAAAACAAGTTTTGTCTTCACCGAGGCTGCAGGTATCAAGAGCTCTATATTCAACGAAAGTTCATTAAGAGTTACAATCAAGAGTTAATTTATCGCAGAGAATGTCGGTAGCAGACAGTTTCATTTCAGTGGTCCCAAGAAAAAATATTTAATATATTCCATTCACATTATTTTCTCTACCTATTTCTTAGCGTAGGCTAAGCGAAATAAGAAGCTATAATGGAATATTTCCACTTAACCCAAATAATTCACATGTAATGTTACATTCCATAACGTTGGAAGTATTTAAATGACGCGATTCTTGGAAATTCGAAAGGAAAGCGCTATTATCTTTTAAACGACATTACGCTAGACGCATGGGCAATTGTAAAGAGCAGGCAAGTCGTGAGCTAGCCTGCCGTTTGATATCACAAACACAGATCCAAGTATTTGGCGCTCGTTAGTAAGCACTAGAGAAAATGCTGTTACAAATGCTGGAGTGGCGCATGCGCTGTACATCAAGACACACAAACAGTGCCGGTCCCCATGGCCGCGCTCGCCAAAGCGTCGCGCTTTGGTGTTTCGCAGCGCAGGGGATCGTGGGTTCGAGTCCCGCCTTGGGCATGAGTGTTATATGTTTGTGTATGTGTGTGTGTAAAAAGTAAAACACAAACTCAGTAATCATGCAGTAATCAAAGTAAACAAATTAGGTAAATAAATACGAGGGTATACAGCGCCGGAGTCCCGACCAGACTCCGGAATTGTATTAAAAAAAAAAACAAAAAAACAAAAAACAGTAAATTTGCCTGCCTTGCCGATTGCTGACGGGCTCTCCCGAAGTCAACTAGAATATGTGCGCGAAGTTTATTGTGTGAAAAGTGTTTTGCTGCAATAACAATCACATGTGTTTTTTGAAGAATTAGAAGTTTTTTAAGTACATATTAAACAGAAATGCCCTTTTTAGATCCTAATAATTACTGCATTACATTGTGAACTAATATTCCTTTAGAAAATATTTTCCTGCCAAGGAACTAGTTTCATTACAAAATTATTACGCAATTTATTTTGACTTTTCAATATGGAGAAACGGGCTCAAAGTTGTCTACTCCGACAACCAGTTCCTGTCTCAAAATGTAGCTGAAGTTAAACAACTGTTTGTGGGAAGCGATATTCAAAGTGTGTTCTAGAAGCTTACATACTGTTTAGCTTAACTACAACAAATCGTTGCACAAGTTGTAGTGTCGAGAGAAGCTTCTCTTACTTGAATAGAGTGAAGTCTTACTTAAGGAGCACAATGGGACGGACGAGGTTACCATATTAGCAATGGTGTCTATTAGGCGCAAACTTCTTCATTAGCTGGAACACAGGTACAATGATATCATCGAGCGAAATGCCAGCATGAAGGATCGACGTATTGATCTACTTTACAAGCAAAAATAATGAAACATTTCTGCTAGACTAATTTTCGTATTGTGGATATTTGCCAACCCTGAAAATATCACTGCGAGTCGCCACTGCCCCTATTGAACAAACTATTATTACAAAATATTATTCTTCTATCTAGCTCATACTAATCGAGATAAACATTAACAGAATGGTCTTAGTACTTAATTCCTTGTAGGTAGAAGTGGAATAAAGGATTACGCTAGGTTAACGCGACAGCCAAATCTTCTAAAAGCTGTCGGTATATGTTGAAATTGAAATGCGGTTTTCTTTGTATGGCCAGGAGTAAAGCAAACGAAATAGGAAACGCATGAGTAGCGTTTGAGATAAGTATAAGTATTTTAAAATTGGTTAACTCTACATAAATAATTATACTAGGACATAAATTGTGTGTTTAACAAGACCTACTATTTTGTTGTTATGCAAGAGTCCATCAGAATAAAGAGCGCTTCAACGCTATTCAAAAAATTCAAGTTATACATTTTATTTACCATGCAAATACCTTTAGAGTATGGAATTTTAGTCAAATTCGTTAGAGCCATTTTCGGAAACTCTATAATTTTATGAAAAATGTTTTGTAAAGAGTAATGGGGATGTTTTACATGAAATTCTGCGTGTTGCATCCAAATTTTACACTTTTTGTTTCTGAATCATGCTGTTCACACACACACACACACACTAGAACCTTTTTCTGAAACTGCTTTTTTTAGAGCTTGGGGACCAAAAACCCATGTAAGTGTTTACAGTGAAATCTCCATACAGCATTTTTGGGTGTAATAAAATAGCTTTTCTACCTAAGATGTACATTGCACGTGTAGAGAAAGTAAAAATTAAAGCGATAAAACTTGCTCTTTTAAAGTTTAGTTTGTTTAGTGTTAAATGTGGGCACATAAAAGTAATTAAATATTATTAGTTAATCTTTATTATTTGTAATTTTTTTTCATGCTTGGGCCTGTGGCGAAGAAAGCCAGGATGGAGCTATTCTTATTTTCGATACACTTTAATTAAAACATCCCAGCTGGATTTGTACCATCAATGCGCAAAAGAACTTTTGAAAGCACTACGGCCAGAGGCTTATTGTACCTATTACAGAAAGAATCAGATGAAGGGTTGTCGCCCAGATCAAGTAAAACATGTATAGACATTTTCCTTGTTATTGATTTCAATTGAAAAGTATCTAACTTTTCTTAAACGAGACCATGCAAAGTTTCACATAGCGATCAGCTTTTAAAATATTTCACTATTACTTTGGCTTAATATATTCTTAGAATAATCTTTGAAGACCTCTTCTTTCAGAATCACTTTTGCATAATTATAAGCCGTAAGAGGTAAACTAAAATGTACTGAATAAAAATGTAGATCTAGTTACAACACACAATTTGTATAATATACATTTTTTGTGTGGAGATATTTCTTGTTATTATAATACTTTTCTGATAAGGGGCTTTTTCAACTACTGGCCATGCATAGAAATGAATTTCAGCAAAGAGCTTTTATAAGACTTGATGTCGCTTTAGCCTGCTGTATTCCCTAAAATCCCTTCTAGTTAAAAGGAAGTAAATAATAAGACAAGTTCTGCTAATATTTAACTTGATAAGCATGAAGATATAGAAGAATAAATTTTGTTGCGGAAATGTAGAGAATGTCATGTGAGTGGAACACCTCGGTTTCTTTTTCTTTTCGTTTTTCTGGTTGTCTTTCGCATGAATCAGTTTAATAGTCCTTTTGTTTCGGATCTCGTTGTTGCACCCTTTTTGACCTTTCTCGTTTGTGCTGTACATCTTCAAGTTTAAAGCTACACGTCGAATCCTATCACGAAAATGCCAGTTAAGAACACAATATCTTTTCAAAAAAACTATATCCAAGATATTGACATGCAACAAGTGGCCTAATTCTTGAACTAAAACCTCAAAAATCTTCAGTTTATTGGTTATCTTCAACAATTGGCATTATCAAATAGCAAGTTTGTATTACTCCATAGATTCGTAATATGCTTTGTTTTAACTTCTCTAAATGAAGGTATTACAAATAAGCTACAATTACATTTTCAGTAAACCATAAATAAATTAAATAGAACGTTATACGGATTGGATCAGAGCTCTTGGGAAAAATTAGTGCAGAAGTCAACAGTCTGATCATGAAGGACCAATATGAACAGAATGATGGTTATAACAAGATTATGAGATTCTGCATTAACTTACAACTCTAGAACTCAAAACAGACATTAACCTAAGAATTTTCAGGCATATTCTTGGGTTGCCTAAGTCAAATAACGCACTGGAGTATGAGGACCAAAACGTGCTTCTCATACCCTTAGACTTTTAAGCTGAGAATCTCGTGAGTCAGCACGAATGCAATTTGAGAAGTATTACTCCGCCTTCTAACCCTGAGATACAGCGTGTGGGAGGAAAGTCAATTTATTTATTTCCGTTACAGTTCTCTAAGGTTAACATTTATTCTGGGAATTCTTTATTTCATCTCCTTCTTCCTTGAGCGTCGACCGAAATAGCTATATTTGGATAATCCCCTCTTTTAGCATTAAACTTAGCTTTGAAAGTATGCAGATTACTGGTTGCCTTAGCTTATTAATAAGTGAAACATTCTAAAATGACAATGGAATCACAGGGACTTTGTTGCATAGATTTTGTTAATCTGAAGCACTTTTGAAAGAGGTGTCGTGGATACTATTAATTATTATTACAAACTATCGTTTATTAACCAAACTTCAAATATATTTTCTGAACATTACCATAAAAATATTGTGAACATAAATTGTACAACCATCTCTACAATTATAATGCATAAGATAACAATCAAACATCCACTGTTACCTACTGCAGGGTGTCCAAAAGATTTATATCAAGATTTCACTGGAAATAATGCACATGAGCAGCCCAACTTAGTATTTACATTTGAAAACGATCCCCTATCTTTAATTATTCTTTATTGACAATATTTTATTTTTAGTATCTCAAAAGTATCGTCCTCCATAGTTTACTTATTACTATGCTAGCCTGTAAAACCTAAGATAGCACGGTCAAACCTGGCAGAGGATGATGCATTTTTTCGGACGCAAAAACACTTAGAATGGCTTCCTTCGAAAAGGAAGTAAGGCCAGTGGTTCCAATATTTATTTGCTGGTAAAATAACTCTCCATAGCTTGATATAAGAAAGGTTCTGGGCAAAATACCGCCATTTTGCGTCTGAAAGTCATGATTTTGTCCTATAGTGTCATCTGTGGGCGACGCGCCGATCCTTAGCGCTTAGCGGTGAACTCACGAACTAGAAGTTCAAATACGGTGAAAGAAACATCATAGCGATGCTTTACGCTTCACTTAAGAGCTACAGGAAATTAACTGGCTAGTAGGTATCTATAAATGGCTGTCACTTGTTTTATTAAAGGTCCATATCACTAAGATATTTCCATAAATAGTACTGTATATCTTGAATTTTATATTAGCAGCTTTGAAGATCTGCTTATTCGGAATTAATTGTACATATGTAACAAATCATAAAGTATAGAAAAAACTAATTCACGAAAGATCAAGACATTTATACACAATTATATAAATAGGTGAATGCCATGTTTACTTGACAGAAATATATAAACAATGTATAGTATTTGACGGATATTAGCTATACCTACACATTTAGCTCTGCCTTTACAAGTTTGAAATGCATAGCATTACAGAAGGTCCAATCATTTCGCTGCAAATCCGTTATCTTTTAATTTTTCTTGTAAGGGACTATACTTATCAAATTTCTCATTCTCATTTTATATTGGAGG
This sequence comes from Hymenopus coronatus, assembly GCA_030762935.1. NCBI lineage: Eukaryota > Metazoa > Arthropoda > Insecta > Mantodea > Hymenopodidae > Hymenopus > Hymenopus coronatus. Next base: position 63,022,300 of record CM060896.1, read on the forward strand.
GATTGCAAAAAGGGGAAAATAATAGCTGCCTTTTTTTTAATTTATTCTTCTACAGTTCGAATTTCTTGGCAAATGTTTTAAATTTTGCCCATATGTGTACTATATTTTGATTTATTCCCTGTTGTGAAGGTAAAGTGTCTGTGAAATTTTGAAAATCCACACTACTGGAGATATTATATTGAAATGTATAGTGCTTATGCTACACAATGGCAATTTATGGTCACTTTAACAATTGGTACTGCCTAAATTTATTATCATAATAAAAATGAGCCACGTGATGCATTTTTAAAAATATTCATAAAAAAGTTCGTTTTTAAAATAAATAATTTTATTTAAAATATATTTGAAATACTACATTTATTGTTATCTCACCTAATTATTGTAGGTAATTTTTTTACTTTTTGTGCGCTACAAAATATTTGAATTTTCAAAATGTAGCAGTTTATTTATCAAAACTTGAGCAGTATTTTGGAAAAATATTATAAGTGACCATTTTATGTAACTTTTGGGAGGTAGTATAAACATTTAAACAAATTTGTACACACTTGTATCTTGTGAAGCACTTTTAATAAGGAACAATGCACATTTAAAGCTTCAGGTAATTTGTAGTTTAAGTGTGCAAAGTGGAAAAAACTATATATTTTCTTAAAGATATTAATTCATATTATTTTATTATAAAAATATTTTTGAATTTACAGTTTTGGTGAAATTTCACAGATGCGTCACATTAAGCTCATTTAAGTGCTAAGACAATCCCCTTCAGGAAGAGATGGACCCCAATAACAGAAATCAACTGTCAACAAATAAAGCAAAATGTTCATAAAACGATTAATTGGAACTCTCTCGCAGACCACCACAGATTTACTAATACAACATGGCCCAACTTCCCCGTATTTAGGTGTGCAGATATCCATTCGTACGTTAAAAGAGTTGCAGAACTAAACAGACCTATTTCAAGATAAACCGGCCAGTGAAAACTGGGAAATAGTGACATTCGCGAGTGAACGCGACCCGCTCGACGTCTCCGCTAATAGCTAGAGCGGTAAAATAAATGTCGTTCTCGGCAGTTCTCCATTGGTCGGTTTTAACTTGAAATAGCCCCGTTGAGTTCTACAACTCTTTTAACGTATGAAAGGATGTCTCCTCAAATCAAATACGGGGTATTTGAACCACCTGGTAGACTGCAAATATATATATATATATATATGGAAATGGCGTTTTATTTATGGACACTCTTAACTGCTGTGGTTCTCAGCGTCCCATAGACTGCGTAGACTGGGCATATACCTATCACGTACATCGAATTTCTACATCATCTTCTATCGTAAGTGAAAATATTGAGACTCACATCTGGTTCATCAACCCGTGCCTGACTTAGTTATCCTTCTCTGCGAGGTTTATATACAGAGGAGTCATATCCAGAGGCTTTAAAGTGGCTGCCCCACAAAAGCACTTACCTTGTGCAACGCTGGGAATGAGACCAGGACACATATGAATTACTGGCTACAATAAGACAGTAGACGGACTGATAACACTGGCCAACAATGAAAATGTTTCGGGCTCAAAAATTGTTTATTCTTATGTATATCCATCTGCTGAATTAATAAATTACCATGAAAGTGACAGGTTAGCTCTTGTTTTGGAGGTAAAGTATATTTCATCTTTATAGTCAACATTTTCAGTTTGGGGGAAATTTTGTTTTGGGAGTTGACACACCTGTCCAATAACAAAACACAAATGTAGTGACTTTGAGTTTCATATAGTTTCTATTGTAATTAATGCAGAATTTCTGGTTTGAGAGTAATTTTGTAGTGTAAAATTTATAAAAATACCACAAAAATGTGTAAATATGGTGAATAATTTTTTTACATTTGTGGTGAAATAACATTTTCCTCATAGAAACGCAATCTGACACCTCTTGAGAAGACTGCCAATCAGCATTATTCCAGTATGAAAGTAGAGGACCAGGATAAGCCTTGGGCTCCACATATATGTTGCAACGCGCGTTCAGCTACACAGCGAGAAGGGCTGAAAAATAAGAAACAATTTTGCTGTGCCTATGGTTTGGCGAGAGCCTACAAACCATATAGATGACTACTATTTCTGCTTGACTCCAACGATAAAGGCAAGGTTGTCTACGAAGAAAAGAACAGTTCAGTATGTGCTATTCCACCCTTTCTGCATTCATAGTTTACCTGTTCCTACTTCACCCGAAAATTGTGTGATTGAGACAAAAAATAAAGACCTGGTGTAACAAGAAGAAGAAGAACCAAAAAAGTCCTTCACATCCCGTGACCCTGATTTTGAGGGAAAGGATGATAAACCGTACAGACAGAATCTAACGGAATTGAATGATCTAACTATTTGGCCTGTCAAAGGAGAAGGAAGAAATTCTTGATACAGCAATGAAACCTTCTCCAAAGTGATGTTACAGTCTCACAGTACAGAAAATGTCGCAGGGAATTTTTCCCTTTTTTCAGAGAAAAAAACATCTTGTTGTTTGCTGCGACATTAATGGCTTGATGAAATCTTTGAATTTGAATCGTGATACAACTGAATTGAGGCTATTCATAGACTCCTCCAAACTTAGTTAGAAAGCTTGCTACTTCACGATGGCAACCGTCTTCTTCTATTCCTGTTGATCATGCAAATGCAAAATCTGTGGTAATCTAAAAGTCATTGTCATAGTCTTAGAAATGCAATTGGGGTACAAAAAAAATTGGTGCTTCTTATGTGTGTGAAACAGTAGGGATACGAAATTGCATTATATTAAAGCAGACTGCCCTGCAAGAAATCTTAACCCAGCGACAAAAATGCCATTGCCGAGCCTCTCGTGGACCCAAAGGCAGGTTCTTCTTTCACCCCTGCAAATCAAGCTGGGTGTGATGAAAAATGTCGTCAAATGTATGAACCAAGAAGGACGGGTCTTTAAGTACATAAGGGAGACATTTCAAAATTAAGTAATGCCAAATTTATGTCGGGCCACAAGTTTGTTGAACTTGTAAAGGATCCTGCATTTGACCAAGTTTTGGAGGATAAAGAAAAGTTTGGAAAGCCTTCAAGGGAGTTGTTTGTGGATTTTTAGGCAACAAAAGAGATGATAACTACACACAGTTGGTGACAGTGCTCCTGCAAAAATACCAAAACTAAGGATGCAAAATGCCACTTAAAATACTTTTTCTTCACTCCCACCTAAATTTCACCCCTGCTAGTTGTGGAACTGTCAGTAACGAACATGGAGAAAGATTCCATCAGGACATTTCTATTATGGAACAAAGAACAAGGGACATAGGAATGAAGCAATGCTTGCGGATTACTGTTGATCTATCTGTAGGGATGCTGCGGAACTCCCTTACAAGAGACAAGCTAAATGTACCACATGATTATCTTCAGACCCCCAACCATCTGCGAGGTATTCTTCCAGCAATTTAGAACCCTTAGAATTTAATTACTTTTTTAAAAATTCAAATGTACTTTCAATCTTGTTAGTACATGTAATTAAATGTATCCTTTTCACTTAATCCATTAATATGAAATACCTCCACCTAGTGTGTATCACAGAAGCTAGAGTTGAGAAAAAGTTTTCATTTTCATATTCGTTTTACTCGATCAAAAATTAATAAAAATTGACACATGAAGAGCAGGAAACATTAAAAAATTGTTTTTTTTTTTTTGTTGGCCAGTGTAATCATAAATACGAGGATCATTTCAGAAGTCATGGCAACAATTTTTAATCAGTCAATAAAGTTGTAGGAAATAAAACTCAGGATATACGATCAAAAGTCGCTGGAATATTCTTCCCAATGCTGGTACTAAATTAGGATCCGGGTACAAGGGGCTATAGTACGGGACATTGAAAAATGCAAAAATAGTGATCATTTTTTTCGTATTACATATGTACAATTGCTTAATACTGTTATGAGCTAACGAACTTCAAAATAAATCCCCAATGCCTCCAAATATCTGTCACGCAGAATGGCAATTTTTACATATGTTCACTGTTCAACTTTAGTGACATCCATCTTGGAACACAATCTCTAGGATACTAACGTATTTGAAGCTGAGATTGTTTATCATTTAATACAATTTGAGCCATCTCATTTTCAAGAAACAGATAAAAGAGAAGAAAATAATGCATGAACCTTCAGTAAATTATTTTAAAATATATACGCCATTAATAATATTTAAATTTTTCAAGTTTAGAGGAACCATTTGTAAGTTGTTTTTTTTTTTTTTTTGTTCTGTGAAGGAATACATATAAAATAGAAAGAACTGATCAAGTTAAAATTTTGCAGTCAATAACTAAATACTCAATAGCCATTTTTAAAAATTAATTTAAGAGCTTACGCTGAAAACAAGGTTAATTTGCTTCTATACATTATTAAATTAACTGTAAGCTTTATTCTTATCATCAAATTCTTAATCTCTATTTTAAAATATTATCGGATTTTTCTGCAGCTGTTACCTTCGAATATGTGATTATTTTTCATGTTTTACTAGCATATTTTCGTCTTTTATTTATGATATTTTAATATGAATTTATAATTAGCTATACTTTGAGAGTCAAATCTTTATTCACTGAAAGAGGTAAACAGATTCGGAAGCTGCTGTGTAGTGAGTAGACACCGAAAAACGGAAGAGGAAGTCTGGTAATGGTGTTTCATTACAGGAAATTGTAGAAATTGCAGAACATATTGAATTCTTCCCTATATAAGCAAGTCATTATGGCAGTCATACAAGCAACGCCTAGACAACATCTGCGGAAAACAGACGCACCAATTTTCTATTGCTAAGCACCCAAACACGCCTGTGAAATACGAGTAGTATAATACCTTTTTGGGCGATTTAAAGATTAATTAAAAGACTTTCTAATGAGGTCAAAAAGCATTAACATGTTACTCCTCCTAAAAACATACTAATAGCAAGATCAATCCAGCTTCTTGTATTGTTGTCCTGCAAAAAGCATAAGAATAGAATACTCTATCTTAAACAAACTAACTAATCTGATACATCCGTGAAATTTGCCTAAAAGTTGTGAAAAATAAAAAAAAATATCTCAGAATAAAGTAATTGAATTCTGATGTTTAAAAAATATATATGTTTTCCACTTGGCCCACTTTAATTACCCTAGCTGAAAATGCCCAATGATAAGCTTTTCTTTATCGCAAGCCTTATTCCTTATATTTTGCATACTGAAAATGCTCCACATGATACTCACAAGTTTTTTTACTAATTTGTTTCATAATTTTTATTCTGACTTTCAAAGTACGTTAAACAAAGTAGTAATGATTTTTTAACTAATTCCTAATTTTGAGAAATTAATTGAAATATCGTGAGGTTTGGAGAATACGAAAGTAATACTTTTTATACGGTTAATTAGGAATAAAAAAAAACAAATTTCATAAGACAGATTATTTGTAAACTCAATGTAAACCTTAAATATTTAATTTTAATATTTTTAAAAATGCATCAGGTGATTCTCTTTTATTAGAAGAAGACTATTTAAATAACAATGGAAACTATAGTTGTTATACATAGTAAACGTTTACTGTTATTATTTTAATACGTGGAATTAATTTCAACAAGAATTGATAATACAATATTCTTACAATACTATGGATTTTCAAAATTTCACAGATGCACTGCCATAATTAATCTTTATATTTCTTTAGTTTTAGTTATCAAAAATCGCAAAAATAACCTAAATCCGCAGTATAAATATCTAATGTGTTATAGCCATATGGAATTCTCTATAAATTCCGTAAGAAACTAATATTAAAAATTAATCATAAATCTATTTCATGCCAATAAAGAAGAAGAAGAAATGGGCTCACAGTCAGTTCCTTATAAGAGGAATACAAAAATGCACTAGGTTACAGCCGAAGTCAAATCCTTTAAACGCTGTCGCTATGTGAAACAACTGATATTCGGTTCTCTTTGTAAATCTCAGGAATAAAACACCAAGACTAGGAATTGTTCATGAATGAATTACATCTTCAGATGAGATTAAAATTCGTGTTAATACTTTTATTGGTAATGTTGTTCGATTATCAACTTCGAGTAGTCGAATATTATAAGGATCTAATTCATTTTGAGGAATTATATAAGAGTCAAATTCAATATCTAGAAAATCTGAAAAGAGCTGAACCTGAAGATGACTTCCTGTTTGAGAAAAGTTTAAATGGTTTAAAGTTGAAACACATAGCAAAGAACATGCTTCTTTTTATGTGTATACTCAACAAAATAAGATGCACGTGAAATAAATGTGTGTTTTAACGAGATCTACATCTTTACTTCCTCTTGCACGTATGTACACTATACATAGTACATAGGGAAGATATTGTACTACACTGAAAAAACGATACCGATATTTAACCATAAATACATGTTCTGAGAATATCCGAATACAGAAAAGTTTAGATACATGTTCGCGCGCACGTATGTGTCTCTGTCAGTCTCTCTGTCTGTGGGCAGTGTAGCTCAAAAATAAAAAGTTAGTTAGATACCAAATTTGATATTTAAGATCAGTATCATCAAAGATGCGAAACTAAGATTTTCAAAAAAATAGCTCCACCCCTAACTAATCTGAACATGGAACACTTTTCCATTTTCTGAAAAATAACTGCAAAGATTTTGATTAAAATCCCATAAATTTAAGACATTTGTATGGCAAACGAAATGTATATTTTTAGTTTTCTAGGAACAGCCTATTCATTCTGGATAAATTCTGTATAATTTTTGCATAAGTGTTCAACCGTAATAGGTAGAAAAAAAAGAAAGAAAAGAAACTAGTCAAAATATGTAGATCTCGTTTAAGCATGCAATTTATTTCTTATACATTCTTATTTTCTTTACAGGCACTATGTACATAATTTATAGAGAAGGTATTGTATTCCACAAACATTTCACCGGAAATATATGCTTTGAGAACCCCTGGAACCAAAATGCATTTTTAGAAAAAGATCTCTGTGTGTCTGTGGAAAGCATAGTTAAAAAACTAAATGACAATTAGATTCCAAACTTATCATTAAGTTTATTATCTTTTAAGAATGCGACATGAGGTTTTTAAAATATCCCTCCAATCTTAACTAACCTTAATGTGGATAAAACATTTTTAAACTTCTTTTTTCTCAAAAATGGCTGTAATAATTTTGATTAAAATACCGTATATTATAGAGATTTACAGGACAAAATGTATATCTTGAATTTTCTGAGAAGAGCTTCTGAAGTCCGGTTTGTTATGGACAATTTTTTTCTGAATTTTGAATAACTAATAGCCGTACTACACAAAAATGTATATCTCGTTAAAACAGTCGACTTATCACATGTGCATTTTTGGGCTAGAGTTGATCTTTTCCAAGATATTACTTGTTATTGGTTTCAATGTTAAAATACTTATACTTTTTCAGATAGGAAGTGTCCGTTTTTCTTTTGTTCTACTCCGGGTCAAGCAAAGAAGCAAATTGCAATAACAATTGTATAACCACAGCTTTAAAACATTTACCTATCACTTTAGCCTACTGCATTCCTTTAGTTTTCTTCTACTTAAAAGGAACTAAGTAATAGTAAATTCTGTAATACAGCTCAAATAGCATGGTTTAGAAAGAAGAATCATCTTTTTAAAAGAAGTTTGTAGGACAGCAAGAGAAAGTCATGTGAGTGAGTGTAACAAATCATATTTTTTGAAAAGTTAACCGTTTTCAAGATATTTTGAGTAATTGGTTTCAGTTTTAAGGTACTTAATTCTTATTCAAATGGAAATATATATTTCTTTACATCTCTCTCTCTTTTTTTTTTTTATTGCTTCATTTGTATAGCCCCCTTTAATTTCAATGGTCATATCGGGGGCTTTCACTTGTGAAACTGTAGGTTCAGAACATTAGGTTAAACTTTATATTACTAAACACACGCACATTCACTCTCACATTCATACTTCCAGACTCTATGGGGAATAGGGAACAATTCCGGTTAAAGAGAAATTCCCCGCCCCAGCCGGGAATCGAACCCGGGACCTCCGGCTGAGAAATCAGCTCGCTGACCACTCAACCACGGAGGCAGCCACATCTCTCTTTTGTTTACTCCTAGCCAGAAAAGAGAACCAAATTTGAATTGTTTAACATAGCGGCCAGCTTTTAACAAAGTACACTGGTATTTTTCTAAAATGCTTATTTTGGATTCAACGATCCTCAAAACATTTATTTAAGTAATAATTTCGGTATCGACTTTTGAGAAAAATACAATAACTTCTCTGCCTACTATGTATTTTGTACATACGTGCTAGAGAAATTACAATTGAATTACAATAAAGCAGTACAGCAGGTGAATATCGGATATTAACAACACACTTTTTGAGTGATCCTTAATTCTCAATGAAAGTTTCATCTCGTTCTGACAAGCCATGGAGTAATTATATCGGTTGTTTTAGTTTTCCTAAAATTAGTGCAACTTCACTCGGAATGTTTATGTAAACATTAATGCAATGTGACTTGGGCTGTTCTTGGAAAACTACTGCAATGTGACTCGGGTTGTTTTGGTAAAAATTAGTATAATGAGACTCGGATTTTTCTTGCAAAACTACTGAAACTCGGGTGTTCTTGTAAAAATTAGTGCAATATGACCCTAATGGCTGTTGCAAAAATTAATGCAACATGGCTCAGATTGTTATTGCAAAAATTAATGCAATATGGCTTAGATTGTTTTTGTAAAAATTAGTGCAATATGGCTTGGATTGTTATTGCAAAAATTAGTGCAATATGGCTTAGATTGTTATTGAAAAAATTAGAGCAATGTGGCTTAGATTGTTATCACAAAAATTAATGAAATATGGCTTAGATTGTTATTGAAAAAATTAGAGCAATGTGGCTTAGATTGTTATTGCAAAAATTAGTGCAATGTGGCTTAGATTGTTATTGCAAAAATTAATGTAATATGGCTTAGATTGTTATTGCAAAAATTAATGTAATGTGGCTTAGATTGTTATTGCAAAAATTAGTGCAATGTGGCTCGGATTGTTATTGCAAAAATTAATGTAATGTGACTTAGATTGTTATTGCAAAAATTAGTACAATGTGGCTTAGATTGTTATTGCAAAAATTAGTGCAATGTGGCTTAGATTGTTATTGCAAAAATTAGTACAATATGGCTTAGATTGTTATTGCAAAAATTAGTGCAATGTGGCTTAGATTGTTATTGTAAAAATTAATGCAATGTGGCTTAAATTGTTATTGCAAAAATTAATGTAATGTGGCTTAAATTGTTATTGCAAAAATTAATGCAATGTGGCTTAAATTTTTATTGCAAAAATTAGTGTAATGTGGCTTAGATTGTTATTGCAAAAATTAGTACAATTTGGCTTAGATTGTTATTGCTAAAATTAGTGCAATGTGGCTTAGATTGTTATTGCTAAAATTAATGCAATGTGGCTTAGATTGTTTTTGCAAAAATTAATGCAATGTGGCTCAGATTGTTTTTGTAAAAATTAATGCAATATGGCTCGGATTGTTATTGCAAAAATTAGTGCAATGTGGCTTAGATTGTTATTGAAAACATTAATGCATTATGACTCGGATTGTTCTTGTAAAATATAGTGCAATGTGACTCTGATGGCTTTTGCAAAAATTAATTCAATGCCGCTCGGATTGATATTGCAAATATTAAAGCAATGTGGCTCGGATTGTTCCTTCAAATACTGAGCAATGTGGCTCGGATTGTTATTGCAAAAATTATTGCAATGTGGCTCGAATTGTTCTTGCAAGATATAGTGCAATTTGACGCTGATGGCTTCTGCAAAAATTAATGCAATATGGCTCGGATTGTTATTGAAAAACTTAATGCAATGTGACTCGGATAGTTATTGCAAAAATTGATGTAATGTCAGACTGTTCTTGCAAAAATTAGTTCAATGTGGTTCAAACTGTTCTTATAAACATTAATGCAATATGACTCTTGGAATCGGTAATACATTTGAATTTGTACTGGATAGAGAAAGTAGGGTGAATGTACCAGTTAGACACTTTAAAGAATTTTTCTGTAATATTCGACACCACTTTCAGTTTAATGGACTGGAATCAGAAAATAACACAGGGTTTTTGTGAGCGGCATTTTCTGGGTTATCGACCTTTGCCAAAATTTGACATCTTCCAGAAGAAAATCGGATAATCGTATTTTAAAATCCCCCGAGTAAAAGCCTCCCACGCGATCTAAAGGGCTATACTGTAGTTCTCGTGCTAGAACCAAAGATTCGATTTACAGAGAAAACCAGTTTATCCTGTTTCTCTCTGCACACACAAAAACCTGAAGAAGCCTGATTCACCATCGCAGAGCGCAGTACGGCTATGTTTATCGTTGAAAATGTTATGCGTTACATTCACACGACTTTCTCTTCTTATTCTGCAACAAACTACTCTTACAAAAGCTTATTGTAGATCTAATTTATGCCAATTTAGATAAACATTAACAAATATTGAATAGGTAGAGTCATACTGAAAAATTCAATGCTATAGCCGGAATTTGAACTACGGATTTCCCAGTCTCTAGCCAGTTTTGTAAGCCGCCATTGGGGTTGTCATCTCAAAATAATTTGAGATCAACTTGTAGTTTACCGGGAAATATGCGAGTCAGTTGTGAAGTTCAATGCTATGCCGGCATGTTGCCATGGTAGCTCAGTGGTAGAGCAACCGGCTAGAGACCGGAAGACCCGAGATTCAAATCCCGGCTATGGTATTGAGTTTTTCAGTCTGACTCTACCTATCCAACTCCTGTCCTACCATGGTTACTATGAGAAAACAATTGAAATTAGCAGACAATGTTTCGTTACGCATTCCCTTAAATAAGGGAACACAATAGACTAAACCGATAGTTAGATATCTTAAGAGTTTGTCATTTCGTAAATACTTTGAAATTACAGTCTCTTTGCTTGTTTCGGATATAAAAAGGGATCTGTCTATATGACTTGGTGAATTAGATGCTGACCCTCTTACCTCAAGGTCGCAGATATGAAGTGGCCCAGACAAAAGCCAACTTCAGTAGATTTATTGACACGTGAAAGCTCTTGCGGGACAAAATTCCTACACACCAGTGACACTATATGATCCTGTAAATCGAGCGTCGTTGACAAGCAAAATATTTCTGAAAGAAGCATAGCACTATTTTCTAGTTGAAAAGAGTATACGTATTCGAAAATTTCAACCAATAACAAGGAAGGTCGCAGAAGCAGATGGTTGTCAAACAAAGGAAGACATGTTTTAAATAAATTGTGAGATTTAATGATAACTACATATTTTGTGCAATAAGAGTTTGTCTACTATCAACGGAATGGTAGTTATGTAAAAGTGATGCAAAATGAAGACGCCTTAAGGGGTATTTCCAGAAAATTCAAGATTGTTTCATTTATCATGGAAATATTTTTATATGGCACTTAAATCAAAATCGTTGGAAACATTTTCGAATCAAAATTTTCAAGAAAAATATTCTATGTGAAGTATATATTGGGGTAAGGGATAATTTTGAATATCTTCATGTGGTATTTGGAAGATGCTGATATTAAATATCAAGTTTAGTATTTAACTTTAATAAATGTATATTAAAAATGCACTCTGAAGGAACGAGATTACCATAAATTATAAAGGAAATAAAGCAAAACAAAACAAACAAAAAATAGGCATTTTCAACACCGTATTTTGTTTGTTCAAGTGTTACGCCATGTCTGGCTATGCATATCGGTTGCAATAAAACTTTTACACGCATAGTCTGCGAAGCAGAGCAAATATTTTCTACCCCATTACATTTGTACATGACATCATAACTCAAATAGAAAATACAGTTAAATAACAAACTTGGTATTTAAGTTTAATACCTTCCAGGATGCGGCAAGAAGATTAGGGAAAGCCTCCCACCCCAAACTACTCTACGTGGAATAATTTTCGAAAATTTTGATTTTCTCAAAAGGGGTTCTTATGATTTTGATTAAAATTCCGTATATTGAAGCTATTTACATGATAAATAAAATATATCTATCGATTTTTCTGGGAGTAGCCTCTGGATGACCTCTTCATTTGGATGATATTTACATAACTGATAAACAGTAAGAGATATTCAAAAACTTACTACACAAAATTTAGACTTTGCTATAGCACATATTTTTATCATACACCTTTTTTAGATCTAACCACTGCAGCATTATTAGGAAATTATAAACAACATTCATCTCTGCAACCATTAGGTCCCATTAGCTGCATTCCTTTTCAACAGTTTTCAAAAAAACTATGTGAAGCAAAGTAACTATTTGCCTTCCTCAATTTCACAAAAGGAGAAGTGGTTCTTCACTGATTTAATAGCTTTTGGAAACGTGGTGGATTATCGGGACTAATAATAAAAAAGCTTAATATGCGAACAATACGAACAAATAATATAAAACAATTTTTATTCATCTAATAACCATACATTAAGTAACATTAAATGTAGGACTTAATAAATAGGTTTGTATAAAAGTTTCGCCTAGATATATGCCTTCTCGTTGAAATTAATTTACTATGTTAAATAGAAAATAAATAATTAGATTAAAATAATACTCTAAATAGTCGTAAATCATATTTACAATAAATTCTGTAATTGAACAAATACAAAGGCAAAACATATTTAAATAGGATTCATGTATAAAGACATTTAGTTACAACAAAAAGAAATTCTCATTTGTACGTATTTAAGACCTTAATTATAACACAACATAGCTGTATGTAAAATATCACAAACAGATATAATCATCTATTCAAGACAGACAATTTAAGATAGTGAGACTTGATTCATAAAAAAACAGCACATCCGTATCGGCCAATGAAAACTCGAAACCCAGAAGTCGACGTAATGCTTGTACGTGTTCTAATCTAGCATGATTTTACCAAAAGGACTTTACTAAACATGCCGTAACTTGCCAACATGCATTAAATATTCTTTGTACAATAGAAACAAAATGTCAGCTGTAAGTAAATATATTTGCCTTATCTGAGTTTAGACGCGCATTTGAATGTGGAAACAATTATAATTAATAGTCGTATGCCCTAATGAGAGGCACCACCATAACTATAACAGTAATAATAAAAAAACATTGACAAACTTCACGATACTTGCAACATATCGTGGTATTTACGTCAAAGTTACTTCATGGAAGGAACATTCGGTCTCATCATGCTTATATTACTCCATCGAAGCGTGGTTTTGCTATCTGGGGTGTTAAAATAATAAATCAGCAACAACCAAAACAGGATCTCTCTCTTTATATACCCAAGATGGCAGGTTCAAGTCTTACAGAGAACAATGGATTTTTTGGGCATAAAAATCCTTAACATGGCTCTCTTCGGAAGGGAGGTAAAGGCGTTGGTCGCGTGTCGTAGATTTACAGCACGCAAAAGAACCTCAGGCCTGAAAAAGAGGCCTCTGAGCAAAATTGAGCGGTCTTTCAGTATAAAATGAGACGCTGAGAACCACAGCAGCTAAAGATCGTCCATAAATATTCATTTCTTTCTCTCTGTTCGAATATTACAACGCAGATAAACACAAGAAACATGACATAGTAGACAAGACAAGGGGTGGGGAAGAGAAGCTTTATAGACTGCCGCTAGTGAGCAGTTTGGCATCTCTGAACAAATGCCGATCGTGATATGGCACACCATTTCCGAGATATTCCTCATTAGTAGTTTCAATTTTAAAATAATAACTTAACTCAAACGATGATTTGTTATTACAGTTTGTTTAGTTTTACTCCTGGCTATGCAAAGAGAACCACATTTAAATCATATAGCAACCAACTTTTAAAGGGTTTGATTATCGCTTTATTCTACCATGTTCCTTTATTTCACTTCTACTTATAAGGAACTAACTAATATAATTATTTCTTTTAATGATTATCTTGATTAGCATGAATTAAATAGAAGAATATGGTTTTGAAAGAATTTGTATTATAGAATAGGTAGAGAGGCTCATATGAATGCGACATATTAATCCCTTTCAATGCTTTCGTAGTTTATGAATATCAATTACATGTCATTATTGCAAAACGTTGCTAGCTTGGGTAAAGCGGTGAGTACACACATTTAACCAAAATTCACACCTAATGGAGATATTCTGCTAGTGTGTTAATGATTCACGTACTACATTAGGCTGTGGGTCCCAGACTAAGCATATATGTACTGAAACAGCATGCCATTACCTACACTCTGTACACAACTGACGTCAGCTGTCCCTAACGAAGCAGCGTCTAGAGTCAACAGCAAAGTGATTCTCTTCCAAAGACTCCAACAGCTTTACTTAAGATAAACTTTGCTGGGTTCAAGGACTAACAGTCAATACACCACCTGAATTTGATATATCTTAGTTAATGGACCTTTAGCCCTCTTCTATAATTAACATTACACCTGGAATAATTGTTTTTTTTATCAAACAAGCTGTGTGTAGGACAGGAGTAGAATAGGTAGAAAAAAAAAACAATTATTCCAATAACAATTGACCATAATAGTTGGCTATACTATGAATCCTGGGTGTAAAGTACTTATAACATTGTAAGTCTCCATTGGAGTTGTCATCTCAAAATGATTTGAGAGCACCTTGTGGTTTACCCGGAAACGTGCAAGTCAGTTAAAAAATTCAATACTATGCCAGTATGTTGCAATGGTAGCTCAGTGGCAGAGCAACCGGTTAGAGATCGGGATATCCGTGGTTCAAATCCCAGCTGTGGCATTGAATTTTTTAGTCTGACTCTACCTATCCAACGTTACACCTTCTAATAATAATATACAAAGTTTCGTAAATACAAAAACAAAACAAAAAAACAGTAAAAAAAAAAAACCGATATGTTCCATCCACGTGATCTTTTCTACCTGTTTCGCAAACAAGCTATACTTAAAATTGATTATTATTTTATCTAATCAAGCTAATTAGAAACAGTCTTAATATTTAATTCCTTTTAAGTAGAAGGAAAATAAAAACAATCGAATCTCTTAAAAAAAAGTTGCTATGCGGTGATACTAATGTTAATTGGATTCTATTTGTATCGCCAGTAGTGAAACAAAAGAAACGAATGATGACCTCTCGTTTGAGAAAAGTATAAGTATTCTAAGATTGAAACCAACAACAAGGAATATCTCCTAAAAAGGTAAAAAGGGGTAATGAGATTTACATTTGTTGTGCAGTAAGCTTTTGTCCATTTCTTTTACTTTATCAGTTATGTAAAAGACATTCAGAGTGAAAAGGACTTCAGGGGCTGTTCTGAGGAAATATATCTCACATACAGCGTTTTAAACAAAATTCTGGCATCACTGTATGCACCTGGTCCCAAAGGCCCTTTCAGTTTCCATTACTTTTTTAAAATAGACATTTTGATATATATTATGAAGGGAGGTGCTGGTAAATGAAGTAGTATCATAGTGTTATAGTTATTTATAATACAATTTTTATATTTTTCTCAAATGTAGTTACGCAAAATGAAGATGCCTATAAAGAGCTGAAAAAAATGCAATATTCAATGGAATATTTTGTAGAAGTTTTATCACACAGTAACAGAATGTTCAAGGAAAATGTATTTCTTATAGTTTTTACAGATATATCTGGTTGTTCTGGTTTTGCTTTTGCCACACAACGAGCTTACAGTTGATTCGATTTCAGAAGTTTTCATGCCACAAAACTCTCCAATTCTTTCAGTTACTTTTCTCCCTTTGCTGCAGGTTTTCTTGCAGAGGTGCAAAAGAAAGTCTTCCCCAAAATTATTGACTTCACTTTCAGCTAATACTTCGTCAATCAGTTGCCCAATTTTACCCTCTCCTACCTCGTAAAATAAATGTCATGAAACAAAAATAAGGTATCAAGTAAGAGAGAGAGCCTGAATTTACACTAGAAAGGCCAGTAATGCACACATGCGAGCAGGGAATAACTAAGCGCAACCAGCAACATACTATGTTTTTTTTTTTTTTTTCCAAGTGGAAGGAGTTCTACTCTGCAGCGAATGAGATGCATTATCGTGCTCTGCGTTGCCAGGTCGCCTCCCCACTCTTTTCATATTTTCCTTTTACTCGCACACTGAGCATGCAAGTCTGCCAGACGACATAATGTTTGTTCATGTGTATTATGAAAACTATTTGAGCTAAAAATCTCTCTTTTTTACGGTTCTGCTACAAGCATTACTCCCTATCTTTCTCGTGAACTATTTTTTAGAAAAGTTGCGGAAGTAGTATTTAAGAGAGACGAAACCACTTAGCGCGTTACTCCCCATTTAATCGCGAATGCATATATCAACACAACAGCACTCTGATTGACTGCCGGCCTGGTGGCTCTCAAGGACAAACCTCGTCCCATTTAAAAGTCATGTAGCAGTCATATCTTAGAACTGTTTGTCATATGCTATCCGGAAGTGTTATTGCTGAAATACCAGGTATACCACACCAAACGACTCCTGTTTTGCTGATTTAAGGGTACTGAGAAGCTAACTCCTTCGAGGCAATTGTCAAATACTGTATTAATGTGACAATATTCTTCCTGACCTCACCACCACACAGTGTAGTTACGGGTTAATATGTATGGCTAAAATTTCATGAAAATAGAATTTTGTATTTTAAATGTATACAATAATTTAAACATTCTTGAAAATAAGAAGGTATAAATGGCCACCAGGTGCCATTTTTAAATTCCTTAACTGGAGCTACAACAAAGCATTAGAGGTGAAAGAAGAAAACAACAGAAAAGGCCGCAGCAGAGGAGAGGGAAAGGAAAGCTTGGGGTCAAATCTACCAACTTGTGGATTTTAATGTGTGCCTTGCATTGAAATATTTCATTGTTTTTTCGTTATAAACATTTTTAGCTTTTTTCTTCCTATAAAATGCTCCTTGTGGAGCAATTTTGCTGCTATACAAAATATTTGCTATATATGTTTACACAGGTACAATCAATAAGAATTGTCCTAAGTTTTACTGTCAGAAGTATTTAAACATATGTGTTCAGTTATCAAACACAAAAGTTATATATTCATAACTTTAAAACTTTCTGGAATCTAAACCAAAGGAGACACAGAGACACCTAGGGCAATTTGAAAAAATAGGTGTATTGTGAATCTGAGGTTAAAATAACGGGCTCAAAATTTTAATCCTTTTGTGCCGCGAGGAACTAAACATAAGCAAATTAGTCCATAATTTGCACTTTAACGTATTTGCATTATATTACATTTTTGGTATACATTTCAGAAAGTTAGCATTATTAGTTTTGGGGTTTCAAACCATGTCCTGAAGAAATCCATGCGAACAAAGATGTAATATAACTAGGTAAATATTACAAAGTTCGGTGAAAAATGTTTATGAAATATCCTATAACTTAAATCATAAAGATTGTAATAACAAAAGCAATATGTGCTTGGTGGGTTAGGTGCATTTTACAGTGAACGTTTCCTGATACACGTTTGCTGTAGAGTACTTCCTTTATAAAGAACAGTGTTCTTTTCAAGGAAATGCTCAATCTCGAAGCTACAGTAATAAAGTTAAGAGCAAACTCATCTTTGTGTTCTTGAAAGGTGGGTGACGTGACTGTTCACCAGCAATGAATAGACTGCCCCTAGTCCAATCTATAACCGGATTTCCCTCGTCCCCAGTCCGTCATTGTTCCCATTAACATCAGCCCGAAATAACGTTTTTCAACGCTGGGATGTTCGCTGTGCTGGAAAATGTCGTTATCAGATGGTTCACCGTAATCGGCCGCTCTCTTGGGGATTGGTACCTTTGATTTTTATTGACCCGTCTTTATTTTTAAACTGGTGTAAAACTCCCTCATACTGTATTTTTTGGTTAGTATATTCATAGAAACATTCCTATATACATTAGTAAAGTTAACCTTTAGAATTAACTGGATATCTTTAAATTTATTATCAAAAAACTGCTGTGCTATATTCACATGACTTTCTCTACATATCTATAACAAATTATTATTATTAATAAGGTTCTTTTTCTAACTATTTCATGCTAAAACATTTGCAAAAACGGTCCTATTACTTGGTTCCTTATGAATAGATGGGAAATAAGGAAACACACTAGGCTAAACCGTCGGTCAAATGTTTTTAAATGTGGTTGCTATGGGATTGAAATCCGTTTTTTAGCACGGCCAAGCGTTGACAAGTACCCGTATAGAAAAATTAAAAACTGAAACCAATAACAAGGAATATCTCGAAAACGACAAACTCCACAAAAAATGTGTATGACGTAAATTGTGTGTTTTATCGAGATTTACATATTTTGTGTAGTAGTATTTTTGCCTATCTTTTACTTTTTAGCAGTCATGCAACATTCAATAAAAACCATCTAGAATAAAGAAGTCCTCAGAGAATATTCCCAGAACATTCAAGATATAGGAACATTTTATTCGTCATACAAATGACTTTAATAAAAGAGATTTTAATCAAAATTGCCAGAGACATTTTTGAGATAGTCAAGTTTTTGGAAAAATGTTCCATATAAAGGAAAGTATGGGATGGGTTATTTTCTTTAAAATATTCGTGTCGCATCCTTGGAAGATACGAAGCTTAAATATTAAGTTTAGTATTTAACGTTTTGTAGCTATGCTGCCCACAGACACACACACACATACACACACACATTCACACAGACAGACACACACACACACACGGAACTATTTCTAAAAATGTGTTGTTGTTTTTTTAATTCAGGGGTCTTAAGCATTTATTTGCGGTGAAATCTTGGTATCGAATTTTTTGAGTGCTTTACAACACCTTCTCTATACACTATCTACATAGTACGTGTACAGAAAGAAAAACTTATTTCCTGGTTTTACGTTATTGAGTGGTTTCGCCTGTAGTCCGCATTCACGATGTCGCGGGTTCGCTTGCCGTGGTCATCCTACCTGACCCATAGGTAACCAGGTGGATGCAGGGTAGGTTTCTTTCATCCGCCCAATTTCTTGCCACTCCATGTCGTTTAATTCGTCCTTCATCCAGTTTTTTCAGGGTTGAAAGATGGTGCTCGGTACGGCGTGACAGGGAAAAATGATGCTCATAGTATTTTTTAAAAGCATTCCCGTTCCTCAATTTCGGCTGGTTGCCGGGATGAGGACCGCTCCTGGTGGGGGCGTGGAACCCAATTTGGGTGGGGGTCCCGGTCTGCCTGTCCGACTGTCGGAGTGCTTTAATCTGGAAATGTAGGGACCCTGCCATTACTGTGTGTATCCTCTCATTTCGTGTATCGCACGGTAAAGAGGTCAGAATTTGATAGCTATATTAGCTCTTTTAAAGGTTATCAACGCCTTTTTTAAAACAATTCAAGGTTAAAACCAAAAGAGAAGATCAATAAACACAAATTAACCATACAGAATATAATAACTAAACTTATCTATACAATCTAGCATAATTAAAACTGTCTATGGGACAAACCTTGGGGGCGGGGGTCTAAAGACTATTAAAAGCAGTAGAACTAAAACGGAGCTACTAAAACCAAATCTCTATTGCTATGTTAAAATGTTAAAAACCGCAATTACTACAGTAAGATCGTGTCAGAACAAATAGAAATCTGATGTGTACCATTCACATGACCTTCTCTACATTTCTGCAACAAATTATTGTTAAAAATGTATGCCTCTATTTACTTCTTTTACCTACAAATTTTACCTACAGAGCGGACAGATAGGAGCAGGGTCCTTGTTAAACAGTAGCTGTGTGTAAAAATACAGTGGCCGATTCGCAAGCGAGAGGGGTCCCGACGGCATTTACAAGAGAGGTCCTTTTCTATTGAAATAACTTTTCTTTCATACAAGAATGTGTTAATACGAAATCTCCCACATCAGGGGATTTGCTAATCTATAGAACTACCTACTGCAATGTCAAAAAAACTTTACAAAAGAAACAATAAAAGAAAACTGATAAAAATAATTTAGGGCAATTTGATGTCAGAGAATCGTTTTTAAACTTTTAGTGTTGTATCTTTGGCAGATACTAAACTTAAATATTAGTTTGGTATTTAACGGACTGTTCGATTTTGAGTTTGTTGTTCACAGACGCACATATCTTTTTTTTTTTTTTTCTAAAAATATGTTGTTTGTTTCTTTGGATTCGGCGTGTATTGAACAACTTATTCAGCGTTCATTCGTTCTTTGGTATTCACTCATAAGTTCAGAAAATTCGATGATGGAAATCGTTAAACGTTTTTCACAGCTCTCATTTTGTAAAATTCTAGTTTGATACCCTGAGTCTATTTCGGATTCGTTTCATTCTGACAGATCTTTTCCATATACCACCAGTGCATATAGCACCTTCTGCGGTTTCCCCCACCTTCATATTCCACCGATGATTCATCTTCATTCCAAGAATCAGCAGCGCCATCACTTGCACGGCCATATGTGGAAAAGCGAGCGTTAAACACTATAAAAAACAAACAAACAAAAGTTCTTACCAGCTGTGATGCAATAAGCAGGAGCAGTAGTAGTAGTAGTAGTAGTAGTAGTAGTAGTAGTAGTAGTAGTAGTAGTAGTAGTAGTAGTAGAAGTAGTAGTAGTAGTAGTACTACATTTATTGCCACACCCTCGCTCTCTTGAACCCTCTTCTCCTCCGTTTTCCATAGTAAGTCTTAATAAGTAATAATATGAGTCCACAAATTAAACAAAAATATATATAATATTAAACGATAGGAGTAAGGAAAGAACAGTTGGTATATACAAACGTATTTGAATTTCACTGCTGCATTGCGTCATTGTGTCGATAAACTGGTACGTTACCTTAGCATTGAATGGGAAGGGAAATATATAGCAGTACTACGACCATTTAGCAACAAATAACTGTACCACTGCCATCTGGCGGCCATTAACTGAAATGTGTTCACTTAGCACGGTTTTTATTAATATTATGAGATTCTAAATACTTTCCCGTACTAATTTTAAACATTTTCATCTCCACAAACCTTATATTGACAATAATGAACACAACAAAAAAAGAATTGTTCAATTTGATGCAGTCGTTGGGAAGTGATACGCGTACATACATTTCAGTGATTCATTTTTACTGTATACCAGCATTATAGAAAATAATTTTAGAAGTAGAAAGCATTAATTAAATGGGAAATATCACTTCAGGCTTACTTATTAAAATAACATAGAAAACTAAACAAGTTCAATAATTGTTCCTGAGTTTCCAAAGAAATAATATTTTAAACCGATTTGCTTACTTTTTGAATATTTTTAATTTATGTCTCATTAAGAGCTAGAACATGAATAATTTGGGGAAACGTACACACACACGTCGTAGTACGGAATAACGTCATACATTTCTCGCGTATGCTATCTGGAATATCTTTGTCGAGCACATCCGATATCGGGTCATCAGCCTCGGTGCACTTCTGGGACAAGCTGCTGCTGGCAACGGAAGCGTCATACCACTTTACCTGCTTCTCCTGACGGATGTGGACCTTTTCAAAACACTGCGCTATATTATGTTTCGCAAGGAAGAGGGAGCGGCCACTAAATTCTAACGGTTGAACGAAAACAATTACTATCTCTCGTGCTCCAATGATTTCATTATTAACACCTCGCTGGCAGCTGCGGAAGGACAACTGCAATAATACTCGTCCTTCAGAGGTCGTTCTGACATGTACAATTGATCCGCGCATCAACGACAGATGGCTAGGTTTCTCGGCTGGAAAATGGAATATCTTAGTGTCCTGCAAAATTATTGCAATATCGGGACTAGTCTTGAATAGAGATCCTGTTTTCCTATACTCTGCAAAGCAGCTTAAACTAGTAAATATTATTTCCCATAAATTATCAATTGAAAACTTCCTACACATGAAAAAACAATTAAATCAATATACTATACTATACTGAATCCTGGGACTTAAAGTACTTACAACATTGTAAGTCACCATTGATGTTATCATGTCAAAATAATTTGAGATCACCTTGTGATTTACCAGGAAACACGCGAGTCAGTTGAGAAATTCAATGCTATGCCGGCACGTTGCCAAAGTAGTTCAGCGGTAAAGCAACCAGCTAGAGATCGGGAGATCCGTGGCTATGGCATTGACTTTTTCAGTGTCACTCTACCTGTCCAATTCCTAATAATAGCTTTATTACTATAAAATATAAATAGAATATAATGCACCGTCAAGTGTAATAAATGCCATAAAATTGTTGCATGACCAAACTATATATATGTGTGTGTATTACTAAAATGCACTTATAATTTTGTTATATATAATATAATAGAACCTAATATAGCCTAATATAGCCAAAAGTAGTATCCCTAAAAAAGAATAAGAGAACTCAATAATTTTATTTGCTGCCGGCAAATTCTAGCAGAGGGAATGACTTGTAAAATAACGTGATAAAAACTTCATAAAATTTAAATAATTTACAGTGTGGAAATTTATTGTGCCAAGACAAAGTTTATTAGTGACGAAGGCAAAAATATAGGAAGAAAAATAATATGATTGAGGACCAATTGTAGAGTAAGAGAAACGTTCTAAATATCTTGGATGTAATCTAAATATCACCTTTACTGTTGATTAAAGAAAAATAGAATGTGTTTGTTCATTTTCTGAATAAAGGTTTTGGAATATTAAATGGAAAATGATGGTTTTTAAATTAGAAAATAACTAATCCATATACATAAAAATTATATTGTTAAAATGAAGCATATTAGGTATAAAGTTTTGATAAAGATTATAGCCCTTAGTATTAATTAGTTTCTGAAATAATGGGACTTTTGTATAGGAAATTTTACTTCTTAAGAAATTGTTTTTAAACATAACATTTAAAACAAATGTAACCTAACTTTCCAAACAACCCCTCACAGTAGTTCGAAACTCGCACATGAAGAAAATATGAGCGGGATGCCAATGTTGTGAATAGCTAAAGTAGAACTTTCCGATCAAAATAAGAAAACGATCTCTTCTTTAATATTAATTATTATTACAAAGTGATTGCACCAAAATGTTCTAAAAATCTGTTATGCATACTTTAAACAATATTTTTAAACTACTCGTATTTACAATTAGCATACCTCTGGGAAAGTTATACCAAAATGAGCGGCAGATTCCAATAATTCATATGCAATTAAAGCATGAAAATGGGGAAAAATTATGAAAATCCCATTTCGACTCTCCTTAAAATAAGAATTCACAATGTACTATCAAAGCCTACAGTTCTGTATGAAAGTAAAATATAGACTCTAAGAGCCCAAGCTAAAAAGATATTGAAGTTGCAGAAGACAAAATTTAAAAACATTAAAACACGAGAAAAATTAAAAACTTAAAGCATAATGTAGGGAACTGACAATTATAAAAGAAGATGGTACTACCAAGTGGAAAGAATGCACTTTGACAGACTACCAAGGGAAGCTTTTATCTTCCCACTCTGTTAGACAGCGTGACCTGGGCCGACAAAGCACACGGTGGAGACACAGTGTCAGCCTCGGAAGGCAATACCACTAAAAAAATCTGATGTTTTCCACTCTCATGACTTTCTCTACATCTCTGCAACAAATTATTGCTAAAAATCTTATGGTTCTAATTACTTCATGCTAATCGAGAAAAAATTAGCAGAAATAGACTTAATACTTGCTTCCTTGTGAGTAGAAGGGAAATAAGAGAGTACCATAGGTTAAAGTGATAGTAAATAGCTGGTTGCTATGTGACTGAAATTCCTTTGTTTGTATGAACAGCAGTTGACAATTTTCTGTCTGAGAAAAGTATAAGTTTACCAAAGCTAAACCAAAAACAAGGAGTATCCCAAAAACGATCAACTCCACAAAAAAAAAAAAAAAAAATGTATAATATAAATTGTGTGTTTTAACATTCTCTACAGTTTTTGTGTGGTAAGCTTTTGTCTATCTCTTACAGTTTGGGAGTCATGCTGTCATGATTTAAAGTTATTGAGTTAATTAAGCACCACAAATGATAGTATTCCAACGTAGTACACGCTGTTTAAGGGAAGGGAATTAATATATAAATAAAGATGTAGGTATATTTTTTATTATTTTGTTCTTTCCAATTTCTTTTCATAATTATTCATGCATCATAAAACTTTATAATATAAAATTTATTTTAATTTTAAATCACCCCAATTACATAAACTTTACAATAAGGTAAATTACTTCTTAGTTTTGAAATTTCAATAATCAACAGGGCTTTTGTATATAAAATGCTTATGGCAGGATAAATAGGAACCACTGGAAGGAACTTCTATACTGAAGGCATTTATTGAGGTGAGTAAGGAATAAAGCCTTCATGTGTTTTAAAAAGACAGAAGACCCTTTTGAATTTCAGAGACAGCTCTTAAGCTCAAAGCAGATTATAACATGCCCCAATTGCTGTTTTAATTACAGGAAAGTTTGAAAATAAACCTTCGATATGGAGTGCTCTTAATGAGTGGCTTGGAAAAACAGTTGCCAACTGGAGGGAGGGTTCGTTGTGGTTTTCGTTTTCCAGCAGTCCTCAATTTCTGCGACTTCACAGAAAATTACTCACCTCGTTGAAACAACTTCATGCTAGAGTTGGCATGAACATTTGAATGTAAATTGGAATAATTCATTGCTGTATATAGACTGTCACAGAAATCACTGGTATTGCTAAACTAAGCGAAATAAATTTCAGTGCTCATAACTAGAGTTTAATAAAATAGAAAGCATGAGCTGTGAATGCGTGCGTTATCAGTGAATAACTTTTATTGTTAGTGGTTAGTCATTCGTCGTTAATTTTGGATGTGCAGTAAACACAATTAATTTAATTATTTACTTTGTTATCGAAACTATAGCTCTTAAATCAGGATACCATTCTTGTAACGATTAATATTAAAGGATTGGCGTGTAAAACATATATAATAATATTACGGAAAGAAATAACATTATTGTGAAAATTAATAAAAATCTTCAGCAAGCAAAAATGTGTATTAAACGTATATTTAACGGCTAATGAGTTCAATGTACATACTATTTGAATAGTTACTGGCAATAACACACTTCACAACAAAGAAAACTATAATTACTACTTTTCATACCTGATTAAAGAAACAATCTTAAATGTTTCATTCATAAGACTGTGTCTACAAAATATTATTCAAAAAGATATTCTTACGCAAATATTTCCGGTGTACACCGCGTCTTTAGCCTAAAATTTGACAACGTTTCACCAATCTTATGTTAAAACTTCCTCAGCCATGGAAACATATTGTTACAAAAGTTTATTTTATTATCTATTTCATGGTAATAGAGAAACGATATTAGAAATGGTTGCAGTACATTAAGTAGAAGGGAAATGTTAATCACACTCTTAAAATCTATCGCTATGTGAAACAATTAAAATTCGGTTCTCCTTTACATTTCCAGGTGTAAATCAAAAGAAATGAAACGAAAGCTCACTTTCCGCTTAAGAAAAGTTCAAGAACCTAGTTTAAAATTGAAACCAACAAGAAGGAATTTCTCGGAAACGGTTAACGCTAAAACAATAACAAAATAAGTATATTTATATAAACTAAATTATGTATTTTAATAATCTCTACAGTTTTGTATATCTCTCACAGTTTACGAATTATACAGAAGTCATCCAGAACGAAGAGGTCTCCGGAGGCTATTGCCAGAAAACTTAAGATTTAAATTTCGTTTGTCATAAAAATATCTTTAAAATATGCCACCTTAATCAAAATCGTTAGAACCATTTTGAGAAAACCAAAATTTTACTGAAATATTCAATGTCATGGATATTTGCGGTTGGGTGGGGGGGGTTTATGTTCAAAATCTTCACATCACATCTTTTCAAAATACTGAACGTATATATCAAGTTTCAGACACACAGAGACAAGCAGAAAAACGACATATACACTGACATGTTTTAAAAATATGTGTGTGGATTTGCTTTTTTTTTTTTTTATCCAGGGTATCAAATTCTTTGGTGGAATACAATACCTTTGTACTACTATGTATGTTGTGTATATGCACTATAGAAAGTAAATATGTTTCTTTTAGATTCAGGGGTCCTTAAAAACATGTACCTTCGGTAAATTGTCTGTACAGAGTAGCGTTTTTAGTTTTTCTGCCTCTAAATATATAGTGCCTGCTGGGGAAATTAAAAAAACTCTATTATAGCCATGATTTAAACCTTGAGTCTACAGAGCGATAACTACTATAAGTTAATACCGGTACGACATTGAGTTCCAGTTTTTTCCCCCGATAATCTACCAAGCGTTTTCAAACTCATTTTGAGATAGCATCTTTAAGACCGTTTGCTCTCACCAAGGCGAGAGGATTAAACTCCAGGAGACAGCATGTTGGATTTTTGCTTCAGAAGGCGACGTCAGGCGGGTTTCCTCTGGGTTCTTCGGTTTCTGCCGCTGCTTCATAATTATCTTTCATTTATTTCACCACCGTTTCATACCATCCTCTTCATCAGTATCAATTATTGCTCCTGACTCCTATCTCTGCTCCTCAACAAACTGTCTGAACACAAGTGCGGTTTGTAAATTCTGGGGGATGTCAGACCTCCATACAGCGAGAGAAAATAACAAAAAAAAAAAAAACAGCTCAAAGGCGAACCTAATGTACCAAGTTATTTAGTTAACCTTCTTTTGGGTTTATCACTTGAGAACGCTTTGTGTTTTACGGTAAATTTTTGGGATTAAGGAATTTAATGTTCCATCGGCATGTTACCATAGTAACTCGGTTAGAACTGCACGGAAAGCAGAAGGTCCGTGATTAAAAACTCGGCTGTGGCATTGAGCTTTTCAGTTTGTTTCCACATTTCCGATGTGCCCCGGGCAGTGGTCTTTTCCGCTCATTGAGGAGAATACTGTATGAGTAAAGGTTATTGTGATTCCGTATGCGTCCTTAGCTACTGCATGCCGTGCCCTCCACCTCTCTCCAAGGCTGTTATTGCAAATGTTATTTGGAAGGAAAATAAAGTGAAAAAAAACTAGAGAAATTTCAACTTGGGGGTAAAATTAAGTTGTTATGGATGTTGGGCAACTCATAGTAGAAACACAGAAGCAAAGAGTAGAACGGCAATAACAGGAACGGAGATGAACAGTAAGTGTTTAGAGGGGGTTTACGGGGCAAGAGTAGGAGCAAAAGTTTATGCGCAACAAAAATATGGGAGTATCAGATAATGGCATTAGAAATGTTCTGTAAATATGTTTTAGGAGAGCAGAGCCGCACCAAAAGAGATAGCGATGGCATACTTAGGAAGATGGGCAAGAAGGGGAGTGATTCAAGAGAGGGCATTGAAAAATTGATGTAAGAGTGTAAGGAGCGAAGACAAGAAAATTACTAAAAAGTGCTTGAAATATCTCAACAAAATTAAGAACGATAAAATGGATGAAGTTAGAGAAAAATTTTACAAGAATAGATAAAATACGTAATAGAAAACAGTTTTTCAAGGTATTCAAATACATTATATACATAAATGGTAAACAAGAGGTGAAATAAAAAAATAAGACGCAGTTTTTATGCCGCAAAATAAAGAAATAATGGCTAACAGAGGGGTATATAACGTATATGAAATAAACGAAATAATGAAAGATCTGCTTTAGTAAGGAAAGAAGCATTAATTTTTTTAGGTAAAGAACTAGAACAATGCACTTAGTACGAAAGCAGAACAGTGTTGTTCCCTTTTAAGTGAATGTTAAGTAAAACATCTTAAGAAAGAGTTTGGAAAATTAAATGGGATGGTATGCCAGTGTAGCAACAAAAATGTTGAATGGGGAAAGGAGGAGAATTAAAGAACTTAGGCTTACTATGGAAATATAATAGGAGAGTGGATTGAAAGACAGAGAGAGAAAGCAGAGTGATAGAGAAGAGAAGAGATAGCTCATACGATGGGGTGGAATAAGCTGCGAAACAAAAGGGGGCTATACTGGCAATGGGATAATATAATGCTACAATTACAAAGAAAGTTCCCTTTTGAATTCTGTGTGTCTGTGAACACGATAACCCAAAAACGAAAAGTCGGTGAAATACTAATTTTTATATTTGAGTTTAGTATCTTCCAAGGATACGATAGGAAAATTTTGAGAAAAATCTCCCCACCGCAAAGTACCGTTTACATGGACTTATTAAAAAAAATGATTTCTCAAAAAGTAGGGTATATTAAAGATATTACATCACAAATAAAATATATATATATACTGAATCTTCGAAATAGCACGTGAAGACATTATGCTAGATGATTGGAAAGCCGTAAGTGACAGCCAAAAATTTACTGCACAAAAAGATATATCTCATTAAAACTCACAATTTATACCTTATACATTTTTGTTTCGTGGAGTAAATCATTTCAGAGATTTTCCTTATTATTGATTTTAAAATACTTAAACTTTTCTCATATGGGAATGTGTAAACTCCTGGTCATGCAGGGAAACGGATTTCAACGTGACTCCCAGATTTTAAAAGATTTGACTATCGCTTTGCCTAGTGTATTCCATTATTTCCTTTCTAATTATAAGAAAGCAAGTAATAAAGAGACTTTTGCTAATATTTATCTCGACTAGTGTGAAGTAGATAGAAGAATACGCTATATAGCAAAGATTTAGAGAAAGTCATGTGAATATAACACATCGGACTTTTACAGGAAACTGCATTGCTCTTTGTAATGAATTAAAATTACTCATGTAGTTCTATGATGTAGTATTTACATAGATCATAGAATATGCTACAATAAAGTAAATACATAAATAAATTATGTTTTCAACTCAGATGACTTTCTATAGCTGTTCCACAAACCAACTATCCTTATAAAACATTGTTTTACCTACACCATGCTTATTGAGATAAATAATAGTAGAAATGGTCTTACTTCCTTGTAAGTAGAAGGGAAATAAAGGAATACATTAGGTTACATCGATAGTCAAATCTTTTAACAGCTGGTCTCTATGTGAATCGGCTCTCTTTGCAAGGCCAGCAGTAAAACACAATAGATGAAAGAAAAGTTGAATCGCCGTTTGGGAAAAGTTTAAGTAGCTTCAAATTGCAACCAATATAAAAGAATATCCTGGAAACGGTTAACTATACATTAAAATGTATGTGAAATAAATTGAGATCTAAATTTTTGTGTAGTAAGTTTTTGTCTATCTCTTGCATTTACCGCTTAGATAAAATTCATACAGAATGAAGTGGTTTTCAGAGGCTATTCCCAGAATACTTAAGATATACATATCGTTTCTCGTGAAAATATCTTAAAAATATGGTATTTAAATAAAAATTATTGGACCCATTTTTGATAAAATAAATGTTTTCGAATATTATACTTAATTTAGCAAGAGATAATGTTGTACCAGTTTCAGCAAACAATATTAGTTGCAAGGTGTCGTATGCTGACATAGCTGTGTCCTTCTAAAGCGATGCTGGCATGAGCATGGATTTTATTATGAAAGCTTCAGTAACTAGGTCAGAAGAGCCTTGTTCATCTGAGCTGCTTACGTTGTGAGACATATACTCCGATGGCATAGTTTTATTTAAAAGTTAAAACTTCAATACCTACGATTTAGAAGGTTCGTTGGCTTCTCTCACCCCTACCAACACCTTGTTCTTAATACAAAACCCTGTGTCTCCTCGTACCATTTATTTATCATTCCTGGTTTTCTAAATAAACGTACACCTTAAACCTTGAGGCTACCCGCTTTTCTCTCGCAGGTGCGAGCAGCTCTACATCTGAAACTACTCCTAGTATGCGCAGTGTAGGGGTGAAACTACCCCACCTAACTATGCTACAATATGGCTACATAAAATGAATACATTCCAGTTTTTGTGGAGTACCGTAAAGTTTATAATGCATAACGTTAGATTATGTAAATCTAAGATTGGGCGCATATGCATTTATAGAATTTTTTTTTCAGAACTACTACCGTTAATATTCTTATACTTTACGATATTAAGAAATGTTTTAAACAGGTTTCAGGATAGGTAAAGCATTTGTTATGTTTGTACTCTGTACACTCTTAACGTTATTATGCCATTGGAATTATTACAATTATTACGCTGCGATAATTTTTGAACATGCAAATCGACAGTATTGCTTTCATATCAATGTTTACATTAATAAATAATAACAATAAAAATAATAATAACAATAATAATATTGTTGCTGCTACTGGTGAGGATAGTGATGACGATGATGATGATGATGATGATGATGATGATGATGATGATGATGATGGGCAAGTAACCCCAAGTGTGGTTGGAATTGGGTTAGAATCATAGGAAGGACCGCGGCAACTAGGCAGAAAACTAGATGGTATGCTAGTACATTTTAAGAAATGAACGTAAAGAAGCACACTACAGAGACCTAAGAACTAAGTGCAAAGAATTGTGATCAGGAAACAAATTGGATGTCCCGCACGAGAATAGAAACCAGAGTCCTCGTTTCAGAGAACGATACGTTACCACTGCGCCATGGGAATGATAAAAAATAATATTTATGATGATCATAAACTATAATTTTATCGGTGTTTGAATATATTTCTGTTCCTGAAGTTCTATTTATATATTTACTCATTTTAATATTAGTTTTCAACATTTTATTTATTCCTCCTCATCAGTCAGTTTGCTTTCGTTCCTTTCCTTAATTTCCCAATGCAAGTATTTCTAGGTCTACCACTTCCTCTTTTCTCATATGGGTACCATCCCATAAATTTTTTGGATGTGCTTTTCTCACAAATTATTTTAATGAGTCCATGTTTGTATAGTTATTTATATCTTACGTAATTTATCCAAAACTCTTAACCGTCATATTTTGCTTAATAACAGCATTTCTAAGTTTTTCTACATTTGAATGTTTTGGTGACCATTTTATAAAATTAATTTACATACAGTAACTTCAATATTAAGTCTTTATTGAGTAATAATAATAATAATAATAATAATGAGGGATGGATGGATGGATGGATGGATGGATGGATGGATGGATGGATGGATGGATGGATGGATGGATGGATGGATGGATGGATGGATGGATGGATGGATGGATGGATGGATGGATGGATGGATGGACGGTTAGAATCAAAGATCAATGCTATACCGGGATTTGAACCACAGACCTCCCAGACCCTAGCCGGTTGCTCTGACCACTGAGATATCATGGTAACATATCTACTCTACCTATCCCTCTCTTTTCGTACACACGGTTGGTGTGGAAAAAAATTAATTAACACTAATTGATCTAGTAGTTGATGACACTATGAAGCCCGGGACCTCAAGTAAGTTGCCATTGGTGTATGTCGCTTCAAAATAATTTGAGATCACCTTGTGGTTTACTGGAAAATATGCGAGACGGTTGAAGAATTTAATGTCCTGTTGGCATGTTGCCATGTAATTCAGCGGTTAGTGCAAGCGGCCGGAGATCAGGAGATCCGAGGTTTAAATCCCGGCTATGGCATTCATGCTACCAACTCATCTCTTACACACAGCTAGTGTGGAAAAACAATTAATTAACAATTATATCAAGAATTTAAACGTTAACAGTTACAATAATGCAATAATTTAGTGCAGATTTTATTCACTAACTTGTATATGTATGTAAACAAAGAACTATTACTCCATATTTGCCTTAGTTGGAGTTGAGCATGTAGCGGTATGGGGATGTCAACACCACAACGTGATGTCATATCACTCTCTGAAACATTTTTATTTATGTGTCTCGCCGCTCTCTAGCGGTCTGCACACTCGCGTCCCAATATCAGCATGCAATATATATTGTGTCCAATACAAATACGCGGTTTATACCGCTCCGAGTGAGCGCGCAAAGATAGAAATTAATTCAGGGGGTGTCAGTCTATAAAACAGATAATGGGATTAGCTGTAGTTGACATGGTGACAGAGAGAGAGAGAGAGATCGTCTTTTTTAACTTAGATACAGGAATCAATGTATCCTGATTTATGCCTGTTTATCGGGTTGTAAATCGAAAAGCGTCACGGTATGAATTTAAATATGTTCCACAACTGTCATGAAACAATATTCAGATCAAGTTAATCAAATCAAGTTCTTCTTTATACACAACGGTCTAAAGCCATATTTAATTACCTAGAGTATCTAATTGTGCACAACTGTTAAGTAAAAGCAGACATTTATTCTATTACGTAGTAGGACCACACCTACAAATTACACCAATCGTATGGGGCTAATGACCATATGGTATGCATGTCCCTGGAAATTTAACAAGGACCTATCAACCAATGTTAATAAAACTTCAAACCGATTTCAGCCGCAACCAAAAGAGCATATTCTAATATTACAGCTTATCGTGCAGACTGGTTATGTGTGGGTAGGGGTTGCGAGTTAAGTGAAGTTCGTTCGAACTGCTGAGTCTGGCGCGACGTGGACACTGCATATGTTGCGAAGCTTACGAAAGTGATGACTGAGGGCAGCGAGCAGTACTCTCAACCAAATTAAACTACACATTAATATATTTTAAACAATATCGGAGTAACCACATTACTAGAAAACAATTATAGTTAATTTATACACGTTTTAAACATAATTAAATATTAACCTGCGGCTGTGATTGCGGAGCGATAAAAAAGTTAAAAGAAAAAAATTCAATTCACAATAACTGCTCAGGCATAATTGAAAAATTATATAAATTTCAGAAATATAATTCAGTTATATTTGGAATTTTGCTTAAGAGATTTAATTTAATACTATTGCTCTGATGATTCCTCAATGAGTTGCACATAGATATTTCAATTCTTTAAAACGTTTCATAGACAACTTCTCTGAAATTGTTAAAACGCAAGTCTACTTATATTTACCAAGCTATTCAATGCATTATTACATATTTCGCTGTGTTTGTCAGAACGGTAGGGAATATATAAAAAAACATTTTAATATTACAAAAAACCATTTTACGTTTTACTCAGGAAGACTACTTTTCTAAGTCCGTTTGAGATTAAGATTTGAATCGGGCTTAAGCTGAGGCTTAAACCACAGAAGATTAATACATACCTAATTCAAGCATCCGTGGCTTCGCTTAAACTCGTAGACAGAATTCACTATGTTATTTGAAGAAGACGATGAATTATGTTAACCCATGTGTACAATGCAGAACAGAAGACTCTCTAGGATGTTTAGAATGAAACCATTAAAATGTATTAAATTACCGAGAATTTTGATTCAGTTAGCAGTCGGAAATGGTGGTATTGTTATACACTTAAACATAAAACCTACTGCAAAATAAAACTTAATGTGAAATGTATATTTTATTTTTCAGACTCGCTTACTTTATGTTACTCATTGTCGTCACATCTATAACTATTTCTTTGCCATTTCATTAGAAAAAGTCTGTCATAGAAAAAGCAATGCTTTTCTTAAGATTGAAGACATATGCAAGTAGAAGCATTTGACGTGTTCCATTCATATGACCTTGTCTAACTGTTCTGCAAACAACCTATTCTTACTAAAGATTATTACATTATCTACATAATGCTAATCGAGATGAATACTGGGCAGATATTTTATGAAAATTTGCTTCCTTAAAGTAAAAGGGAAATAAGGATATCCATTTGGCTAAAGCGATAGTCAAATCCTTTAAGAGTTGTGATTATGGGAAGGTAATTGAAATTGGGTTCTCTTTCCAAGGCTAGGAGTAAAACTAAAGATATGAAAAGGACGAAGACTTTCGTTTGAGTAAGTTTAATGTATTTTAAAATTGAAATCAATAATAGGGCATGTCTTAAAATGATTAGTTACGCACCTATATATGTGGCGTAAACTGTGTATTTTAATGAGATCTACATTTTTGTACATTAAGTTTTTCTTTATCTCCTACGGTTTACCAGTTAATCAAAAGTCACTAAGAATGAAGAGGACTTCAGAGGCTAGCCTCGAAATATTCAGTATATATATTTTATAAATACAAATATCTTCAATATACGGCAATTTAATAGAAATCATTAAAGGGCTATTTTTTAGAAAATTGAAAATTTCTCCATATAAATGATAGTTAAGGACTGGGGGTTTTTCCTGAAAATCCTCGTGTCACATCCTCGGAAAATAAACTTAAAGCCAAATTTGGTAAATAACAAACTTAACATTTTCGACTAATTCTGTCCATAGGTGCTCAACACATACACTGTTTTCTAAAATTATGTTTTGACTCAAGGGTCCTCAACACATGTATATGGTAAAATGTTGATATTTTTGGTGGAATATAATATCTTCTCTACCTTTTAAACAGAATGTGTATACATATCACATACTACATGTTAAATATGTTATAGGAATTTTAACTGATACGTCCGGTGCATTTGATAATTTGTGATGTACATGCTTTTTTGAGAGATTACATAAAAAATATTACCCAAATTATTGAAATATTAAGGAGCTGTTGTAATAACATGAAGGTTTTCATGGAAGGTGTTAATGATACAGCATATACGGTAATTACAAGATGTCCACAGGATTTGTTTTTCTGGCCGTTATTTTGGAAAATTGTATTGGATACCTTATTAGGAAGTATACGTATCTACATGAAGACACAAGCGTTAAAATACCATTGTGTATTCAAATTATCTTGTAGTCATTATTTTGGGTAAAAGTAGGAATGACTTGAAAATCATATTAAACAATTTAGTACATAAATATGTATCTGATTCACAAATTCAAAACTACAAATAGCACCCAATAAGACAAATTATATGATTTTTAAAAAGTAATTTAAAAACAATCCGAGCATAAAGTTTAATAAAAAGCAAGCCAATTACCTTGGAATGTATTTGGATGAGAAACTAAATTTTCGGAGGCACAAGCTTCATAAGAAACAAATCCGAAACGTGATGATAAACTTAGCCAGAATTGCGCAACCGAACATTAAACTACCATTAGCTATAGTTTCAATTATCGCATCAGCGCTTTAACATCCATGATAACATAGGCGCTAATATTTAGGCCAGTCTGATGCAGGTTGTTCAAATAAAGAGTTTATTAAGAACCCAAAGAAAATGTTTGCTACGATATACTGGTCACGTCAGGAATATGGCCAATAGATATTTTAATTAAACTTAAGGGAGCAAACTTTAAAGGGGAATGAATTGGAAGAAGATGTTAAACGATTCATGAAACTAAATTGGCAACAAGCATGGAAGCAGGAAGAAGAGTATATAATTTGTTTAAAAAAAGACAGACTTAAGCATATTCTTCCTACCAGAGGAATTATTCATTACATCACTGGAATTAGACCTTATAAAACGTAGTGGAAAAAGATTAACAAAACATCAAACAATAATTGTACTATTTGTAACAAACAAGATACACGTGAACACATTTTGTTTCTATGTCCGCGATTTGAAGATCAAATACCTGAAGCACGAACTGAACTACTTGCGAAAATATTGCGCATATATTAAGAAACAAACACACACACACACACATATAGACAGATTAGTGAACATAGTAAAATTTGCTGAGAAGATGGAATTGACCAAGGGGAAATAACAACTTGCATACGAGATGATAAGGAAGAATTAAATAGATCCGAAAGAATTCGAAATCAATGTACATTACATTTAACAAATGACACACCGATGAATGATTATAATTTACAACAAACACCACCGGATGTAGAGGAAGCAAGTGGTGAAGAGTAGTTCAGAAGAGGTAGCAGAATGAAATTGTAAATTAAAATATAGATATAAGCAATTACAACTGCACTTTTTCAGGCAGATAATCAGGTATAGAAAGAATGGAGGAGGAAAATATTACGAGTGGAGATAAAGAAATGCATGCAAATTATAAATGGAGAATAGGGTTCGATGGAAGTGGACGGGGATCAGAGGAAGGTGTAGAAGAAGGCGCCGGTGTAGAGTAATAGAGGGAAGCAGAGGCCTTGTAAAGGCAGGAAATGGAAGATTGCGGACAAAAGGAGATCCAATGTATTGACCAAAGGAAGAAGAATTTAAGAGGAAGTGTTAGTGAAGCTGTGGGTATACTAAAATGAAAATATAAGTGCGATTGGTGCATATAATGCAATAAGGATGTAAAAGTGTTATAGTTAAAATATATGTGATAGGGTAAATGAAAGCAAAACTAACGCCAATAAGTGAAAAGGTGAAAGAATATAAATTTAGAAGCAGAATTAAACTATTAGTGGAATTAATATCTAATGAAATAAGAGAAGTGATTAAAAGCCGGGAGTGAAATGAATAATATATATAATATATAGAATTAAGGAATCGATTCTATAGATTAAAATAGAAATAGTTAAACGTTGAGGTTAGATAATGTTAATAATAATTCACTATAATGGTTAGTTGCAATTGAGAAATTATGTGTAAAATAAATTCTTCTGGCTACCAGTGCACATTCTACTGGATACCAGAAGAGTAGGTTATTAGTTTTGTTAAATTTCGTTAAATGTTAGGAATAGATTGATAGGCAATTGCTGGTTAGCAGTTACTTTTGTTACCGAATTCCAGTAATGAATAATAACTGGTTTAGTACAGCAAAAATTTTTGTGGGTTGTTTATTTATTTTAGGGAAATTTATTTGTTTACTTTTATTCCATGTTACTTTATTTCTTTTTTTGATTCATTTATTTTAGTTATTAGTATATAAGTTTCATCTGTAAAATGATGTATGAAAAAATTTAATGTGGCAAATAAATTATAAAGCTTGCAACATACGTCCTCGTACAGGAAATTATATGCCAGGAAGCTGTATTTTATTTCATTTTGTGCATAAGTGCTGAGGAAGCGTTTTTTTAGCTACAAATTCTTATTTCAAGATAGTGACGCCACAAATGAATAGTGTATTGTAATGGTTATCGTACTAACTTCATACACCCAAGTTCACAGGTTCAAACTCGGCGAAAGATGATAGACTTTTTCGGGAGTAAAAATCCTTAGCGTGGCTTCCTTCGGAAGGACAGTAAAGCCGTTGATCCCGTTTCGTAGATTTACACATATGAATGAAACGCTAAGAACCACAGCAGTTAAAGAGCGTCCATAAATAAACCTCCATTTCCATTTCACAAATGAATGATGGGAATTCACACGATGCGCATGCCCAAGCAATACCAACTTCATTGTTCCGTGGATTTTTCAGCTCAGTCAAGCCGGATGTGGTTGCTTTACTGTAAAACTTGCGAAGTTTAAACCAAACCAAGCATCATTCATAATTACTAAAGCTTCAGGTCAATTTTAAACTATGGAATATGGTCTAGTAACTGTGTAAAGAACCTGAAAAGTTGGTTTCGTCTAAAAAATGGCACGAAGACGAAGTAAAAGTGCCAGTGGAAAGCTTTCTAATTGCCTATAACAGTAAGCTAAGGCACTTACCAAAAGAGATCGCCAGCAGCCAGATGATGATAATGGCGGTTTTGGCTCTTCCAGTAGTGGACTTGAACTTGAGCGGGAAACAGATGGCATACCAGCGGTCCACAGATATGAACGTCAAAGTCAATACAGATACAGCCACCGACACAGTCTGAAAACAAACGGAGCTCTATTAGATACATATTAGTCTTAAGGGAGGACAAAAATGAAATAGGAGTAGAGATCTTCTTTCTCTGCAAGTTATATGTACATAGTGTATAGAGAAGGTCATTATCATTAAAAGGTTTGTGCTTCTACTTACTTCATGCTAATTAAGAAAACTTAGCACAAATATTTTTATTACTTGCTTCCATGTAAGTAGAAGGAAAATAAGGGAGTATCAAAGGTTAAAATTGTAGTCAAAAGCTGGTTGCTATGTTACTGAAGTTCCTTTCTGTGTATGGACAGGAGTTGAAAAATTCCTGTATACAAAAAGTATAAGATTTTTAAGGCTGAAAACAAATCAAGGAATGTTTCAAAACCGATCAACCCCACGAAAAAAAATATATATGACATAAATTGTGTTTTTTAATATGCTCTATATTTTTGTGTGGTAGGCCTTTGTCCATCTCTTACGGTTTAGCAGTTATGCAAAGTTCCGTAAAATTCATCTAGAATAAAGCAGTCTCAGAGGCTATTCTCAGAAAATTCAAGATATACACTTTATTTGTCACATATATATTTTTACGGTATTTTAATCAAAATTCTCGAAAAAAGTTCCATGTAAAGTGTAGTTTGGGTTGGGGGGAGTTTTCTCAAAGTCTTTGTTACGCATCCCTGGACGATACTAAGCCTTAATATCAAGTTTGGTATTTTACCAACTTTTCATTTTTGAGTTATCATGTTCATAGACACACAGACAAACTGACACATTGACACACGAACACACACAGACACACGCACCTTTTTCTGAAAATACCTTTTCTTGGATACAGGGGATGCCTAAAACGTATATTTCTGGTGAAATTTCGGTATCGAATTTTTGGGTGAAGTGCAATAATTTCTCTATACACTATGTACATGGTAGATTCAGAGAAAATAAAAAGGTCCTTGTGTGTGTCTGTGAACAGCATAGCTCAAAAAGAAAAAGACCACTAATTATCGAACTTAGTATTTCATTTTAGTATGTTCCAAGAATGCGACACGGAGATTTTCAAGAGAGTCTTGCCATTCCAAACTTCACTTTACATGGATATTTTTACTTTCTCTATACGTACTATGTACATCGTGTATAGAGGAAGTATTATAATGTACCCAAATATTTCCATACCAAGATTTAACGAAATACAATATTTGGGCCCCCCTGAATCCAAAAAAAAAAAAAAAAACCCACATGTTTAGAAAAATGTTCGTGCATATCTGTCTGTGTATATGTGTGTGTGTCTATGGGAAGCATAGCTCAAAAACGAAAAGATCGTTAAATACCAAACTTGGTATTTAAGTCTGACATCTTGCAAGGATGTGACACTAAGATTTTCAAGAAAATCCCTCCACCCCAAACTACACTTTTTTGGAATTTTTTCGAAAATTTTGATTTTCTAAAAGATGGCTCTAACGACTTTGATTAAACATCGTATATTAAAGATATTTACATGACAAATAAAACGTATATCTTAAATTTTCTAGGAATAACCTCTGAAGGTCACTTTATTTTGGATGAATGTTACGGAATTTTGCATAACTATTTAACGGTAGGATATGGACAAAAAAACGTCCCACGCCAAAAATGTAGAGCACTTTAAAACACACAACTTAAGTTATATACTTTTTTCCGTGGGGTTGATCATTTTTAAAATATTCCTTGTTTCTAGATTCAGCTTTAAAATACTATTCTCATACGGGAATTTCTCAACGCCTGTCCATACAAACAAACGAACTTCAGTCACATAGGAACCAGGTTTTGACTATCGCTTTAACCTATGGTACTCCCTTATTTCCCTTCTACTTACAAGGAAACAAGTAATAAGACTATTTCTGCTAATTTTTTCTTGATTAGCATGAAGTAAATAGAAGAATAAGCTTTTCAACAATTATTTGTGGCAGAAATGTAGAGAAAATCATTTGAATGGAACAAATCAGTTTTTTTGAAAATGTTGTTTCTCAAAATTGCGTCTAACGATTTTGACTAATATGCGGTATGTTAGCAATGTGTGCATCAGAAATGAAATACATATTTTTAATTTTCTAGGAATTGTTCTGAAGACCTCGGATGGATTTTGTATTAACTGTAAGATATAGACATAAACTTAATTATACAAAAAATGTATATCTCATTAAAACATACAGTTTACGTCATATACATCTTTTTGTAGAGTTGAACTGCTCCTTATTATTGGTTTCAATTTTAAACTATGTGCTCTCTCAAACAATAAGTCACCTTTCGTTTCACCTTTTTGTTTTACTGTTGGCCGTGCAAAGCGAGCCTAACATAGGGAGCAGCTAAAAGATCTAATTATCGCTTATACCCTTATTTCTCTTCTGCTTATA
Source organism: Hymenopus coronatus (assembly GCA_030762935.1). Lineage (NCBI taxonomy): Eukaryota > Metazoa > Arthropoda > Insecta > Mantodea > Hymenopodidae > Hymenopus > Hymenopus coronatus. The sequence goes on from CM060896.1 coordinate 63,062,099, forward strand.
AGGAAGCAAACAATGAAGGGATATTTGCTAATATTTATCTCGAATAGAATGACATAAATGAAAGTTTTTTTTTTTTTTTTAAAAAAAAAGAGTTTGTTTGTAGAACAAGTAGAGAAAGTAATGTGAATGGAAAATATAAGATTTTTCTGGATATAGAGTACAGCTTGTATTTTAATGCATCTCATTCAACTTTACCTTTTTTTAATCTGAGTTTTTTATTCTCCTGACTTTCTGTACCTGTTCTTCAAACAAAATGTTCTTACATAAAAAGTATTCAATCTACGGTAGTAGCATTGATTCTGGATTTTTTCTGTTAAATTAACTCTCAAATTTGAATTTTGTAATAAACTTTCTATCAGAATCATTCGAATGTTTAAAATTATAGCCAGGAAGGTTACCAGGTATTTGATCCTTTTACCGTAAACTGGTGCTAATTCAGACCTCATTTTGATCCAACTTTGGGAAATGCATTATTTTATAAACATACAATATATATTTGTATGTATTTCATTTTATATTATATTTAATGTGAAATATAGAAAAATTGCTCTCGTATTACACATAGGAGCTCAAAATTATAAGAAATCTATTAATTTTGGGATTAGACAATTCAATACCATAAACACCATATTCCTAAAATACCAGATATAACTTTTGATGTTATTGTGCATCCAATATGAAATACAAAACATTTTCTATTTTTTTTAATACAGGAGACCCTAAAACAAGTATTACTAGCAAAATCTTGGTATTAACGAATTTTTGGGCGAAATGCAATATCTTCTCTATCTAAGAACTATATACGAAGAGAAGGTAGGAAGCTGTTGTATTTCACAAACTCTTCTATGAGACGTGCACTAACACTTGCAAACCAAAAACGTGAATCAGTTAGATTTACATTTTAACATTGCATGCTATGAACTTTGAAAAACTTGTTTAATGATTACATAAAAAGTAATATAATGTTTTAGAAGCATTGGTTCACAATTGCCTTAGCATTCAATGAATTTGCTTCGGCGATTTCAATCATGCGCACTATAGAATTGGTCTTAGTTGAAATTGATGTCGGGAGTACTGCAATTTATTTCTGGCAATTAACCAAAATAGCAATATTTCTAATGATAGTTTAGAATACATATGTAAAGCGTCTGTTTCAACTATTTACTTGGTTGCCATAAACAATTCATATCTTGTATAATTATACTCAACATATTTGAGATGGTATACCAAAAACATCTGATGTGTTCTATTCACATAACTTTCTCTAACTATTCTACAACAGATTGTTCACACAAAACCTTATTCTTCTCTGTACTTCATGCTAATCAACATAAATGGAAGATATAAGAAATTACATTATTTAGTTCCTTATAAGCAGAAGATAATAAAGAAATACACAGGCTAAAGTAAAAACTTTAAAAGTTGCTGCTATGCGATTGTCATTGATATATATGACACGGATGGGACTTCCCGTTAGAGAAAAGTTGAAGTACTTTAAAATTGGACAAACAACAGCGAATATATCGGAAATGGTTAACTCTACAGAAAAAATATGGCAAACTGCGTGTTTTAACGAGATACAATTTTTTGTGCTGTAAGCTTTTGTCTATCACTTCCGGTTTATCAGTTTTACACAGTACTCCAGAATGAAGAGGTTTTCTAAGGCTATTCTCGAGAAATTCAGGATATACATTTAATCATACAAGCATATCTAATACACAGATTTTTAACAAATTTTCCGGTATACACGGCCACGCTCGCTAAAATGTCTAGGTTTGGTGCTTCCCCTGATCGCGGGTGCCACCTCAGTCATCGATGTTTGTATATGTGGATATGTAAATGTAATTGTAAGTAAACAAATAAAAAGGTAAACAAATAGGTAAACAATAGGAACATTTGGGCAGAAATAAAAACCTTACGGCAACTTTTTCAGAAAATCCAACATTTCGAAAATATGTAAAGCGTAATTTATGGTGAGGAATATTTCTTGATGTTCTCGTATCGCATCCTTGGGAGATACTAAACTTAAATACAATTGGTATTTAACCAATTTTTCGTTTTTGAATTATGCCTTACACTTGCACACACGCATACACACATTTCAGGGTTTCTCAAAACATGTATTTCCGGTAAAACCTCGGCATCGAATTTTTGGGTGGAATACAATACCTTCTATATATGCAGATTATATACGTGCTAAAGAAAATAAATATAGGCTGTAATTTAAAAACATGTTCACAAAGACATTACAACTAACATTATATAAAGTTTTGATTCTATGAAAAAGTGTATTTTAAAAATGATGTTTTACGAGTCCAAATATTTTTGAAAAACATTTATGCTTAGTTGCAGATACTAAATTAATAACGATTTATATGGAGAAAATATACGTTTTAAATGTTTTATGCTATTTATAACATTCGTAATTAGTTTTAACAGTAGCGAGGGCTCATTTTTAAAATACGGAGGCTCTTGTTTTCTTCTGTACTTAAATCAAAATATATGACAGACTATCATAACGAAATACTTAGCTTAATCCTCTTCAAAATAAAAAATTCACATAAATTTCTCTACATCTCTGCAACAAATTATTGTTAAAAAGCTAATGCTTCTGTTTACTTTATTCTAATTTAGAAAAAAAAAATAGCAGAAATAGTTTTATTATTTGCTTCCTTTAAGTAGCAGGGGAAAAAGGGAGTACTATACAGTAAACTGATAGTCAAAAGCTGGTAGCTATGTGACTGCAGTTCCTTTGTTTGTATTGACAGGAGTTGACAAATTCCCGCATGAGAAAAAGCTTTCAAACCTGAAACCAAAAAGAAGGAATATGTGAAAAATGACCAACTCAACGAAAAAAATGTATATTACATAAATTGTGTGTTATAATGTGCTCTACTTGTGTATTAAGTTTTTGTCTATCTCCTACTTTTAGCAGTTATGCAAAATTCTGTAAAATTCTTTCAGAATAATCTTCAGAGGCTTTTCCCAGAAAATGCAAGATATACATTTTATTTGTCAGGTAAATATCTTAATATTTGACATTTTAATCAAAATCGTTAGTCATTTTTGAGAAATACAAACTTTTTTAAAAAAATTCCATGTAAAGGGTAGTTGGGGGTGGGGGGATTTTCTTGAAAATCTTCGTGTCGCATCTTCAGAAGATACAAAACTTAAATACCAAGTTTGGTATTTAATGGTCTTTTCGTTTTTGAGCTACGCTGTTCACAGTCACAGACACACACAGACACACACACACATACATATGGACCGTTTTGTAAAAATGATATTTTTGGATTCAGGGGGACCCAAAACATGTATTTCCGGTGAAACATCGGTATCAAATTTTTGGATGGAATGCAATACCTTCTCTATACACTTACTTAGTACGTGCAGAGAAAGTAAAAATCAATATTAAACAAAATATAAGCTTTCTACACAAAAATACTCTTAAACTAAATAAATATGTTTAAGTGAATTTAATCAAATGTTAAAGGTATTTATCTCATCGAACTCCTTTAGACATTTCACGTTTTTCAAACAATTAGGCCAAAAAATGTTCATCTTGGCCAACATTAGATGTTAAATCTACTGTCAATACTTATCACATTGCTGCATATTCAGAATTGGCAGTGACTTTAATTTGATTAGCTGTATACATTTTAGGGCTACCACATGAAATTAATTACTGCTATTGCTTCCAAAATTACATTAGGATTAGCTGGGCAATGAAGCAGTAGTTAAAACAGCCCTTAATGAGATTACCTGTAATGCTAATTACGTTTCAGCTGAGAGTAAAATGGGCCACTGATAGTGTATTTCACTGCCAACGAATATAAGTAATGAATTATTGTACGACATAGCTTTCATAGAACTTCTAAGGAATTCAAGTTGTGTTTAAGGTTTATTGTTAAGTCTGGAAAGCAATTTTTAACAATCATCTAACGCCAGAATGTTAGATTGTATGCGGTCATAGAAACAACATTCAAAATTAGAATAATTTTTACTTTCTCTAGCACGTATGTACAATGTAAATAGAGAAGGTATTGTAATCCACACAACAATTCAAAACGTGAATTCACCAGAAATACATATTTTGAGACCTCCTGAAACAAGAGAAAAGTATTTATAGAAAAATGTTCATGTGCGTATGTGGCAGCACAACTAAAAAGGAAAAGTCCGTTGACATGCTTGATATTTAAATTTAGTACCTTCCAAGGTTGCGACAGGAAGATTTTCAAGAATCAAGATAGTCGGCTTATCCTACCCGTTTTTGTTGGACTGACTTCATCTCCAGACTTACAAGAGAATGCCTAGGGATCGGAAGCCTGTCAGCGAGCCTACGACACTAGATCACAAAATGGAGAACCTGGAGTGAGTGGTCGGCCCATAACCAGGCATGAGAGCGAGGAAATGGATGATAAGGAATGTTCATGTGGGAGTAATTGGTGAAATGAGTGACAGTTTCGTCCACCACAAGTCCCACATAGTAGGCGAGCGGTCTAACCATTTGGCCACGGCGCCGCCATATATTGATAATCACTAACAGAAAATTATCATTTTCTCTTAGGTTCATTTATTTTCTCCATCTTGATTCGATCACGGAAGGAGAAAACTTACTTTGTCCATACGCAGTCTTATCTAGAAAGATCAGCAATTATTATTACCTTCTCTATACGCACTATGTACATAGTGTATAGAGAAGGTATTGCACTCCACCAAACAATTCGATACCGAGATTTCAACGGAAATATGTGTTTTAAGGTCCCCAATATCGAAAAAAAAAGCATTTTCAGAAAAAGGTCCGTGTGTGTATCCGTGAGTGCATGTGTCCGTGTGACTGTGAATACGATAACTCAAAAACGAAAAGTCGGTAAAATACCAAACTTAGTATTTAAGTTAAGCATCTTCCAGGGATGCAACACGAAGATTTTGAGGAAAATCCCCCCAATCCAAACTACCCTTTACATGGAACTTTTTTAGAAAATTTTGATTTCCTCAAAAATGGTTCTAACGATTTTGATTAAAATATCGTATATTTAAAACATTTACCTGACAAATAAAATGTGTAGGTTGAATTTTCTGGGAGTAGATACTGAAGAGTAGTTTATTCTGGATGAATTTTATGGAATTTTGAATAACTGCTAAACCTTCAGAGATAGACAAAAACTTACTACACAAAATTGTAGAGCACGTTAAAAAACACAATTTATGCTATATACATTTTTTCGTGGAGTTCATCGTTTTTGAGACATTCATTGATTTTGGTTTCTGGTATGAAAAACATACTTTTTTCATTCAGGAATTTGTCAACTGCTGTCCATACACACAAAGGAACTTCAGTGGCATAGTAACCAGCTTTTGACTATGCCTTTAACCTATGGTACTCCCTTATTTCGTTTCTGATTAGCAGGAAGTTAATAGAAGTATAAGCTTTTTAATAATAATTTGTTGCAGATATGTAGAGAAAGTCATGTGAATGGTACAAATAAGACTTTTTTTTTAATTTTATTTATTTAATCTAGCTTTCACTGTTTGGCCATATCGCAACGGTTCTGTTCAATATGCTTGTTTGATCTGGAAAGTGGTTTTTATGGTGTTTTTCCCGTGCCGCATTTCACTTTCGGCTCCACCAAGCAGACAGTGCTAGGGTGCCATCCAGTATGGCTGCTGTTGGCCATCTGTACTCAGCCGGTCTTCTGCTAGTCGGGGAGCAAAGAAATATGGTGTGTAAAGCAGCCTTCTAAGCCTTTTGCCTTATATACCATATCTTCTCTTCAATTTTACTTTCTCTACACGTACTATGTACATAGTGCAGAGAGAAGGTATTGTACAGCACCTAAAAATTCGATACCGAGATTTCACCGGAAATAATATATGTTTTGAGACCTCCTGAGTACCAAAAAAAATCAGTTTATGAAAAATGTCTCTTTGTGTGCCTGGCAGCCTGTGTGTGTGTGTGTGTGTGTGTGTGTGTGTGTGTGTGTGTGTGTGTGTGTGTCAGTGCGCAGCATAGCAAAAACTTAAAGTCCGTTTAATACCAAACTTGGTATTTAAGTTTAGTATCTTTTAAGGATGGACACGAAAATTTTCAAGAAAATCCCCCATCCCCAACTACCCTTTACATGGAAACATTTTCGAAAATTTTGATTTTCTCAAAACTGGCTCTAACGATTTTGATTAAAATTTCGTATATTAAAGATATTTACATGACATATAAAATTTATACCTTGAACATTCTGGGAATAGCCTCTGAAGACATGTTTCTTCTGGATGAATTTCGCATAACTGTTAAATGTAAGAGATAGACAAAAACTTACTTAATAGAAAATGTAAAACTGATTAAAACACACAGTTTATTTTATATATATTTTTTTCTTGGAGTTGAAAGTTTTTGAGATAGTCTATGTTATTTATTTCAGTTATAAAATACTTCTACTTTTCTCATACATGAATTTGTCAACTCTTTTTCAAGCAAACAAAGAAACTTTAATCATTTTAGCCTATGGTACTCCCTTATTTCCCTTCTGCTTACATGCAGGCAAATAATAACACTATTTCTGCTAAGTTTTCTCAATTAGCATGACGTGCAAAGAAGAATAAGCTTTTTAACAATAATTTGTTACACAGTAGAGAAAGGCATGTGAATGGAGCACATCAGATTTTACTGTTATTTAAACTGAATGTGGAACTTTGGGTTGTGATGCTAAATATCCAACTCTGAAAAGACTTCAGCTGTATATTGGTTGGTCCAATAACCGATTGCGGACCACATACGCTACGCCTAAGCCATTGTGTTTGGTTTAAGCGTTTATTAAGGTGATGCATCTGTGAAATTTGAAAAAAAATTGTGAAAAATTAAAAAAAATTGTTTTCATAACAAGATGATATGAATATTAAACTTTCAGAAAGTATATTATTTTTTCCCCTTAACTGACAATTAACTGTAGCTATAAATGGGTAGGTGTATGCTACACTTTTCCATTCTCAAAATGTTGGATACGATGCAATTGTTCCGTATTTGTTTCAATATTTTACACGGCCTCTCAATAGCGCATTAGAGCACATAGTCATGTTAGTTGTTCTGATTGCTATTCCAATTTTGATAAATAAATATTACATTTTGAAAATCGAAAGCTTTGAAGATTACGAAAATGAATTTTTTCTACACTAATTAGGGTGAATATAGAAGAATAATATGACAGATCCATTAATTCATTTTCTGTAAAACTGGATTTTATTTGAATATTTTAACAATGCATCACGCAGCTCATTTTTATTGGAACGCAAACTTAGACAATGAAAAAATATTATTTAAATAACCATGCAAGTTGGGTTTTTGATACATGACAACGGAAGGGATGCTTGGGACAGAGAGAGAGAGAGAAGAGAGAGAGAGAGAAAGAGAGAATATGGCAGAAGGGGGTAATTGCAGACCCTGTCACAGTTCTGCTCCTAGAGTCCCTTTAAATGCGGAGATTCAAAGACACAGGGGTACGTTTTTCCAACTCCCAAATTTGGAAATCCGGTAGTTGTACCGCCGCACCAACTACGAGATTCCAATAATACGTGGCAAATGTGATCCATGTCAGGGTGTCCGATAGCTGCCTGTTTGCCTGTTGAAATTCCAGGGACAAAGACTTTTCTCGTTTTTCTTGTGCCCCACAGCAGATGGCACAGATTCTCCCATGTATCCAGCTTACGATGCTTTTTTTTTGTTAACCATATGTACAAACACACACATGTCCAAGGCGGGACTCGAACTCTGCACTTTTAGAATGAGGTACTAATGAAACTCCAAGATACCTAACTGATCATTCTTATGGTATTTCTAGTCACTAGGTGAATACTGGGATGTCAATCGAATTTTCTGGCCTCTCATTCCTTTGCTGCCAGTTCATTTCCTTACAAATAAGTTATCTTTACTGTATCAAACTATTTAAGTTATAGCTTAAACGTTATCGCTTGAATCATTGACCATACATTTATATTTAAGACACAAGTATGGTGATACCCATAATATTGATAAAACCAACATTTATTAAAAGTATTAAAGTCAAAAAGTCAACATGTTTTGAATTATATATCAACCACCAAACCAATTCACCCCTCACCAACCAAACCAAACCGCCCCTCACCAACTAAACCAGTTAAGAAAGAAAAAAGTCTGGTGTTCTCCATATTCTGGAAACAAACTTCTTACAAAAGAATATTCTACTATCTCTTCATGCTAATGGAAATAAATAGTATCAGAAATAGCCTTATTGCTGATTTGCCTGTAAGGAGAATGGAAATAAGGAATACACTAGTCTAAACCGATAATCACATCCTTTAAAAGCTGTCACTATGCTGGATTTAAATTTTGGTTTTCTTTACGTGGTCAAGAATAAACCAAAAGAAACACGGATTATTTCTTCCTGTTTGAGAAAAGTATAGGTATTTTAAAATTGAAACCAATAACAAGGAATAGTTCCAAATAGTTCCAGAACAAAAATGTATGATATAAGCAATGCGTTTTGGCGAAATATACAAAATCTTACTGCACAAATGTGTACCTCTCTTACTTTACTAGTTATGAAACGGTCAGATTGAAGAGGAATTCAGAGGTTATTCCTAAAAAATTCAGGATATGCGTTTTATTTGTCATGCAAAATCTTTTAAAATTTTATATTATCTTAAACAAAATCGTGGAGACATTTTTGAGAGAATCAAAGTTTTCTAAAATTGTTCCATGTTTTATGAAAATCTTACGTCGCTCTTTGGAAGATGCTGAAGTTATTGGTATTTAACCGAATGTTCATTTCTGAGTTATTGTGTTCAGAGACACACGGACATACACACAAACACTCAGGGACTTCTTTTTCTAAAAACGCCTTTTTTAGATACAAGGAAATATCATTATCTTTTTTGGGTGGAATGCAATACCTTGTCTACCTATGTACCTTGTACTAAATAGGGAAACTAATAACAGGTGCGGTGTATCTATGCTGCCCTTTCTCTTTGGAGTGAAAACTTTTATTGTTGGGCAGCTAAATGATGGTTTGGACATCTACTACTGAAAGTCGGGAAAGTTAAGAAAGTCAAGATGTTTCCAGGGTAAAGATGTTTTGCGTGAACATCCGGTATTAGGAAAAGCCGCGGCATTAATATTGCAATTTTAAGCGGCAAATGAGTTTATTTGCCATGAAAATATTCAACTAATTTTAAAAGAAACCGAGGGAGAAAATTAAGTTAGCTAATTCGTCAGTCCAGGTTTAGATGCCACCCGCTTGATGTCTTGAAGCGAATTGGTAATAAGTTGGCATTCGAATTTTCAATATCTAAAGCCAGGACGAAAGAAAGCTAGACTGAACTTTTACTTGTCTTTTAGCATGTGACTAGTAGCTAATATAACAAACCATCCCATGTCTTCTATAGTCTGTTTTAGTTTGCAGACCAATCACCAGGCGATGTTTTACCTGCTATCAGTGACTCATGGTCGCTGTTGTATATGTTCTATGCATTGATAATGGTTCGAGTGTATCTAACTTTAAGCCACTACAAAGGAACACTGGGAGTGACATTTTGACTTCAATCGGTCGAAAGTCTGAACAATATTTTTTTTTATTGTAAACGGTTTTGCAACATTTTATCATCCATAGAGAATCAATCCTTCCCGCTTACTTCGGGCTCTAAAGTCAACTTAAGATCGTATAATACACCGTTTCACAGCATGATGTTTTATGAAAATTAAATTCTCATACTTTCAAAATGTTTCACTCTATTCAGTTTTTGTTTAAATACAACTAAAGGTTTACATATTTGCAAAAATATCTGCTGTAATATTACAGTTGACAAGGATGTCCTAATATTAGTAGTAATATTTTAATTAAAAACCATTAATAACAGAGTTTAGAAATTGTAACCTTTTAAGAAATTATAGCTTAGCCATAAAAGTTAATGGAATAAAGCATTAAGCTTTAGTGTATGCTTGAAAGCTCCAATTAAAAACAATCCTGCCATTCTTCAAATTTTAAGGTGTATGGCACCCTTGAACTGTGCAATATAATCACCTAGTAAAGTTTGTATAATATTTTATATTCTATAAAATATACCTCCAATTTAATGAAATTTGTAATTTATATATTATAACAACAATGCAATAACAGAGAGTTTTCAGAAATATCAATACACATATGTAGATATTTGAAAGTTCTCTATTAGTATCCCTTAAGACATACTTAGCCAGGTAATAAGTTTGCTACACTTTCCTTAACCCTTTAATTGCGCCTATTCTTCACTCGAAAATAAAGTGATATCTAATATATGTTAGCTGATATACAAATGCTTATTTAAAATATTCTCTGTCTTCAAGTTAGTACTGTGCTAAACAGTTTAACTAAATAAGAAAAGGGTTGTGAGTGTTTTGTATAAGATTGGAATACATTTTACAAACGATATTGAGTCGAGTATACCTAATAAAGACAATTAATTCCACCGGTTTATAGCTACTATACTGGTGGTATAATTTACAATGTAATTACCTACCTTGATATGATTAATATTTATAGTCTATTGATATGGCTGCTAAATGATATTGCTAATAAAGCTAGGTAAATTTAACGTAAGCGATTGCCTCTTAATTACTGTGCTCTCAAATTGCTGTTCAATAGCACTAAACTTAATTATGCATAATTATCTGGTTTGTGGGAGAAGTACTTTATGATCCCTAGAGTAGCAACTGCATGATAAATGACATTGGCCCCAATATTTCGCCTTAAATTCTGATAAATAACAATTTACTTCCTTACACCAGCTACAGGGCATGTTCGGAAAATCTAGTTATGATGGCAAGGGTTTGTTTGGAACGATATAAAGCTAATCCACTCCTTCGAAACTGGATTACGTTAGATTTTAATGACTGTCTATCTGTAGTGTTATCTTTCTTAGAAACTGAAGCGGTTTGAAATCAAAACATTTAGAACCGTTTTCGAATGTTAAAGTTTTGAGTAATTTTCGTTGGGGTTATAAGTAGAACAAGTCAGAAAGACTCTCCCTGACGTTATAGAACGTTCCATTCTCATGTCAAGCGTGATAAGATATGTGTAGTTTGCAGTATATGGGAAGAGGGTGGATAATAAACGGATCTCCGTTGATATATTTAAAACTGAGTGTTATTTATGGAAGCTACTTAACTATTATGGTTCTTAGCGTCTCACTCCGGACGTGCAAAAACCGCTTAATTTTTCTCAGAAGCCTATTTCAGGCTTGAGCATACGCTCTAAAAAGAAACTATCACATCCGTCGGGTTTGAATCCCCGACCATAGGAACCAGAAGCTAGCTTGGAGATCGGGTCTAATTTTTGGAGGTTATATACCTATGTATGTAATGTATACATTACGTCACAACGCAACGCAAAACATACTTGCATAATAATATGTACAGTGGACTATATAAATTGAGACTGCGATATCTCATTGCGCTCTTTGTACACAATCATTTAGAATTATCGTTATTTACATGGATTTAAGAGCAATAATAATTGCAAATGATGTTCAGCTTTTATAAGGAGTGAGGAAGCAAAATAAAAAGGTAGATGCCATTTAAAAATATCAAATTTACCCTAATATGACAATCACAACGTCATCCAAACAAACATGACTGATATTATTTACTGTTCCCCCATAGTATCAAGCAACTTTTTTTCAAGAAATTTCTTTTTACAAGAGTTAATTTTGGAGAAATTGTACGCTCTCAACTTAAATGGTCTATACTGTATATATCTACAAGCTTCTATGTCTTCAAGGTTGCCCTTTTTTTGTCTCCTTGATGGCATCCGTTCAAATTTAACTTTCGGTAACCTATCTTAAACCATACGCATCACTTATACATACCGTATTATTATATTTAAATCGAAATGTGCAGCAACTACAACTTAGTTATTTCAAGACTAACCTTTATTTGAGAATTTGTGTTTATTAAGTTGTTAAGGTCATAATCTCTTATACCTGATATGGAACACTGTAACTTCTTCCCAAACGTAGATTATCTAATTAATTCTTAGGATGTGACTTAAGCCATTACTTTAATTCGGATCAATATAGCCACGATAGTTTACCTATAACATTAAGAGACATTCACAAAGTATTTAGAGATAACTAAGAATGTTTTTTGTCATGTCAATATTTTCAATACATAGCATTTTCATAGCATTTGTTAAGAACGTGATTTAAGGCAGTGAAACATTATGAAACAATTTATATGAGACGATGTTTTCGTTGCGAAGCATTCCGGAAGAAATATAATGTTTCTAGATTAAAATATCGTCTCAAGACCCGAAACACTTGCTGACCCATTCCGTGCAGGTGCCCTCTAAGAAGGCAGTGTCCTGTAAGAGAAGTTGTTGCCCCAGGAGGTATTTTCCTTTAAGTTTAGCATTTTTTGCGTCCTGCTTTTGTCCATTCTTGGGACGAGAACTTAGGAATTCCTGAACCCTACCGATAAGTTTCACTTTTTCTTGTATTCTCTGGGTAAAAGCCTCTCAAGGTCCTACTGATAGCCCCACTAGTAGTTCGAATCCAATAGAGTGTTCCCCTCTCAGCGGCTTCATCTGTCCTTTCATTGACCAGAATCCACACATGCTCTGGAACCCACTTCGCCTGACCCAATTTGTGAGCTACTAATGCCACGATGGACTGTAAACATTTTGAGGCCAACTTGGATTTGACTACATATTTGAGTTAACTTGGATTTAACCGTCTACATATATTGTCTTCTTAGATTCTTGCAAGTAGCGGCTAAATAGAAATTATTTTTGTCTGAAAGACCGAGCTATATTCCAAGCTATCACTTAGTCAAATCTAAATGATAAATGGTAACCGGCATACAGTTCGGCTGCTGCCCTAAATCCGGTTTTGGAAGTATCAGTATACCTGACTGGACCTTAATCTTCACCACGTTAAACCTGTCCGTCCATTTACTATGCTTAGCATAAAAACAGATGGTAACCGGCATACAGTCCGGCTGCTGCCCTAAATCCGGTTTTGGAAGTATCAGTATACCTGACTGGACCTTAATCTTCACCACGTTAAACCTGTCCGTCCATTTACTATGCTTAGCATAAAAATCAGTGAAGTTTATGGTTTATAAAACAATCACGGTACTAGAATTCGGACGAATATGTTGTAGCTTTACCCAATAGAGTACGTTCCTTCAGAGTCCTGGCACTTCTTCATTCTGTTGAAGGCCATTACCTGTGTTTTTCTTGGATTGACAAAATGTTTGGTTCCATCGTACCAGGTCTCAGCTTTCCTATGGGTAGATTGAAGTAACAATTTTAGTAAATTGCAATCGTCTCTAGGTCTCTGGCAAGTAAACTGACTTCAGTAAAATGACGAATTATCCATCCACCGCCAGGTTTCAAAGCAAGGTGTGAGAGAACTCCATCCTCCGGACAACTCCTGACAGGAGATAGACCAGTTGTCTCCCAAAACACCAAGGGTCACTTCCCTATAGGTTAATACGAAATGTATCTACTTACAGATGATCGGTTGCAGATCTGGCCCTTGAGTGCGGTTCGTAATTTCATAGGAAGTCTTAGCAGAGAAACCTTCTATAGCGAGAAATCCACCAGCTGATATGGACACCAGTAGATTCTCTGTGGCAGACACTAACGTGATGAAATGCAGTTTTCGTCTATCCCAGTTTGGAAGGTAAATTGGTTTGGGTGTACTACGACATTCCCCAGCACATTATCACTTAAGTATTATCAATTAATTAACTAGACTCTCTAATTCTAAGAAAAACGAAAATTGGCTTATTGGACGATTGACTATTGGCCTTTTATATGTAACTTGAATGTACAAAATGGGGCATAAAGTCCAATCGAGATCATCTCCAAGCAATTGGAACATAGCTAAAATCTATGCAACCTTTGTAAATTCTGCAGTCCATTTTGTCATGACTGGCGTGACGCAGATAAATTGATTGACCATCTTTAATTAATTATCAGTATTATTATTTTTAAATATGGAAAATGGACATTAGCTAACGCATTAACACATTATCGTGTCCTGTCCAGAGTATAATTGTCATCAGGCATTTTAATTGAATTAATTATGTAATTAATATTTAGCCATAAATTGCATAACTCTTCGGCAACTGAGAATATCCGTTATCCCCTGGCAGTGCACCTTTGATGAATGAGTTTGACTTTAAGGATGCCTTCATTGTAACTGCTTAAAGGTTCCCGGTAAGGAGCCCATATGTTCGTTATTCTCTCAAGATAAAAATGTCCTCTTGCTTCCTTCTTAAGTTATCTAAGATCTCTAGACCAGCTCTCCAGACTCACCACCTTGGTAAGCTAGCGATTTTTGTGTTGGTGGGTTTGAAGAATGGACTGCTGCAAATGATTAGCTGCTTAACTGCACATTCGTATCGAATTAAAATTTATGACATTTCGGATACTAATACCCCTGCCAATCGGGTTCCTAAACGTCAGAGACAATATCTTGAGACCTAATCTTGAAGCACCTATGACTACGATTTCATGCCAAATATCCGAAGTCGGACGCCTGTTAGACACAAGGTCTTCAAAAGTGTAGTTTCTAGTATTATGTCACTGGCTTACCTTCTTTGGAAGGTAACAAACGTAGATTTATTATTTTTATTCAGCTTATTTAGCGATAGAGCAATAAAATATTATGTCAAATTATCTCGTCTTAGACTGATGTCAGTACTGCCTCATATAACATGGTGCGCATTGACCTCAGTCTCTATGACGAGTTCCTTATCCCTCTGGTCACAATGAGTCAGCAATTTCTTCACCATTTTTCAGTTAATTATGCCACTCACTTCCGCTCTTCTTGCTCCCCATCATCAAGAATATTTCATCAATTGTTACATCCTTTGAACAGGGGGTAAACAGTGTGTCCCAATACAATTTACTCCCTTTATATCCCCTTATGCAATCAAGATTCTTGTATGAGTGCTATATCAATGCCTCTGCCACCATTTTGTTTAAAATATCAGATGTTTTGCAGTGTTGCAAATCAATCTGAACTTTTTCATAGAATGCTTAATGCCACATAATTTTTTCTTATACCACACATTTACACAATCCGGGTCTGATGGATTTATCGTTATGTTGTGGTGTCATTAAATTATATATGATAGTAATTAATTAATTAATTAATTAATTAATTAATTTGTGTTGGAATTCAGAGAACACATTATTAACACTCATGCGTTTTGATGTGAATGCAAATAACATATTCTTACAACTTGTAGTTCTTTGTTCAACTATCACATAGATGCTCATATACTGTGAAAAAGTGAGGAATTATAGTGTATGTTTAGGAGTTTGTGACTCAATATAAAACCATTATGGAAGTGTCTTACATAGCAGTATTATCTTCAGTACTGTTTTGAAAGAAAGATGATATAATAAAAACAACAATAAGAAAAACAGTTACATTCCTAGAGTATATAGAAGAAAAGTACTATCCTATAGTCAAGTATTTGTGATATTTTTTCACATTATTCGTTAAAAAATAAAATGTCGCAATCTACATCTTAAAGGCATACGTTTTACATGATTAAGTTTTGAATCGACTCAATGACTAGGCCTACCACTGGGCAGTCATGTGTTTGCTTTCCATAACCCTCCTACCTGCCCTATTTGGGGGCTTGCCCGAACCTCCAGACCCTATGTGACACAGGGCCCTCGAACTGTCGGAGATGTTTAAATCTGATACCATAGGAAACCTGTTACTGCATGCTGCCACTGCTGGTTGCGGCCACCTTTGTATCTTCTCACCCCTTCCCTTCCTCCTATCCGGTCCTATTGCTTCCAATTCAATTGTTAGCTGAGTATTGCGATTTTTTCAGGTATAAGTGTTACTTCGAATGAAAAAGATGAAGTCGATCTTTAAACAAGACATGCAACTCTAAACACATGAGGAAAATAGTGGTGACAGTGATAATGATGATGATGATGATGATGATGATGATGATGATAACAATGATGCTGCTCAAGATGGTGCAAGAATTAATGCCTCTGGATAAGTAGGGAGTAAAAACGGTAACAAATATTTTGCTCCAAATGGTATGTTTGGTGTAAAAGCCCCCAGTGCCAAATAAAATGTCTGCACACAATGTAATGAAAATTTTACCAAAACCAGAAGAGGCATAATAAATTACACCCCAAAGATGCCTGGGACTTATTTATTGCTTAAATAGTTTTGATTGAAATTGTGAGATGCAGAAACATAGGAGCAATAAAATTAAACTGTCATAGCGTAACCAAAAGAGATGAAATATTATGTGAGCAGTTAACGACTGGGATGCGTCATTCAATGAATTATTTCTGGGAAAGTTTTCCAATCCACTATATGGAGCTACTATGTCTTTGAGTGGTTTGCGGTAGGAGATCCATTAGGTATGATGATTGAAGAGGACCAAAGAGCCTAGATTACAAATGGATATAGCTTGGTGCTATTTCATTAATATGCCAAATGTTTGTAGAACAGTGCAGAAAAAGTAATGATACCTAAAATTGATAGTATGGAGGATGAACAGCTACTTCAATTTAGGGGATGATGTGGATTTGAGCAATATATATCAGAAGAGCCAAAAAGTATCGAATCAAAATATTTTGTATTTGCGAAGCTGAAACTGGTTATATAATTGATGGGATTAGGCATACAAGAAGAAAATCAAGTGAGTTACTCTAGAAAAATGTGGACCATTAGTAAAATGAGGACCCTGTCAGAAAATATTTCCGGTACAATGACAAATATTCTGTAGAAACGTTTTTACAAGGAATTACAACTTACAGAGCATCTCTTGGGTAGAAACCTAATTGTTCTGGGAATAAGGAGAATTAATAAAAGAGAAATTCCAAAAGAGATAAACTAAAATTAAATGAGGTATACAAGTAAATTCAAGTCCATTTGCATTCATAAATGAATTACAGTTGTTAAAGTTTTTTCGCCAAAGAGTAACAGTGTATAATCCTTCTAATTGCAACGCACCAAGATAACTGTATAGATAAACAACATCCAAAACGGATTCTGAAAATTTATATCCAAACTTTGGGTAGTGTGGATATTATGGATCAGCTATTTCCAATTATATATGCAAAAGGCAACTATATGATGACCTTTTGCTCTTTGGTGAAATGTAATGTACTTATAAACATTGGATGCCGATATTCTTTACACTTCCCATACCACGAAGGAATTTTGCGCAAGAGGATTTTATCGAGGATCTTTCAATAGTGTTTAATTAACCGTTTATAATCAGACCATCTAACCCTTTTCTACAGAAATAGATACATCTATATATGGACAAATTCATTACTGTCCCTCAAACCCAAAGCAACAAGATGGGCAGTAAGAAGAGAAGTTGTTCACTGTGTCCTGCTTCAAAGAATAGATAAAAACAAAGATAAACAAAGACAGTGTGCTGTAAGTATACTAAACATAAGTGCCAGGACACACAGTGTGGAGTGCAACAACTGTAAAAATTAGTGTGATCTCTTCTTGTTTAATTCTTTTTTGTTATTGCCGTAATGAACAAAACGCGAACAGCTGCTCAGAAAAATATGGCGACTTGTGTTTCAAATTCCATGTTGTAATTCACTCAGAACAGGCGTTTTCATAAAAAAAACTTATTTTTTAAAGTTATTATGAATATTACAGTTGTCTTATTCTGATCAACAGTAAAGAAAAGTATTTGTGTTAAATGAAACCTTAAAATATATATTCTCATTTAAAATCCCCATTAGACATCAAGGGTCCAATGTGCCCAAGTATGCAAGTGTGTAAAATCTATAGGTCATGCATAGAAGGGCTAATTAGGTAAATTCGGAATCCTGTATCCTGATATCCCCAGTTTTCCTAATTTCTCTAGCCGTCCTTTTTCTTTTATCTACACCAGAGGAAATATTCAGATGTGTATTCATATATGTTACCGCTTGGCCCATTTCTTTTTCCATTGGCCCGATCACTCCTTTTGAAATGTATTTCCTCAAATGTTCCATGAGTACAGGAGAAATATAGCACACCCAGCATAGAGCCTTGACTATGCTGGAAATGTTAAATGCTATAGAAATGAAAAGGAAATGGCCTCTTATTTATGGACGCTCTTTAACTGCTGTGGTTCTCAGCATCCCATTCTTTACTAGGCGTGAAAGATCACTTAATTTTGCTCTGAGGCCACTCTATCAGGCTTGAAATTCTTTTACGTGACATAAATCTGCGATACAGAACCAGCGGCTTTACTTTCCTTTCTAAGGTAGCCATGCTAAGAATTTTTACGCTCGAAAAAATCCATCGTCCTCTGCCGGGTTTGAACCCACGACCTTGGGTATATGACCTTAGTATGGTAACCATTACACCACTAAATGCTACAGTGGTCGCTTGTTACCCTGTAGAGATCTTCACGACAATATTTTTACTGTGCCACTAATACATCGGCACGACGCATTTCCACCTTTGATTGAATAGAACAGTTTCCATGTACCTTGAACTGTTCTCCAATTGGAAGTGCTATATACGTTTTCCAACTGAGAGCCTAAGGGTTGGATTTTGAGAAGGTAAGTCACTTCTTGTGTAGTACCTCCCCTGCAGCCCCTCCTTGGCATTTGTAACTCTACAGGTGATACAAACTTCAGTACAGCCCGCAGGTCACCAGATTCAGGAAGCTCCCTCACTGACTACAAACGTGTTTTTCTTCACAATAGCGAATACGGTAGAGAATTGCTTGCATACTTACTCCATAATTCATTCATTAACACATATTTAATTACTCCATCAAATTCAAGCTACAGATCATCTGATGCACTGTATTCGAAATGTTTAACTGTTTGGAAACTGAGAATGGCCTGCTTTATGCTCTGTGTTTTACGTCATCAACTCCAACGCACACTTTTAAAGTCGTTTTGTAAGTCGTGGTTTAGTAAAAGTATCCACGTTGAAATGAACCTCCCAAAATAACACTCTTCGTTGTTCTTCGTCTCTCGTCTGTTTCTCCTGCTGTTAAAAAGAAAGAAAAAAAAAATCTGATGTGTTCCATTTACATGACTTTCTCTACATCTCTGCAACAGATTATTGTTAGAAAGTTTGTGGCTCTATTTACTTCATGCTAATCGGGAAAAAAATGAGCAGAAATAATCTTATTACTTGCTTCCTTGTAAGTATTAATGAAATAAGGGAGTACCATAGATTAAGGTGATAGTCAAAAGCTGGTTGCTATGTGACTAAAGTTCCTTTTTTTATAGACAGCAGTTGACAAATTACTGTATGATAAAATTATAAGTTTTTATAGCTGAAACCAATAATAAGGAATATCTCAAAGACAATCAACTCCACGAAAAATGTATATGACATAAATTGTGTGTTTTTAATGTTTTAGTGTTAAGTTTTTGTGCATTTCTTAAGGTTTAGCAGTTATGCAAAATTCCGTAAAATTCATCCAGAATAAAGTAGCCTTCAGAGGCTATTCCCAGAATATTCAAAATATAGATTTTATTTGTCAAGTAAACAGCTTTAATATAGGATATTTTAATCAAAATAGAGCCATTTGAGAAAATCAAAATTTTCGAAAATAGTTCCATGAATAGTGTAGTTAGGGGTGGGGCATTTTCTTGAAAATCTACGTGTCGCATCCTTGGAAGATACCAAACTTAAATACCAAGTTTGGTATTCAATGGTCTTTTCGTTTTTGAGCTATGCTGTCCACACACAGACACAACGCACACACAGATCTTTTTCTAAAAAAGCTTTTTTTGGATTCTGGGGGACTCAAAACACGTATTTCCGGTGAAATCCCGATATCAAATTTTTGGGTGGAATACAATACCTTCTCTGAATACTAAGTACATGGTGTAGAGAAAGTAAAAAGAAAGTTTTCCAAGTTGAAGTACACCTCTATCTAGAATGAGAATATTGTAGAGTGCTGCTTCTCTGATAATATAGTCATATATGTGTTATTTTTGTTGTAAGATAATTAAATAGACACAGCCATATCCTATGAAACACGGAATAATGCATTATCCATGCATTTGAGAATTTTGACTAGAGATATGCAGTTTCCAATCTACTCCTGAATACGCTTGCTTCCTTAGAAAACGCGCGAGATTCATCTTGGCACCAGCGGAGGCATTGTTTTACCTTCGCCAATTCTCTCCTCTACACTGAGGTCGGAACGTATCCGTTGCTGTGTCACTGTGATTCTATCCTCACCAATCTAAACGACACTCGAGCTACAAGCATCATGTTCTGTTAATTCTTTTTTTGATCATTTCAGTCTGAGCTATCAATTCTTTTACAATAAGTATGCAGCGATCTTCTAAGTGAAATGTTGAGCATTATATTTCACCATTGGAGTAGGGGAATATGTTGTGTGCCTTCTTCCTTCCTTGTGCGTTCCATGGAGAGTAGCAATAGATTCTTCACCTGTGTGGACACTGCAATATTTCTGATTGAAAATTAAATTAATTTTCATTTATACCACGATTCTTAGAGTCTATTCTTGTATAGTACTGGGCGTGAAAGATCGGAAATTTTGCTCAGGGGCATCAGGCTTGGTTCTTTTCAATGCCATAAATCTAAAAAATGGGTTCACCAAATTTTTCTTCCTTCCAAAGAAAGCCATACTAAGGCATTTTCTGATTGCTTACATTTTGGATTTTGCCTTTCCTTTCGTAGTATTTTGTCATAGTACACAAGCGAAATAAGATGAGAAGTGTTGAGAAAGAACCAAAGACAAACTTAAAAATACATTGACATTTTATGAGGACTGACATTTCTGCAGATTTCGTGGATCTATAATGTCCAATTATTATTAGGAAAATGTATAATCTATACCGCCTGAAGCTTCCAGTTTAACTTATTTTAGTAACTTAATAAAACTTATAAATTTATATTCAATCGCATTCTTACTTTCTCTCATCTGCATGGATAATGTACATAGTGGATATAGAAGGTGTTGTATTTCACTAAAAAAATTGACGGAAATATATGTTTAGGTGTAGCTTAAGTACGAAAAAAGCACTTGCAGAAAAAGATGTGTGTGTGTGTGTGTGAGCGCGCATGTGTCTGTGGACAGCATAGCTTAAAAACGAAAAAATCGTTAATACCAAACTTGGTATTTAGGTTTGGCATCTTCCAAGAATACGACACGAAGATTTTTAAGAAAATTCCTCACACACCAACTATCATTTATATCGACACTTTTCGAAAATTTTGATTTTATCAAAAATGGCTGTAACGATTTCGATTAAAATCTGGTATATTAAAGATATTTATATCCCAAATAAAATGTATATCTTGAATTTTTTGGGAATAGCCTCTGAAGACCTTTTTATTCTGAATGAATATTGTTGAACTTAGCTTAGCTACTAAACCGTAAGAGAGACAAAAACCTACTACAAAATCTCATCAAAACACACAATTTATGGCCTTTACAATTTTGTTGTGGAGGAAATCGTTTCCGAGATATTCCCTGTTATTTGTTTCAATTGTAAAGTACTTATACTTTTCTCAGACAGGAAGAGTGCGTTTTTCTTTTGTTGTACTTCTGGCCAAGCAAAGAGGAGATTTGCAATGGCAATCGCATAACGATATATAATAAAACATTTTACTATCGCTTTAGCATAACGCATTCACATAGTTCCCTTTTAATTATAAGGAACTAAGTAATAAGAACTGCTAATGTTTATCTCCATTAGCATGGTGTAGAAAGAAGAATAAATTTTTGTAACAAGTTTGCAAAGCAGCTAGAGAAAGTCACGTGAGTAACACATCAGACTTTTTTACTTTCTCTAACCCCGTATGTACAATGTACATAGGAATAGAGAAGGTATTGTATTTCACCCAAAAACTCGATACCGAGATTTCACCGGAATTACATATTTTGGGTCCCCCTAAACCAAAAAAAAAAAAAAAAAAGCATTTTTAGGAAAAGATCTGTACTGTATGTATGTGTGTCGACAGCATAGCTCAAAAACGAAAATACCGTTAAATACCAAACTTGGTATTTAACTTTGGTATTGTCCAAGGATGCGACACGAAGATTTGCAAGAACCCTCCCCACCAACAACTACCCTTTACATGGAAATTTTTTAAAAAATTGATTTTTTTCAAAACTGGCTCTAATGATTTTGATTAAAATATCGTGTATTAGAGATATTTATCGTATATTATATATTTTGAATTGTCTGGGAATTGCCTCTGAAGGCTACTTTAATCTGGATGAATTTTACATAATTTTGCTTAACTTCTAAACCATAAGAGATGGACAACAACTTACCACACAAAATGTAGATTACATTATAACACACAATTTATATTAGGTATCTTTTTGCGTGTGGCTGATCGTTTTTGAGATATTCCTTGTTATTGGTTTCAGCTCTGCAAAACATATCGCTGTTATACAGCAATTTCTCAACTCCTGCCTATAGAAACAAAGGAACTTAAGTCACATAGCAACCACTTTTGACCATCATTTTAACCTATGGTACTCCCTTATTTCGCTTCTAGTTACAAGGAAGCAAGTAATAAAACTATTTCTACTAACAATACTTTGCTACAGAGATATAGAGAAAGTCATGTGGATGGAACACAGAGTTTTAGTATTGTAATGTGTAGGAAAAATATATATGTAGTGAATGCTACCAATGATTGTTACTTACTATTTTAATTGATTATGTTTATATTAAATTCACGCAATCACACTCGAATTAAAACTTTTTTACTGATAAAACAAAATTATTTATAAGATTAAGAAAGTTCTTAGTTTGGAGATCTGTTTTCTATTGAATGGATGCTGCAATAAAATTGATCAAGATTTAATCGAACAGTCTCGTAATAAACGGGCTGGTTTCATATGCCACAAGAAACCTGGTGGATCTGCCGCTGTAAGATTGGCGTCTCTAACCTCATTCACGAAGTTGTGACCGAGTCACTATGTTGTCATTAAAGAGGACATGATGGCGTGGCAATGGCATACGAGGCAGCACACTATTGATAACTATGATAAGTATTTTAGCATTAAGGAAGTCGTTTTTACTTTCTCTACACGTACTATGTACATATTGTATAGAGAAGGTATTACATTCCACCCAAAAATTCGATATCAAGATTTCACACAGATTCTAAACCTGTTAAACTCTCTTCTGCCAAAATTAATAAAATTCAATATTAATAAAAGTATTTGAAGTATCTAGTCCTCTCGTACTAAGATATGTAATAATATTAAAGATAGAAACCAACCTGCTCAGGCGGGTTTAAACTAAGATGAAATATAAGTTTTAGGGTTCCCTTTATCCAAAAAAGGAATTTTCAGAAAAAAGGTCCATGTGTCCATATGTCCATGACTATGAACACGATAACTCAAAAACGAAAAGTACAATATCAAACTTGGTATTTAAGTTTAGTATCTTCTAAGGATGCGACACACAGATTTTGAGAAAAATTCCCCCACCCCAAACTACCCTTTACATGGCACTTTTTTCGAAAATTTAAATTTTTTCATAAAGGCGCTAACGATTTTGATTAAAATATCGTATATTAAAGATATTTTCCTGACAAATAAAATGTATATCTTAAATTTTTTGGGAATAGCCTTTGAAGACTACTTTATTCTGGATGAATTTTATGGAATTTTGCATAACAGCTTAGCCTTAAGAGATGGGCAAAGATTTATCACACAAAGAATGCAGAGCACATTAAAACACAGTGGAGTTGATCGTTTTTAGATATATATTTTTTTTTGTTTCAGCTTTAAAAATATACTTTTTTCATACAGGAATTTGTCAAAAGCAAAGGAACTTCAGTCATATGGAAACCAGCTTTTAACTAATACTTTAACCCACAGTACTCTTTTTTCATATCTACTTACAAGGTGGGTAATAAGAATATTTCTACTATTTTTTTCTCGATGAATATGAAGTAAATAGAAACATTAGCTTTTTAACAATAAGTTGTTGGAGAGATGTAGAGAAAGTCATGTGAATGGAACACAACAGATTTTTAGTCTGGAATTCTTAATCTTACATTATTCCAAATGTTTTCTTCTTCACTTCAAACGTTAGGTCATGTGCCTTTTTGTTATCTTACATATTGAATTTCCAAAGATTTTTAAATAGGTATTTGTTGCATTTATGTTGATCCTTGATCTTACCGCGTAATAATAATAATAATAATAATAATAATAATAATAATAATAATAATAATAATAATAATAATAATCTCCTTATATGTTGACGTAATTGACATTGGGAGTTAAGTTTTTAAATAATAAATAGATATTTGTTTTAGGAAGTGACCTGCACAGCTGGAGAGAGAGTATGGTAGCGAAAACGTCGCAGGACGAAGGTCATAGCACAATCCTTGCATCCTGCCATTTCATTTCCATATATATCCAGTTGTGACGCTAACTTGTCGTAAATACTGAGCTGTATTGCATGTTGCAAGAAGACCCTGACCTAGAGAGTCTTAAGGTTTGTCATCATGTTATCAACATTGGGCTGGTAACGCGTTTGATCTTGATATTATGCCGCGAATAGCTCGCGGCTTCGAATCAAACTATGAGCATGGATGTTTCGAGTTGTGTGTTTCTGTGTTTGTGTTAAATAATCATATCCTCCTTAAGCTAAATAGGTTATACATGAAGGTCCATATATTTAAAAAATTCTGATGTGTTCCATTCACATAACTTTCTCTACATCTGTATAACAACTTGTTAAAAAGCTTATACTTCTATTTACTTCATGATAATCAAGAAAAAATTAGCAGAAATAGTTTTATTACTTGCTACCTTGTAAGTAGAAGCAAAATAAGGGAAATAATAGGTTAAACTGAAAGTCAAAAGCTGGTTGCTATGTGACTGAAGTTCCTTTGTTCGTATGGATAGGAGTTAACAAATTCATGTATGAGAAAAGTATGTTTTTCAAAGCTGAAACCAAAAACAACGAACACCTTAAAAACGATCACCTCCACGAAAAAATGTATATAATATAACTTGTGTGTTTTAATGTGATCTACATTTTCTGTGGAGTAAGTTTTTGTCCATCTCTTAGGTTTAGCAGATATGCACAATTCTGTAAAATTCATTCAGAATAAAGTGGTATTTAGAGGCTATTCCCAGAGAATTCAAGATATACATTTTATTTGTCAGGTAAATGTCTGTAATATACGATATTTTAATCAAAATCGTTAGAGCCATTTTTTAGAAAATCAAAAATTTCAAAAAATTTTCCATGTAAAGGGTAGCTGGGGGTGGGGAGATTTTCTTGAAAATCTTCGTGTCGCATCCTTGGAAGATACTAAACCTAAATACCAAATTTGGTTTTTAACGGACTTTTCGTTTTTGAGCTATGCTGTCCCCAGACACACACTCACACACACACACACATACACACACACACACACATACGCGCACACACGGACCTTTTTGTAAAAATGCTTTTTTGGATTCAGGGTGACCGAAAACATGTATTTCCGGTGAAATCTCGGTATCCAATTTTTGGATGGAATACAATACCTTCTCTATACACTATGTACATAGTTCGTACAGAGAAAGTAAAAATGCGTCACTATCTCGCTGCTTTGCGAATTTGCGCAGCTCTCAAGGGCAGTTAAGCCCGTACAGAACTCTGTTCAAGTGATCGCCACGCTGGTTTAATTGCTTGTAATGCCCTTGAGCATGAATCAT
Source organism: Hymenopus coronatus (assembly GCA_030762935.1). Classification (NCBI taxonomy): domain Eukaryota; kingdom Metazoa; phylum Arthropoda; class Insecta; order Mantodea; family Hymenopodidae; genus Hymenopus; species Hymenopus coronatus. Next base: position 63,087,795 of record CM060896.1, read on the forward strand.
TCTGAACAAATGCATCAGCTATTAGACCACTGCCTCCATCTAATCAGTACCCAAATGTTGCTGAGTGGCATAGCCAGTAACAAAATGGGGGATTATAAATCCCCATTGTTTTTTATCAAGAAAACATGGTTTCTACTCAAACAGCAAGTTATATTTTTCCAATTTTATACCAAAAACACGATAAAATTTCGTCAAGGTATCGAGTACAGGACCCGGTCCTTCCACTGGAAAGCAGTAAACAAACACATTTCCATGTGCGATTCCAGGATATTATGTATTCCTACAATCTAACATATGCCCCGATCCCACTTTACCTTTTTTGTTTTATATTTTATCAAACACAAAAGCTCTCTGAAAATAAAAATCCCATCCCTCTTGTTGCGCCTGTATTAATGGGTTCACAACCGCTGTAATGAAAAATAAACTCGCCAAAGAATAATAAAAACAGGTCCTGGCATACATCTTTCCTCACGCACATGTTCCTTTGCATGTTGCTATATATTAAACCGGCAGGGAATTAATTAAACTCAGCCCTTGTAGAAGCCGTCCTTCAGGGCGATAAGTAAAGAGAAGTAACTCGTTAGTTAACGTGATTGCACATTGAAATACAGATAGAGGAAACATAACAAAAGGTATACGGCGGTTGAGGTCACTTCTCTGAAACAAAGAGGAGCAAATTACTTTGTAAAAACAAAGCAAGTTGAGGTAATTTTACTACTTTAATGAAACCATGAAGCAATCAAGTGCAGTCTAGATGTCCTTGGTTTCAAATGGATCTGTTCGCTCCGACGATCAATTGCAATCACAACGTAGTGTACTACAGCTGCCGTCAGCTAGCAATTCGTTTCAAGAAAAACCATCTATTCCTTCCAACTCTCGCACACCCGAGTCCGCACACTCAAAACATTTACTAACGTGTTGTACTCAGCCACCTGGAATAGCGTTGTGCACAGATCCATACGCGCGATATTTGTTAATACTCAATCTTTACGGGGTTTGAAGGTCCCTCTCCTATCACGCGATTAAAGAGTGCTTTGAATTTTTTTTTTGTGTAGTTTAACGTTCTTTAACCTGATTGGTCATATCGGATGATGAATGAAATTGGTGAAATGATGCTCAAATGATCTCCATAGAGTTTAAAGTTACTCGACATTCGTCTTCTCAGGATAAGGGAAAATCCGAAAAAAACCTTATCCGGGCAACTCACCCTAAGCGAGATTCAAAGTCACGACCTTTTGAATGTGAGGCAGACACACTACCACCACACTGCCCAGGTGGGCTCGTACTTTTGTTATTCTATGAGTGGCATTTTCTATTAAAATCACCCGCTTTCTTGGAAACTATTGAGCATATCTATTACATTTAGGATGATAAATAACCTCTAAATACAACTGTTAATCATTTTGAATCAAATCATGAGAGGTATAACGAGCAAAAAATGCAATCGACCTTAATAGACAAGCTAAATAAAAGTAGGTCCGTAATGCTCAAAATTATTCGTCTACATGCTGTAAAAGATTGTTCAATATTCCGAACAGTTTATGCCAAAATGGATCAGGAACTTAAAATATGTTTCTTATATTTGTACACTCCCTGTCCCAAAGGGTCGATCTTTTCTAAACTATATGAATAAACATGTTATTGTCAAAGCGTTCGGCCTTCATGCTGCCATGTTACCCACTATAAAAGGGCGCCTTCTTCTGAACACGACGATACAAATCGATATCTTGTGCCATGATCTGGCACTCTCATGCTTTTAACAGAAAGAATATATCGCCGTTGAACACTCCGCCAACATCCAACACAAACTGTTACTTAAGTAAAAGTTGAATTTAAAAAACAAACTCTCCATAGATGTATCTCTGCGCAGTGTTTAAGAACTGGCTGATGACTCAGTCACACGTCTACATGTGTGGTTTTAGGAAGGTGAGGAGAACGCGCCAGAAGCTTTCAGCGTCAAAGTCTTGAAGATACAAACCGACAATGTCCAGCACATTTCGGACTTGGTGAAATTCTGAACACATAATTTTATCTGTTAAGTATTCCAAATGTAAGTTCTGCCGGTCATTCGTTGTTTTAGGATAAGTAAAGAGAAGTAAACTCACTACGACCAATTAAACCCTTGTAAAATATTAAATATAGTCATATTCATCGTCTCTCTGACCCCGTAACGCGATGATAGGGTAACAATATACAAATAAAGAGAGAAAAGATGAATAATAATTTATAGAATATTGCAGTCTTATTTTTATACCTCTAAATCAAACTCTCGAGGATTACAATACTACCCAATCGACCAATTTATTAACGCGCCTGCACGGGGGTATGGGGATTTTTTCCCGTGTAGAGTTCCTCCCCGTTGCTCCCCATCTCTGGTTATTGCATCCCTTTACCTCCACCCCACGGAAGGCACTGACAAACTCCCGCGGTGTCATGCTACCTGACCTAGAGAGTCTGTAGGTTTGTAAAGCTAAAGGCTCTCAAGGCCGACTTGTGGCCGAATGGTTCCGTCTCGGTTGCAATCTACCTGCTCACTTCTCACCATTCTCCAAGGGAAGAGTTATGTGGAAAATCAACATGCTTAGTAATAATTACAAACCAGAGTGGGATTAAAAGTTATTCAAGAGAGAACCTACTTGAATATAATAATAGGATTTGCCCTTAAAAAGTGGTAACTGAAGAATTAGTTCCTAAAGATGTTTACAGTTTACAACCTGAGAAGGACGTAAATATATGGGACTGATGAATAAGGAATAAGATTGCAGAACTAGTATTAATAGGAAAAATAATATTTAATAATAATTATTTTTATTATTAAATATTATTTATCCTATTGATACCTGTATTATTCTGTACTGTTATATCTTATTCATCACTTCCATATATATTTATGTCATTCGTTTATTAGTGAACATTCATTACTACACTACTTAGTCTGTAGTAACAAAATGGGATAGCTCTCTAACCGGCATTAGAAGTCCCGGGCTTGATACCCCCACTGATCCATTCTGTGGTGGTTTCTTCAGGTCGGTTGGCGAGTCCTGGGGATGTTCATCTTCTACCACGATTTTTAAGGTTGATGGACGGTGTTTTGTGGTTTGCGGCTGGGCGGTGGTTGTGTACTATATGTACTTCTTGGCGGTGTTACGGGACCACTCTGTCAGGACCCGCCTTCAGCTGCTTTTGGGAGGGTGTCCTTTTGCCGGTTGGCATCAGAAGCATTCAATTTGGTAACACTAGAGATTCCGTCCAACTTACGCTCGTCATTCTTTCCTCATCCCACCCTTCCAGGGGTCACATAAGTTGCAAAGGGACACAATGATCTACCTACGGTGTTTTGCTTCATGATAATCCAAAAACCTATACTAACTATATGGTTTTAGCAGTTCATATAAATTACTAATTTCCTTTTTGTGATGAGGTTAAGGAGCGGCTGTTTATGCTTCTCAGGGAGTGAAGTGTTTGCTCGCTTATACGAGGCGATACAAGCAATGGAGGTGAGTTCCAGATGTAAGATACTAAGGTCGCCTCCTCAGAAGGGCGAAATGAAAAGTCGACCAGACCATCCTTTATCTCTCCGCACAGTTTATGTTCCCACGCTAGTAAACAACAAAGGCACAACACCAACAAATGCCTTGGTACCAGCTATAAGGTGACATGGCGTGTGTGAGTTGGGGGCAAACAAATGACTCTGTCTGCATAAATAAATGACAATTTCTACCTGCTGCATGTTAAACCCAACTTACGACCATTTTCCCTCCAAAAACAAGAAAAGTAGAAAACTCTTATGATTCAGTGGTCCAAAAATTAACTACTTACCAAACACTGTTAATTCCCAGCCATGACTGAATATACACTGGACTATTATAGAAGTAAATTAATTTAATTATGGTAATAACAGCTACAAGTACTTTATTTTATTGTTAAATATCAGTATAATATGAAAATAATAGTATACCACTTAAATATATTAATTTAATATATCCCGCAAGTTACCTGAATACGAAAAATTGTTAATTTTTAGCCTAAAACTGATTCAATTACGTTTTATATTCAAGATTTCTTGTGCCTGGTGTATCGGCAACTTCTTCACCATCTCTGTGCTGCAGGAGGCTAAGACTGCACTGTGTGACCGCACTTTTTTTTTTTTCTAAAAAAAAATACAGTTCCGGAGGCTTGTCAGGACTCCGGCGCTGTATTCCTTTTTTCTCCATTTTTTCCAGTTTCCTATATTTCCTTAGTAGACCTTGTTATTCTTAACGTTTTCCTTTTACATATTACATACACAAACATAGACACATTTACAAACACAGAAACACCCATGCACAAGGCGGGACTCGAACTCACGATCCTGTGCACCACGAAGCGCCAAAGCTAGACACTTTAGCGAGCGCGGCCACCGGGTTCGGCAAATCACTTAAAACCTATATAACAAAAATATGATTTGTTCCATTTACATGATTTTCTCTATATCTTAGTAACAAATTATTGTTAAAAACTTATTCTATATGTACTTTATGATAATCGAGATAAACCTTAGCATAAATTGTCCTTATTACTTGGTTTCTTGTAAGTAGAAGGAAAAAAATCTAACGAGTTTCATTCACATGATGTCCTCTAACTGTTCGTAAACAAACCTTTTATTCAAATAATTAATCTGTTACCTACATCATACTACTCAAGTTAAACATAAACAGAATTATCCTTATTAGTGGCTTCCTTGTAAGCAGAAGGGATGTAAGAAAATGCACAGGCTAATTGATAGTCTTGTTCTTTAAAAGCCGGTCACTATTTGAAGCAATTGAAATTCCATTCATTTTGCTTGTCAGGAGCAAACAAACCAGAAACGAAAAAAAAAAATGTCTTGAAGTTCGAGAAAAGTTTAAGTGGCTTAAAATTGAAACAAATAATCCGGAATATCTCGAAAACGATTAACTCTATAAAAAATGTATATGACATAGAGTGCGTGTTTTAATGACATCTACATTTTTGTGTAGTAAGGTTTTGTATATCTCTTACGGTTTGCCAATTATATAAAAGTTATCCAGGATGAAGAGGTCTTCAGATACTATTCCCATAAAATTCAAAAGATTCATTTTTATTTTCCATTTAAATATCTTTAAAATACGGTATCCTAATCAAAATCGATAAAGCCAGTTTGATAAATTAAAGATTTTCGAAAACTTTTCTATGTAAAGGGCGTGGTAGTCGGTTGGGAGTGGGATTTTCTTAAAAGTCTTCTAGTCGCATCCTTGGGAGATATTAAACTCAAATACCTAGTTTGATATTTAACGGAGTTTTCGTTTTTGAGCTATGCTTCTAAAGACACACAGAAACACACGGACCTTCTTCTAAACATTTTTTTTTCGGACTCAGGAATCTCAAAACTTATTTTCGGTAAATCACAACATCGAATTTTTGGGTGGAATACAATACCTTCTCCATCCACTATATACATTTACAGGCGGGCCAGAGAAAGTAAAAAACTGAAAAGTTTTAACCATTCTTCGAATTTTATTGGACATGCGTTATGCATGACAACAGCCGAAGACAGCCGGTTCAACTTTCCATAAATTTCAACGCGTCTTCTTTGAGCGACTTTTATTTTACGATCTCCTTCGCACCCTCTGAACAAAGAGCTTGTGTATTTTTAGAGTTGACCATCCTTTATCTCTCTGCACATTTTATGTTTTCTACGCCAGTAAACACAAAGGCACTTGCACTGCGAATTGCAGAGGATGACCCTTTGTTGTCAGCTGCAAGTTTTAGAGCTGGCGTGAGCGAGTGGGTAGTAAACAAATGACTGTGGCCACATATCAAACAGAAGTCTATTTCTCGCTCTTCATGAAATATTGTATCATCAATAGGATTCGTCTCAATTTACCTCGGTGGCCTGCTTTCTTTTCTAGTTCACTTCCATCGCCATTCTATTTAGGGGAGAACAATAACCATCTCAAATTTATTTACTAACTTAGAAATGCATTCTTTCAGTATTAAAAAAATCTATTCTCTTCAATTTACATGACTTTCTCTGCATCTCTGCAACAAATTATTGTTAAAGACCTTATTCCTCTATGTACTTCATGCAAATTGAGAAAAAAATGTCTTATTACTTCCTTCCAAGTAAGTAGAAGGGAAACAAGGGAGTACCATAGGCTAAAGTGAAGTAAAACCCTCATTCTTATGTGAATAAAACTCCTTTATATGGACAGGAGCTGAATCCAATAACAAGGAATATCTAAAAATTATCAACTGCACCAAAAAATGTATGTAACATAAATTGTGTGCTTTAACGAGCTTTACATTTTCTATTAAGCAAGTTTTTATGTACCAGTTATGCAAAATTCCGGAAAATTCACCCAGAATAAAGACTTGTTCAGAGGCTATTCCCAGAAAATTCAAGGTATACATTTTATTTGTCGTGTAAATATCTTTAATATATGATATTTTAATCAAAATCGTTAAGAGCTATTTTTGAGAAGATCAAAAATTTCGAAAATCTTTCCATCACATCCTTGTAAGATGCTGAACTTAAATACCATGTTTGGTATTTAACGGACTTCTTGTTTTTGAGCTATAGTGCCCACAAACACGCAAGCACGCACACACACATACACATACACACACAGGCACAGACATTTTTCTAAAACTTTTTGGATTAAGAAAGTCTCGAAACATATATTTCCAGTAAAATCTCGGTATTGAATTTTTGGGTGAAATACAATAACTTCTCTATATACACTATGTACATTGTGCGTGTAGAGAAAATAAAATCTATTCTGGTGCATTCACATGGCTTTCTCTATATCCTTGTAATAAATTATTGTTAAAAAGCTTACTGTTCTATTTAATTCATGCTATCGAGATAAACATTAGAAATGCTTCTTGTTAGTAGAAGGTAAATAAGGGAGTACACTATGCTAATGCGATAGTCAAATTTAAAAGTGGTTGCTTTGTGATTGAAATTCATTTCTTTGCATGGACAGAAGCTGACAAATTCCGTATGTGAAAAACTTACGTATTTTAAAACTTTTTTTTTGTAGTGTATAACGACCACTTTAACTACTTATGGCACCGCAGGCGGTGACACTGATGATACATCAATGAAGATGGAGCACCAGTGAAATGCAATGGCGGGGGAAACCGGAGAACCCGGAGAAAACCCGCCCCAGCGCCGCTTTGTCCACCACAAATCTCACATACGGTCGCTTGGGATCGAACCGTTTAGGTGAGAAGCGAGTGGCCAACCACTCGGCAATGGCGCGGTTTCCGTATTTTAAAACTGAAAACAATAATAAGGAATATCTCAGAAATGGCCAACTTCCCGAAAAAATGTATTAAATATAAACTCTGTGCTTTAACAAGATCTACAGCTTTTGTGTAGTAATTTATTTCCTAACTTCTTGTTTTCCAGTTATGCAAAAGTCATTTAGAATGAAGAGATCTTAGAGGCTATTCTCAGAAAATTCAAGTCATACATTTTATTGGTCATCTAAGTACTTTTATATACGGTATTTTAATCAAAATTGTTATAGGCATTTTTAACAAAATAAAGATTTTCGAAAATTTTTCCATGTAAAGGAAAACTGTTTATAAAATTGTAGATTTGAAAGCTGGTGCTAAAATAACCCTAAGTTCGAAATATAAATCAGTAAAATAACACGAAATTTGCATACAAAATAGTATATTTTCAAGGCAGAGCCAAACTAAGCTTAAGTTAGGAATTGTGAATGCAGTAAAATGTCTACATAAAATTGCAGGCTAATGATTTTGAGGTTATGGATCTTAAGTTAGATATAATAACATGAAAGCTGCACGAAGAAACTTGACATATTATTTATCTTAATTGTAGTTAACAATTAAACATATACCTGCCATGGCAAGTGAATGCGTAGTGTTTCTACCATGAATACCAATATAGAAGGACAAATTAACCGTAATATGCGTGTACATAACGAACGGGGCAGGTCAAGCCTTTATGCACATTATAATAATTTATATTGTTTAAAAATGCTTAGTTTAGTACTGACTTTCTATTCTACTATTTATTGCACAATGCTTATTCCTCAGCCACGTTCTACATAATGTAGCTCGTTAACAATAAATTAACGTATACACCTTCTACCAATAAGGTACCAATAAACTGTACTCGGAAAATTACGAAAAAGCTGAAAATAAAAAATATTCTTGCTACACAATCGTTACATGCATTTTGCGCACTATTCCTAATAATAATAATAATAATAATAATAATAATAATAATAATAATAATAATAATAATAATAATTGTAGAGCTGTATTTGGGAAAGATACTGAAGTTTGCTGAAAAAGAAATCCTTCAAAGCAATAATAAACGTTTATTTATAAATCTTCAAAAAATATATAATTATATTAATTAACTTATTTAAACTAAGCTATGATAAATATCAAAGTTACAATCTCTCATTTTATTATACATATTCTGCAGTATTTTGGGAAAACTTGCTTTATAGTGGACAGATTTTAAAAAAAATTATGTTCATCACAAAGTATAAAAAAAAATCCAAAAATAACATATAGTGATACTAATTTCTTAAAATTAATATATTAGCAATAACAAAGTTCCAATCAGACACTGTAATACACACTTTCCAGAGCCCTAGTTGTATTTTTATGGAGGATGATAGATTTTGAATATGGGGAATATGAGAAAATAACCATAAGCTGCAACCTGAGAAAAATGGCTTTAAAGTTTGACATATTCTTTTAACCAGCACAGCACTTTAAAATGGCTCCCAAAATATGGATTTGGCGTGTTAACATCTATTTCATTCAAAATTGTTATGGCCATTTTGTGAAAATCCAACATTTTTGAAATGTTTCCTTTGTAAAGGCCAGTTTGGGGTGAGGATTGTCCTCAAAATGTGTCACATTCTTGGAAGAGACTAAACGTAAATACCAAGTTTGGCATTTGACCGACTTCTCGTTTTTTATTTATCGTGTTCACAGGATGGACACAAGAACATTTTTCCAAAAATGTTTTTTTTTATACAGAGGACCCTAAAACGTGTATTTCCAGTGTACTTTCGGTATCCAAGCTTTGGGTGGATAACAACACTTTCTCTAAATATGAATTATGTAGAGCAATAAAATTACTTTTTACTTCTATTAATGCACACCCTGCAGCTAGTAAGAAAAGCAGGCATTAATACTTCTGTTCTCCATATTTAGTCTGTAATGTTTGTTAAAAATATCCATGTTTCTTATTACGTTCTCTGCACTACTATATTAAGTACATATTAGGTAGAGAAGGTATTCCATCAAAAATGTCGATGTCAAGATTTCACCGGAAATGCATGTTTTAGGTTCCCTGTAACCAGAATAAAAACCCATAGAGTCCATGTGTGTGTATGTGTCCATGTATGGCTGTAAACATAACAGCTCACAAACGAAAAGTGGCTAAAATACGAAACTTTGTATTCAAGTTGGGTATTTTTAAAGGATTCAACACTAATTTTTTTTAGAAAAAACGCCTAACTGCAAGCTACTCTGTTATTGCATTTAAGATCTCTAAACTTAAAATGGCTGGTTTGGTATGTGCTAACTTTCAACTAAATAATTTTCTGCACAGTGTACTTCTACAATTTGTGTATATATAATCCAGTGTCTATTTTTGCCCTAGCTGGCCAGTTAGCTGCACTATTCCTTCAAATTCTAATCGGTCGTAGCGTTATAAAATAAAAATTGCAATTAAGAACTATTTTTCGAATCCTCGACCGAACTTCTTCCTCGAATAGCACTAACGATAATGCCCAGATAACGTCACAATCGCTTTGCAACGTGTGTGCACTGTGCTTTGACAGCATATGATTGATGATGCTGATAACGGCGAAAGCAAACTAAGCGGATGGTTCATACAAACCGCAAGTGACAAATGTCCAGGTGGGTTTCGCTCGCTGACTAACATGATCGATCTTCAGCACTTGTGAACAACTGTCCTAACGAACACATTTCAAATTCAAGATGCTACTTTTGATACTTAAGGAGAGTTTGCTATTTAAGAGCACATATCAGTGTCATTCTGTCCGTTTCTTCGACTACACGTTTATAAACAAACAACACAAATAGGCTTAAAAGTTTTCACCAGATGTTCCTAACTATATGTAGTAACTCGAAAATTAACTCTTATGTAAAAATTTCGTGCGTTTTTTTCAAACAAAAGATGCTGAAAAACGCAGCACTAATAATTAGTTATTCTTGAACATAGGCCTGTGTTGGACAAGATTGGAAACGTAGAATTGGACTGATTTGAACCACGCATATTCCGGTTTCCGTCCGGTTCCCTAAATATCTGAGTTACCCTGGCAACATGCAGCTCGACATATGTTTTCCAACGACTCGTATTTTTCCCGAAAATCACACTCATTTTGAGATGACAAACCCTAATGGCGACTTATATCTTAAGTACCTATCACCGGGCTTGATAGTTCAACCAATTATTAGGTGCAATCACTAATAATTGCATTGCGTTTTAACAAATGCCATGTGCAGGACAACGTTGGGCAGGAAGAATCAGATTGATTTCAATCATGCATTTTCCGGTTTCCATCCGGTTACTCAAACCAGCCGTGTAAGCATTACATTATTTACCAATTATATTATTCCTGTAAAACACACAGAAATTTATAATTAACTGACCGTTATAGTACTTAGGGGAGCCGGATGTGAACTGTCAGATTTTCATGCTTTGTTATGGAACCTGTATCTCTGTAACCACTTCATATATTCAAGCCATACTTGGTAAGAAAGTGTATGATAATATACTTAAGATCTATCTGAAATAATATTGAAATTGGTTGAACAGTTTCTTCACATTAAAATGTTTTTTAAGTTCAAGAAAAAAAACTGGCATTTAGGTGCACATATATGCAGAATGCATTAGAATATAAATGTTGGCACATGTTTCAATCAGGCATATAGAGAAGTATGTTTTATATCTGAAATTGTAAAGTAAATATAGAAATAAATAAATCTATCAGTTAATCATTATAATTATCAGTCAATTACTCAAATATTTCATTACATTTAATTACTGAAACTTAAGTTTAAAGAGATAATTTAATAACAGTGCTACTAAATATAGATAACAGTATACTTAAAAGGTGTGCAAAGTTTCAAAACTGTAGCTTTATTAGTTTTTGAGAAAAGTGTACCTAAGTATGAAAATCTCAAGTTTGCGTAGAAAAGGAAAAGAAAACTGCTAACAATTGTAACTCACTAATTTGGTCGTTTAGAAGATATTAGGTGCATAATATTGCTCATTTTGGGTTTCTCTGTCATCTGCATTCTTTTTCTCTCTTCTCCTGATGGTCCTGGCTTCGTTGACATCTCTTTGACTGACATTTCTGCTTCTCAACTTGCAGTCGATCGATGATGGTGAGGGCTGTAATAGTATAGTAACCAGGATGAATACCTAATTTTTCTAGGATATTCACTCTTCTTTTGGCTCCATCTTTGAGGCATATCACTGTATCCATTGCACCTATTTTCAGAGAAGTCAAGCCAATAAACACAGTTTTTGGAAATACAGTTGTTGATGGACTCCTTGGAGTTCTGTACGACCATGTAAACACTTGGAGAGAAGCTGAGGAATACCAAGGTCTCTGTAAATTGGTTTAATTACTTCCATTATTGCCGAGGAAAGAGCGTCCTTTTGAATGTGCAGCTTTAGTTACTTGGTATTTTCACCAAGAACTTTCCCCTTTGGGACACAGCCAATGCTGTGGATTTTCATCAGTGGAGATCCTATGAAACACATTTCCTATGTTTCTTCTAATAGTGAGATTATGCCCATCCAATATTTAAGAGAAGTATTTTATGATAAGTTGAAGCAGTGGAATAAAACATTTAAATTTTCAGACAAAGGATTTTAAAGTGCATGGTCATTGCGCCACTATCTTTAACATCCAAATTTAAATGCCTCTAAAGGTTAAAAGCCATATATAAACCGCAGATTTTTATAATTTGGAGGAATCAGGCTTTTTAATGACAAAATGCGAAACCGATTTTTAGAGATAATTCACGACCGTGCCCCCTTCTTCTCTCACACAAGTTGTGTACAGCAGAAGGATGGAAAGATAGAATTAGGCTGAAAATTTAACAGCACAGCCGGCATTTGAATCAAGGATATTCCGGTATCATCCGATTGTTCTAACCTACTAAGGCTATTACAGTAACATACTGGCACGACATTAAATTCCCCAAATGACTCGCATTTATTTTGGCAAACCACAGCTAAATATCAAATTCATTTTGTGGTAACATTACCCAATAGAGGTTTACAAATATCTTTTAGCACGTCAGCGGGAACGTGATTCAAATCCCGCCTATGACAATTTTTCAGTCTGATTCTACCTTTCCAAACTAACCCTCCAATATCACTAAACTACATGTCACATGAATACACAGGTGTTGCAGGTACTTTAATAAAAACCATAGTTTGCTGTAGGTTTTGTAGCAGTAGACTTTGTTTAGCGCTGCTAGATTGGCCATTCCCGCTGGCACTTCTCCTCTTTGGCCTCCTGCTGCTGGATGCTAGCTCGCTTCTGCAAAGCAGTATGTCCTCAGTCAATATTGAGCTGAGCAGTCTAGGAACAAGTCTCAAGAAAGATGAGCGACAATAGCAACCATCTGGAGAGATAAGATTTGCCAGCCAGAAATTTCCAAGAAAATAAACCTTAAAATCTTATATGTTGAATTTGCACATGGGAGGAATGTTGGATTGTATTCTTTTTCTTATCTCATACTCATCGAGATTAACATTAACAGAACCGGTATTATTTCTACTTTCATTTTAAGTCGAAGGGAAATAAATTAATACACTAGGCTAAAGCAAAGACAAATCTTTTAAAAGCTGATCGCTGTGTGAAACAAATGAAGTCCGTTTCGTTTTTGCATGATCCTATTTGAGAAAAGTTAAATACAGGGTTACTACAAAAGAAATAGACAATTTTAACTGCCTGTAAAACAAAAACTATTAGAGATAGCAACCTAATTATTTTGGAGGTATGTTGAGAAACTCTCAAAGTTTAGTGTGTTACTATTGGTAACGCTGTAGTGTTTTGTTTGTTGTTGCAGAAGCTGAAATGACGGAAAATCCTGTGGAAAAGGCATATTGCGTGTTGGAATTTGCTAGAACGCAATCAGCAACTGTTGTCCAACGACATTTTAGAACACGTTACCACAAAATGCCACCGACTAGACAGTCAATCTACGACTGGTATAGAAAATTCGAGACAACGGGATGTTTGTGCAAAGGGAAGAGCTCGGGAAGACCAATAGTTTCGGAAGAAAACGTTGAACGTGTTCGTTCTGCCTACATAAGAAGCCCACAGAAATCGACATCTAGGGCAAGCATGCAATTACAAATTCCACAGCAAACTGTATGGAAAATCTTGCGGAAGCGGCTGCACATGATGCCTTACAGATTACAGTTGTTGCAGTTTCTGAGTGAAGAAGATAAGGTGACTTTTGCATCGACATGTTGCGACATGATGAAGACGAAGCTGGTTTTTGTGAGCGCATCATTTCATTTTTGTGGTAACGTGTTCTAAAATGTCGTTGCACAACGGTTGCTGATTGCGTTCTAGCAAATTCCAACACGCAATATGCCTTTTCCACAGGATTTTCCACCATTTCAGCTTCTGCAACAACAAACAAAACACTACAGCGTTACCAATAGTAACAAACAAAACTTTGAGAGTTTCTCAACATAGCTCCAAAATAATTAGGTTGCTATCTCTAATAGTTTTTGTTTTACAGGTACTTGAAGTTGTCTATTTCTTTTGTAGTAACCCTGTAGTTTAAAATTAAAACCACTAACAAGGTCAACTTTACAAGAAAAATGCATATATATGCTTTAACGAAATGGAAATTTTTTGTGAAGCAAGTCTTTGTCTATCTCTTAAGGTTTAACGTTATACAAAATTCTGCAAAACTCATCAAGACTAAAGAGGTCTTCAGAAGCTATATTCAGAAAGTTCATATTATACATTTTATTTATGCTGTAAATATTCTTAATGTACGATATTTTAGTCAAAATCGTTAGAGCCATTTTTGAGATAGCAACATTTTTAAAACATTTATCATTTAAAGGGTAGTTTGTGGTGAGGGGATTAACCTGAAAATCTTCATGTCTCATCCTTGGAAGATAAATATAAATACCAAGTTTGGTGTTTATCGATCTTTTAGTTTTTGATCTATGCTGTCCACAGACAGACACACACTCACACACACACACATACTTTTTCTAGTGTGTTCTATTCACATATCTTCCTCTAGCTCTTCGACAAACAATTTTTTTTTTACAAAAGATTATTCTTTTGTCTACGTCAGCTAATCTAGATGAACATTAGCAAAATTGGTCTTATTACTTGCTTCGTTGAAGTGGAATCGAAATAAGGGAATACATTAGACTAAAGCGATATTAAAATATTTTAAAAACTGGTCGCCAAATGTCACAATTGCGGTTCGGTTCGTTTTCTATTGTATTTCATGAATGTTAATTGGTAATATTAAAAAACGATGTAAATGCATTTGGAGGGGAGGGGACACGGCGCAGCCCAGAGGGCACATTGATGTAGATATCCCTGGGGTGATATATGAAATTGGAAAATCCACAGTATGTTAACATCTTATTGAAATGTATACCTGTTATTTTACACAGTACTAGTGAAACTTTTGCTACGTATAAACATTCCAGATTTCATGTTTATTTAAATAGCAACCTTCTATTGTTCCAAAAATGAGCCACGTGATCCATTTTTAAAAATATTTAGATAAACGTAGCTAGTCTTACAGAAAATCAGTATATAAATAGATGTCATAGTATATTTGTATATTAACGCTAATAAGTGTAGACAACTACTACTCTTTGCAATCTTTATTACTTTTCAAGTTCTTCATAGCTATTGATTTTTCAAAATGTAATAACTTGTTTCTCAAAATTGGAGCATCATTTCAAAAATTTATATCTGTTTACTTTAATGTGTTTTTGAGAGGCAGTATAATAATCCTATGAAACATTTTGACTATGGAAAAGTGTAGGAAAAAAGTTTGCAAGAAAATTATGTTTAAAGTTGCAAGCGCCTACCCATTTATAGTTTCAGTTAATTGGTTCGTAGATAAGGCGCGTTAAATGAGAAAAACTGTGCGTGCATACATGCTTAATATACGAGGGCTGTTCAATAAAGAATGATCACAATTTTTTTTGACAACGTACCTTTACTCATCCTCATAATTTTGATGGTCCTTCTCAAAATAGTATCCCATGAATGCGATGCACTTGTCCCAGCGTTTCTGCCAGTCTTCAAAGACATGCTGGAAACCATTTTTTGAGAGATCTTTCATAATTGCCTCCGCAACCTTCACCACTGCTTCTGATGATGGATAATGCCTCCAGGCGTTTCTTCAAGTTAGGGAATAGAAAAAAGGCACATGGGGCTAAATCCGGACTATAGGGAGGGTGAGGGATGCACTTCACGTAGATTTTTGCAAGATATTCAGCAACAATATTGGCAATATGCGGCCGCGAATTATCATGGTGTAGCATCCAGCCTGCTTCACGGAAATGTGGTCTTTTGCGAGTGATATGGGGTTGCAATCTTTTCAAGACATCCCTGTAGTATCGTCCAGTTACTAATGTGTGTGCAGGTACAACATGCTGATAAACTATTCCATGAATATCAAAGAATGAGATGACCATAGCTTTACCAGCAGAAGCACCCACTTTCGTTTTTTTTGGGGGGTTGGTGATGAAGAAGACTTCCACACTGAGCTTTGCTGTTTGCTCTCAGGATCAAAATGATGTAGCCAAGTTTTAACAGCAGTGATTTCGTTTGAAAGGAACTCCGGATCTTCTTCTAACATCAACTTTAACTGCATGCAGACCTACATGCGAATGTCCTTTTGTTCGGGAATCAACAGTCTTGGAACCCATCGCGTACAAACACGTCTCATGTTTAATGTTTCTGTCACCAATGTGTGGGTGGCACCCAATGAAATGTTCAGTATTTCAGAAAGTGATCTTAAGGTAATTCGTCGATCCTCTCTCACAATGGCAGCAGCAGTGTTGATGTTTTGTTCCGTAAGAGCAGTAGTTGAAGCACCGGGTCTACCTTCCTTTGAAATTGATTGTCTCCCCTCTTTCAACATTTTAAACCACCTTCGAGCTGTGCTGTAGGGAAGAACAGACTCTCCATGGGCCCTGCTGTAACATTGTATAGGCCTCAACTGAAGATTTGTTAGGACGAAAGCAGAATGTCAAAGCCGTATATTGTTCCTCGCGTGTTACCTTCATTGCAACGGTAGGCGATACTGAACATATCTGAATTTGCCTGGTTCTCACAGGCGGGAACCAGGAGTACCAACAATGAAACTACTACGGCGTGTTTGTCTTACATTAAGCTAACAGAATATAATAAGATTGACTTTTAATGCGAAAAATTATGACCGTAATAAAATTATGAGCATTCTTTATTGAACAGAGTATATGCTTAATGTTCATATTTTATTATTTTTACTTTCTATAATGGTAATATGTAAATAGAGTATAGAGAAGGTATTGTATTGCATCCAAAAATTTGATACTGATATTTCATCGGAAATACATGTTTTGAGACCCCCGAGTCTAAAAACAGTATTTTTAAAAAGATGTCCGTATGTGAATCTGTCTATGTGTAACGGCGTGTGTGTGTGTGTGTGTGTGGGTTTGTGCGTGTGTGTGTCTGTGGGTTGCATTGCTCAAAAACTAAAAGACCGTTAAATACCAAACTTAGTCTTTAAGTTTGGTATCATCCAAGGATGCGACACGAAGATTTTTAAGAAAATCCCTCTATTCCAAATTACCCTTCATATGTAACATTTTTCGAAAATTTTGATTTTCGCAAAAATGGCTGTAACGGTTTCGATTAAAATGCCGTATGTTTAAGATATTTTTATGACAAACGAAATAGCCTTTGAAGACCTCTTCATTCTGGATGACTTTTGCATAACTGGCAAACGTAAGAGATGTAAAAAAAACATACTATACAAAAAATGTTTAAGATATTTTTATGACAAACGAAATAGCCTTTGAAGACCTCTTCATTCTGGATGACTTTTGCATAACTGGCAAACGTAAGAGATGTAAAAAAAACATACTATACAAAAAATGTAGTTCTCATTAAAACACACAATTTATGTCATATACATTCTTTTTTGTAGCGTTACCCGTTTTCAAGATATTCCGGATTATTAGTCTCAATTTATCTACTTAAGCTTTCTCAAACGTGAAGGCATCTTTCTTCTCTGTTCTTTTTTTTTTTTTTTTTTTTTTTAACTTCTGGAAAGCAGGAGTTTCAGATGCGACCGGCTTTTAAAGAACAAGCCTATTGCTTAGGCTGTCCATGTTCATATTTTCCTTCTATTCACAAGGAGCTGGTAATAAGACTATTTCTGCTTATAGTTTAGCTTGATTGCTATCTACATCACCTTTATCATGATGTAGATAACATATTAATCTGTTGAATAAAATATTTGTTTGCCGAATTGCTAGAGGACATCACCAGAATGGAACACATTCGATTTTTTCCCTTCTGCTTACAAGGGACCAAGAAATAAGGACAATTTCTGCTAATGTTTTAATGTTTTTAGCATGATGTTGATCGAACAATAAGCTTGTTAACAATAATTTGTTACAAAGATGTAGAGAAAGTCATATTAATGCAACATATCAATTTTTTTGTTTTTTTAGTTTTCACAATTTTAGATCCAATTTCACATTAAGAATTGAGAAGAGAGTGGGAAAGTCCAATTTCAAAATGAACGTGACTTTAATTCTGATGCTCCACACACTTGTTCCAATTATTTCCTCTTACAATCGAACGTATTCATTGTGTGGTCGCACTGCTTTCTTGGGCACTAGTTTTACTGGGAAGCTAGGGCCGGGGGGAAGAAGAGAGAGCTCGCCCGCAGTCTTTTCCGCAGTTTTTTACAGTGTTCAACACTCACAGTTATTAGTATACTACTGATGATACATGAAACGACGATGGAACACGGTGCAATGCAAACGGCGGGGGAAACCGGAGAACACGGAGAAACCGCGACCCTGTGCCGCTTTGTCCACCACAAGTCCTACATTTGCAGTGTTGTCAACCAAGTAGGTTTCTTTGTTGAGGCCCTCGCCCATCTCAGCTATATAATTTACCGCGAACTTTGAGTTAATAAGCGAAATACACATGCATGAACTCTGGGATCTACAGAGTGAATCCTTAGAAATGAAGCAAATAGATAACGTACTTCATGTATTAATGTTGTCGCTCTACTCTGGTACCAAAATTGCACGAAACTTGCCGAATGAAGACGAGATCCAAACAACAAACGTCCCCACATACTAATAGAAACTACAATTCTTAAGACGCCGTCAGCATTTTAAACACACATGTTAATGAATTAATCATTCAATTCGTATTTGTTGTGAAGTCGCTCACTGCTCATTTTCATACTATACGGCACATTTAACACAAATATTAATGTTTATAGTATTTGTTAATTTATACCGGGTATACAGATTTATTTGAACATTAGCGTCAGTGTGTTTAAATGCATGACGTGAATATTAGTTCAGCGAGCCACTTGTCTCAAAGGCGAGGTGGGGAATTGAGCCTTGGACTACATGCATTACCAACTTTGTAAACAGGTTGATGTATTGAGCAATACAGAAGTGTTTTTCACCAGAACTTGCGATTGCGAGTTTACGAGACGCAAGCGAATGTTGGAAAGATACGATACTAATCCCGTTTCACTAAGGTGACCTCAAAACTGTTGACATCGCCCTTTCTACCCATCGTTTGCTAGTCCTCTGCATAATAATATAATTTCACACAGCGACACCAGGAGCATTCACACCTGATCACTAGACTGCCTCACCGAGACACTGTGATGCAACACATGTGACGGACAAGGTCACTGTGTTCAGTGCAGTCACCGCCGGTCATGAATTGGTTTGAATTGGAGTATTTGCATTGGGACACCGATCACAGACACAGCACTGTGGATTTGCCAAAAGACAGGCAGTAATTTCGTAGCAGAGTGATAAAGTGAAATATTCATTATTCAATATACTATACACATGGTAGCCACGAGTTTAGATTTGATTAACACAAAAGATTTTATAGGTGAAGTAGAAAGTCGTCCTGTTGTTTGGGATATCAAAAGCGATGACTATAGCATCTTATCTCAGATCGTCATAAACAGAGTCAAACAAACCTCTCTCCAGGCGATCACACAGCAGTAGATGTACGTGTAACGAACGTTTTGTATGCATTCTTCTCCTCCTTCTGCTTAGAAGTGCTAACAGAAGTTTCTCTTTGCTTGGGTTCATTTCAATAACTAATCAGTTGAAACCTGCAGTGTCAGACACCAGTGGTCCAGGAGTATTCACCGATGACCATAATTGGCGACTGTCATTAGTGCCCCAGTGTGAAACGAGCCATAAACTCCTAGTACTGACGTCATGCGCGGATAAACTACCGAATATATCAGAAGACGCTATACATTATACTTGGAATAACCATTCACTTATATAAACTATTAATTCTTTAATTTTCTTTACCCCTATTCGATCCAGGGATAGATTTCTCCGTCCAGCAATTCCACAATAATTGCTTCGCTGTAACTGGAACAGTGAATTACATAGTTTGTCGAGGTTGATGGTACAATAGCACTACATTCTACATATCTCTCTGGTGGAAGTGCCTTAGAGAGTGAGGGATTAAGGGCTCTCAAATCAGTGCGCACTAAACACTAACCCTTAACAGTGCTTTGCTCTTATATAGTAGTGTTTCAGCTGTAGAATTTATTTCAGTAAAATATGACATTGAAAGATTAGATGAATGGCAACGTTCTCACCAAAAACTATTCTACCTGTAATGAATATCGCCAATTACGTTTTCCAAAGTGTTATATGCTGTGATAACGGCCTATTTATTATGCACTGTTTAACTGAGTATAAAGAGGTAAGAAATTGGAGGAAAGGAATTTGGGAACACATTCGGATACTATGCCAGGAAAAGCGGTAGCGATGGAAATGTGGAATATAAAGGGTAAGAAAATAAAAACAAATAGGCTAATATTTGTGAAAGAAAAAAGAAAAGTGGATAAAAAAGAAGAAAGTGAGAGGGTACAGCAGGGAAAACAGAGTATAAGATGGAATAGGTTGCACAAACTAGAGGGCACTACAGTCGCTCACAGCAGGGAGTTAAGCGGATGTAACCTAAGCGGTAACCAAATCTAATTGCATAATAGGATAAGCAATATACTTGGTTTTGTAAAGGGCATAGCTTTGTAAATAAATGACAATGTAGCCTAAGTACAATACAGTATTATTATTATTATTATTATTATTATTATTATTATAAATTAAGTGTCTCAATTTACATTGTGCAATTTTGTTTATAAAATTATATACCAAAGTGGCAATTCATACTGTGATCCACATGATGGACCTCCGTTCAAGAAAGTTTATGTCTACGTTACTGTATATTTGTTTAATCTGAACGGTGGACAGTAGTCTTCATGATCTATCTTCCCGTGTTCATATTGCTTTCGCTTCGCGCCAAGAAAATGGGACGAGGGTGCCGTCCAGTTTGGCAGCTTTTTCACCATCTATACTGAAATGGTGCCTGCCAGCTGTACTCTTTTAGATCTGCCTTATGCACCATACTAATTTTCTCCGCGACTGGCGCTGAGGGTACAATCCGATCTAACTGTTTTCACTATATTATGTGGATAGATGGCAGCGTAATCACAATTACGATATTTTTACTTTCTCTACACGTATTATTTACATAGTGTAATGAGAAACTATTGTATTGCACCCAAAGCTTCAATACCGAGATTTCACCGGAAATACACGATTTGAGACAGTTGATACCAAAAAACATTTTTAGAAAATGTGTGTGTGTTTGTGTGTGTGTGTGTGTGCCTGTGTGTGGTTCCCATTTTGAGAACTTTAAGTCTTTCACTATTCGCTATTGTTTTGCACTGTTCATGCAAAGAGCATGGAAATCCAAAGCCATCACATATCGACTTGCATTTTAAAAATCTGACAGTTAACTTTAATCTAATGTATTGTCCTATATGAGTCAAAGAATTATAGAATTTCAAAGCTATTATAGTAGTGTATAATATATCTGTATTTTAAATTCTGACTATGGCTTTGGTTCAAACTATTGTTCTTATATGTACCTCTAACGTCAATGTAAGTGTGTAATTAAGGTTTATCTCGATTAATTAGTACAAACAGAAGAATGAGTTTTCGTAAAATAATTTGTAAAAAAGGATACAGAGGGTGTTAGGTCAATTCAAATATATATATTTTTTTAAAAAGTATATACACTTTTCCAAAGCGTTTCCATCAATATTTTTACCACGCTACTTAGATTGTCGTTGAAGACCTCTCGATATTAGTTTTCGAGATTCTGTTCTCTGCAAGCCCTAGACCCAGGAATGCTATCTTTAGAAGCATAGTCTTGCAGCGAAATCTTCAGGGATTTGTGAGTACTACATTTTACCTTCTCGATGCAGAGGGGACATCAGGAAATGTCAAAAGCCTTAGGGTGTCAACTACTGCTGACGTAAATCTCGTTTCTTCTACGCAAGAGCTTCGCAACTTTTTCCATTAGTTCTCGAAGCTCAAGCACGAAATATTTTGCGCCTCTTGCACTTTCTAGCAACCAGAGAGAAGCAATGGCATCCAACAAATATACTGAAAACATCTTATAAGATTGCAGAACCACATCCAAATTGTTCATTTACAAATCCATGAAGAAAAAACAAAGCCACCCATGAAGAAAGACAATTTAGTTATTTAAATCTTTAAATGAGATAAATGCTTTTTAATTGACATAAAGGAAAATATAATAAAATTATCTTTAAAATATTCGGCTAAACCTTTAGTTTTCTCACCTCCAGCTCCTCCATATTGCTACACTTGATTTTGTGAGCGGTTGATACCTGGTTGGTAACATCAGCATTTAAAATGATCAACGCGTCTAGCGGACAGAAAAATTATTAGTAAAAAAAGTAATCTTCATTTTTGTGAATGACACGACATGCTTAGCTCTAAATTAAATTTCCTCTTGAGGATTTAAATCTACATTTCGTTATAACTTAAAAAAAGAAAAGGCAGATAAATATCTGATGTTAAGAGGTGACGAAAACAAATCTTTCATTGTTTCAATCTAGAGTGGTCGATTGTTTCAAAGGCCGCGCCGTGACCGGGAAGTTAGATCAATCGCCTCTCACCTAGACAGCCCGGATTCGATCCCAAGCGACCGCATGTAAGTTTTGTGGTTGATAAAGCGGCTCAGTGCGGATTTTCTCCGGGTTGTCCAGTTTTCCCCGCCATCGTTCCATCTTCAGTCCATGTATCATCAATGTCATCACCTGCGGCGCCACAAGCAGTAAAAGCGGGCGTTAAACATCATGAATAAAAAAAGATTGTTTCAAATATGCAAAGCCAGGTGGCTCAAGTGCCTCTATTTGATCCCTTGGTACGGGATACTTAGCGTGGCGTTTTCAAGTGAAAACCCGCTAGTGGAGAATTGATGAATGACCTTAGCTTTAACCGCTTTGCTTATCAACGAGAACGATGAATTAGTTGCGTGCATTCCAAGAGGTAAAACTGAAGTCGGTCTCGCCATTTCTCCACTGCTGGGTTTAATTTGAAATAGTCCCGTTGAGTTTTGCAACCCTTTGAGCGCACCAAGAAATATCTGCACATGTCAAATGCGGCGCTGTTGGGCTACCTTGTATGCAGTTAGCTCCAACCAGAGAATAAACAGTAAGCCATCTCTAATTGCTTAAAGGAGGTTTTACTATGGTAGGACGAAAACATTGGAAATGGCATACTAAACTGTCAAGTTTAGTCCAAAAGATACTAACTGAAGTTCACAAATACCCATTGACACATGTTTTGCTAGTTGTAACATTTTAATATGACGACAGTTTTCTAAAGCTAACACGACACCTACTTTTAATTAAGGGAGAAGAACAGTGGAGTGGCAGAGAAACTGTGGGAAAAAAGACCAGACAGTGAAACAGTCGGAGAACGAATGAGGACTGTCTATAGCAGCGAATGGAACAGCTAGTAAATAAACTGAAATATGGATAGGTAGGGTAGACTGAAAACTCAATGCCATATTTTGGATTTGTACCACGGGTCTTCCGATCTCTAGTCGGTTGTTCTTTCACTGAACTTGCCGGTCCCCATGGCCACGCTCGCTAAAGCGTCTCGCTTTAGTGCTTCGTGGGTTCGAGTCCCGCCTTGGGCATGGGTGTTATATGTTTGTGCAATGTGTATATGTTTGTAAAAGAAACAGTAAAACCAGTAAAACCTACGGGGGGAAATGTAAATAGTCCTGATCAGACTCCGTTACTGTTAATTAAAAAAAAAAAAAAACTTCCATTGCAACATGCCGGGAATGTTTTTAAGTCGCCATTGGGATTGGCATTTCAAAATAATTTGAGATCACGTTGTGGTTTACCGGAAAACATGCGAGTCAGTTGAAAGATTCATGCTATGCTGGCATGTTGCCATGGTAGCTCAGTGGAAGAGCAACCGGCTAGAGACTGGGAGATGCGTGGTTCAAATCCCGGCTATGGCATTGAATTTTCAGTCTGACCCTACCTATCCAACTCCTATCCTGCACACGGCTTGTGTGAAAAAAAACCAATTAAACCAAAACTGTGATATGTTCGCATGAGTGGGGGATGCGAAACTTTTGAGCCTCGTGAAAGTTTTTGTATCAAATATGAAAACCAGAATTGAATGTACACTTTCCAAATTCCAGGTGTATCTTCCAAACAAGCTTGTGCAAGAATGCAATATGCACATTTATTACTTTCTCCACTTATTATGTACACAGTGTATAGAGAAAGTATTGCACCCCAAAATTCACTACTGAGGTTTCACGTGAAATACACGTTTTGGGATCCCCTGAATAAAAAAAAAACATTTTTAGAAAAATGTTCATATGTGTCTGTTAAATACCAACCTTGATATTTCAGTTCAGCATCTTCCAAGGATGTGCCAGGAAGATTTTAAAAAATCCCTCACTTCCAACTATCCTTTACATGGAAAAAATCTACAACATTTTGGTTTTCTCAAAAATTGCTAATGAGTTTTATTAAAATCTCTTATATTTAAGACATTTAAATGACAAATAAAATGTTTATCTCGAATTTTATGGGAATAGCCTCTGAAGCTCTGATTTTCAAGAAAATGCCCCACCCCCAACTACAACTACCCTTTACTTGGGATTTTTTTCGAAAATGTTGATTTTCTCAAAAATGGCTCTAACGATTTTGATTAAAATGTGAAATATTAAAGGTATTTACCTGACAAATAAAATGTATTTCACGAATTTTCTGGGAATGGCCTCTGAAGAATACTTTATTCTGGATGAATTTTACGGAATTTTGCATAACTGCTAAACCGTAAGGGATGGACAAAAACTTAACATACAGAAAATCTAGAGTACATTAAAACACACTATTTATGTTATATACATTGCTTTCGTGAAACTGATCGTTTTTGACAAATTGGTTGTTTTTGGTTTCAGCTTTAAAAAACTTATACTTTTCTCAAACAGGAATTTGTCAACTTCTGTTCATACAAACAAAGAAACTTCAGTCACATAGCAACCAGCCTTTGACTATCACTTTAACCTATGGTACTCCCTTGTTTCGCTTCTGCTTACAAGGAAGCAAGTAATAGACAATTTGTGCTAATTTTTCTCGATTAGCATGAAGTAAATAGAAGCATAAGCTTTTTAACAATAATTTATTGCAGAAATGTAGAGAAACTTATGTGAATGGAACACATCAGATTTTTTTTTGTTTCAGTATTTCCTGTTTTTTCTGTTAAATGAATCATCCCGACTTTCTACCCATCTTCTCCTTTCGGTAGTGTGGCAGCCGCTGAAGTTTATGAGCGACGCAACAACGTGAACCTTTTTGTTTCTGTCACACAGCTAAACGATCAGAGAATAATTATATTATATATCTTTTTAACTTTAGGCATATGCAATTATATACGTAAGCGATACTCGGGATATAATTTATTTCAGTAACGTTTTATATTTAGTCTAGGAGCTCTTTTCCCAGAACTTGACGTAGCGATGAGTATGTCATATGATGTATAGGGCGAGTATCCTCCCGGTCTTTAACTCCGCAAACGGTAGGGCAAGTCCAACTGATGACGCTATCGCAAGCTCGCACCAGCAGCTGTTTCAACAGGTGGAACAACATTTTAAAGTCCGCGTGTTTTAACACATTGAAGCCCAGGCCTTTCTTTAGTTGAAGGGCCAGGAGACCCAGGCTTTTTGCGCCTACTTTGAGTTATTATTTACAGTACATCAATCAAATCTACCAAAAAGTACTGGAACAATCTAAAAGTATAGCATTCAAGGATTTCTCAACAAATAAGAAAATAGTCATAACTTCCGTATTAATATTTTATTTTAAATTTGCAACAAGTGTCAAATATAAGTTTTAAAAAATCTGTGTAAAACTGCTTACACGCCATTTATTGAAAGTTCGAAAAACTCTACCTCGTAATCGGAATTTTCCAGAGGTTCATTTGTATACTGAATTTCAGCTTAAGTTTGTAGAAGTCGAGAAAAATGAAGCATTTTAACATTTAAGAACACAAAACGTAATAAATAGATCACTACTTTCAAGGAAAATGGCGGGACTACCCGCGAGTAACCAATGTTACTAACTCTCCTACATTTCCTAATAGGCGACTAATGCAAGGACAGATGATAGCATAAATCTGACAACCAAACGATAATTGATGTATGTTCTCTGTCGTAAAACCCAAGACCGAGTTAAGGTCGTGGAATTGCATTAAATGCGTTAGAAATACCTGCCCGAACTATACTCGGGCTTGGGCTTCAATGTGTTAATGTAGCTCTCGTAACACAGCAAAAATGTGCGGTACTTGTCGTTTTAAGGTCACAGGTTTTTGTCTAGTGTTACACAGTAAACTTTCACCTTGAGCACCGCCAAGATGGATAACCTTACTCCAACCTTCTCCGCACAGGCAATTACTCATATAAGCTGCCTTCTGCTCACTATTGCTAAAATTCCTTCTATAATATTTTTCAAGTGGAAAAGTTCTACGCTGCAGCAAATGAGACGCGTTATGTGCTCTGCGTTGCCAGGTGGTTATCCCCCCTCCCTACTATTTTCATATTTCCTTCTCATGCGCACACCGAGCATGCAAATCTGCTTACTCCCTATCATCCTCGTGAATTATTTTTGCAAAATTGAATATTTTGCCTCAACGCAAGTAGTATTTATGAGAAGTGGAATCACTTAGCGCGTTACTCCCCAGTAAAGCGCGAATGCAATATATCAGCACAGCAGCACACCGACTGGTTGCCGGCCTGGTGGCGCTGAAGGACATACCTCATCCCATTTGATAGTCAATGTAGTGTCTTCGCTTACGTATATTTAACTTTATATCAGAGCTACACGTGTAAGTTCGTCGTGGTCACCCTTCAGCACTCTTTCAACCTACCTTAGATTATAACATTCTGATAGTCTCTCCTAAAGACGCCTTCCCGGAAAAGTACAAACCCCTTTATAAGAGTGAAAGCCATGCATTTATATTCACGCTTCAAGGGTACTTTGAAAAGAAGCGGGATATTAGTGGACCACTTTTACTTTAAAATTGGTGGACATCTAGGACACTTTGTTGGATGGAAAAAATCACCATGAAGAGTGTGCTGAAGGGAAATTGCCCAATCGATTTAAATACACCATCTGCAGTTCTGCATACTTTGGCAAGCAAATGACACGAGCCAGCCCTAAACCTGCACTTTATGCATTTCAAAAAGTTGTGATTTGGCTGAACGTTTCATTATTAAATGAGAAAAAATTCTACTCAGAAATAATGTATTCTTTGGAGGAAGCTGGCTCATTTGAAATCTGAAAACCCAGCCTAAGCTAAATGCTGAAAAAACTTGAGATTTGCTGTAAGCATTTTCTGGAAGGAAACCTGTTTAAGAAAGAAGTGACATTGTTGAAAGTATGTTTTACAATACAAATCTATTAAGTGCATTTGAGAATTCGATTTGTATTTACAATAGACATGGTGCGATTCATGAACGAATCGTTCATATGCAAATCGTGAATCGCGCACCAGGGCAGGCAGGTTAAAAGACAGGACGATTCATGAACGAACTGTGCATAAGGTTACTGCGTTTGCCAAGCCGAGTGCGGCCGAATACTGCCGAGCACGGTCGACATTCCGTAATTGCCGTGCCGAGTGAGTACTAAAAATTACCATGGATTCTGATGTTCTATCATGTGTCTGGCTGTGGTTAGAGAAAACAGAAAACCACTGCCATTAAATAGAATATTGTTGAGTTCTAACGATACGGAGTTAACATGATGGTTAATTTTTTAAAAACAATAGCGTATAATCGAAAGCGCAGTAAATCGAATCGTAAACATTTCCATTGAAACTACAGCACCACATATAAGGAAAGGATTAATGTTCAGTAAGTATTTCACTGAACATTATTAAATATCTAATACATTGTATTGTATTGTGTGCCTGTATGTTGTAGATATACCAACATTGTTAATGGAGGGAAAACAGAACTTTTAGAATTCCAGGATTAAATAAATTAATATCTACGTTTAAATTATAATTTAACGGCATTGTTTTATATACTATAACCTATACTAAATGTAGGAATAGAAACATCTTACCTCTAATATTAAAATTACCTCGGAAGAAAATAAAATTATTCCGGGTACTAGCGTTGCCTTATAATGATGTATTTATAAAAAGTATACTACTTACTAGCGTGCAACCGCGGCAGTGATGAATAATAATTACTCTGCTGACTAACATTACACAAATGCCGCCTGGCGCCATGCAATAGAAGCTTAGGTGTCAATTTTAGATTTAAACAAATTCTTATGTGGTTTTTCTCTTTTCGTTTAATGTTTGCAAAAGAGTACAGCGTTTTATATAAATTACAGTTTTTATGCTATAGGAGCTGCCATATGACTAACATCCCCGTGTAAAAACGAGATAGCTTAACATGAACACAAAGACGGCATGGCGATGATTAATGAATCGTGAACGAATCGTATGAATCGATTCATATTGCATGAACGAATCGTATGAATCGGTTACTGAAAATGAATCGCTCGACCCAACTCTAATTTACAATCTCTTATTTCTCAAATTATACATTTCCCACACTTGTGTGCAAAAAGCGGCATTTACTAACGTGTTAGACGTAAACATATGATAGAACCGTAACCAAGTTTTCTTTGCATTCTACAAATATTCAAAGCGTCCCCTTGGGGAGTTACCCTCCATGGTGTAGTGGTTACCATAATAGTTCAAAAACCCCAGATTGCAGGTTTAAACTTGGCGCATTGTGATGAATTCTTTCGAACGTAAAAATACCTTCGGAAGGGATTAAAGCTGGTGACTTGTGTAATGTTTATTTGCATGAAAAAAAAACCCAATGCTTTAAAAAAGAAGGTTTCTGGGCAAAATTCCGCTATTTCGCGTCCGCAAGACGTGATTTCATCCTATGGTGCCAATTGTGGGCAACGAACTGATCCCCCGTCAACATGGCGCATTGCAGGGAACTCACGAACTATACATTTAAATCCGATCGCGGAAAAATCGTAAATGCTCTATGCTCTTTAGTAGCTACAGGAAATAACTAACCCTTTGAGCCACACGCTACACGCCCAGACGGAAAAGTCAAAGTCATTCCATTCTGTCAAAGTATATCATGCCAGTATCAATGTGTCTCTTGACAGTGAGGACCGGTAAACAACGTCCTTAATGTATCGCCAAAGGAAAAAGCCACAAAGCGTTAACCAGGTGATCAAGGGGCGCATGGCAACATATCTAGTCATTCTTATAAAAACGTCCAACATCTTATGCGGAAGTTCAGAATGTAGGTAGCGACGAATACTGATATTCCAATGAGGGGGTTCTTTCTTTTGAAAGACAACACCCCCGGAATCATAGTCAGCTGTGAAAATAGCTATAATTGCAACCTCTTCCAGCAGGATATACCATTCACAACCTTCTCACGGAAGAAAAGCAATTCATAAATTTTGTCTGTGACAGTGGAGAGAAAACTTACGCCTTTGGAAATACCCTTGCACGTGGCTTTTCAGTGTCCAAAATCTCATATTGAGCGATTATGCTCCTCAAATAAATAGAATGTTGCTTAATCGCTGAATATCAATTTGGCGACAAAATCTTCATCCTCCAACGCTTCCTACATAGTGGAGCAAAATTCCGGTTATAAACTTCAGTTTAATTATTTTGGGAGTTGCGATAAAACGTTTTAAATGTTAACATCGTCAAAGAATATTACACGCGTTTGCTGTGGTATTCCCAATATCGCGGCTTGCTGGGACGCTTAATTTTTGTTGGCTATGTACAAAACTTTCCCACTCACTCTCTTCACTATTTCACCTGGCACTTTTGTTCGACTGTTAGATTTTCATTTAAGCAGACAACCGGTGCCCTTAACTTTTCGATACAATGCCTTAAAATGCAAACTTCTTTGTTTACGTGGCAGTACTTTTAAGTACTTTCTTTTGAATGTGCGTTGCTCTCCTGTAACAAACTGGCATATTCCAGCACAATTCCAGAACAATTTTATGTTTTGTTTGCATTAATTTGCCAATCGTGAATTTGCGGTTGGAAGCTATTGCGTTTTAAAAACGAATGAATCATAGTAGCCAAACTATTATGCTGGGCGACTATAGACGACACATTTCCAACAGATGTTGAACGCTTCTAATTACATGATTTGCAGCACCGGCTTTATTCTCTTGCAGCTGCACTAATGAATTTTGTGAAGAAGCTTCCAACTAAATAAAAACTGCTATTCCTGGGTTATTTACATCTTCAAAGAGCGCAAGGAAACTGGTGTTAGCAACTGTAACAAGCTGCCATTGTCTTTAATTTAAGGCAAGTCTATAAGCTGTATTGTGCCTTTTCGATGCAGGATCTAATGAGTTTCCGAGAGCATTAAGAATACTGTATTCGAAGGTTCATTAGTTTTGCTTCAGGTGGATGCTACTTATCTTTTGCTTATATTTTACAGTATTTGCAGTTGCATTCAAAATTAGTTTTAAGGAAGCAGACCCATTACAATTGTACTTGAATATTGAGAAGGATAGCCAGTGTTATTTAACTCAATTTACAAGTGGGAATGTTGTTTTAGTCGTGCCCAAAAGTCATGTTTCCTTTACTGACATTTTAACACCGAAAAATGTTCTTAATTAGACATTGAAACTTGATTTTATTGGTGCTTTACAAACTTATTTAAGGCATTTATACGGAAGCACTATCATGATGGCAAAATTTTGCCTCACATTACAATTAATAGAAAGAGAATGTCATTTGGATTAGGTTGTTTTGGAGGAGGGACAGAAACAAATCTGAATAAATCTATTTCCTTAGTGGGTCCTGTTTTCTATAACTTCTGTATCAACTCTTGATTCAAAAGAGAAATTATTTTCAAGGAAGGAGTGAATATTTTAATAAACCCACTTTGTAAAAACTGCTGGTTTTAAAACTTTACAAAAATAAAAGCCTTATTAGAGTTTTGGCCTTGTATATATACATCTGCATGGTTCTCATTCTTTTATTCTTCTTGTAAAGTTTTGTAGTTAACAAATAACTTAGTATTCCTAGTATTCACGTTAACATCCTAGACATGGGCCTAAAATACATAACGTATATACCATAAAGTTATATCGTCTTATGCAAAGAAAAAGGGATCAGTTAAAAGGAAACAATCATTACTAAATTACATTTATTAATTACCATGCCAACAAGCACTGTAAATACCTACAGCATGAGTTTTAGAGGTTATTAATACTTACAGTACAATTAGGAAATGACGTAACAATCAAAACATGTGCTACTTCAAGTAAAGAAAAGCCAAAAGAGTGTACATAAAGGCTTTGTCCATATAATTTAAATGTAGCATTTCATTTATTCACATCCAGCATTCATTTTTTCTTGATGTTCAATAAACTATTGAAAAGTAATTTGGATTTATTATTGTTTTTTTTACAGTTTTTTCAAGCATTTCAAAAAGTAATTGGCTAGCCACGAACTTTAAGTTACTTATCAGATCTTAGTACGCAATATAATAAATACACCATCTCTCCTCATACTCCTTCCAACAAAGTATTATTCTCTGGTTGCCTAAGAATCATATGAAATGCAACATTTCAAAATTGGCTTGATTCATGTAGATGGGGTTTTTCTTAAATGATCGATCAGCGCATGTGCGCTCTACAGATCATTGATTTTAGACATTATTTACATGCATGGTACTGAATAACATTTAAATGAGGTAAGCCCCATTGGGCCCTTCATAAGTAGGTACATTTTTGTTTTGTTTTGTTTTTATGTTACAGAAAGTCCTGCTGTGAGAGCTGGTCCAGTGGTAGGGGACTCTTGATGCGAGTGTAGATGGTTGAGTACCAAATAGTGCTGCCCCCTTAAATTCTCTACTTCCGGCCAGCTAAGGTTCAAGACTTTGTACCTAAAGGAACCAACCAATCAATATTTACCGAGACAAACATATGTTTAGGTTTAACATGGTTATTCACTAAACCTTGACCTACCTATGGCTTGTACCATTGTATTGCTTCTGTAGATTCATGTTTGTAACCATTATATGTTTCCAAACCTTCCAACCTTGCCTGTTCATAAAAATCTACCTTAAAATAGCTAAAATGTGATATGCTTAAAAGTATTCATGCTGCTAGTCATTCTTTACCATAACCAACGTAATGCAGATGAGTAAAAAAAAAAAAAAAAAAAAAAAAAAAACCAACTTACCAATTGGTTTTCTGGAAAGTGTTTTTTGTTATAGATCATTTTCTAAATCATATTATCTTTCTAGGTAGCGGATATATGCAACAGATTCAACATTCCTAAAAGAGATGCACAATTAAAAACAAGGTTTTCACAGAAAAATAGCATCGTGAACCGACTTCTCTGACATGGAGATAACAGTAAACTTAAACCCAGTATAACGGTATTCAACTATAAATTAAATGTTCTTCAGGCAGATTTATTCAAACCTAATAAATCAACTAACAGGACAATGGAGTCGCTTACAGTAAGACGGTTAACATGGTGACCCATAAGTTGCATGTACTAATGAGGGATGAGATATTCGCTACTTTAAAACAATTAGATGTTAATATCTTCAAAGGCACAACACAACAAGCCTTCCAGTGCACGGTGGATAATGTGTTCATGATTCCGGTGAATTGATAAACCAGTAACGCAGCCAGATTTCTGTTACCTTTGACGGGAAGCTTAACATTTCTTAGTTTATTTATGCTAATGAAGTCTTCTTTTCTGTTTTACGAAACACAAAAAGCAAGCTAATATCGGAAAATGTGTGAAAGGTAATTGAAGCTTATTAAAAGCATTCATTATAGCTTCTCTCAAGGACTTTTGGCAGATTTAACCCTAAACCTTCTTCTGCTGCACTACTGGATCAGCGCTCAGTTAGTGTGTTTGCGAATTATTATTATTATTATTATTATTATTATTATTATTATTATTAGTATTATTATCATTATTATTATTAAGAAAATTATAAATTCTAATTCATCAAAATGTTATTAATATTAAATGTTTTAATAGTTTAAAAATAAAACATTGGTGCTGTAAACCAAAACTTATATTACATGTTGGAATCTGAATCATCTATAATTAGATTCCTTTTAGTAACAAATAAAGTTACTGCATTTCATAATCATGGTTAATTCTTTGTAAAATGTGATAAATATAACAAATCGTTCCAACTAGAATTGTGGTAGCATTTTCCTTTAAATATTTTGATAGCGTTTAACCCCGCTTTTACTACCTACCTGGTGATACATGGAATGGGGATGAAACAACGTTGGAGTGCGATGATGGGGGAAACTGGAGGGCCCGGAGAAAACCCGACCCTACGCCGCTTTGTTCACCACATATCTAAATGAGACACGAGTAGTCTAAACACTCAGCTACGGCGCACCTTTTTGCCTTTAAATATAAATGAGAACTAACGTACTGTGATTGTAATATAACAACAAACATGTTTTACAAAAGTACAGTTCATCACATTAAGCATATACCATAAATAAACCTTTCAGTCAGTAAGCATACACGTTGATACAATGAACAACAGTAAGAGTCACTAAGGCACTTCATGTCCTTGCCGCTGCTTGTTATGCACTTCTCGTGCCTACTCCTCATTGGCTCTAGCCTACTCCGACGTCACAAGTCCAACCCTAGCATATATGATTACTTTTATTCTGAGATCTCATTACGTTAACTAAATACAAGGATGTTTATTTTATATTAGTATAAATTGATCCGTTTTAAATGAATTTCGAATTTGCATTTGCTCTGCCCCCTTTAAATATAAGAACCCACTTAATTTTATATATATAGCTAGCAAATTATCTGACGTTGAACAGTTAGGCTTTTAAACTAGAATAACTTATCTTAAATATTCACATTACCTCCCTCCTTTTCTTATGAAAACTTTGTGCAAAGTATCTAGAACATATCAATGTGAAATCTCAGCTTTATTCCTAATAAATTTAATTTTGATACATAATATTGACTCAAAAGTACATGAAAAATTGGTGTAAGATCCGATTTTCCCAGGATCCCTCACATTGTTTTTTTGGTTCTGGAAACACCGCATAGCCTATAAGTACCCTGTTTCTGCAAAACAATTAAAGTCAGTTAGGCTAGTAATTTTTACTTTCTCTGACATTTATATACAATACGATGTACATAATAGGCAGAGAAGGTATTTTTTCCATCCACAAATTCAGTAGCGAGATTTCACAGGAAATACAGACTTTGATATCCACTAAATCCAGAAAAATAAATTTTAGAAAAAGTTCCGCACGCAGTGCGTGACTCTGAATAGCATAAGTAAAAACAAAAAGTTGGTTAAATGAAAAACTTGAAATATAAGTTTAGCATTTTCCTCGGATACGACAGAAGATATTTAAGAAAATTCCCCAACCCAAAATACTCTTTAGATGGAACATTGCTGGCAAAATTTTTATTTCCTGAAACATAGCTAAGATTTTGAGTAACATATTATATGTTTATCTTACGCTTATGCTAAATGAAATGCATATATTAACTTTTCTGAATGGCTTTTTTATTTTTAGTAAACCATAGGAGACAGAGAAAATGTTATTACACAAAAAATGTATATCTTGTTAAAACACGCAATTTATGTAAAATGCATTTGTTGTGGAATTAACCATTTCCGAAATATTCCTAGGTATTGATTTAGATTTTAAAATACTTATACAGCTCTCAAATTCATCGCTATTCACTTTTCTTTTCTTTTGGTCCAAAAAAAAGAAGAATGGAAAATTCCATTGTTTCATCTTGAAAGGATGTGATTTTAGCTTTAGCCTAGTGTATTTCTTATACCCGCGTATCTATAAGAAGGTAGATAATAAAAGTACTGCTGTAAATATTTATATTGCTATACGTGAAGAAGCTTATAGAAAAATAACTTTTGTAGGATCAGTTTTTTGCAGAATAGAAAGAGAAAGCCTAGTGAATATTTTAGATAATTAAAGTAAGTGATATTTTAAATCGTTATACATTCTTTTTTGTCCCGGAGTTTAGTAACATGAAAGTTATGTGACTTTCGAATAACACAGAAATACTTAACATATACAACGAAGGAGAGGTTCATTTGAAAATTCTGTATCTCAAAGGGCTAACTGAACTTCTCTTTCAAACTTACCATGGACAAAAAAAAAAGTCAGTTATCAGTTATTATTATCAGTTTACTGATATGCAATATACACTTTTCTATCATAAAATTCATTTAGCACGCTCTGCTAACAACATTATTAGAGCATAAATACAAAGGAAATGTTAAAATAAAAATTCTCATGTTATTAAAACATCTTATCGCTAGTATCGCATATGGCGAGGCTTTTCTTGTTTTACTGCATCTTCTGTTTTCCTTTTGCAAAATCGTGATCACACCCATGGCGACGCAATTAGGCGCAGAGTTATCAATCGAGTAGTGTTGAGAGAGAAACACAGATAAGCAGCACTCTCGCCCAACGCAAACACCTTACTGTCAAGAGATACCTCCAGAAACCTATTCCGGTGGTTTCTCTTCACCCCGCTGAATATTCTGGAAAACGTCAAAAAGGTTCCACGAACAGTTCAGCTGCTATATAAGCGAGTGCTCTCGCCAAATCTAGTCAGTCACCGAGTCAGTACATTTCTGCCGCATAACCGAGATGTAAAGATTGATGCGACGCACATTGGGTGTTGCTATTTGCAAGGGATTGGGAAACGAAGAGGCTACATGGTGCGCATTTCGTTATGTGACAACGTTGCGAAAATAGTGAAGCGAAAAGGAATCTATACGAATTGACAGTGAGTGAAGGGAGAGTGAAGTCTTAAGAATGTTGAACTTAGATCTCAATATTTCTAGTAAAAGCTGCAGACACAATGTTTGTTTTCTTTGGAATGAAACACCGAAGACATTTTTCTTATATTACATTTTCTATAGAGTAACAACAAACATTTTTAACTTCTGGAATTCTCAGCTAAAAGTTAAAGCCTTCTTCACAAGGATGCAGTTATAACGCCAATGTGTTTTTAAGTAAATATATAGACTTTGTAAATCCGTTTTAGACTTTTATTGCTTTACAAGTTAAAATTAAGTATTTTGTAGCCCCATTTCTGACAAAATGATAATATAGGGATTTTCAATGGTGATAGAATTATTAAAATCTGTTGATTGGTTTTGAAGATTATATACAAATTAATATCTTCTCTCTTGAAATCGTATATGCTTTATTCACATGTCTTTCTCTACCTATTCTGTAACAAATTATTCTTACAAAAGCTATTTTCCCCTCTACTCCATGCTCATACACATACTATAGAAAAAAGTTGTTGTAATACTTAGTTTCTTTAAAGTAGGAGAGAAATACGTGAATACACACAGTGAAACCTTTTGAAAGTCGGTCAATATATGATGCAACTGAAATGCACTTCTATTTGATGGCCATGGTGAAAAAAGTGACTAACGATTTCCCATTTAGGAAAATTCAAGGTGTTGAAAATTTTAAAGCCAAGTAACATCTCGGAATTATAAATGACATATATTGTGTGTTTTTATGAAATCTTCAGTTTTTGTTAGTAAATTTTTGTCCATCTCTTACGGTTTACTGCTATTCAAAAGTCATTCAGTTAAAGGCTTCAGAAACATTTCCCAAAAATTCAAGATATAAAGTTTATTTGTTATCTAAATATATTTAACATATGGGATGTCAATCAAAATCGTTAGAGTCATTGAAATACTTAACTTAAATATCGAGTATTATATTAAACGGGACTTTCCGTTTTTGCTTCCATACACACACACTCGCACACAAACAGATACACACAAATGGACCTTTTCTAAAATAGATTTAAGAGTTGCAAAACATGTATTTTCGGTGAAATCTTGCAATAGAATTTTCGGTGGAATACAACACCTTCTCTAGCTACTATGTATGCAACTCTTGATAGAGGATGTAAGAATTAGTACAGGTATAGAGTATCCAATAATAATGTAGTATTTATTAATATGCTAGCACCAACAGCAGCTCGTGAGTATATATTTTGCGTGTTAACTAAATTTAGTCAGACAGCTCTGAAAATGTGAAATAGCATTTGTTGAATAATAATTATGAAGATATTAAAACAGTTTCAGTAGCCCCTAATTCCAGTTGCTGCTGTTAAGAGCAGCAGTAACAATATCAATGAAATAATAATAATAATAATAATAATAATAATAATGCTTCAGATGAAAAAAACATGCTT
The DNA here is from genome assembly GCA_030762935.1 of Hymenopus coronatus. NCBI lineage: Eukaryota > Metazoa > Arthropoda > Insecta > Mantodea > Hymenopodidae > Hymenopus > Hymenopus coronatus. The sequence goes on from CM060896.1 coordinate 63,124,771, forward strand.
TTGTGGGGTTTTGTTGTTGTGTATATAGCTAGATTATGGATGATATGTTATGGAGAAACCGTAAGAAGATTCCACACTTGTGCACGTAACACACTTCCGAGATATATATATTTCTACGTAGAATGCTTGCAGCCAACGCAGCAACCCTGTTGTGTGTAGCAAGTACAGGTTATTTGAATGTAAACTCGATAACATCGCCACCAAACCAGCTCTATTTCTAAATATGCCGAGTAGTACTTTACACTGAATAACTTCAGTTGTAGTGTTCTAGTGTTCTAGTAGCATTGGCATGACGCGGATGACCACCGTATGCAATATGATAAGGTAGAGGTTATAGCTACGACTAAAAATTATTTTCACCGTTTATACAGAGAGGCCATTGAGATTTATAAGAACACCAACAACTTCAACAAAGACGAAGGACTTAAATTAAACTCCACCTGGTTCCCTATATTTTCCCAGCTCCGCAACCTCTAGGCCAAATAAACAAACCAGAACCTGTCCACTTGACCCCGCCTACCAGTGCCCGAGTATATATACTGGCTGTAATCCTTCCTGATGTAATTCTTTCCGAGTTAGCGACGTGAGTGCAGTGCCTCTGAAGATGTCCCCCACAGACAGGGACGAAACGTTAGGTAGAAATATTTTAACTGAACATATTTTAACCTACAGACCACGGCAAAACAGCCCGAAAATTTTAAATTTTAAAACCATGGACACCGGCCGTGAAAGCTTACGCATATACATGCTTACTTTCTCTACACGTAATATATACATAGTGTGTAGAGGAAGTATTGTATTCCACCCAAAAATTCTATACAGAGATTACACTGGAAATATACGTTTTAGGGTCCCCTGTATCAAAAAAATGTATTTTCAGAAAAAGGTCCGTCTGTCAGTGTGTCCGTGTATCTATGAACACGATAACTCAAAATCGAAAAGTTGGTAAAATACCAAACTTGGTATTTAAGTTTCGCATCTTCCAGGGATGCAACACGAAGATTTTGAGATAAATCCCACTGCCACAAACTACCCTTTACATAGAACTTTTTTAGAAAATTTTGATTTTCTCAAAAATGGCTCTAACGATTCTGATTAAAATATCGTATATTAAAGATATTTACCTGACAAATAAAATGTTTATCTTGAATTTTCTGGGAATAGGCTCTGAAGGCTACTTTATTCTGGAGAGTTTTACGAAACTTTGCATAACTGATAAACCACAAGGGATAGACAAAAGCTTACCACACAAAAAACGTAGAACACGTTAAAACACACAATTTATGTTATATACATTTTTTTCGTGGAGTTGATCGTTTTGATATATTTCTTGCTATTGGTTTCAGCTTTGAAAAACATAATTTTCTCTTACAGGAATTTGTCAACTCCTTCCATACAAACAAAGGAACTTCAGTCACATAGCAACAAGCTTTTGACTATCACTTTAGACTATGGTACTCCCCTAATTCGCTTTTACTTACAAGGAAGGAAGTAATTAGACTATTTCTGCTAATTTTTCTCGATCAGCATGATGTAAATAGAAGCACAAGCTTTTTAACAATTATTAGTTGCAGAGACGTAGACAAAGACATGTGAATGGAACACATCAGATTTTTTTTTTACGTAGAATGCTTGCAACAAACCCAGCAACTCTGTTGTGTATAGCAAGTACAGGTTATTTGAATGTAAACTCGATAACATCGCCACCAAACCAGCTCTATTTCTAAATATGCCGAGTAGTACTTTACACTGAATAACTTCAGTTGTAGTGTTCTAGTGTTCTAGTAGCATTGACATGACACGGTAGGTTAGTTAGTAAGCGCAGCGCGAGAAAAAATATTCCCCGATAGTACATTTTTCATGTATGTACGACCCAGAAGTTAATTACGTCTAACCAGCTGTGCACGTGAAGAAATTCCTTAAAACGGTGCAAGTCAAGATGTACCAGCCAGATTTCATCGAGTTTAGAGCAGTAATGCGGTAGATTCAAACAACGCGAATTTTAAATTAGTGCATATATGTTACGCTTAAGAGCATTAAATTTAACAACAAATAAACACAAAATAAAAATTTTGATGTGTTCCATTCACATGACATTCTATACATCTCTGCAACGAATTATTGTTAAAAAGCGTATGCTTCTATTTATTTCATGCTAATCGAGAAAAAATTAGCAGGAATAGTCTTAATACTTGCTTCCTTTAAGTAGAAGCGAAATAAGGGAGTACCATAGCTGAAAATGTTGGTCAAACGCTGGTTGCTAAGAGACTGAAGTTCCTTTGTTTGTATGGACAGGAGTTCACAAAGTCCTGTGTGAGAAAAGTATAAGTTTTTTAAAGCTGAAACCAAAGCACAAGGAATACCTCAAAAACGACCAACTCCACGAAAAAATGTATATAACATAAATTTCGGGTTTTAAAGTGTTCTATATTTTTTGTTAGGTAAGTTTTTCTCCATCTCTTACGGTTTATCAGTTATGTAAAATTCCGTAAAATTCATCCAGAATAAAATAGCATTCAGAGACTATTCCTAGAAAATTCAAGATATACATTTTATTTGTCAGGTAAATATTTTTAATATATGATATTTTAGTCAAAATCGTTAGTTCCATTTTTGAAAAAATCAAAAGTTGCATATAAAGGGTAGTTTGGGGTGGGGATTTTTGTCAAAATATTCGTGGAAGATACTAAACTTAAATACCAAGTTTGGTATTTTACCGACTATTCGTTTTTGAATTACGGACACACACACACGAATCTTTGTGATAAGGCTTTTTGGATACAGGTGACTCTAAAACATATCTTTCCGATGAAATCTCGGTATCGAATTTTTGGGTGGGGTGCCAAACCTTCTTTATGTACATAATACGTGTGGAGAAAGTAAAAAGCAATAAAACCAGAAATTCTCAAACATTAATGTTTTCGCACTCTCTTGTGTTCTAATACAGTAGCCACCACTGATTAGTAGATTCTAGTTTGACTCTCGCTTCAGGCATTACAACTTTAACACATTTCCCTTTGCATGAGCTATTTACGAGCTCCAGGCTAGACTGAGTTTATGGGAAACTCACAGCTGTGCACTACATTACTAGTGAAACACTGAGAAATAACAGTTTCTGGATGAAGGGTTTAAGAACTTGCAGTTAACCTTTCAATTTTTCTATTTATTTTTCTGTATTACTCTAATTTGATTTTTTAAATACTACATTTAGTTATTCCAAAATTGTTCACCACCTATATTGGTAGCTTCGTTTGTTCATATTACAATGTGAAGAAGGGATATGCTCATTTTCCTACATCCTGAAGCTATTGTGGTTCTTGGAAAATCATGTGAAAATAGCATTTGGTTTAGATCCAACTATTACGGATTAAAACCCTGCCGAGTGGTGATTCCCATTGCAATGTAAAGCCAGAGCGTAAATATTCAGCAATGCAAATTCTTAGAAATTCCGTTCCTATAAAACTTTTCACATCCAGAGGTGTAAAATCCAAACTTATGATACATATTAAACTAAATACAGAACACAATTAATCTGTTTCCTTTGCACTTAAAACAAACTAGGCAATAAAAGTAATAACATCTTAAAGCCCATAGAGAGAAAAATATAGAAGAATGTGATTGAAGAAACAAAGACTATCTTACTACTTTCACTAAACGTACTATGCACATAGTGTACAGAGAAGGTATTGCATTCCACCCAAAATTCCGATACCGAGATTTCACCCATAATATATGTTTAGTGTGGGAGTGAGCTTGTGAATGGACATAATGACAAATCTCACAGACGAAGTAACACAAATACTCTCTTACGCTAACTAGCTCCACGCATGAATCCTAAACGAGCTGTCCCTTGCAAGAGAAGACCTTAGCCCTTTAAGGAAAAATGGCTTTCATTCATTCTGAAAAACATGCTCATATACAAGATGCTAGGAGCATGAGTGCAGATTTCAACCGCAACTTGACGACATTAATCTGAAAGATAAGTTCCTGTACCATTTTCCTGTATAGTGCATAGTTGCAAAAATGTAAATAAAATTGGTCAAATATTTCATTATGAATTTGTCACCACTCCTTTATAGTCTGCTTCTACAATTAGAATAGCGAGGTAGACATACAAAAGATTAATTATTTGCGTTCTTTCCATTTGTTAAAATGGATCGTAATTGAATTCCGGCGTGTCTACTGGATTAACGTCGTGGCCATACGCTTGGCAACTACACTACATCTTATGTAGAGTGGAAGGTCAGGAATTTTGACAGTAAAGTTATGTCTTGACACCTTACACATCAGCTGGTTCTATCAGGGTTTCAGAGGCGTTCAATGCATTATTTAAAAATCAAGAGAATCTAGATAGGCTTCTTGCTTATGTCAATGCTCATTCATTTAGATTATTATGTCTGGGGATATTTGAAGAGTAAACAATACCATGATGAGGTTGCTACTACTGATCTTCACAATCTTGTTTTTGAAGCAGTCCTAGAGATTGGGCAGAACGCAGAAGCTCTAACGGAGGTAGAGTAAAATTGGCTAAGATGCGATGCCTACATAGGTTCTAATGGACAACATTTTGAGCCCCTACTGTAAATGAACATACAGGTATTGTTGTTGAAGTTAGTGCTGATTAATACATTTCCGGTTTAATAAAGATGGCTTTGATTTAACTATTCCACTATATACTCGAATAAAGTGTTTTCATAATTCACATGATTGAATCTTTGACCATCAGACTAAATCTTATGCGTAGCCTCATAAGCAGCTTTTAGTTCAGGTCTCGTGAATACAATCGGATAGTTTGAAAGAAAACCCTCCATCCCACATTAGTGGCAGTAGTAGCTGATCAAACAAATATAGAGGGCCATGTTTCAAGTACAAACTAAAACAGCATTGCCCTGTCCGCAAATAAAACAAAATGTTTGGCTCTCAAAGTGTTACTATGCTGCCAGATTTTGTAAATAATATATTCGATAATGTTGAATTATTTCCGGTACCTTTCATGGTAGATGAACTTGTTATCGGATTTTATCGTGGTCTAGGGGCAATATACTAGAGTCTAGTTGCCAATGATTCAAACCCGGGCAAGGGTGGTGGATTTTTCCGGGCGTAAAAATCTTTAGCATGGCTTCCTTCGGAAGGGAATGCCGTCGGTCCCGTGACGTAGATTTACGGCACATGAAAAAACCTCAGTCCTGATAAAGAGACCCCTGAGCAAAGTTAAGTTGTCTTACAAGCCCAATATAGACGCTTAGAGCTGCAGCAATTAATTAGCGTGCATTAAGAAAAGCTCACTTCAATTTGTAAAGTTCATGATTTCAAAGATATTCCTTTTTATTGCTTTCAATTTGAAAATACTAGCTTTTCATACACAGGAAATCCTCATCTGTTTCATTTCTCTTTTGCTTTACTCCTAGCTATGGAAATAGAATATAATTTCAATGTCATTCGCATAGTGATACTTTTTAAAGATTTGCCCACACCTTTAGCCTAGTGTATTCCCTTATACAAGAAAGATCATTTCTTCTAAGGTTTCGTCGATTAGCGTTGATGCATGTAGATAAAAGAATACGTTTTTGTAAGAATATTTTAGAACAGTACAGTATTTTATAAGGTGGAATAAAATAGAAAAAGAGCCATAAACATAGGATATTTGTTATAGTTTTTAGTTAAACATATACGGGCAAGTTTTCCCCGTGTTTGTGGTTCAGAGGATAAAAAACCGAATAGCTTACAAAACGTTTCTTAAACTTGAAGTTAATATTAGTATTTGAAAAATCTATGATTCCCGTACATTAAACACTTTATTTTCGTTCTACTATACATATAGTTTTAAACAAAACATTTTATTTTTCAGAATTAATGAGAAAATTGATTTTCTGAGCATAACTTCGGAAAGAAGCATACATTTTGGAGAGAAAACGTGTTCCCGATTAAACGCCCAAGATTCCATCAAAGCTCTGTTAAACTTTGCTTCTGTATTTCACACATTGGCTTTAAAGTTTTGTTTCATATTAATTAACAAATACAGAAATGTGTGAAGTAATTAAAACTTTGGAAATCATTTCGAAGCAATAATTTCAAGAGGCAGTCCTAAACATGAGATAGGAATTTCTCGAGTTCTGCAGCTGCTGATCTTGAAAATGATAACTAATTTATATTCAGTTTTTGATCATTCATCAAACATTATTTATTTATAAATGGATTACTTCCATTTCTAGGATTTTTATCAAAATGAATTGCAATTCAATTTATACACCAAAATTATATACTATTTATGTATACAGTTTTACACGTTGTTTTAATATATACAAATAATATACACAACATTAATATTTACAAATTCAGATAGCGTATATAGTACACTGTACACTGTTCATTATTAGGTGTTTAAATGTTAAGCTAGCATCCGGTTATTTTTCCTTTCTCTAATACGTACTTAACAGTTAGAAGAAGTATTTTACTCCAGCCATCAATATCAAGAGTTCATGAAAAATATGTGTATTGAGAAGCTTGGATATAAAATGCCACCCTTATATGTGCAAGTACGTGTGTACCTAAGTTTGTGTGTTGTATGTGTGCGTACAGCATAACTCAAAAACAACATTTTGGTTGAATTCCAGGCTTGATATTTAAGTTCAGTATCCTTCAAAGACTCAACACAAAGATTTTCTATAAAGTATCCACCCTTAAACTATCCTTTTCTGGAAAAATGATTAATTTATTATGATTTCTCATTTTCACAAAAAAGTTTTAACAATTTGGTTCAAGTACCATAACATGTTTAAGATAATTACATGTATAATAGTATACATCTATAGCTCTATGAACTACGACATAATCTGAGCATAGTTTCACCAATTTCATTAAACGAGGTTAAAGAACACTAAGAAAAGTACTTATATGCTCATATATAATCCATTTAGGTATATCTTAAAAAGTTACGAAGTTCTCTTTATTCGGAAGGAAATGTATATATATTTTTTAACCATATCATATGTAACCACTATATAAAATATGTGCCTATTTTAATTATTTCAAATAAATGTAATGTGCCATCAGGTATTGCAAATATATGCGCTGCAAATGGTAGCACTGTTTACTTTTTACTTTCTCTAGAGAAGGTATTGTAATGCACCCAAAAATCGATACAAAACTCTCCAGGGATGCGAGACGAAGATTTTGAGAAAAATCCCCCCACCCCCAACTACCCTTTACATGGAACTTTTTTCGAAAATTTTGATTTTCTAAAAAATGGCTCTAACGATTTTGATTAAAATATCGCATGTTAAAGATATTTACATGACAAATAGCATTTATATCTTTAATTTTCTGGGAATAGCCTCTGAAGACATCTTTGTTCTGTATGAATTTTCCAGAATTTTACATAACTATTAAACCGTAAGAGAAAGACAAAAACTTAATCCATAAAACATGTAGAGCTTATTAAAGCACATCATTTATGTTATATGCATTTTTTCCTGGAGCTGAACGTTTTTAAGATATTTCTACTTATTGAGTTTAGCTTTAAAATACTTGTTACTCTTCTCATACGGGAACTTGTCAACACCTGACCACGCAAAGAATCTGATATCTATACCATAGCGACAGCATTTTAAAGCATTTGACTGTCGGTTTAGCCTAGTGCGTCCCCTTATTTCCCTTATGCCTATAAGGAACTAACCAAAAATCTGATGTGTACCATTCAATGACTTTCTCTATATTCCTGCAACAAACTATTCTTAAAAAGCTTATAGTTCTATTTACTTTATGCTAATCAGAAAAAATGAGCAGTCTTATTACTTGCTTCCTTGTAAGTAGAAGCGAAATAAGGGACTACCATATGTTAAATGACAGTCAAATGCTGGTTGCTATGTCAAAGGAGTTCCTTTGTGTATATGGATAGGAGTTGACAAGTTCTTGTATGAGAAAAGTATAAGTTTTTTATAGCAGAAACCAAAAATAAGGAATGTCTCAAAAACGAGGAACTTACGAAAAAAATGTGTACTACCTAAATTGTGTGTTTAAATGTGCTCTATATTTTTTGTATAGTAAGTTTTCGTCCATCTCTTACGTTTTAGCAGTTATGCAAAATTCAGTAAAATTCATCCAGAATAAACTTCTCTTCAGAGGCTATTCCCAGAAAATTCAAGATATACATTTTATTTGTCAGGTAAATATATTTAATATACGAAATTTTAATCAAAATCGTTAGAGCCATTTTTGAGAAAATCAAAATTTTCGAAAAAAGTTCCATGAAAAGGGTAGTTGGGGGTGGGGGGATTTTTCTCAAAATCTTCGTGTCGCATCCCTGGAAGAAACTAAACTTAAATACCAAGTTTGGTATTTTACCTACTTTTCGTTTTTGAGTTATCGTGTTCACAGACACACGGACACACTGACACACGGACACACGGACAACACACACACACACATGGGCCTTTTTGTGAAAATGCTCTTTTTGGATATTGGGGACCCTAAAACATATATTTCCGGTGAAATCTCGGTATCGAATTTTTGGGTGGAGTGCACTACCTTCTCTATACACTATGTACATACACCATGTACATAGTGCGTATAGAGAAAGTAATAAAAACCTTTCTGCTAATGTTTGTTTTAATTAGCATGAAGTAGATACAAGAATAAGGCTACTAACAATAATTTGTTACAGAGATGTAGAGATATTAATTATTTTATCACCGCTTAATGTGCTGTCAGATTTGTTTTCTTTTTACTTTCTCTATACGTGCTATGTATATAGTGTATAGAGAAGGTATTGCACTACACCAAAAAATTCGATACCGAGATTTGACCGGAAATATGTTTTAGGGTCCCCTATATCCAAAAAAGGTATTTCCAGAAAAAGGTCCGTGTGTGTGTGTGTGTGTGTGTGTCCGTGTCTCAGTGTGTCCGTGTGTCTGTGAACACGATAACTCAAAAACGAAAATTCTGTAAAATACCAAACTTGGTATTTAAGTTTAGTATCTTCCAGGGATGCGACACGAAGATTTTGAGAAAAATCCCCCCACCCCCAACTACCCTTTACATTGAACTTTTTTCAAAAATTTTGATTTTATAAAAAATGGCTCAAACGATTTTGATTAATATATTGCATATTAAAGATATTTACCTGAAAAATAAAACGTATATTTTGAATTTTCTGGGAATGGTCTCTGAAGACTACTTTATTCTGAGTAAATTTTACAGAATTTTGCATAACTACTAAACCGTAAGAGATGAACAAAAACTTACCACACAACAAATGCAGAGCACCTTAAAACACACAATTTCTGTTATAAACATTTTTTTCGTGAAGTTGATTGTTTTTGAGATATTGCTTGATTTTGGTTTCAGCTATAAAACTGATATTTTTCTCATACAGGACTTTGTGAAATCTTGTCCATACAAACAAACGATTTTCAGTCACATAGCCACCCGCTCTTGGCTTTCACTTTAACCTATGGTACCCGCTTATTTCGCTTCTACTAACAAGGAAGCAAGTAATAAGACTATTTCTGCTAATTTTTGCCTCATTAGATGAAGTAAATATAATAATTTGTTGCAGTGATATAGAGAAAATAAAGTGAATGGAACACATCACATTTTTCGTGATGCCATGGCAATCGTATATTGACCGACTTAAACATTTTACTGTCATTTCTCTCTCTTGTATTCCTGTTACATCTATAATAAATGTACCATTTCTGCGAAATTTTATGTCATTTTACATTAATTAAATGGAATTACATGAATAGGTTAAATACTATATGCTGTAGAGAAAGTCATTTGAATACCAGACGTTCATATTAACGATCGATACTGCAACACCTGGATTTCGACCGCGAATGTGCCTCGAAGTCACATGTTCTGTCATTTGACTTAATATCAGCCTGGCGTGAAAGGCTTTATAAGGTGGTGTAGTGAAGTTTGCTGCTACCAGCAACTGTCAATATGCGACTATGTTTTCATCAACAAAGCCTTGTCAAAGCTATAAAGCATTTTTTTTTCCAACTGGTGGTACTTCCGAGCAGGGCACTGTGAAGTGGCTTTCTCTCCTTCATTGTCGTTTCCTTTCCCCGTCAATTCTCATTGTGGGTTTTCCGAGTACTCATTCTTTCTTCTTCTCCTTCTCATCCTTCCCTCTCTCCTCCCTATTACTGCGGTTTCCTATCTCTGGTGTCTGCTTCTGAATTCTTTTGGCTTGAATTTAATACTCTTCTTTCATTTCTCGCACTGCTGATAAAGAACTAACAGGCACAAGAATACATTAACCATAGCATTTTAAGGTAATATTGTCGCGAACATAATTCTACGACGTGGGGGATAGCTATTTGAGGGTGATAAAAGGAAGACAGATGGTAGAGCAATGATAACAACGCAAAGGGAATCCTGATAATATAAATATATTGACAAATAGCGAAAGGCAAATATACTTTACAATTAAATAGTACGATAAATTACAATAAACAAGACAAGCGTGTCAGGCGTTTCGTGTCAAGCGAGAACTAATTCAGAATACCAAAGGCAAGAATTGGTAAAATAGTTAATATACAGCAAAAGGTTCTTACCTTTTAGGTTGCTTAGCTCAACGAGAAGAAAGATGTGTGTCGGTATGGTAGCCAGTGACCCGGGTTGGGGCCTCGGACGTCCCCCGGGCAGCGAGTCTGCCTCGTTCAAGTACTGAGAATCAAAAGCGCCCGGAATTCAAGATTCCAGACAATTTTATACTAGACAATTGTCTCTAGGGGATTCTTCAGAATCTACGCCCAAGCTCTTAGTAAATCCACCAATCAAAATACAGAATTTAAAAGATAAGTCAGGGCTTGCTATATGCCGTGCTTGGGATTAAAGTCTGTCCTAGCCTACGAAATGTCACGTAGGTTCCGGGAAGTGGTTGAAAGCCCACGGAAGCTCATAAGTTGCAAAATGTGGTAAACTGTTCCATTAATCAGAGGAAGACACATCCGGCTATAATAACTAAGAAAACCATAAAGCTTCCTCTTATTAAACCCAAGAATCCGGTTGTTAAGAAATGCAGAAATTTATAAGAAAATGGAATTCTAAAACATTTACAATAATGTGACTTAAAACAAACAATAAGCTAATTTAAAAATACTCGTCAATCACATACGTGACAATACAATCGAATTATGTTATTTATTAGAACTGAATACCTAGTTATCAGTGGTATTGACTTGTTTTAGTATTGTGAAAATGGTTCAAGATGAGAGATATGCAACATTTTTATAACAAAGTTAAAATATTTTTTTTTCCAAATAAAATAATTGAAGCTTTAAACGGACAGGCTCACACATATTTATAGGAAATTTACACTTTGTATTCTGAAACACAATTTTCTAACTCATTTCCATATTCAAAATGCTCCACACGATGGATTGTTTATTAACATTTTTCAACATTTTAAACGGACTCTCAAAAGTACGGTAAAGAAAATAATAATATAATTTTTCGAAATTATGATCCAATTTTGAGAAGCAAATGATTATATTTTGGAAAATAGCAAGTTTGGAGAGCGCGAAAAGTAAATCTTTTTAATCTGTAATTAGGGTTAATATAAAAATGCTATATGATAGATATATTTATAAACTCATTTACCATACATTTAAATTTTTTAGCCAAGTAGTTTCAAAAAACTTTCAGTGGCCCATTTTATAGGAACAATGAATAATAAAATATGTGTTTTAAAGAGATCCACATTATATCGAATGAAAAGGAATTTATATACTATTCCCGAAAATTCAGAATATATTTCAATGAGAGTCATTTTGGAGAAAATAAATAATTCAAAAATGTTCAATATTAACAATACATATTCTTCTTCCTATTATTATTATTATTATTATTATTATTATTATTATTATTAAAATAACCATATAAGCTAGAATGTTTGTATATGTCAAAAAAAATCATAGTTATTATATATAATAGCTGGCATAAATTTCAATATAACAATCTTACACACTGTGGATTTTACAAATTTTACATATCCATCAACTTAAGTTGATATAGGTCAAATCCTCCATACCTGGCGCGTTTCAGTGTGTGATTTCAGAAAATGATAACCGCAAGATATTCTTTCTTATATTATGAACGTTTAGGCAATTTAATATTATTATTACTATTATTATTATTATTATCATCATCATCATTATTATCATTATCATGATTATCATTATTATTATGATTATCATTATTATTATCATTTTTATAATTATTAATTCTTAATTGCTACAGTCCTTTCCATTTCCACTTTCCCTTGCACTTTTGTAACAGCCCTATAAGAGCCCTGTTGACCATAGCATTTCTGATTCCTTCTTCCTCTCCTCTGTTTCTTGGATTTTAATTCATGGCCGTTTTTGGCCTTCTTTGCTCTGTCATGTTTTCCATATGACCATACCATAATAATTTCCTAGTTTCTATTTGTCTTCGAATTTCTGCATTGGGAACATGTTGTAATTTAGATATTCTACATGGTCTCATTAGGAAGTGAATTTCTTAATTATACTTTATCTTGCCCCGACAATTTCCAGCCTTCACACCCATAAGAATCAGTTCCATCACTTCATCTCTATAATCAGTTGTATTCTGTTCGACCATAACGGATTATTTGAAAGGTAAGCAGTCTTGTTACCTTGTTTTAGTCGCATGAGAATGTCTTTTTGAGTTGTTCCTCTCCGCTGATATAATGCTTCTCAGAATTTTGAACTCGTTACGTTCCCTCATTTCAGTTCTAGATCATCCTATCATTATTAAAATATTAATTATACCTATACGACAACGGAGCAAAGCGAGCAAATTTTAACATATGAGAGAGGCACTATTTATGAGGAAACCAAACCATAATTCAACACCCTTGTTGACTTTTATACCTATAATCCTTAACGATAAGAGTGAATTTCTTAAACCATTCAATGTTTTCCACGAACACTTAAGAGTGAGTGCCGTTTTATATAAATGTCTGTGCAGGTGTAGCTCAAGACATATTGCTAAGCTATAGTTCCCACTTTGGCGGTTAAATGCTACATATTTCTGGTGACAAAATTAATGGGACTACTGGACCTGGTGACTCAGACGACACCACAATTCTTGTGGCCCAGCACTTTCTCTACACATAGAGTATAGAATATAAAGAAGATATTTTAATGCACCCAAAAATTCGATACCGAGATTTCACCGGAAATTTACGCTTTGGGGCCCCCCGAGTCCTTTTAGAAAAAGGTCAGTGTTTGCGCGCGCGTGCGTCTGTAGACAGCACAGCTCTAGACCGTTCAATACCAAACTTGGTGTTTAAGTTTGGTATCTTCCAAGGATGCGACACAACGATTTTCGAGAAAATCCCCCCACCATACAGGAATATTTTTCAAAAATGTTGATTTTCTCAAAATGGCTATAACGAGTTTGATTAAAATACACTATGTAAAATATATTTTTGTGACATACGGAATGTATGTCTTGAATTTTTTGGGAATAGCCTCTGAAGACCGAGATATACACAAACTGAACTCATCAAAAATATGGATCTCATTAAGACACATAATTTATGTCATTTACAGTCCTTATTTTGTCTTCTTCTTATTTTTTAACCGTTTCGAGATATTCCAGATTGTTGGTTTCAATTTTAAGCCACTTAAACTTTTCTCGAACTGGAAGACATCTTTTTTCTCGCTTCCTCTTTGTTTACTTCTAAAAGCAAATAGATTGGAATCTCAATTGCTTTTTATAGCCACCGTTATTTAAAGAACGAGACCATTACTTTAGCCTGTGCATTTTCATATTTCCATTCTATTTGTAAGGAAGCTAGTAATACGATTAGTTCTACTTATGTTTATCTTGATTAGCATGTAGCATATTAATGCTTTGACTATAAGGTTTGTTTACCGAACAGCTAGAGATCATCATGTGAATGGAACACTTTAGATTATTTCCCTTCTACAAGCAACCAAGTAATAAGGAGAACTTCCGCTGATGTTTATCTCGATTGTCATGAAGTAGATAGAAGAAATGGGTGTTTTAACAATAATTTGTTATAGAGATGTAGAGAAAGTATGTGAATGATACAATCTTTTAAAATTATTACTTAATTGCGGTATCTAAAGCTCAATATTGAAAGAGAAGCACTGTAAGGGGCCAAATTCTAGATATAGGGGATCGGTTGGAAGAGTGTTCTCCTTCTTTTAATTGCGGACGTTTTTTCATCTATATATCACCTATGGGTGATTCTTTAAAATTGCACTTCGCATACCGCGTGGTTTTACTTCACGTGTCGGTGACGATTGTTCACTTTCTCTACACGTACTATGTACATAGTATATAGAGAAGGTATTGCACTCCAGCCTAAATTCCATTGCGAGATTTCATCGGAAATATATGTTTATGGGTCCCCTTTATCTAAAAAAAGCTTTTCACAAAAAGGTCCATGTGTGTGTGTCTGTCCGTGTGTCTGTGAACACGATAACTCAAAAACGAAAAGTCGGTAAAATACCTAACTTGGTATTTAAGTTTTGTATCTTCCAGGGATGCGACACGAAGATTTTGAGAAAAATCCCCCCACCCCAAACTACCCTTTCCACGGAACTTTTTTCGAAAATTTGTATTTTATAAAAAATGGCTCTAACGATTTTGATTAAAATATCACATATTAAAGATATTTACTTGACAAATAAAATGTATATTTTTAATTTTCTGGGAATAGGCTCTGAAGGCTACTTTATTCTGCATGAATTTTGCATAACTACTAAACCGTAAGAGATGGACAAAAACTTAACCCACAAAAAATGTAGAGCACGTTAAACCACACAATTTATGTTATATACATTTTTTTCGTGGGGTTGATCGTTTTTGAGATATTCCTTTTTTCTTGGTTTCAGCTTTCAAAAACGTATACTTTTCTCATACAGGAATTTGTCGACTCCTGTCCATACAAACAAAGGAACATCAGTCACATAGTAACCGGCTTTGGCTTTCACTTTAAAATATGGTATTCCCTTATTTCGCTCCTACTTACAATAAAGCAAGGAATAAGACTATTTCTGCTAATTTTTCTCGATTAACATGAAATAAATAAAAGATAAGCTTATTAACAATAATAATTTACAGAGATATAGAGAAAGTCATGTGAATGGAACACATCAGATTTTTACTTTCTCTATACTCACTATGTACATAGTGTATAGAGAAGGTATTGCACTCCACCAAAAAATTCGATACCGAGATTTCACCGGAAATATATGTTTTAGGGTCCCCTGTATTCGAAAAAAGTATTTTCAAAAAAAGGTCCGTGTGTGTGTGTCCGTGTGTCTATGAACACGATAACTCAAAAACGAAAAGTCGGTAAAATACCAAACTTGGTATTTAAGTTTAGCATGTTCCAGGGATGCGATACGAAGATTTTGAGAAAAATCCTCCCACCCCAAACCCTTTCCCCTTTACCCTAACTTTTTTCGAAAATTTCTATATTCTGAAAAATGGCTCTAACGATTTTGATTAAAATATCGTATATTAAAGTTATTTACCTGACAAAAAAAAGTATATTTTGAATTTTCTGGGAATAGCCTCTGAAGACTACTTTATTCTGGATGAATTTTTCATAACCATTAAACCGTAAGAGATGGACAAAACTTAACACACAAAAAACGTAGAGCACATTAAAACACACAATTAATGTTATATACATTTTTTTCGTGGAGTTGATCGTTTTTGAGACACTCCTTTTTCTTGGTTTTAGCTTTGAAAAACTTATAACTCTTCTCATACAGGAATGTGTCAACTCCTGTGCATACAAACAAAGAAACATCAGTCACATAGCAACCAGCTTTTGGCTTTCACTTTAACGTATGGTACTCCATTATTCCGCTTCTACTTACAATAAAGTAAGAAATAAGACTATTTCTGCTATTTTTTCTCAATTAGCATGAAATAAATAAAAGATAAGCTTATTAACAATAATAATTTACAGAGATATAGAGAAAGTCATGTGAATGGAACAGATCAAATTTTTTTCTGGTTAGCATGAATTAATTATTAAGCTTTTTTAAAATAATTTGCTGCCGAGATATAGAGAAACCCATGTGAATGGTGCACATCAGATTTTTATAATATCGGTTTCCACGGCCAAAAAAATTGTATTTTAGGCGGAAAACTTGCCTTTGACTGCTCAGCAGTTCGCACTTTAAGACTCTTTTAGAATTCAAACTAATAAGTTTGTTCTAACAGTGATCATCTGCTTGTATCTCAGGTCGGAATTCGCTCAAATGAAAATAATATACCTATTCAAATATATACTTTCAGCACATCAGTAAGAATACATCACTATATTCTTACATTTTCTGTGTAATAAGTTTTTATCCAGAACTTACAGTTTTGCAGTTATGCAAAATTCCGTAAAATTCATCCAGAATAAAGTCTTCAGAGGCCATTCCCAGAAAATTCAAGATATTCATTTTATTTGTCAGGTAAATATTTTAAATATCATTAGAACCGTTTTTAAGAAAATTAAAATTTCCTAAAATGTTTCTATGTAAAGGGAAGTTCATGGTGGGTGGATTTTCTGGAAAATCTCATCTTGGAATATATCAAGCTTACTACCAAGTTTGGTTTTAAACGTTTTCTGGGCTATGCTGGCTACAGACACACACACACACACACACACACACACACACACACACACACACACACGGGCATTTTTCTAAAAATGATGTTTTTGATTCAGGGGGCCCCAAAACATATATTTCCGGTGAAATCTCGGTAAGGAATTTTTGGATGCAATATAATACCTTCTCTATCAACTATGTACATAGTATGTATAGAGAAAGTAACAAATTAACATTTTGTCATTTTTGCCTTTCAATTAATGTTGAACATTACACTTTACATAATATTTTCAAAGTTACATAAAATATTAGTCCACACAATTTGCATCATTTTCATACACTTTACTTTCAGATGCTATTCGCATATGAACATTTACTATCTTTATAATATTTTACGTTTCTGACATTGTTAGCAGAAAGATAAGGCAAATCATTTCATGCGCTGGCTCTTAGTACATACGTACGTGAAGAGCAACCACTGTTGGCACATTATGAACACTAATTTTACTCACAGATAATAAATATTGTATCTACACATACGCATCTACGGTAGCATTTTATTGTAAATATCTGATGTGCTCCGTTCACATGAGTTTCTCTACATTTCTGTAACAAGTGTTTGTTAAAAAGTTTAGTGTATTTCTTTATGATAATCGAGATAAACATTAGGAGACATTGTTTTGATTATTTGTTTCTTTGAAAGTAGGAGGGAAATAATAGATTACACTAGACTAAAACGACAGTCAAATTTTTTAAAAGCTGGTGGCCATGTGGTTGAAATCCGTTTCTATGCAGTTTATAACTTCGTGTGTGAAACTTTTAAATATTTAAACCTAAAAAAAATAATAAGGAATATCTCAGAAATGGTATATTCCACAAAAAAATGTAAATGACATAAAATTGTGTGGTTTAGCGTGATCTACATGTTTTGTGTAGTAAGTTTTTGCCTATCTTCTTAGGGTTTACCAGTTACATAAAATTCAGCAAAATTCATTCAGAATAAAGAGGTATTTAGAGGCTATTCTCAAAATACTCAAAATATACATAACATTCAGCAAAATTCATTCAGAATAAAGAGGTATTTAGAGGCTATTCCCAAAATACTCAAAATATACATTTTATTTACCATATAAATATATCTAATATACGGTATTTTAATCAAATATATACAGCCAGTAAGAATATAGTAAACAGTTGGTTGCTATGTGACTGAAGTTCCTTTGTTGGTATAGACAGAAATTGTTAAATTCCTGTATGAGAAAAGTATGTTTTTAAAGCTGAAACCAAAAACTATAAGTATCTCAAAAACGACAAACTCCACGAAAAAAATGTATATAAGATGCATTGTGTCTTTTCCCTTTGTTTATATGGACAGGAGTTGATAAATTCCTGTATGAGAAAAGTATGTTTTCAAAGCTGAAACTAAAAACTAATCCTAAAAATGATCAACTCCACGGAAAAATGTATATAACTTAAATTGTGTGTCTTAATGTGCTCTACATTCTCAGTGTGGTAAGCTTTTATCCATCTCTTACGGTTTAGTAGTTATGCAAAAATCCGTAAAATTCATCCAGAATAAAGTAGTCTTCAGAGGCTATTCCCGGAAAATTCAAGATACACAGTTTATTTGTCAAGTAAATTTCTTAAATATTAGAGATTTTAATCAAAATCGTTAGAGCTATTTTTAAGAAAATCAAAATTTTCGAAATTTTTTCCATGTAAAGGACAGTTTGGGTTGGGGAGATTTTCTTGAAAATCTTAGTGTCCCATCCTTGGAAGATACCAAACTTAAATGCCAAGTTTGGTTTTTAACGGTCTTCTCATTTTTGAGCTATGCTGCCCACAGACACACACACACACTCACTCACACACACACACACACACACACACACACACACACACACACACACACACAGACAGTCTCACACACAGACATTTTCCTAATAATGCTTTTTTGAATTCAGGGGTGTCCAAACATATATTTCCGATCGGTATCGAATTTTTAGTGCAATGCAATACCTTCTCTTTACACTATGTACATAGTAAAAAACAGCATAAAAGCCTTAATCTCGAAGCGTTCCATGGTAAACTAAAACTGCTTCATTTCGTGTGATTTACTCCACGATAAAGCTGTTGCTTTGCGAAAAATCAGCTATAATCTATATAAGGTTTCACTACCGCTTGAGGGTACCCATGTTTAACTTGTTAATTATTGACAAAATTCGGTAAATAGTATATCTAACAAAATCCTGAATTAATAAGGAAGACATTAAGAACAAGATGTTCATAAACGAAGTCGTATTATTGACCCATGTACCTTTTTTCATGACATACTTTACCAGATGGATTAACTGCTCCGCACTGACCTATGCAGGTTTCCCTTTGTGCGTCAAAAAGAGCTGCCGAACTCAACGGGTCTATTTCAGACGAAAACCCGCCAGACAGCTTAGGGCTTGTAAAATTTGCTAACACAAGAACAGCAGAAGCAACGTTCCCATTCTATGTTGGATGTAATATGTATGCGATTTGTTTGAGGAACAGAAGTAACAAAAGAAGGGTTAGGTTTATTTTAAAGATATTAAAAGATACAGCTTAAAGGAAATGAGTATTAGCGTATATTCACATATGTTTACTTTCTCTACACTTACTATGCACATAGTGTATAGAGAAGGTATTGCACTCCACCCAAAAATTCGATACCGAGATTTCACCGGCAATATATATGTTTTAGGGGCCTCTGTATTCAAAAAAAAAAAAAAAATTCAAATAAAATGTCCGTGTGTCTGTGAACACGATACCTCAAAAACGAAAAGTCAGTACAATACTAAACTTTGTATTTAAGATTATTATCTTCCAGGGATGCGACACGAAGATTTTGAGAAAGATCTCCCCACCCCCAACTACCCTTTACATTGAACTTTTTTCGAAAATTTTGATTCTCTCAAAAATGGCTCGAACGATTTTGGTTAAAATCTGGTATATTAAAGATATTTACCTGACAAATAAAATGTATATCTTGAATTTTCTGGGAATAGCCTCTGGGAATAGCTTCTTTATTGTGGATGAGTTTTACGGAATTTTGAATAACTGCTAAACCGTAAGAGATGAGCAAAATCTTACTATACAAAAAATGTAGAGCACCTTAAAACACACAATTTATATTATATACATTTTTGTCGTGGAGTTAGTCGTTTCTGAGACATTCCTTATTTTTGTTTTCTGCTATGAAAAATGTATTCTATTCTCATACAGAAACTTGTCAACTCCTATCCATACAAACAAAGGAACTTCATTGACATAGCAACTAGCTTTTGACTATCACTTTAACCTATGGTAGTTCCTTATTTCGCTTCTACTTACAAGGAAGCAAGTAATAAGACATTTCTGCTATTTTTTTCTAATTAGAATAAAGTAAATAGAAGTATAAGCTTTTTAAGAATAATTTGCTGCAGGGATATAGAGAAAGTCATGTGAACGATACACATCAGAGTTTTAATATTATGGTTTCAAGGAATTGTGTTCAATAACGTTTAAATACAACTGCTTTCTGTATATAAATATTATATCACCGTAAAGATATGTAGTAGTTTTAAGTTAATCCTTATGTGAATCCAACAGTTAACTCTGTATTATCGGCCTGACATCTGAAGGTCGTAATTATAATTGCATTCAACACTTCCAAACATCTCTAAGGAGTCGTAACAACCTTTCTGATTTGAAGGAAACACTACAGTTTTAATATTACATGTTACTAAAGAGAAGTTCATTTCACACCCCTCAGCAAGAGAAAGTTGGTTTACTTTTCTACACAGCTATGATTTATTGTGTTACTTTCAACAGGCGAAACAAGAAAAACAGTGAGACAGAGGGAGAAAAGAAACAGCTTACTGGGCATAACTACTTCCCAACTTCTGTTGTAAAAGCATCTAACCGCGTACGGAAAATAATATTTTTTTTTATCAATAACACATACTAACCTTTCAATTCCACTTGACCTTCCTTTTCTATGAGAGGTTTTAAAATTAAAATGTATTCAAATATTCCTTATCTCATTGAGAGAAAAAAATGATGTGCTCCTTTTGCATGACTTTCTATACCAAATGAACTTCCTAAAAAAGATTATCTTTCTTTCCACTCCATGCTTATTCGATAAGCATTAGAGAATGTTCTTATTATTTACTTCATTAAAATTTGAAGGGACATAAGGAATACACTATACTAAAGCAATAGAAATGTTTTAGAAGCTGTCACTAAGCGATTTGCATTAGAATTCGCTTCTTTCTATGCCCCGGAGTGAAACAAAAGTAGAATGGACGATTTCCTGTTTGAGAAAAGTATAAGTATTACTTTCTCTGCATGTACTATGTAGAGAAAGTATTATAGTGCACCCAAAAATTCGATACCGTGATTTCACTGGAAATACAAGTTTTGGGTCCCTCTGAATCCAAAAAAGTGCATTTTTAGAAAAATGTCCGTGTGTGTTTGTCTGTCTGTTTGCCTGTGTGTGTATGTGTGTGAGTATGTCTGTGGGCAGCATAGCTCAAAAACGAAAACTCCAAACTTGGTATTTAAGTTCAGATGTGAAACAAAGATTTCCAAGAAAATCCCCCAGCCTAAACTACCCTTTACATGGAAAAAAGTTCGAACATTTTGATTTTCTCAAAAATGGCAAAACGATTTTGATTGAAGTATCATATATTAAAATATTTACCCGACAAATAAAATGTATATCTTAAAATTTCTGCGAATAGTCTCTGAAGGTTATTTTATTCTGGATGAATTTTACGGAATTTTCCATAACTGCTAAACCATAAGAGATGGACAAAAACTTACCACACAAAAATGTACATCGCGATAAAATACACAATTTATGCCATATACATTTTTTTCGTGGAGTTGATCGTTTTTGAGATATTCCTTGTTATTAGTTTCAGCTTTGAAAAGTTTATACATTTCTTATACAGGAATTTGTCAACTCCTGTCCATAGAAAGGGACTTCAGTCACAAAGCAACCAGCTTTTGACTATCACTTTAACCGATCCTATGGTACTCCCTTATTTCGCTTCTACTTACAAGGAAGCAAGTAATAAGGCTATTTTGCTAAATTTTCTCAATTAACATGAAGTAAATAGAAGCATAAGTCAAAAGATTAATCTGTTATCTACATTATGCTTTTCAAGATATACGTTAGCACAAATGGTCTGATTACTTGTTTCCTTATAATTGAAGAGAAAAGAGCGAATGCACAGGCTAAAATTAATAGTCAATCTCTAAAAGTTGTCCCTATGTGAAACACTTGAGATTCCATTCTTTTTTATTGCCAGAAGTAAAAACAAAACGAGAAGCAAGAAGATGGATGTTTTTGCGTTCGAGAAAAGTTAGTGTCTTAAAATTGATACCAATAATCCGGAGTATTTAAAAACGGTTACTCTACAAAAAATGATTTAATGAGATCTGCAATTTTTGTGGTAAGTTTTTGTATATCACTTACGGTTTACCAACTGCCCTCAGTGGTGTAATGGTTACCCTGCTAACTTCATATACAAAAGGTGGTAGGTTCAAACCTGGCGGAGGACGATGGATTTTTCTCGGTCTTCCTTCGGGCTTTTAGCATGGCTTCCTTCGGAAGTGAAATAAAGCCGTTGTCGTAGATTTACGGCACGTAAAAGAACCTCAAGCCTGATATAGAGGCCTCTGAGCTAAATTAATCGGTATTTCACGCCAAATATAGAATGGGACGCTGAGAACCACAGTAGTTAAAGATTGACCATAAATAAAACTCCATTTCAATTTCAGTTACACAAAAGTCATCCAGAGTGAATTGCTCTTCTGAGGCTATTCCCATAAAATTGAAGATACAAATATCGTTTCTCATAAAATTTTCTTAAACACAAGGCATTTTAGTCAAGATCATTACAGCCATTTTTGAGAACATCAAACATTTCGAAAAATGTTCCATGCAAAAGGTGGTTGGGAGTGGGGGGGGTTTCTTGAAAATCTTCGCGTCACATTCTTGAAAGACACCAAACTTAAATACCAAGTTTTGTATTTAACGGTCTTTTCGTTTCTGTGCTATGCTACCCACATACACACACATACAGACACACACGTACATTTTTTATAAAACATGCTTTTTTGAATTGAAGAGGTCTCAGAACATATTTTTCCAGTAAAATCTCGGATCGAATATTTGGGTGCATTATAATACCTTTTCTGTACACTATATATAGTACGTGTAGAGAAAGTAAAATAGCTTATTATTCTATCTACTTCACACTTATCAAGATAAACATTAGCAGAATTGCATTATTTTATTATGCATTATTTTCTGTGCTATAGAATAAAGAAATATAATAAGCTAAAGCGATACTCAAAATCTTTTAAAAGCTGACCCTTATGTGATGATTTTGAAATGCCATTCTCTTTGCTTGACCAGAATGAGAAATATATGAATAACGCCTTTTCATTTTAGATAGATACAAGACAAGTATTTGAAAATATAAATCCAAACAAGCAATATCTCAGAAATGGTTAGCTCCGCAACAAAATACACTTACCAAATATGTGAATCTCACTTAAATACACAATTCACGTCAAATAAACCACTCCTTTTATCGCTAACCTTATCCTAATCTCAGTTCATGAACTAATGCATATGTATCATATTTGAGTTCAAGTCAATCTGAGAGTGGCTTATCCAGATCTTCTGTGGAACACAGTAAAGTAGCTTCTGGCAACATTAAAAGAGAACAGCTATACTAACCACAAATATCGGCACGTTTCGTGCACTCCACAGTTCATAGCAATTAGTGTTCCTCACTTTTTCTGTTATAACTAGATTTAGGTACTGAATTGTGTTTAGTTATTAATTTTTCTCATTATTTTGAGATTGAAATACTGGCTTAAGACGTTAAATTTTAAACTCTGAAACAATAACAATATGTAGCTGATCAATTTTAGCCTTCGTATATTTGTGTAACAGAAGCTGTAATGCAATAGGAGTTGATAGCACACGCCTTAGAATAATGCTTTAAAACATTTTAGCTATTTCTAATCTGCACATCCCATTTATTCTATAAAACGGTGGCAAGGGGAATAGCACACTCCACTTCACTTAAACGTGCGGATTGCCTTCCATACTCCTTTGTATCAAAATCATTCACAACACTTTAGGTAAGAATCTGATGTGTAAAACCCACATGATTTTCTCTAGTTGCTCTAAAAGCTTCCTACAATAGATTATTCTCCTTTCAACACAATGGTAATTGAAATAAACATTAGTAGAATGTTCTTATTACTTAGTTCGTTATAAGTTTTAAAAGCTATCGGTAATGCGATTGTCATTGGAAATCGCTTCTTTGCTTGGCCAAGAGTAGAACAAAATTAAAATGGACACTTCCTGTCTGAGAAAAGTATAAGTACTTCACAACTGAAACCAATAACAAGGAATATCTCGGAAACGGTTATCTCGACAACAAAAACACAAAGGACATAAATTGGGTGTTTCGGCTAGATTTACATATTTGTAGTAAGTTTTTGCCTATATCTAACGGTTTAGCAGTTAAGCAAAATTCATCCAGAATAAAGAGGTCTTCAGAGGCTCTTCTCAGAAAAGTGAAGATATACATTTTAATTTGGGATGTAAATAGCTTAAAATACGGGATTTTAACCAAAATCGTTAGAGCCATTTTTAAGAAAATCAAAATATAAAGGGTAGTTGGTGGAGGGGGTATTTTCTTAAAAATCTTCCTGTCACATCCTTTGAAGATACCGAACTTAAATACCAATTAAAGATATATTGTGATGCAGGCATCTATGTGGTTTGTGTGTTCCTCTGTGTATATATGCAAGTAATGAAAGTCCTTTTCTAATTAACAAATACGGTGCTTTTCATTCAATGTGTATACATACAATTCAAGATACCCCTCTAATAAAATGACAAAACAATTAAATAAGAGCTTGCGAGACACCAAATTATTAATAATTACACTGTTTTACCAAATCTGAAATAGAATGAATGAACTGTATCTACAGTAGGAAAATCTTCCTGGCAAAATAGGAGTGATTGTCAATCGGTCAACTGTTCAAAAATTTGTGTAAGTGTTTCCTGTATCTTTCTGCAGTTATTCTTTGAGGCATTACATCAGAGATACTTACAAGTCACGCTTCAAAATAAATCAAAATTTTGCTAAAATGCTACATTTCACTAACAGATGTTTCCAGCAAGTCATAACTTGCTGCCAGCTGTATTCAGAATTTTAGAAGGAAGTGTTGCTCTTTCCTTCATTCTTTGACTATAATTTACCCAAAGACATAATCACAATCTACACGTTATGGCATCGTGAAAATAAAAATTGATTTTTCCCCTTCAAAAATGATCAACTTACAGAAACATATGTAGAATATGATGAAGATGAAAAAAACTTAACTTCTCATGGTCGCCTCCAAATCCGAAAGTGGATTAGACTGAGAAAATATATAAGTAAGAGAAGTAAAACTTTCTGAATAGTGAAGTTAACCTCATATAGCATAGATTTTACTGTGGGAAATCAGATATTGTGCTTTATTACCAGTACATGTGCCAAATATGATAATCCTCAGAAACAGTTGAATGATGCAAAGAAGCACCAAAGACTGAGTTTGAAATAAAATAAACTGAAACAACCAGTGATACTCATCATGCAGATGTTAAACATGGCCAAACATTAACAAAAATGTTATCTAAATTGCTAAGAAATATGACAAAATTTATGTTATTGCAATGGATCTCCAACAAATATTACTTACCCCAAAGTTAACTTAGGTGAATCATTTTACTACCGAAAAGTTTGCACACACAACTGTTATGTATACACAACTGTTCCACAAACATAGATTACATGATTGTCTGTAGTGAGAACCAAGCTAGAAGAGGAGCAGATGAAGTGGGAAACTGCTTATTAAAATGCTTATAAAAAGCCGATCCTAAGCTGAACATCCCCACATAGATAATAAGTGACAATTATATAGGATGGAACAAAAGTTGGACAATGATAGTCCTAGAGAAGGCAGTAGAATACAGGAGATTCGGATCAGTAACTAACTGGTTCCTCAAATTTTGTCATACTAATCTAATTGTCATAGGAATAGAGCAAAATTCCCGAATAAGCATAATCATTTATGATCCAAATTATTGAGCGGATGTTACAACCAAATCATGTGTTAAAGTACCTTTTATTGTCACTATGATCGAGAAAATATTTCAGGGATGTGCAGGCTAGTGAAAAAGGGAGCCATTCATCTTGCAAACGCAGTGAGCTTCAAGTTTGAAAAGAATAATAGCAAATTTCGGCTTTCTCAGCACTACAGTCAAGGATGGCATGGTGACCACTACACCACGGAGGGCAACTATTTTTCAATGAAAATAACTTTGAAACCAGGTCAGGATTTTAAGTGGTAGTATACAAGGGAATTATAATGAGATTATTTCATGTTCTATTTTTTATAAAATAAAATATTTCATAAAGGTTAGTTTTTAAGAGAATCCGTTTTTTTCCATTATATTAATTCTATTTAATGTAATAAACTATTATATATCTTATAATAAAAGAAATTCTATTCCTTCAACTAAAGTAATTATTAAAACAATCCAACACTAAAAGATAATGATTTCTTATTTAAGCTTTATAAATAAGGCATACACTGTTCCAGCGTTGACGGATTTTATATTTGCCTAAGGAGACGTTACGAAGGTCATGAGTTCAAAAACACCCCCACTGTAAAAGGAAAGTGCAACATGATTTAAATTTTGGAGCTGTCACTGGACTGATCTTATCTGCCAAATAACACTAATTCTCTGTACAGTGAACCTCGCGGCAATCTGGGACAAAGTGTCGTCTCTACCTATAAATCAATAGAGAATATGCTTCAGCAAACAGAGTTCTGTGCATCTCTATGTTGATCAATTGATGAAATGCAATTCAATAAAAGGTAAAAGCTTAAGTAGCCGGCATGTAACAAGCGGCAACGCACATCTTACCGAAATCTCAAGGGAAATTCACGTTTTGAGGTGCCTAAAATAGTATTTCTACTTTTTCTGCCGCTTACGTATAGTAAGGAGAGGCATTTCTTCTTTGCATCCGAAATTCTTTGCCAGTATTTTACTAGAAATATGTTTTTGGAACTCTCTGAAACCAAAACGAGCGTATTTAATTTCTATGGTGTTTAAATATAGTAAGGAGAAGTAATATTCCATTTCACCCTAAACTTCCACCCGATACATTTCATCGGTAATAGTGGCAAACTGAATCTTCACTACCATTTACTGCTAAGTATTTTATTCCATTCAGGAACTCGATAAAGAGATTTTACCAGAAATATAAATGTTTTTTTACTTTTAGAACAAAATATAATATTTATAGAAAAATTGAGAAAAAACATAATTTTTACTTTATTTACTGCCCATCTATAGTAAGAATTTTAAAATATGTATTCCATTCGGAATAATTCAATGCGAATATTTCACTAAAAGTACATGTTTTCAGACTCCTGTAATACAGAAAAGTGTAGAAAAATATCAATGTAAGTAGAGCGTAAATTTATTTTGGAGCTTAAACTACTGCACTCATCTGTATTATTATATTTTATTAGTGCGTTAACATTACATTTTGGAAGTTGAAATTACTATTTTTATTTGTATTACATAATAAAGTGATATGAATTGTGCTTTATTTTATTTTGTGTGTATATGTCTATTGGTGAACAGCATAACTAAAAAATTATAAGTCATTAAACTATCAAATTAGGTATTTTAATTCTATGTCTTCCAACGATGTGACAAAGAGATTTTCAAGATAATCCACCTATCCAAACATTGCGGTTACATGGAAGATTTTTCCATTTTCTTTTCTAAAAAAAAAAGTATTTTATTAAAATAATATGTATTAAAGATGCCTATTTATATTACATATAAAATGTATGTATTTGTTTTTCTTTAAATAGGCTGTGAAATCCTTTTCATTCCGAATAATGATATGTAACAGCTTTTAACTGTTCAGCAGTAAATGAAAACTGTAGATGTACATATAATACGCATTTAAAAGACACAATTTATTCCAAATAATCCTTTTCTGTCAAAAGACATTTTCGAGATTTACTGTTCATAATAGTAGAAATAATTGTCATTCAGTCAACATAAGCATATGGTAAATAAAGATAGATTAAAGAGATAGAAACAGAAATGTTTCATAGAGTTGAGAAAGAACGAACCACATGAATAACAATTCATAACATATACACATTGACCTTTGTAAGGCAAGTATTATATATATATATATATATATATATATATATATATATATATATATATATTATGGTTTTCAAATGGAAAATGAAAATGAATAGAGCAATGGAAGTGTCCGTTGTTATCATCTCTTGTGATGTTAAGAACTTTGGTTATCCATTATCCCCAGTGGAATAACACAGATTCTCGTATAAAGACGATTTAATTTAATATATTTTGAAGTCTGTTACCTGTCAGGTCGTCTGAAGTCCAGAAGGGCGAAATCTGAGAATGAGAGCCTCTTGCTCGACGTTAAGATGAAATACGAAGCGCTGTCTCATTTCGTCATGAGAAACAAAACACTTGCACCAACTTCCTTTTCTAATATCGCACGTAAACTGAGCACCTCTGGACAAGAACCGTTCAAGTTATCTGATATTTTTAGGAAAATAGAAAGCATTTCTAAGCATAGAGAACTATTTTACAGTTAAAACTTACATGTTTTCTTACTATCGTGATCAGTATTTTAATTCTACCTTGATATATTATGAAATTAAAAGTATATCTGTTCTGAGATGTTTTATGGTAGTTTGAATTGTAAACATTGTTTAAGGATTGCAGCTTAAATTAGATAAGAAATTGAAAAAGTATTTATTGACATAATAGTATCATACATTGACCTTCAACAATAGCAAGGGTTCACAGACCGAACGTGCTTTTGTAATACACAAAATAATTAAAACAACAACAAAGAATTAAAAGAGTAAACACGAAAATAAGAAGACAAAGACATTCAAATACAGCAATTTAAATTTACAACATAGAGTACACCTTATTCAGAAGCATAAATGTACCCTATTATAATAGATACATACACTTAACCGAAATGCACACACATAATATATACACAATATATAAAATCATAATACAACAATAACATAAATATGACATAAAATATATGTATTTAACATTGTAGTCACCTTTGTTTAGCTGCTCATATCCCGCCCCCCTTCTTTTCTATTGGCAGCCTTCTCAGATCTCAGCTATCTTGCCTTAAGTATAAATTTACCTAGCCCGTCTAAGTCTTCCGTGCCTGCCAGTAGTGTCCAACATGCTTCTAGCTCTACATTCGCGGTGGTACAGAATCGCGGTAAATATTTTTCTTTCCATTCTTCCGCACCCCTACATCTTGCCAAGATATGTGTTCACAGTAAAATTATATGAATTTTAAACTTAAAATATATAGTTTTACCCAGTAGACGCATCTTAACTACCAATTAATTAACTGAATCTATACATATATATGCGCCTGCTTAATAGGCTCTCTCAGATTTATACTTTATTTTCTCGAAAACATTTTTCAATATTTTTCCATACTGAAAATGCTACACACTGTACAATTTTTGCTTTCTGTAGCATGTATCTACAATGTACATAGTGAATAGAGAAGGTATTGTAATCCACCCAAAATTCGTACCGATATTTCACATAAAATACATGTTTTAGGATCCTTTGTATAAAGAAAGTATTTAGTAAAAGGTTCGTGTGTGTGAGTATATCTGTGTGTGTGCGCGTGTGTGTATGTGAGACCGTGAATACGATGACTCAAAAGCTAAAAGTCGATAAAATACCAAACTTAGTATTTAAGTTTTGTTTCTCCCAAGAATGTGACACGACGATTTTGAGGAAAATCCTCCCTCCCCAAACTACCGATTACATAGACAAATTTCGAAGTTTTTGATTTGCTCAAAAATGGTTCTAATGATTTTGATTAAAATACCCTATACTAAAGGTATATAATTGACAAATAAAATATATACCTTGAATTTTCTTGGAATAGCCTCTGAAAAATTCTTTATTTTGCTGAACTTTACATAACTGGTAGCCGTACGAGATAGACAAAAACTCCATAAAACACAATATATGGTGGCTCATGCATTTATTCGTGGAGTTGACTATTTCCGAGAAATTCCTTATTATTAGTTTCAGTTTTAAAATAATTAAAGCTTTTCTCATAAGGGGATTTGTAAACTCCTGGGCATGCCAACAAAGGGATTTTAACCTCATAGCAACCAACTTTTAAAATACTTGACTATCGCTTTAGCCTAGTGTATTCCCTTATTTACCTACTACTTACAAGGAAGTAAGTAATAAGACTATTTCTGCTAATGTTTGTCTCGGGAGCATGAACTAGATAGAAGAATAAGCTTTTTAAAATTAATTGGTTACAGAGATGTAGAGAAAGTCAGTTGAATGGAACACATGAGATTTTTCATTAATTTATTTAAAAAGTTTACTCCTACTTCTCAAAAAGACACAGATTAAGAGAGCACAGAAGTGATATTCTAAAATATTAAATTGAGATATTTAGTTTTTTGCAGAGTTTTTTCGTTCCAAGTTTCATTCAAATATGTAATTAATGTAACAAAGTAGTTCTCCATCTACAATGTACTTTGTATATACAAAGTCGAGAAAGTCAAAACTTTTTCAGAAATCTCCTTAGTTTAAAAAGTTCCTTTCAAATTAAACACATTTTATATATCAATAAAGAAAACAAATTTGTAATTCTGTATAGAAGCATAACATTGTATCGTAAAGCATTTTACATTTTTTTTAAAGTGTATAATTCAGAAGCAAATAATTATTCTTGAAATATATAAATACAAAAGGTAAAAAGTACTGCTAATTTGCAGGAATATATTTTCTTTATATACATTACATTTTACTCTCTGTCAGTACTTTGAGCGATTTCACCCGACAACTCACATTTACAAAAAATGGAGAACAGCCAAATTTGCAATACAGGATCAATACGGTAACAACAGACAAAATTATATATGTGTTGTCCCGTTAACTATAATAAACAAAATGGGATCGAGTATAACTTTTATAACATTAATTTATTTCAATAATAAACTATAAAACTTAAACAATAGCAATACATATAAAATAATAATGTGCGTAATGTAGTTACATTCCTATTAAACCAGAAGTGTGATTACAGAATTCCCCAAAATTTAACTTATTAACAAAGAAGAATGTCAATGTAATGCACTATAGAGCGTCATCATATGACATATTACTTCATTTAAATGGCAACGAAATAAATAAATAAATGAGAAATGATGGCAGTTAACCTAAATGAATTTAAATATTCGTTTTACCAAGCAATCATGTCCAAGTAACACAAAGGAGATCAGTTTAGCCCTAACAATGAAAACTTAACGGCGAATCACGCCATAAGAAAACTCTTACCCACTCTGAGAAAGGCCTGTGAGTGCATCAAACGCTCCAATCTGAGATAGACTGACAGACAGCAAAACTCGCGGCAAAAGTAGCAAGTAACTCTTCAAATAGCGTGGAGCGTAAGAACAGTGTTGCCAAATTATTTTGTACCAGAATTGTACAACATGTGCTACAAATTTTTAAGTAATCAAATGAGTACTATGCTTTTTGAAAATTTTGACTTAACGTCCTTTAACTTCGTAAGTCATATTGGATAAAAAGATGTTCAAATGTACCCCGAATTCTTAGAGGAAAGAGGAAAACGTAAGAAAATCTAACTCGGCACCTTTTGAATGTGAGGCTGACACGCTGTGCGCCATTAGATTGCTGTCTTCGTTTACCTCTTCCTTCGCTTTCTCCACTAAACTGTCGTCTATCTATTAATTAGTTTATATCAATTATTTTGTTATTCTAACATATTTCTGGAAAGACTCGGTCGCGAACCATACGTTGACCTCAATTAAAATCGAACATGACCGAAAACAACATGATATTTTTCAGGTAGAATAATGTCTTTTTTGCTCTTTACAGAACTTCCAATATGCTATATCCATATCTTTAAAAATAATAATTAAAATAAATTAAGTTTTATATTAAACAACTTTATTCCGCATATGTTATGTTTATGGGCAGTTATATAGTTAACAATACCGTGCATTCGTTTTATTCTAAGACTTTACTGAAGTTACAGATCTCGGTATTATGTCACTGCGCAGAAACCGCGCAGGACGTATGTGTGTACGTTTATAAGCTGTAAGAAGCTGTCTCAGTCGTTGCTTTGTATTCTGTTGTGAAGTTGTTCGGCAATACATATCTTGTGAGTGATTTCTTATTAAGCATGGAAAAACCTGTTAATTATTTGACGCTTGAACAGCGCATTTTTTGTGCACGAATCAATCTTGAAAAATGAATCTTGTGGACGGTTTGTATAAAATTTCAGTAGAAATTTCTTGGTTATCCGGATAGATAAACTGTGATATGTTTAGTTCTGCACTCAGAAAATATGAATTAACGCAAGAGAACTTCATCTGACGATGTTAAGAATGTCTTTGCAGATGGGTTCCTCTTTCAACAACGTTTATAAACTCTCTCTCTCTCTCTCTCTCTCTCTCTCTCTCTCTCTCTCTCTATATATATATATATATATATATATATATATATAGCAACTGTTAAACTGCACTGGTAAACTGACAGTGCAAATAATAATAATAATAATAATAATAATAATAATAATAATAATAATAATAATAATAATAATAATAATAATAATTGGTTCTTCCGTGACTACGTTTTCTGTATAATACATTTCATCTAGCTTACGTAATACTAATATATAATAAATGTAAGTTGTAACCTAAATATTTATATTCAATTAATGTGAAAATTAATCGTGTTTAACATAACCCATAGGAAGAAAATCTAGTAGCATGTAAACAGGAAGTATGTTACAATGATATGTGTGTGATATTTGCCCGAAGTTCCCTTCGCTGTTAAAGCATTTAACAATGGAAGACAAGTTTCCAGCGCCAAAGCAAAACCACATTTGCAATGCCTGACGCTTACTAGTGTCCCGCAGCAGTTATAAATCCAGCCGCCAACTAATCCTGTAAAGAGACAGGTAGAACTATGGAATTTTTAGTTGTCAGGAGCAGACAAATGAAAAACATATTAAATTCCAAGTCGTGTCAGTGAAGGCACGTTAGCTCAAAAGCAACACAACCTACACAATCCAAATTTAATATTATGATATATAGTTAATTAGAATTTATCTACGGCGGTGTCGAGATTGATTGTTAAGTCACTCGCCTTCCATTTAAGCGCCCGCATGTGGTATTTGTTGTGGAAGAAGCGGCATCTGGGCAGGTTTTCCCCGGGTGCTCCAGTTTACCCCGCTTGCACTTCAAGTCATCCACTTCCTCACGCTCATGCCTGGCTACAGACCGACCACCAGTTCCAGGTTCTCCATTCTATGGTTACTTGCCGTTGGCTCCCCGACAGGCTTCTGACCCCTAGGCATTCGCTTGCGAGTCCTAAAATACTGGGAGCCTAAGCCCTTTACGAAAGAATGTATTTACACATTAACAATACACATAATCGTTATAGATTATAACGGTTCTTCCATTCATATCACTCTACGATAGATAACCTTAATATAGTCACGGTTTAATTCACTAGGATCTCAAGGTTGCTTTAGACCATTTCTGGGATTTAGAAAGGAAAAAGACTACTTAGAATCTTGCAATAAACAGAATGAAAAGCTGTGTCAAATAAAATTAAGGATGTTTGATAATTAATTAGAAATCCACAAACCATATAGGCGTGGTTATGATGTAGACAGGACTTAGGTTTATAAAATGGCGTGTATTTAAAACATGTATCTTCCTCTGTGTTTTTCGTGTTCTGCTCCTTAGAGCCGTGACAGGTTACAAAGTATTGTCGTATTCGGTACCACACTTGGCTCATCACCCATTTGGCGAGAATCATAAAGCTATTAGCCGAGTAGCATTTCAGCATCTAACAACTTACTCCTGTTACTTACTTTTACTATGTAAACACATATTAGTTTCTCTAGCACATAGTAGTGGGTAGAGAATGCATTGTATAATATTAATCTTTTATAAAAGAAATCTGATGTACTCCATTCACTTGATTTTCTCTACTTACATCTCTGTAACAAATTATTGTTAATAAGCTTATTCATCTATCTACATCATGCTAATCGACATTAAACATTAGCAGAAACGGTATTATTACTTAGTTCTTTGTTAGGTAGAAGAAAAATAAGGAAATACACTAGGCTAAAATGACAGTCAAATGTCTTAAAATGTGGTTGCTATGGGATTGAAATCCATTTCGTTACATGACCTAGGATTTCACAACTTCCCGTATGAGAAAAGTTTAAGTATTTTAAACCTGAAACTAATAACAAAGATTATCTCAACAACGGTCATCTTCAGGAAAATAATATATATGAAATAAATTGTGTGTTTTAATGAGGTCTACGTTTTTTGTACAGTGCATTTTTTGTCTATCTCTTACGATTTAGCAGTTAAGCAAAGTTCTGTAATATTCATCAAGAATAAAGAGATCTTCAGACGCTATTCCCAGAAAATTTAAGATTTACAATTTATTTTGGATGTAGATATCTTTAATATACGGGATTTTAATCAAAATCGTTACAGCCATTTCTTATAAAATCCAGACTTTTTAAAATTTTCTCATGTAAAGCGTAGTTTGTGGTGGGGAAATTTTCTTGAAAATCTTCATGTCACCTAAATAGCAAGTTTGCTATTTAACGGTCTTTTCGATTTAGACTTATGCTGTTCACAGACACACACGGCCCTTTTTCTAAAAACTTTTTTCGCACTCAGGGGACACCAAAACATATATTTTCGGTGAAATTTCGACATCATTTTAGGGTGGAATACAATACCTTCTCTATCCCTATGTACATTGTACATACAAAGCCTAGAGAAAGGAAAAAAAATCTGATGTTCTCCATTCACATGACTTTTCTACATCTCTGAAACAAATTATTGTTAAAAAGTTTATGCTCGTATTTACTTCATGCTAATTGAGAAAAAGTAGCAGAAATGGTGTTATTACTTGCTTTCTTGTAAGTAGAAGCGAAATAAGGGCGTACCATAGGTAAAAGTGATAGTTAAATGCTGGTTGCTATGTGATTAAATTCCTTTGTTTGTATGGACAGGAGTTGTCAAATTCCTATATAAGAAAAGTATTCCCAGAAAATTCAAGATATACATTTTATTTGGGATGTAAATAAGTTAAATATAAGAGATTTATATAAAAATCGTAGAGCCATTTTTGAAAGAGTTACATTTTTCGAGAGTAGTTTGTAGTGGGGGGATTTTCTTGAAAATCCTCGTGTCGTACGTATCCTTGGCAGATAATAAACTTAAATACCAAGTTTGGAATTTAACGCTCTGATTGTTTTTGAGCTAAGCTCTCCACAGCCCCATATACGAACCTTTTTCTAAAAATGATTTTTTCGGACTCAGGGTACCCCAAAATATGCATTTCCGGTGAAATCTCGATATCGAATTTTTGGGTGCAATACAATACCTTCGCGATACACTATGTAGATAGTGTAGAGAAAGTAAAAATATTTAAAATCGAGGAAAGAGTTCTTCTCTCAACAGCCAGTCAAGTTCACCGGAGAAGTTTAGATATATAATCTTCTCATTCAGATATCCGATACAATTGTTTAACTGAGAGGGAAGAGATTATGAATATTTCAAGGATGTTGTTTACACTCTTCCAAGATACAAAATGAACTGTACAAGGACATCTGACAAGGCTTTTTCTGCCAATATGCAAAACTCCATGAGAGTAATGAGGAATTAGTGTAGGAATTAATAAAATCCGTTAATCGATACCATAATTTGTTCATTTTTTACTTTCTCTACACATACTATGTACATTATGTATAGAGAAGGTGTTATATTCCTCCCAAAAATTCGAGATCGAGATTTCACCGGAAATAGACGTGTTAGGGTTCCCTATATCCAAATGAGCACTTTTAGAAAAAGGTCTGTTTGGGTATCCGTATGTTGTGTGTTTGAGAACACGATAACTCAAAAACGAAAAGTCGATAAAATACCAAACTGGCTATATAAGTTTAGTATCTTCAAAGGGTGCGACTCGAAGATTTTGAGTAAAATCACCTCACCCAAAACTACCCTTTACGTGGAAAAAGTTTTGAACATTTTGATTTTCTCAAAAATGGCACTAACGATTTTGATTAAAATGACGTATATTAAAGACATTTACACGACAGATAAAATAGCCTCTGAAAGTCTCTTTATTCTGGATGAATTTTACTTGGTATTTCGTAACTAGTAAATAATAAGACATAGAAAAAATTGCTACAAAAATGCAGACCGTGTTCAATCACACAATTTATGTCATATGCATATTTTTCGTGGAGCTGACCATTTTTCAAATATTCCTTGTTATTGGTTTCAGTTTTTGAAATACTTAAACTTTTCACAATCGGGAATTTTTTCTCCTGGCAATGCAAAGAAACGATTTCATCCATATAGCAACTAGCTTTTAAAAGATTTTACTATCGTTTTAGCCTAGTGTAATCCATTGTTTCTCTTCTACTTACAAGAAAGAATTTCTGCTAATGTTTATCTCAATTAGCATGAAGTAGATGAATACGCTTTTTAACAATAATTTGTTACAGAAACGTAGGGAAAGTCATGTGAATGTAACACATCACAATTTTAGTTAGTATATTATCCGCCTTTTGGTGGTTTATATGGTGCAAGTTACTTAAAAACGCACTATCGTCCTGATCCACTTCGTATAATCCACAGGATGCGTTCACTGTGTTAAGCAAATGAATGTTTGGATAATAAAGCTGTATATAATAGTGCATGGGAAGCCCGGGGCAGCACATGAACATCACGGGCATGAATAGGCCTTTGTCTTTTTGGAAAAGGCAGGCCACACAAAGTAATGAAGCTGATAGAATTGGGGCAGGCACATACAACGCCTCGGGAAAGTGCATGACGTTGATAGAGCTCCTCTGGCCACCACATCATAGAGTCGAGGTCTCTAGTGGTGACGAATTCCATCGTTTTGAGCATACATAGTTTGAGGATTGTTACTTTCTAGCACTATACACAACGTACATAATAGATAGAGAAGCTTTTGTACTCTATCCAAAAAATCGATACTAAGAATACATGTTTGAGACCTTCTGTTTCAAAAAGAAAGAAGCATCTTAATAAATGAGTCTGTGTGTATCTTTGGGCAGTATAGCTCAAAAAACGAAAAGTCGTTTAAATTTCAAACTTGTTATTTAAGTTTACTATCTTCTAAGGATGCTACGCGAATATTTTCAAGAAAATGTCCCTATCCTCAACTACCCTTGACTTGGAGCGTTTTTCAAACATTTTGAATTTATTAAAATTGGCTCGAACAAATTTGACTAAAATGCCTTATGATATTTTTATCACAAACGAAACGTTTATCTGAATTTTCTGGGAATAGCCTCTGAAAACCTCTTCCTTCTGGATTCATTTTGTATAGCTTTTGTGTAAGAGACAAAAACTTACTGCACAAAAAATGTAGATCTCGTTAAAACTCGCATATTACTTTCTCTGTACGTACTATGTACATAGTGTATAGAGAAGGTATTGTAATACACCCAAAAATTCGATACTGAGATTTCACCAGAAATATATGTTTTGGGACCCCTGAATCCAAAAAAAAAGCATTTTTAGAAAAATGTCCGTGTCTGACTGTCTGTCTATGTGTGTCTGTGTGTGTGTCTGTGGGCAGCATAGCTCAAAAATGAAAAGACCGTCAAATACCCAACTTGGTATTTAAGTTTGGTATCTTCCAAGAATGCGCCACGAAGATTTTTAAGAAAATCCGCCCACCCCAAACTACCCTTTGCATGGAAAAAATTCGAAAATTTTGATTTTCTTAAAAATGGCTTTAACGATTGTGATTAAAATCTCGCATATTTAAGATATTTACTTGACAAATAAAATGTATATCTTGAATTTTCTGAGAATAGGCTCTGAAGACGAATCTATTCTAGATGCATTTTAGGGAGTTTTGCATAACTGCTAAACCGTAAAAGATGGACAGAAACTTACCGCACAGAAAATGTAGAGCACATTAAAACACACAATTTATGCTGTATACCTTTTTTCGTGGAGTTGATCGTTTTTAAGATGTTCCTTGATTTTAGTTTCAGGTCTGGAAAACAAACTTTCCTCATACAGGAATTTATCAATTCCTGCCCATACAAACAAAAGAACTTCAGTTACATAGCAACCCGCTTTTGACTACTATTTTAACCTATGGCACTCCCTCATGTCGCTTCTACTTACAAGGAAGCAAGTAATAAGACTATTTCTGCTAATTTTGTATCGATTAGAATGAAGTAAAAATAAGCATAAACTTTTTATCAATAATTTGCTGCAGGTATGTAGAGAAAGTCATGTGAATGGAACACATCGGTTTTTTTAGTAGAGTTTTGCAATTTAGAGATATTCCTAAGTCGTGTCTGTTTTTGTCTCTGTTTTCTTTACCCCTAAAAGCAAAGAGAACCGAATTTAAATTCTTTCGCATAGTAACCTGCATTTAATAGATTTAACTATTGCTTTAGTCTAGTGTGTTCCTTTATGTCCCTTCAATTTACAAAGAAGCAAGTAATAAGGCCCATTCAGGTATTGTTAATCTTGATTAGTATTTTTGTAACAAAAACTGTATGTGGAACAGCTGAGAAAGTTATATGAATGGAACACATCTGAATTTTTATTTCCACTGTTTAACAGTTATTAAATCAAGTGGTTTAAAAGTATTGCTCTGGCGAAGAGGAAACTACTGGAACCCCATAGCGAGTATTTTAAACTCCACGAGTTTTACCCGATGGTGGAGGGAGACGGAAAGATTAAGTGAATGAGGTAACTCATATTCCATAAAACTAAATCTGTTGCTGCTCTATTGTCAGAGCGAGCTGTCTTACGCAATTTAAGAATTTACTTACATAATTCTAACTCATGGTTGTTGCGGATCTTCTAAGCAGTGGTTAAATTAAACATAATTTCGGCGTTCAGTCCTCTGTCGGTCAGCATGACAGCGTGCTTCGTCCCGCCGACGAGTTTAAATAAAGGTGTTCCATTTTCTTTTTCCTCATATAGTTTTGTGACGGCTTCGTCAGCGTTTTTTTTTTTTTTTTTAACAGTACCGGAGTCTGGCCAATTTACATTCCCCCCCCCTTCTGTATGATTACTGGTTTTACTGTTCCTTTACACCAACATATACACATTGCACAAACATATAACACCCATGCCCAAGGCGGGACTCGATCCCACGATCCCCTGCCCACGAAGCACCAAAGTGAGACGCCTTAGCGAGTGCGGCCATGGGACCGGCACGTTTCAGGGAGTCCAATACTAAATATAGTAAAGCATACTAATGTCATACTATACTGAAACTTGGGTTTCATACTGGGTTCTTTTATTCAAAAATCATATTTTAAACGATACCAAGAGGAGCAGTATACAATTCTCGACAACAGTGGGCATTTGATATCTGCATGAAGAAGAGTAGCAATTAATTAATTCTGTCTCTTTCAACATTACTATGCTTAGTACTTTCTTTACTACCTAAAGAGTAAGTAGAAGTAGCTTTGCGTTCCATCTAAAATATTATCGATAACAAGATTTCACTGAAAATATAAATTTTGAAGCCTCCTGAATTAAAGAAAGTTTACCCTATATATGCAAAACATTTTCAAACATTTTTATTTTGTTAAAATGGCTCAAATGATTTTGATTACAATAGCGTGTGCTCAACATATTTTCATGACAAATTAAACCCGTATCTTTAATTTTCTGTGAGTAGCCTCTAGTAAATCATAAAATATAATAGACAAAATCTTGGTATACAAAACAAGTGGTTCTCATTAAAGCACACAATTTGATTCGAGATATTCCTTTTTATTGGTTTTAAACTTTCTTTTATGTACTCCTAGCCTTACAAAAGGAAGGGAATTTAAATATTCATATGACGAACACCTTTTAAAGGATTTTGTTCTCGCTTTAGCTTAATGTATTTCCGTTGTAGCTTCCGGGAATTAAATGAAATATCCATATATACTCTTGTTTATCTAGATTAATGCACATAATAAGGTATGTACATGAATAAACTTTTGCCGGAATAGTTTGTTGCAGAATAGATTTTCTTCATTGTTTTTTGTTCTTCTTTACCGCTGCTGCATTTTTGTTATTGTCAGTATATGCTAATTTTCATCCTTTATAGGCTATAGACATGATTAAAACTCTTTTTTATTAATGAGGGGTGAATTGGATTGGTTGATGAGCGGTGAATTGGATTGGTTGATGAGGGGTGAATTGGATTGGTTGATGATGGGTGGATTGGATTGGTTGATAAGGGGTGAATTTGATTGGTTGATGAGGGTGAATTGGATTGGTTGATGATGGGTGGATTGGATTGGTTGATAAGGGGTGAATTTGATTGGTTGATGAGGGGTGAATTGGATTGGTTGATGATGGTGAATTGGATTGGTTGATGAAGGGTGAATTGGATTGGTTGATGAAGGGTGAATTGGATTGGCTGATGAGGGTGAATTGAGTAAAATTAAACAAAGGCCCTTCCTCCCAAGGCCCTTCCGAGGGTGCTGACTGCAGCTCTAGGAAGTTGTGTTGTGCTGGCTGCGGAAGGAAGGAAGGAAGGAAGGAAATATAACTTTATTCATAAAGTAAATAAATGACTAACACGGAATAGT
Organism: Hymenopus coronatus; assembly: GCA_030762935.1. Classification (NCBI taxonomy): domain Eukaryota; kingdom Metazoa; phylum Arthropoda; class Insecta; order Mantodea; family Hymenopodidae; genus Hymenopus; species Hymenopus coronatus. Next base: position 63,165,212 of record CM060896.1, read on the forward strand.
GCTGTCTCTGTTGTGCTGGTTGTTGGAGTAGAACAAGCTGCTCCATGAAGTTACATATGTAGTTATGGTCAGGATGGTCTGTGAGTTGTTGACGATCAATTCAATTGGTAATAGAGAAAGTTATGTAAGTGGAACACATCAGAATTTCAAACAAAGGTACTGTGGTCGCGTGTGTGTTAACTCAAAAGCGAACTTTCGGATAAATACAGGCTTAGTATTTGGATTCGGCAGCTTCAAACTTAAGATAACCAGTGTTAATCAGAAGAAAAAAAATGTCTAAAGACCCAACAGTTTAAGTGCATACAAAAATGTGCTAAATTTACTCAAAACAATAGGGAATGCCATGTTATTTAGAACAAATTACATGAGCGGTTAAGATCAAAAAGAGGATTCTTCCTGGGAGACCCATCGCCCCAAAGGATGCTATGGGCTAAACCTTCCATAGATGCGACACGAAAATTTTTAAAAAAGTTCTGCCCCCACCTCAAACTACCCTTATAAATGGCTACAACGAATTTGATTAAAATATCATGTATTAAAGATGGCTACATGAAAATTACCTTCTATGTTCTGGGAATAACTCCATAAATTCTGTTCACTTGAAAGGAAAATTATATTTAACTGATTAGCGTTAAGCAATTGACCAAAATACACTATACAAAAATGTAATTTTTATTAGTACACACAATTTATTTCGAATAATTTTAGTACGATCAGTCATTTCTTGTATATTCTGTCCATTTAAGCTGCTATTCGTGAAGTGGAATAAAGCCCAGCATATATAATCTACTTTAAAACTTTTGTCTAACGCTATTCCCTTAAATTATTGTATAATGCAGTTACTTTTGGAAAAGTTTATCTCGATTAAAATGGAGTATATAGAAAAATAAACCTTCGAAAGAGTAGCTTTATAAACATATAAGCCATAAAAGAAAGAGAAAGTCGTGTGAATGTAACACATCAGAATTTACTGTTTTAATGCAATGTAATGTAGTATTCTATTGTGTACTATCCTAATCTTCACAAAGAGTTTGATGTTTTTGATATTACGGAATTTATATTCTCAACTCCATACAGTGCACATAGCAGATGAGAAGATATTGCATTCCACTCAAAAATTCCATTCCGTGATTTCACTGGAAATACATATTTTAAGGATACCTCGAAAGGTTAGCTAAATGTTATTAAATGAATTAAATTCCACCCCATCCTATCTATCGTTTACATGGAATATTTTTCTAAATTTTCAATGTTGTTAAAAACTGGTCCTTTCAGCTTTGATTAAAATACCATCATCATCATCATCAACAACAACTTCATAGCTTGGCCACTAACCAGTAGAAATTATGGCAGATGGTCTTTTCAATATTTCTATGACCTAAATGTGTCTAATTTAATATTTCTCTTGGAAATCTGTCTTCTTTCATTCTTATTACATGTTCAATCCAATTGTGTTTATTTACTTTCATCTCATCATTTAACCTAAAAATCTGATGTGTTCCATTCACATTACTTTCTCTACCTCTCTGCAACAAATTATTGTTAAAAAGCTTATGCTTTTATTTACTTCATGCTAATCGAGAAAAAAATTAGTACACGTAATCTTATTACTTGCTTCCTTATAAGAGAAGGGAAATATGGGAGTACTATAGGGAATCAAAAGCTAGTTGCTATGTGACTGAAGTTCCTTTGTTTGTATGGACAGGAGTTGACAAATTCCTGTATGAGAAAAGTGTAAGTTTTTATAGCTGAAACCAAAAAACAAGGAATATGTCAAAAACGACCAACTCCAAGAAAAAAATGTATATAACATAAATTGTGTGTTTTAATGTGCTCTACATTTTTTCTGTTAAACTTCTGCCCATCTCTTACGGTTTATCGGATATGCAAAATTCCGTGAAATTCATCCAGAATAAAGTAGTCTTCAAAGGCTATTCCTAGAAAATTCAAGGTATACGTTTTATTTGTCAGGTAAATATCTTTCATACACGATATTTTAATCAAAATCGTTAGAACTTTTCGAAAAAAGTTCCATTTAAAGGGTAATTGGGTATGGAGGGATTTTCTTGAAAATCTTCGTGTCGCATACTTGGAAGATATCAAACTGAAATACCAAGTTTGGTATTTAACGATCTTTTCGTTATTGAGCTATGCTGCCCACAGACACACACACGGACCTTTTTCCAAAAATCTTTCTTTTGGATTCAGGGGGACCCAAAACATGTATTTTCAGTAAAATCTCGGCATCAAATTTTTGGGTGCAATACAATACCTTCTCTATACACTATGTAATAGTACGTGTAGAGAAAATAAAAATACTTAATTCATTTCTAACATCTTTACTCTAGATGCATGGCAAAGGAAATGAAGATCGTTTCTGCTCGTATTATATCGAAAAACAAAGTTTTGCCGCAGTAACAAAAATATGACTACTAATGTGGTTAATTGTTCACTAATGTTCTTAAAATTGAAGTAATATATGTGGAACATAATTACTTTTATTGACTTTTTATAAACATTTTAAACTTAACATTTTATTTGCATTAAAACATTGAATTATCCGTAAGTAATCAAAAACGCTTAAGAGACAAATACATAAGGTAATCAATCATTATTGCTATTAATAAGGAAGACGTTTATCCTGTTATTTCTAAATTCCAACTTTTGTATTAAACATTTTGATGATATAATGTTTTTGTAAGTTGATTCGAATGTATAAAAGCAAATTTTACTATCAAAATGTTACATATAAATACCAAATTAAATCTACGCATTAAACAAAACATTAAGTTGTAGATCTAATAATATTCTGAGATAGTAACTTGAATTTTTGAAAGCTGATATAATATTGTGTTAAGTTATATTAAAATAATAGTTTGATTAAATATTATCAGATATAATAAATGCTTGCAGGGGGTTTTCACGAAACCTGCATTGTTCTCTAAAATCGATTGTTTGCGTACCTCGCTTCGGATTTAAATGTATGTGCATTTTTTGCTTGCTTTATCTCTTTTGACTTCCTCTTGAATTGTAACCTATAATAACATTTTTTGTCGTATAACATGTCACATTCTGCAACAAGTAACAGGTGTCGTATTTCTACACCTCACAACGAAGGAACTGTGCTGATGACATTATCGCCTCCACCAATGAACGCTGCTTTAATATATGTAGGGCGTTAGACTTTATACAACCACTAACAACTGGAACAGAGTTCTCTATGTACGCAACATAAACGTGATCACGGGAGGCTTGCTTGGTGAAAGAGAGATGCCGATATTTCATTGGTGGACAGGAATAGAAGAGAGAGAGAGAGAGAGAGAGAGAGGAGTAGTACAAGAAAGTTACAACATTATAATTTATTACCTATGCTAAGGCAACCTCCACTGATGGCCGTTATCCATGTAGAATCTGGCATTCAGCCTGACCTTCACCAAGCGGAGACTCCCCCAAAGACTGCTAGCTAGCTTTCCATGCGTTCACTGACGTTCCATTGCCGTAGACGGACCCGCGGCGCTGGTAGAGCTAAATCATTGCAGTAATTGGAAGTCCCAAATGGAGTCGTTTCAATTAACCTAACTATCTTAAACTTCACTAGAGAGGTTTCTTATCTACTGTCAACGCTGTTTTGTTAGCCCCAAACAATTAATATATTTACACTATACTTAGTATTGTGCACTGTGGAAGCAATGTCAATATTACCAGTATAACCAATCATAATAAAGTAATTACTTTTATTAATGCTATTGTATTATACATAAACGTTGGGTACACTTCGAAATAAAACACTTATAAAGGATTGCATACAATTTGAAACACGCGCAAGCTTTACTAGTCATTTATTCTTTAGCGAATTGGATTTGCTACAGTCAGACGTAAACAACATGTAAGATTGCAACTGAAAGTGTGTAAAAATATTTCAAACTCAATTTTGTCCACCAGTAAGCACAATGTGATTTGAAATAAATGTAAGTATATCTTGAATTTTCTCAGAACAGCCTCTGAAACCCTTCACTGTGGCATACTTGTGCAACCCTGGTAAACTGTAAGAAATGAACAAAGTCTTACGACACAGATATAGACTCTGGTTAAAACACACATTTTATGTTTGATACATCTTTCTGTGGAGTTAACCATTTCCTAAATATTTATTGTTACGCATTGCTTTCAATTTAAAAACACTTATACGTTTCTCAATGTCATTCGTTTTTATTTTAGATTATTCTTGGCCAAATTTCAATGTCGTCATATAAGGTCAGTTTTTAAAGAATGTTACTCTCACTTTAGCCTATTGTATTCCCTTATTTCCCTTCTATTTAAAGGAACCATGTAATGAGACGTCAATATAATAAAGTATAGCTTGATTAGGATGAAGTGTATAGAACAGTTTTAGTTAGAATAGTTTGCAGAATGGTTAGAGAAAGTCATGCGAATGAGACACATTAAATCTTTGCTTCAATGTCGCTTCTCCCCCTTTTCCAGGTGGGTTATATCCGCCACATTGTGGTTCAAAACCACATAGTTAGGCTAGAAGACAATTAGTACCAAAAATGTATACACCGCAGGAAATTTCTGCCCGAAACTGAACGAAATGGAGGAGTTAATGCAGCTGAAAATCCTGTGGGCTGGTCGGAAATGAAATGTGGTTGTTCTCCCCAGGGATTATGATACGGCGGCGGCGGACAGAAAATTAAGCTGACCTCTGGAGTAAAGGATTAGCGCAATATCAATATTCATCTCCATGTAAAGCGAAAGTGCTACAGGACCGCAAAGGACCAAGATTCCAATGTGGATTGTATTTATGTTTTCTTCAGCTAACATAAAATCTGCATTCTTTTCTTCTTTCCTTTTAGCTGCCTGACTTCATGATCGCGCCTTCAACTACCTTTTCTTTATGTAGCTATTCTTTGTTATTTACTTTTTATTTCCACCCTAAAATCTGATACAAAGATTACACCGTAAACACCGTTTTGAATAAAAAAAATCATTTTAGTAAAAGTTCCTTATGTGTATCCGTCTTTGTATGTGTGTGTTGTAGCGGGAACTCAGCGGTTGTATATTTCTCCGGCGTCCTCAGCAGTTGATGAAGATTTCACTCCTAATATTCTTAACTAATTTTGTGGGTGAGACTAATATGAAACAACACTGCGTTTCCCCTTTACTACTTGCATTTATTATTTAAAAGTTTAACGGGTGGCGAGCTTGTTTCCTAACAAAATATATTTCCATTTACAACCTTCCCACCACTGAAATAAATTTACAAGGAGCCTAATCCACCCATCTGCAAATCGTTTCCCCACCATTTAAGCACGTGGACGTGCACGCGTTATGCTCACAACACAGTACGTATGTAAGAGTAACAACATAAGAGTAAGAGTAGGCACTCTATTACACTGCCACTGAAGCCAACCTTCGCGCCATAAAATGTAACAATACCTTTTGATTGGTCCCTTGGTAGCATCACTTTACATACTATAAGAGTAAATCGTATCAAGTTTCGCTGGCATCGCGTCCACATGACGCGTTTGGGAAAACCCAATGCTTCTCTCTCACTTTAACTTCCTTCTTACTTCGTCTATTTCTCCAATTCCCTGTGCTTCCTGGAGGACTGGTCACTACGCTGGTTTCACTCATTTCTCTCTTTTTCCTTTTATATTTTACATTATTTAGCCTAAACTGTTTTCATTACCAAGTGCTGGTTGGTGGACTGTTACCTGGAATTAAGCTAGCTTGCCTCTGCCTTAATTACCTAAGTTACAACTCTATTTTATATATATTTCTACCATTAAATATTCTCAACTGCTTTAACATTGCTTTCTTTCTGTTTATATTACTTTGTGAGCATATGGTATGTCCTGCTACAGTGTATCTGTGGAGAGTTAACTCAATAATGAAAAATGCGCTATATACCAAACTTGGTATTTAATGGAGTACCTTGCAGGAATGCGACACGAACATTTTCAGGAAAACCACTTAGCTCAAACTACACTTTACATGGAAAATTTACGAATTTTTTTATTTTCTAAAAAAAATGGATTTAGTGATTTTGATTAAAATGCCTTACTCAATATTTACACGAAAATTAAAATGGATATCCTGAATTTCTTGTGAATAACCCTTGAGTCCTCTTCATTCTGAAAGACTTTTGCATAACTGGTAAATCGTAAGATATAAAGAAAATCTTACCGATAAAAGTATAGGTTTTGTTAAAATATACAATTTATGTAACCCGTTTCATATCTCTTGCTTTACTCTTGGCCATGGAATTAGCTTCGAATTTCAGTGATAAATCGCATAGCAACCGTTTTTAAAAGAACATTTTAGCCTAGTGTGTACGCTTATTTGCCTTCTGTTTCTAAGGAACTATGTAATAAGACTATTTCTCTAACTTTATCTTGATTAGCATTATGTAAATAAAAGCATGTTTTGTTAGGACAGTTTGTTTCCAGAACATTTAGAGAAAGATATGTGAATGGAACACCTATACAATTAGAGTTTCTCCAAAAAAGTTTAGCTTGAATATTTCAACACAAATACACATTTTGAGCCAGTTTGAGCATATAAGGTGATTGTTTTTAAATGATGTATGGAAATCTGCACTAGAATACGAAAAATACGATATTACCTCCAGTAATTAAAGTTCAACAGCAAGAATAAAATAATGGATATTTTCTATAAAATTCCTACAACACATTTTATTAAATGGTGTATATTTAAAACACTGATTTAATAAAATATATCACTTGAATGTTCTATGTTCATTCTCCTTAAAATCTGTTTTTATGTTTTATATGCTATTAAGTAAATGGCAAACCATAAGACGGTAACGAAACCTACTCTAGGAAACACTTATAGCTTAAAGTAAGAGCTGAAGCTTTCCTGACATATGAACCCTTGGGCTTCTAGCCAGGTCAGTTCATGGATTTTTCCAACGTTTCAAAGATGTACATGTAAAAGTCGATTACTCAGAAGAATGTCTATCCTTGAACTGCAATCGTGAAGTGGCGCGAAAACCTCTTGCTGCGATGTCAAAAGCGTAACACCAGCAGTTCAACGTTTTTGTCAAGTGCTGTCGAACTGTTTGCAGAGTTACTGTAGCAACATCGTTATGTAGTGTGATTTTGTAAGACTCCAATAAATATAATTCGTTAGTGATAAGGCTCACTTTCAGAACTTGGTGAATTATACTATTGTCTCGGAGAAAAAAGGATCAATTACTTCTAAAATAGGGTGTAAGCGTGAGAGAGAACAATAGAGCGCTATCTCAAATTTGCTTCTGTCACCACAAGGTGATATTAATCCCCAGAATCACTTACCTACATTCAGTTTTTCTTGTTAAGCTAATCACCGATACGATTTCTGTGGACGGCTTTTCTAACTTTGTTTTTACTTTCTCTAGCATGTATGTACAAAATGCATATCGTGGATAGAGAAGGTATTCCACTCAAAAATTCTATGCCGATATTCCAACGGAAATACATCCTTTAAGGTCTCCTGAGTCCGAAAAGAAATTTTTAGAAAAAGGTCCACGCTCGTGTCTGCATAGCTCAAAAACCAAAAATTCGTTAAATATCAAACTTGGTATTTATCTTTATGTCTTCCAAGGATGCAACACAAAGATTTTTAAGAAAATCTCCCCACCACAAACTACCCTTTACATGATAACTGTTTGAAACTTTTGTTTTTTATTACAATACCACGTATTAAAGATATTTACATCACAAATAAAACGTATATTTTTAATTTCCTGTGAATAGCCTCTGAACACCTTTTTATTCTGGATGAATTTTGTATAACGCTTAAACCGTAGGAGATAGAAAAAGCTCAGAAATAAAAAAATGCAGATCTCGTTAAAACATATGATATATGTCATGTACTTTTTTGTGTAGAGCATCCGTTTTAGATATTCCCTATTATTGGTTTCAGTTCTCAAACGGGAAATGACGTTTCGTTCCATCTCTTTTGTTTTACTGCAGGTCGATTTAACCTAGTGCATTCTCTTATGTCTCTTCTGCCTACAAGGGAGCAAGTAATAAGACAATTTCTGCTAATGTTTATCTTGATTAATGTTTATCGTAGATAAAAGAATAATCTTTTGTAAGGAAAGTTGTTTGTGTAACAGCTAGAGAAAGACATGTGAGTGGAACACATCAGGGATTTCCACGGATCGCCAGGCAAATTTTGGTAAATTTTGTCTATTTTAGGGTTGAAGGACCAGAAGACGGTGTTTGGCAGGTTGCGGCTGGATGTTGGCTTGCGCACTGTAGAGGTTTATTTCAAAGTGCGTCACTGTACTGGCCGATCGGGATATTCAGCTGTTTTCGGTCTAGGGCCGGACTCTTAGGTTTGGCCCAGGGGACATTGGTATAACCAGTAGGCACCCTGTCCAAACTACGCCTCTCATCATCGGAACTCTTCCCTCATCCTACCCTCCGTCGCGAAAGGCCTACGTGGTTGGCAGAGACGTTTAGAGTAAAACCTAATCTGATTGCTGCCGCCACCTCCAGCAGCAAATATTTGAACTTTTGCCTGATTACGATTCTGTCGTTCGTCTCCTTTTTTTTTCCATTTATTTTGGTATCAACATTTCGTGTAGGTCAGCGATGTCAAAGTACAAGGAGAACTAATAAACTGGCAGTCGGTTGCGCGGCTCTTGTCTGCATTATTGGCATTCACAGTCGTCTGCCGCTATCACAAAATAGTACGGATGCAACCAACTACTTTGAAAGCTTTACTTACCAACTTTATAAAATGATCTCCTGAAACTGATCACCGTCGTTATCCATACATTTTGAACCTCTTAAGAAACTATTCATTTCTCGCCGTGGTGGTCATTGAGAAATGCTGGCAATTTCTTGATGGATTTCTTTTTTCTTCCAGAGTTTGTGGGTCTTATGCACTTAATGTTTTAATTCACTCCATATATAATCTCGGAATAAAGTAAAGTAAGAAAGTTGACGAAATATTCTACGGCCTGGAACTTTTACGCCTGACAACATTTTTTGCAAATCTCACTTTAACTTGACGAGCTGATTGATCTTACACATATAAAACATAAATATATACACATGTGCAGTAGAAAACCTACACTGACCCATAATATACTAAAGACTAAGCACAAACAAAACCAAAAATAACTCAAAAAACAGACTACACACTGTCATTGTCAAGTCAATACTGCATTTCAGACTGAGAAAAACTACATCAGAAGCGTGACCTTATTTGCAGCAGAAGCGCGGAGTTATTTGTCCACACGCCCAGAGGAAAAACACCACGCAGCTGGCACCTAGTTCATTGGTTCTCCGGGAACTTAAATAATGCCCACTAAGTACCACTAAAGCAGTTATAATGACGGTAATGATAAAATAATAAAAATACGTCTTCCCATACGGTAAAGATCCTTATTGTAAAGCAGACACCGTCACTAAATTTCTCAGTGACGTAATCACGTACAGCAAGTTTGCCCAGAAACAAGGACTCAGCACGACTGACGATGGGGCAACAGACCGTACAATAGCTGGACCAACCTAAGTGACACGTTTTCTATACAGATAATGGGTAATGAACCTAAAACTAAATAAAACTAAAGACAAACGACGTTGTTCAATGTTATTAAATTGATATAAGTGTAAACTGAAATGGACTTCATTGCGCAAGAAACAAAATACTACTACTTATCGCGTAACAAAACTGCACATCTAGAGCATTGAAATTTGTTAATAGAATAATATTCTCTATTTTGTCTTACATAGCATGATTAAACCCTGAATATTATAACTAAACAAACTCTTCATTTGTTTCTGTGAAAACGGATTACAGTTTTTACAATGCACACACTGTTATGTAACTAGAGTATACATTTACTATGAAATGTAGCACTTCGTCGAGATATTTTAATTCTTTTGACCTTCAATAGTTTTTAACATTTAGGCACTATGCCCTTTCTTGCTCACACGAAGAATACATTTTAAGTTATGGTCTGATAGCTGATTTCTGTGACACGGTTTACAAGAATATTACTTTCACACATGAATCTCCATTAAACAATTGCCAACCGCACCTGACCTATACTACTACAGTACACCTACCAATAGGTACTGACTTCCTCTCTGCCCTTCCTCTGCTCTGTTGCTCGCACAGTCAGTGCTTGCCCTAATCACATACGGTTTCGTAATGACGGCCGCTGTTGTAAAGTTAAAGCATTAAAAGCTCGGGTCTACGATAGGATACTAATTTAAAAGGCATTGCGCATAATGTATAAAGATTAAAAGGCATAAAGTTTAATAGATGTAGATCACAAATATAGCAGATAAATCTCATAAAAGAAAACTTCAGTTTTAAATCCTAATTACAGTTAAGATATGTTAGAAAATACAACATCAGTAATTAAATATGCACTTATACAGGGTTTCTACACGAAACCTTTCTAAATGTCGGATTAAGGGTTTATTTATTGAATTGCAAATAAGAATCGATTAGCTTTCTTTTGCACGTTTCAGAAATCATCGCCTTTAATCAAATCCTAGAGAGGCAGGTAAATATTTGCGAACGGAATGAGAAGATAAAATAAATGAATTCATACAGTTATTAAAAGAAAGTTAATTTTTTAATTTTTACCTTGTATACAAGAGTTGCCCATTCCCCTAGATTGAAATATAGTTTGTCTTTCTGTAAGGTTTCCATTTTCAGATAACCAAGCTTAGATCTCTCTCAACTAGTATTAATTTTATATATAGTTGGATTGTAATTATGGCTCAAGAACGAAACAAAACCAATTAATGACGTTATAATCGTAGTAATGAAAGGGTAGGTCACATATTCAGTCTATGAAAGTTTTTCCTTATGATTGGTATACAAGGAAAGACTCAACACTATTTGGTAATCTGGAGGAAGGGATGCAGAGTTATTTACATGTGTCGTTAAACAGGAAGTTAACTGCAGCTAATATTAAGCATTTAAAAAGCGTTACTGATCTATTATCAGTGTGGAGCATCCAGAGTTCACGGTGCGATAATATATTTTGTAATACATCAATTTTAAAGACACAAGGAAAACATAGCTTTGCACGCGAAAAAATATATTGTAGTCTATTTGCTTTAAATAAATGGTGTAAGGAAAGAATAGTTGTTATTATAACATATTAATGATGCGTGTATACTTTGCTGCTATGTGAAAGTGTTATGTTTAAAATTATGCAAGCTTAATTTAAGTATTCCGACTACAAGTGAACTAGAATATATTTGAGAGATTTCGCTGCGCTCCTGGATTTCAGAAAGATGGGCATGAAAACATATTTTGAGTCACTTTGCTCCTCGTTCGTTTACTTTTTATGATTCAAATCTCCATACTTAGAGCTAGCATAGCTTCTGCAAACTTTTTTTTTTTTTTTTTAAACAGTACCGGAGTCTGATCAGGACTCCGGCGCTGTATCCCCGTTTACATTCCCCCCTAAGTTTACTGTATGATTACTGGTTTTACTGTTCCTTTTACACAAACATATACACATTGCACAAATATATAGCACTCATGCCCAAGGCGGGATTCGAACCCACGATCCCCTGCACACGAAACACCAAAGCGAGACGCTTTAGCGAGCGTGGCCATGGGGACCGGCTTTTTTTTTTCTTTTTTTTTTTCTTTTTTTCTTTTCTTTTTTAAACATAAACGGAGTCTGATCAGGACTCCGGTACTGTATCCCTATTTACATTTCCCCCCGTAGGTTTTACTGATTACTGGTTTTACTGTTTCTTTTACAAACATATAACACCCATGCCCAAGGCGGGACTCGAACCCACGATCCCCTGCCCACGAAGCACCAAAGCGAGACGCTTTAGCGAGCGTGGTCATGGGGACCGGCTTTCTTCAGGCACTAAGAACAAATTCCGCAGAGATTGCCTTGACATACCACTCCTTGAAAGAACTTTCAGAGCAATTCGGCATTTTGTGAGCAATTATGAGTTAAAATGGGTAAAAATCTAATGTTCGTTCATGGAAGACGGAGTTTTAGGCAAACAAACACATTACAAAGTTCAATGAGTAGTGGGAGTGTTTAGACAGTGAATATTGATGTACATTCAGGGAATATTGATAAACGCAATGCTCCCATCTAGATGGAATGGGTTGAAAGTGTTATTATTGACAGTGATGATTCTAATAAAATGGCTAATAGAGAATACATAAAAGAGAACAAGAACCTGCACAACAAATGTTCTACCTATGTAGCGGGAACGTTTTAAATGTTTCAAGTAAGTGGTTTGTCACACTAAAGAATAGCTTAAATTTTAACCACATTTTCTGAAAAAATATATAACCTTTGCAATTTTCAAAACAAAAAACCTACACTAGACATTTATTCCTACATAAAATTAAAACTTAAAGAATATACTGTTTTTAAATTACAGGAGTATGAATTTTTAAAATAAGTATGCCTAACATTGTTTATGTATTCAACCCCCCAAAAAATTAAATGCATAACTAATCATATCCAAAATATTCTACTTTACAAAATAAAGTTCACATCAGGCCATAAGTCGTTGAACAACAAATTTGGCAATATTACTTTTTGGCAGTGCTAGAATGTTTTGAATATGTCATTTTTTCAAAAAAGTTTTATTTTTCTCCGAAAATAATTTTTATTATTGTGTGCATATTTTTCATAGTTAAAGTTAGTTGCTATAACTCTACAAGTTTCGTAAGGTTCATTTTAAAATTAGAATTTCTTTCCAAGCATGTAAACATACCTTAATAATTGAAACAAACATGATTATTCACTGCGGAGCCTCTAAAATCACGGTGTTATAATACGTTTTGTAATGGATTAATTTCAAAGCTTCAAGAAAAGGCTCGAAATTTAGAGGTAAAAAATATTGGAGTTTAAAGAACAAAAATAAGCCCAAGAAATCAATAAACCTCTGTAGTAACACATTATGCTGAGATATAACGTACTAATAATATATATAGATAAATTTAAATGCAAATTTAGTATGTGTTACCGATGAAAAAAAAATTTGATGTGTTCCATTCACATGACTTTATTTACATCTCTGGAACAAATTATTGTTAAGAAACCTATTCTTCTGTCTACTTCATGCTAAACGAGATAAACGGTAGCAGAAATTGTATTATTACTTGCTTCCTTGTAAGTAGAAGGGCACTAAGCTAAGGGGACTAGGCTAAAGTGATAGTCAAATATTTTATAAGATCTTTACTTAGCCATGAGTTTACAAATTCCCGTATGAGGAAGCTGCAAGCGCTTTAAAACTAATAACAATAACAAGCAATACCTAAAAAAATGGCGAATTTCACAAAACATGTATATGACATAAATTGTGTGTTTTAATGAGATCGCCTACCATTTAACATTATGCAAAATTCAGTAAAATTAATCCTGAATAAATAAGTATTCAGAAAATTCAATTCAATTTTTATTAGGCATGCAAATATCCTCAACATACGGTTTTTAGGTTACAGGCATTTTTGAGAAGGTCAAAATCTTCGAAAATTTTACCAGGTGTAAATTAAATTTGGATAGAGGGATTTGCCACAAAATCTTCGTGAGATACTTACTGTAAATATCAAGTTTGGTGTTTTACCGGCTTTTATTTTTGGAGTTATCGTGTTCACAGACACGCACACACGGATACATGGACCTGCTTCTAAAAATGTGTTCTTTTTTCGGACACAGAATTTCCTAAAATTAGTGTTTTCGGTGAAATCCTGGTATCGAATTTTTGGACGGAGTAAAATACTTTCACTACTTATGTACCTTATACTATGTAGAGAAAGTAATATAACGTAATGAAACAAAACAAAGTAATTCTATATTAATAAACAAAAACTATTCATTTCTCTTCATAAAATCCGTCCTAAATGTTCCTATATAATTTTCTTTTTCACTGAATTTGATACTGGGATTGCGTGATATTGTTGAGATGTATATATTTATTCTATCAATATTTTGTTATTCGATGTTAGTACGACCTGATAAAACGCATCAGCTCTCATAGGGATCGCATTTTTTGAGGAAGGATTTCGAGTATCCTTTGTTTATCGGTTTCTTTCTCCAAATTGGAGATACTATCGCGTCCATAACTAGACACTTTTGCGTTTTAGATTCACATGGCTTTCTAAAAGTCTACTTTTTATTGCATCTATAGAGTTCGAAAGTCGTCCGTTCTATATTCTGGATTGCAAATGAAAAACCCGTGTTCAATTCACAGGACTTTATCTATCTGCCCGGTAACAATTATTCCTTTAGAAACTTATTCTTTCATCGCCCGATGCCAATCAAGATGACCATTACCATAAATGGTCTTATCACTTAGTTATAATTAGGAAGATAAGGAAATACACTAGGCTAACTTGGTCGTTATTGAAAGTTGTTCCCTTTGCATGACCAGGAGTAAAACAAAGAAATTTTCATTTGAGAAAAGTTTAAATATTTTAACAAGGACTGCCTCAGAAATGGTTAACTTCACAAAATATGTATATGACATAAATTGTGTCTTTTAACGAGATCTATATTTGCGTGCTCTTGTCGTATCACCTATAGTTTAACAGTAATGCAAAATCGTTCAGAATGAAAATGTCTTAGATGCTTGCCCAGAATATTCAAGATAGCCATTTTATTTGTATCTAAATATCCTTAATATACAACATTTTCTCCAAAATCGTTGGTCATTTTTGAGAAAAACATTTTCGTAACTCTTCGAGTCACATACTTCGAAAAATAACAAGTTTGGTATTTAACAGAGTTTTTGTTTTTGAGTTATGCTGCTCACAGGCACACAAAAGATACACATGGGATTTATTTACTAAGGGAACCTCAAAACATGTATTTTGATGCAATCTCGGGTTAGAAGTTTTGGGAGGAATACAATACCTTTTCAGTCTAATATGTGCCAATATAGTACTCGGTAGAGAAAGTAATTGAGGGAACAAAAGTGATAACTTACTCGTGTTTATCTATACTATACACATATATATATATATATATATATATATATATATATATATTGATAACTTACCTAATAGGCATTGATAATGCATATATAAATCCATATACATTTCTGCTTTCGACACGTGCCGTTTTAAGTTGTATCTAAAGTTGCTATGTCCTCTAATAACGTTAAAATGGTGGGAAGGAATTCTATGTGGCTATGTATGAGGCACTGGAGTATTAGCTGTATAATGATGGAGACCTTTAAGATCATGCTAATATTTTGAAAAATAAAACTTAAAGGAACACTTGAAAAGGTCAATATTTTAAAAGCCTATTATTAGGAATGAATAATCTATTACCATAATCTGTTTTCGTCATCTATTACCGATCATTGGAAATAATTTTACACGGATTTCAATAAATGTACCAGCCGTTTAAATTTTTAAAGCTATTTCTCTCATTTTCTGTTTTTTCTACGTTTTTACGCGTTCAAAATATTCCGCATGATGCAAGTTTCGTTTAATTTTCTTCAACTTTTATAGAAATACTCCAAATGCTGTAGGTAAGGAGTAACCTGTTTTGAGTGATTTTTGTTCTGTTTATCATTGCAGAAACACAACTTATAATATTTAAATAGCACTAAAATTAGTGGAAAATATTGGTTCTCAAAGGTTAATAGGTTTTTTTTCTGAAAAACTAGAACATCAATAAAAACATTTCGCTTCAAACTTTGTTCTAAAATATTTTTTAGAGCTAAAGGAGATATTTATATCAGTAAAATTTAATTTTTTTCATCGTGTGGATGTTTGTTTACCATTAAAATAATCAATTAAAATAATAAATTGAAACTCACCTTAGATGTTGCAATATATACATGCGTATGATTTTGTATATTACTTGAAGTAAAATGTTAAAAATATGTTAATAAATATAGGCTTATTGAAATAAAAGAGGTTAATATGATGGAAATAAATAAAAGCTATTCAAAATATCTGTTCATAAAATCCGTCCTATATATATATATATATATATTTAGGACGGATTTTGTATATATAATTTTCTTTTTCACTGCGTTTGACATCAAGCTACGTGATATTTCCAAGATGCATATGTTTATTTATGTTAGTAAATGTTAGTGCAATCTGTTAAAGATCTGTTTCAGCTCTCAGAAAGATCCTGTTTTTGAGAAGAATGTCAATTCTGAGTAAGCTCTGATGTCTATTATTTCTTTAATTAATTGGAGACGCCATCGTTTCCATAACTTCACAACGGAGAAGGATTCTGGATATTTTTCGGGCGTAAGAATCCTTAGCATGGCTTCCTTCGCAACGGAAGTGAGACCGTTGCTCCCGTGTCTAGACTTACGGCACGTGAAAGTACCTCAAGCCTAGTAAAAGAGGCCCCTGAACAAAATTAAACGGCATTTCTCGCCCAATATAGAATGGGATGCTCAGAACGCAGCAGTTAAAGAATATCCATAAATCTCAATTTAATTTTGCCTTTTAGAGGAAATATTATCTCTAAAATTAAGGGTGATTCCTGTGTAGCCTCTACAGTGTTCGGTAGTCATTCGTTCGAGATCCAAGATTGAAAGTGGAAAAACAAATTGAAAACAGTCTCGTACACCAGTTGAATCATTTAATCTATCTGAATGCGTTTTCTATTGGAACTTGACAGAAAGATTACCAATTAAAATTGTTGTAATTGCCTAATTCCTGACCGGAATGTTTCTGTAGGTAGCTGATACACACAACAGCACTAATGAACGAGGTAGTGATGTAAAACGCATTTAAAGCACCACTCTCTCTCTAAAAAAAAAAAAAAAAAAAGCTTTCAAAAGCTTAGTTGTTTCGTGTTTTGCTATTTTTATGCATGGGCGGTTCACATCCTCACAAAAACAGTTACTTTATCCACAGCGCCATTCACTATAACCTGAATAACGATTGCTATCTGGAATTGCTAGCGGGAGTGCCAGTTGCATTAATTGAAGCTATGCGTGATGGATCCTTTTTATTTTCCTGGAAGAGTATCAAGAGGAGCCCAAATGGAAGCGGCGATCATTTGGCTAGATTATGGCCTGCAGTTCAATATATATTCCGCTACCCATTGGACCCGCTATCAGCCCGCACTCACGGCAAAGCTGTCAATTTTCCTGGAGAGAGTCTTCACATCAGGGCGCCAGCTTTATATTTTTATATATCTTTGTGCAACTTGCTATTTTCGCTCTCTGAAATCATCAAAAACGTGTATGTGCTGTTGAGTGCAAATGTTGACACCCACTGCTTGCAACAGTGCATATACAACACTGATACGTACAAATAAACTTAACAACGTGCAGTAAACCAAACGGAACTGCATACATTGGGGAAAAATAGACTACAGATAATGTGATATACAGTGTTCCTTTAGTGCTTTCAGAGGCGACAATGTTTCTTATTTTTCGCTGACCATTTTCGGCGTTTACTGTAAAAAGGTTTCGATTTTAGCTCCTTACAACAGCAACAGTAATAATAGTTTTGTTTTATATTCATAGTTTTAATGATTTCATATTTTTCTGTGTCCGTTCCATATCTTCCAGTCCTCTTGCTTTCATTTCAGTTTTTTATTTTCCGCATCCATTTGTCTTTCTTTTCCTCTTCGTTCAGACGGAAGAATCCTGTTCATTCCCACGCCGTATTGGTAACCTTCTTCATTCATACTTCCGACATATCCGTACCAACTCATCTGTTTATATTCATATTTTTACTTTCTCTAAACATGTACATAGTGTATAGAGAAGGTATTGTAATGCACACAAAAATTGGATACCGAGATTTCACAGGAATACATGTTTTGAGAACCCCTGAATAAAAAAAAAACATTCTTAGAAAAATGTACGTGTGCGTGTCTATGTGTATGTGTGTGTCTATGGGCAGCATAGAACAAATACGAAGAGGCCATTAAAGAACCAAACTAGGTATTTAGGTTTGGTATCTCCAAGGATGCGACACGAAGATTTTCTCAAGAAAATAGCCCCACCCAAAACTACCCTTTACATGGAAAAAATTTGAATTTTTTTATTTTCTCAAAAATGGCTCTAACGATTTTGATTAAAATATCATATACTCGTATTAAAGATATTTACACGGCAAATAAAAGGTATATCTTGAATTTTCTGGGAATAGCCTCTGAAGACTACTTTATTCTGGATGAATTTTACGGAATTTTGTATAACAGCTAAACCGTGAGAGATGGACAAAAATTTATGAGACAAAAAATATAGAGCACCTTGAAATACACTATTTATGTTATATATATATATATGTTTTTTTTTTTTCGTGGGGTTGATGGTTTTTTAGATATTTCTTGTTTTTGTTTTAAGCTTTAAAAACTTGTACTTTTCTGATACAGGAATCTGTCAAGTTCTGTCCATATAAAACAAAGGAACTTCAGCCACAAAACAACCAGCTTTTGACTATCACTTTAACCTATAGTTCTCCCTTATTTTGCTTCTACTTACAAGAAAGCAAGTAGTAAGACTCTGTTAATTTTTTCTTGGTTAGCTTCTAATAAATAGAGGCATAAGCATTTTAGTAATAATTTGTTGCAGAGATGTAGAGAAAGTCATGTGAATGGAACACATCATATTTTTAATATTTATTTTTATCTTGTAACGCTATTTCTTATTTTTTTCCAATCTTGAATATTCCGCTGAGCTTCTTAAAAAATTAATTTCTATGGTCAAAACTTTTAATTCCAAGTTAGTTTTTTTTTAATTTACATGTTTCAAATCCATGTGTGACAGTGGTCATTATTGTGTTATATATTTGTAATTTATTTATTCTTAGTTATAAATCTGTTTCACAGAATACCACGAATATTATACTGTTAACTTAACATTATCAAATCATAAGCCATCATCTATTCTACCTCTGCTTTTAAAGACATTTTTCTATTTTATTTACCTACTTTGACCCCAAACACTCAAATTCTTCACATCCTCTAATATAACCTTACTGTTTCTCCAAAATTAAATTTTTGATTTCTGTTTCACATCGTATATAGAATGTTTATCTATACAATAAATAAATAACAACATACACTCCTTAAGCGGAAGGGCCTCCTTCTTACGTAGGGGTACCTAAATTATTACTAGAGAACGTATTTGGGGTAAGTAAATACTGAAGTTATTGAGGATGCAAGCAACACGTTCTTTCCAAACCGGCTTTTAAAGAGAGGACAAACAGGGAAGCGGGCGCAACAGTCTCACCAGTCGAGAATGTACAGACCCCGTTTGTCTCTGATGTCATCAATTCCCTTAGTCTGTTAACTTGCAAACCCTCAAACCATAGCCCTTCTGCTCTATAGTTTTGCTCACTTGGAGAGCCAGACGTCTTGAATTTAAGCGATCTGTCTCTTTGGAGTCTCTAACTTTAGAATAACGAGATTGTGGCTTCTACATTTGCCCATTTAGTAGTTCATGTGTTACCAATTAGTTGCTCTTTGAGTAAAGCAGAGAGAGAGAGAGAGCAACTTGGCTCGTTGCTCCTACAATTCGCCTACTGTCCATTGGTGACCATCTACATGGAATGCAGGAACAGATACTTCCTTCAGTCTAGTCTGAAATGTGTCATACATTTTCATAGTACACCTATTGTAGGTTCGTAATTTGGTAGAACTGTCCCTTATATTAGTATCTATATTTCTGATGTAAACATATACATATTTTCATAGGTTTAATCGTCGTAATTGGCAGTCGTATTAAAATCAATTGCAATTATTGTGTATAGTAATAACACAGAAAAACAACAAGCTTCCTAACACTAAATATTATTCTAATCCTACTGTAAGACCAACAGTACAATAATTCATTTATAACTTATAATTTTTATTTAGTAATTAATCAGTATGTAGCACAATGTTCCTGTTACTGTCATACTCAACTGCACGAGCTGCGTAAGGATACTACAAATTAAATATTCTGTGCGCAGAACTTTGCCGCTAACTACACATTTATTCCACCAATTTCTATAAAGAAGAAAGACTCCTCCTAGACAGGCATAAACACAATCTTTCGGTAGCCTTTATGTTGAATTACTTTCTCTTCTCAGATTATAATGTGACACAAGACAGTGTGAAAGGAAGGAGAGCACATCCATGCTGTCTAGGAGGACATAACATATGCTCACAAAGTATATAAAAGTGGAAATTGTATATAATATTATAATTGTATAGAAAGCAATGTAAACTAGTTGTGAACATTTAAAGGTAAAAACATGTAGAAAACCAAATTGTAACTTCGGTAATTAAGGCATAGGCGAGCTAGCTTAAGTAAAGGTAACAGTCCACCAACCACCACTTGGTAATGAACACAGGTTTAGGCTAAATAATGTAAAATAGAAAAGGAAAGGGACAGGAATGAGTGAAACAGGCGTAGTGACTTATCCTCCAAGAAGCACAGGAAATTGGATAAATAGACAAAGCAAGCCGGAAGTTAAATTGAGAGGGAAGCCCTGGGTTTTACCATGTGGACGCGATGTCAGCAACATTTGACACAATTTACTTTCATAGCAAGTGAAGTGATGCTACCAAGGGACCAATCAAAGATAATGTTATATTTTATGGCGTGAATGTTGGTGTCACCCAGTAGCAGTATACAAGAGAGAGCATTCTCTTATGTGGTTACTCGAGCTCTTATCTTACTCTTACATAGTTACTCTTACATTGTGTTGTGTGCACGTCCACGTGCTTAAGTGGTGGAAGAACGATGTGCAGTTGGTTAGATTAGGCTCCTCATAAATTTATTTAATATTCGCCTCACCCACCAAGCGCCCTGAGATAGAATTAGAAAATATTAGGAGCGGAATCTTCATCAACCGCTGAGCAGAGGTCTCCGGAAAAACAAGGACGAAAGCAGAGTTCCCGCTACACCTGCCACAAGTTTACCTACTGCATGCAGGGAGCAAGTCTGCTTGGTTACCACAAAACGAAGCGAGTTAGTGACTTCTGATCTAATTGCTCGTTCACTACGTATGATATAGTCTACTTTTGATATTGGTTAAATACTAATGTAATAATATTTGTAATTCTACACCTATTCCACATATGACTGTCGCCTTATGATGTAATGTTTTGAGTTAATGTCTTACTAGTTCACTTCACACTCTCCTATTTCAGGTGATGATAAACCATGGTCTTCATACAATTTCAGTCTTACCACTTACCTGCATATGGGTACCACAACGTGCTCTACTCTGCCCATTTGCTCTCACTCTATCTTATCACGTATTCTCCCCTTTTCATTTGATCTAACTGCTTGGTCAGCAATTTTCTTCGCTGCTATTCTCTGAAGAATTGCGTTGGAAACCTTGTCTTTGGTGTAGATGTCCAGTAGCTTCCGCATCTTGCTCTGTGGTATACCCGGATGGTTTTACATTGTTTAACTCTGAGGGAACAGGTTTGCCATCCGCACTGGGCTGACACAGTTTTCGGGTGCTTCCAATCTGAAACGTCTGCTTGGTGGATGATACAATAAGATGGACTTCAGCGAACAGAAGGAATTCAATAAGCCTTTGCGTTTCCATTTACGCTTTGTTATTGAACAAATCATATTCCAGGCATATCTCGAAAGCGTAAATTACTACAGCACTGGAATTTCTGGGCCACTCGTCATTACCTGTCACACATTTTTATAGTACATTGCTACTCCAGCTAAACCTGCCTTTTATAAGATATGATAGCCAGAAAGATAATAAATACAACTAAATGAAAATCTTCCCACATGTATAACACGATAGCTAAAATAATTATAAATAAAAGTATTATGTCCCAAACTACAATCAAGCAATTCGTTTAGGGCATGAGATTTACTGCAAAAGGTCTATGAGCAAAAAATAATCAAGTTTCAGAGTGACCTCGTGAACTGACAAAGACAGACATTCCTTTCACCAAGAGAGCATTTAAGGGCAACAGAAGTGTATTTTGGGTCGAAGTAGGGAACAGGCTTCCAAAATTGATTCTTTGATATCAACTTGAACGTTTAAAGTACAACATAAGGATATATTATATTGGTAGAAAGTTGAATGTGCATTGAAGATATTAGATGACACCTTTGGTAAATGTGCTCTCTAGATCATTACTGTAACAAAAAGGAATTGCTTACGAAAATATGCGAGATGGGCCTGTCAATTAGATTCAAGATAAAAATCAATGACACTCCTTAAAGTTAAATTAAACAGTAGTGGGAGAAAATTATGATATGGGAGAGGAATACTTTTGGAAGGTAGAGCACCCCAAAACACACCTTAGTGGGGTGAGAGGCATCCTCAAGGTGTTCAGAGCTTATACGTTTTTAATGCTTCAGGATTAAATATTACCTGATTTCCTCAACATAGTGGTACAAATCTAAAATTTTGTATGAGCGCGAAAAATGCGACACGCATATAGGTTAGTGAGAATCACAGTTTCAGTAAACGGCGAACATCATTTCCACTAAGTGATCAAAGGGTGGCGAGCGAAGGTGAACATATATGGAAATAAAATAAATCTTCTTTGTTAACTTTCCAACACTATAGGACGCAAATGCAACCTGAGATACTATAAAAGGAGTCGCATGCTGAGCAGCATCCACGGAATATTCCAATAACATCCCTTAGCTTCACAATCACCTTCCAACATCCACGAAATATTAACCGCTTAACCACCATTGTTTCAACAATTTATGAAGAGCATATTAGCTTTTTATAGCCCGCTTTTACTATTTGTAGCACCGCAGGCGATGGCACTGATGATACATGAATGAAGATGGAACACCGTGAAATGCGATAGCGAGGGGAAACCGGAGAACCCGGAGAAAACCCACCCCGGCGCCGGTTTGTCCACCACAAATCACACATGCGGCTGCTTGGGATCGAACCTTGGCCGTCTAGATGAGAGGTGAGAGGTCCAACTACTCGGCCACGACGCGGCCGTGTATGTATACCAGGTGGCCCAACTGGCCGGTATTTGCTGTTGCAGGCACACCTCAGCACTCAACGGGGCTATTTCAAGTTAAAGCCGGCCGCTGGAGAACTGGAGAGCGCGGTCTTCGTTTTACTCCTCTCAAAGAGCGCGATCCGGTTTTTTTGTTTTTGTTGTTTTACTGTGTTTATCGCACCCTTTTACTGCAATGGCACGCAGGCGATGACACTGATTATACATGGAATGAAGTTATAGCACCGGTGATGGTGGGGGAAACCAGAGAACAAGAAAAAACTTACCTATGCGCCGCTCTGTCCACTACAAATCTCATATGCGGTCACTTAGGATCGAACCCGGGTCGCTTAGGTGAGAGGCGAGTGGTCTAATCACTCGACCACGGCACGGCGCGCACCCGGTAATAAGTGGTATGTTTGGAAGATTCTGAACTTAAATATCAAGTTTAGTATTTAATCCATTTTTCATTCCTGAGCTTTATGGTCCATGCACGCACGCACACACACTGGGATCTTTTTCTAAAAATTATTTTTTTGCATCCAGGGATTTTAAAGGATATATTTCCGGTAAGATATCGGTTAGGAATTCTTGGGTGGAATACAATACTATGTACTATGTGCATACGTGCTAAAGAAAGGAAATCTGCTGCTATTTTTTTGTTACATGTATTTCCAGTGAATTATCCGTATCGGAACTTTGGCGGAAATATAATCTCTTCTAATACAAATATACAATTTAAAAAGTTATCTCAAAATAATTACTGGTCCAACTATTTTAATCTCGAAAGTCTCAAAATGGTAAGATTACTGGACACTTCAACATTAATTGCGCTGCTATTACGTTTAAGAGTCGCACACAATCTATTTATTGTAATTAGAGAAATATAGCTATTTCGAAAAGCGATTTTGACAGGTGTTTCGCATTGGAGCCAGTTCCAACATTGACTGTTATGGTTACCATTTCTTCTTTCTTCTGTTAAAAGATCTCACTTACAGACAATACATTTATATCTTTCTGTATACAGACATAAAATATTAGCTCCATTGTTTCTAAAGAAGTCAATATACGCGAATTGCTCCCTTTAGAACACAACACGAGAGAAACTATATTGAAACTCTAGAAAGGTTCCATAAATCCCATCTGTTTCTAGCGACTTCGGCTCTCGGCCGTTAAATCACACCTAACATGTGCGGGAGCGGAAGGAAGAAATAAAAACGTCAAGTTAAAGCCAAGTTTTCCTTCTTCACTTCATTACATTTGCTTCTAAACTTTAGTAGAAAATTCCTACTGTTCTAACATTAAATAAAAAATCTGATGTGTTCCATTCACATTACTTTCCCTACATCTCTGCAACAAATATTGTTAAAAAGCTTATGCTTCTATTTACTTCATTCTAATCGAGAAAAAATTAGCTGAAGTAGTCTTATTACTTACTTCCTTGTAAGTAGAAGGGAAATAAGAGAGTACCATAAGTTAAAACTGATAGTCAAAGGTTGATTGCTATGTGACCGAAGTTCCTTTGTTTGTATGGACAGATGTTGACAAATTCCTGTATGAGAAAAGCTAAGTTTTTCAAAGCTGAAACCAAGAACAAGGAATATCTCAAAAACGCTCAATTTAATGATAAAAATATATATAACATAAACGTTGTGTTTTAACGTGCTCTACATTTTCTTTTTCTGGTAAGTTTTTTCCATCCCTTACGGTTTAGCAGCTATGCATACTTCCGTAAAATTAATCCAGAATAAAGTAGTCTTCAGTTGTTATTCCCAGAAAATTCAAATTATACATTTTATTTGCCAGGTATATCTTTTTAATATACGATATTATAATCAAAATCGTTACAGCCAGTTTGAGAAAGTAAAAATTTTCGAAGGAAGTTCCATGTGAAGGAAAGTTTGCGGTGTGGGAGGATTTTTCTCAAAATCTGCATGTCGCATCCCTGGAAGACACTAAACTTAAATATGAAGTTTGGTATTTTACTGACTTTTCGTTTTTGAGTTATCGTGTTCACAGACACACGGACACATGGACACACACACGGGCCTTTTTTTGAAAATACTTTTTTTGGTTACAGGGGACCCTAAAACGTTTATTTCCGGTGAAATCTCGGTATCAAATTTTTGGGTGGAGTGCAATATCTTCTCTATACACTATGTACATAGTCCGTGTAGAGAAAGTAAAAATAAATGGTTCTTTCTTATTTCTATGGATGCTAAGTTGGACATTAATTTTCTTTTCCTGAATATTTCTGAATATAAAGTTATTGTAAATATATTATAATAATAATTTATCAAATTAGAGTGTTTTAATTTCTTTTCCCATTTCACTTTGTTACGTTTCTCTCTAAACTTCAGTAGAAAATGCGTGCTTTTCTGACATTAAATAAAAACGTTGTTGGATCTTTGTTACTTCTATTCATTTCAAATTCGAGAAGAAATGAGAAGAAGCATAGCCCAAAATTTCTTTGAATATCTGTGCCTCTGATGTTATTATAATCATATAGTAATTCAACTACTCAGAGCCAAGTCAGGCATATTTTTACACAAACGTGTTCTATAAAGGTTTTCGAAGTGTTTTCTTTTATTTGTTAACAATGACATTTTATAGTAATATTTAAAAATACATGTAATTATAGGTATGTTCTGTCTATATTGGAAAAATTTTTAATTTTTAAAAAAACTGTGTGTTTAAAAGAAGACCTATAAATCAAGCAACCTGTCATTTCCAAGCATGTGAACACACCAATTATTTTCCGTGGATCCTCCCTGACCAATGCCTCAGGTACACTGGACTGCAGTTGCTGGTATTAAAATTAAGCTGTTCGAATCGCTTCTGATTTAGGTATTAGAGAAAGAGAGGCATATGCATAAGAATAATACAGCCATAAAGTGGTTACACTGAAGTTTCTTGAGCACTGAAAGGGAATGTTCTTTTTCTTTTAATATACTGATACACACAGAAGTCGATCTAGAAAACTTAATAAAATCACATTACAGGATAAAATAAAGTAATTCCAGATTAAACGCAAAAGCTACACTGCAAAGAAATACGTTTTCTGATTGTATAGTACTTACAGAGTATTTCATGAATCATTAGTTATTGAGAATCAAAACTACAAGGTGTTACTGAACTACAACGAAATAATTTCAGAGATTGTAGAAGACTTGTTTGATTAAGCAATTTGAGATAAGCTACGATTAAATATGCGTGCTGTTACACATATTGGCATCAGATGCAGATAGGTTGGGGTTAAAATAAACACAAATGAAACAAAGCTGAGGAGCTCCATTCACATGATTTTCTCCATGTATTCTATAACAAACTTCTTAAAAAATATTCTTCTTCTTTCTGTTCCATGGTAATTGAGATAAGTATTAGTAGAATTGTGTTATTACTTATTTCCTTATAAGAAGCAGGAAAATAAGGGAATACACTATGCTAAAGCGATAGTCAAGTGTTTTAAAATTATTCGCTATACGACTATCATTATATTCCTTCTTTACTTGACATGGACGATTTCCTGTTGAGAAAAGTATAACTATTTTAAAACTGAAACTAATAACAAGGAACATCTAGGAAGCTATTACCTCTACTACAAAAGTGAAAAGCACATAAATGGTAGGTTTTGAAGAGATTCACATTTTTTGCAGTAGCTTTTTGTTTCTTTTACGGTTTAGCAGTTATGCAAAAGTCATTTAAAATACAGAGGGCGTCAGAGACTAGTCCCAGGGAATTCAAGATATATACTTTATTTGCCATGTAAATATGTTTAACATACGATATTTTAATAAACTCGTTAAAGCCTTTTTTGATAAAATCAACAATTTCGAACATTTTTCCATATGAAGGGTAGCTTCAGGCGAGGGATTTGCTTTTAAAACCTCCAATTCTGATTTAAATACTTATTATGCTAAACTTAAACACCAAGTTTGCTATTTTGCCAAATATATATGTTGCCCACAGACACGCATACCAAAATACATTTTCACTCTCTATTTTACACACACACACACACACACCCACACACACACACGCTGACCTTTATTTGAAAATATTTTCTTTTTGGATTCAAGGGATTTCCAAATATATAGTTCCGGTGAAATCTCTCTCTGGGTGGAATACAATAACTTCTGTACCTATTAAGCACGTTGTACATACATAGGTGCTGGAGAAAGCTAAATACGGCTGAAATGTCTTTAAGGCTGCTGCATGGGCACAGAAATACAGATTTCGTTCTTAAAGTTCACGCCATAGAAGTATCTCAAATTTGGAACAAATATCTTGACAGTTCGACACTGAGCATCGATAAACTGCCTTCTACGTTATGCAGCCCTTCTGCAGGCATTTCTCAATAGTTCGTATTGCATAATATGTACGCCAAAAACTGATCACAGGTTTTGTTTCCTGACACGCAGTTAATTGCTTTCTCTATACGTACCATGTACATAATGTATAGAGACGATATTGTATTGCACACAAAAATTCGATACCGAGATTACACCGGAAATATATGTTTTGAGACCCCCTGAATTCAAAAAAAGCATTTTTAGAAAAATGCCCGTGTGTGTGTCTGCCTTGGTGTATGTGTGTATGAGTGTGTGTGCGTCAGTGGGCAGTATAGCTCAAAAACGAAAAGACCGTTAAATACCAAACTTGGTATTTAAGTTCGGTATCGTCCAAGCATGCAACACGAAGATTTTCAAAAAAAAATCCCCCCACCCCAATGTACCCTTTACATGAAACAATTTCGAAAATTTTGATTTCCTTAAAAATGGCTCTAACGATTATAATTAAAATATCGTATATTAAATATATTTACCAGACAAATTAAATGTATATCTTGAATTTTCTGGGAATAGCCTCTGAAGACTACTTTATTGTGGATTAATTTTACGGAACTTTGCATAACTGCTAAACCGTAAGAGATGGACGAAAACTTAAATCACAAAAAATTTAGAGCATGGTAAAGCACACA
The DNA here is from genome assembly GCA_030762935.1 of Hymenopus coronatus. Classification (NCBI taxonomy): domain Eukaryota; kingdom Metazoa; phylum Arthropoda; class Insecta; order Mantodea; family Hymenopodidae; genus Hymenopus; species Hymenopus coronatus. Next base: position 63,193,084 of record CM060896.1, read on the forward strand.
ATTTATGTCATATATTTTTTTTTCGTGGAGTTAATCGTTTTTGAGATATTCCTTGTTTTTGGTTTCAGCTTTGAAAAACACTTTACTCATACAGGAATTTGTTAACTCCTGTCCATACAATCAAAGGGACTTCAGTCACATGTCAACTAGCTTTTGACTATCACTTTAACCTAAGGTACTCCCTTATTTTGCTTCTACTAACAAGGAAGCAAGTAATAAGACTATTTCTGCTAATTTTTTCTCGATTAAATGAAGTAAATAGAATAATTTGTTGCAGAGATGTAGAGAAAGTCATGTGAATGGAACACATTAGATTTTTTTTGTTCCATTCGAAGAAGTGTTGCAATACGTATAGTCATGCGCAATTTTGATTGCTCAGTGCAATAACATGACTACCATTTCCTTGATTCTGCTCACTGGGGTTAGTTCGTGTGCTGAGGAATGCACATGAGACAATATAGAGAACATGAATCAATTGTTTCCTTCACACCAGCCACGTGTTGGAGAGATAGAGGCAGACTGAAAAATTCAATGCTATAGCCAAGATTTGAACGTCGGATGTCCTGGTTTCCGTCAACCACTGAGCTATCATGGCAACATACCGGCACGACACTAAATTCTCCAACTTATTCGCGTTTTCCCGGTAAACCACAACGAGATCTCAAATTATTTTGACATGTCACACCTCAATTGCGACTAATAACCTCAGTAAGTACTTAAGTTCTGGACTTAAATACTTAGATAATCAATCATTAGGTAATTTAATATGAATTAATTGTATCTTTCAAATCAGTTCGTGTATAGGACAGAAATTGGAGGGATAGAGTCAGAAAGAAAAAGAATTTGAGATCTCATTGTGGTTTGGGGGAAAAATTCTCCAACGTGCCGGCATGTTGCCATGACAGCTCAGTGGTCAGAGTAACTAAACAGAAACCAGGAGGCCCGTGGTTCAAATCCGGCTAGGCATTGAACTTTTCTGTCTGACTCTACCTCTCCAATATAGAGAACATGTTCACCTTCTCTGAACTTGAAAATATGCACTTTATTTACCGTGAATCCAGAAATAACGTTTATTTGACATATCACCAGAAATTTTGAACAACAATTATTCTTTCGGCACTGCCAACTTTGTCTTGAAAATGGACATCATTTTGAGCAGTTCCAATAAAACTGACGTGAATACTTATATCTTTACTTTTTGTTTTTTATTTCACTATTTAAACCACTTCCCAATTGAAGTACAATATATCAAAATATTAAGCATGATTCAAACTTTTGATAGCAATGATTATTGATTTTACTGTTAGGCATGTTGAAATTGGAATGCATAAATTCAAAGATAAATTAAAAGCCTAGCTAAAACCGCAATGTGATCTGCTCAAAAAAAGGTGAAAAAAAGAAGAAATATGACAATACCTTTGATGGACGAGATTCGAACTACTTAACAAACATTTCCTAGTAAGCGAAAACAGATGGTCCATAGGTCCATCTCAAATTACTTATTTAAGACAGCGTATTCTGAATGTATTTTGTATAAATTATTAATATCTGTATAAGATATTAATACATATTAAAAGTTCATTACACGACGCTATAATATTAATAAACAACCTTCACCTTAACACGAAACTGAGATGTTTTGGACTGCTTCTGAATTTGTCCCTTAGTTGGGTGCCAAATTTGAATTGTTTCTTTCAATCCAGTCGGAGAAACATTATGCATTCTGTAATGTCGTCCTCTCCGACAAGATCTCCTTTAATTTCAGTCCATTAGTCTCGAAGAGAATGCTAAGGAATGATATGTAATGTAAATGATAACACACCGTTTCCTCTTTTCAAAAATAAACTCTATTTTATTTTACAACTCATATAAAGTATTCACACGGATGGCGTGTCTTACATGTACTAATCACAGAAACCATATCTTTTATGATTATTCATTGCACATGCAAGAAAAAATGTGAGTATTATTATGTACATACACAAGCACGTATATTCCGGAAGGCACAACTCACAAAAAATCATCACATAACGCTGGCTTCCCTATATTACCCAGCATTCCTTATCTTTAAAAAATCTGAGCTTCGTTTGAATTTAAATTTAATAACAGAGCATTTGCATGTTTTACTTTCTCTAGCCCCGTGTGTACAATGTATATAGGGATAGAGAAGGTATTGTATTTTACCCAAAAATTCGATGTCGAGATTTCACCGGAAATATATGTTCTGGGGTCCCCTGAGTTCGAAAAAAGCATTTTTAGAAAAAGGTCAGTATGTGTGCGTCTGTGGACAGCATATCTCAAAAACGAAAATAGATTAAATACCAAATCTAGTATTTAGGTTATGTATCTTCCAAGGATTCGATACGAGGATTTTCAAGAAAATCTCCCCCACACAAATTACCCTTTACATGGAAAAATTTTCGAACATTTTGATTTTCTAAAAAATTGCTGTAACGATTTCGATTAGAATCCATATATTAAAGATATTTGCATCCCAAATAAAATGTTTACTTTGAATTTTCTGGGAATAGCCTCTAAAGACTTCTTTATTCTGGATGAATTTTGACGAATTTTGCTTAACTGCTAAACCGTAAGAGATACACAAAAAACTACTGTACAAGAAAAGAAGATCTCGTCAAAACACACAATTTATGTCCCATACGTTTTTGTTGCGGAGGTAACCGTTTCCAAGATATTCCTTGTTACTCAGACAGGAAGTGTCCGGTTTTATTTTGTTTTACTCATGGCCAAGCAAAGAAGCAATTCATATTGACAATCGCATAGCAATAGCTTGAAACACTTGCCTATCACTTTAGCATAGCTCATTCTTTTAATTCCCTTCAACTTATACGGTACTAAGTAATAAGAACATTCTGCTAATGTTTATCTCGATTAGCATTGTGTGGAAAAAATAATAATCTTTTATAAGAAGTTTGCAGAGCAGTTAGGTAAAGTTATGTCAGTGTAACACATTAGATTTTTGTTGTAATTTAACGTTACACAACAATATGCACAAAAATACATTATATATATATATATATATATATATATATATATATTACAAATTCTCATAAGTATTTCTTTTATAATTTTTTACTATCAAAACAATGTTATACTTTTTGAAGAGACTTTGTGAGATGCGACGTCACTTCCCCCCTATCACGCCTTCTTATTTTTATGTACATAAATCATTCATTATTGGCGTGATGAAATTAAACATTTTATTGCTACATAACATCAAACTTTGCCTTCGACTTATCAATATCGCCTCAAAACCAACAACATAAGGAGCAACAAATTTAGTATTAACAGATGTATACTAATCCCAGCATAGATGTCGGGTAAAGAATGAGTTCAAATGACCTCCAATATTAAACAGCTAATTCAATTGACAGAAAGTCCTATCAATTACCAAAACTCACTACACTAACACGGCGTGGTAGATAAAAATACCTACTACTATTAAGATATTTTATGTGCTACGAAATAATGAGTAAATATATTTTTTTTCCCTATACTCTTTACGAATGTATAAATTAATAAAAATCTGGTGTGTTCCTTTCGCAAGCTTTCTCTATGTACTCTGCAAAAAAATTATTATTAACAAGGTTTTTCTTCTCTGTACTTCATTCTAATGAGAGAAATATAAATAGCTATTATTTCTTAGTTCCTTCTAAGTAGAAAGGAAATATTTTCATAGCCGTTCGCTATGAGATTCAATTAAAATTTCCTTCTCTTTTTATGAAGGAAAGAAAATGCTTAATAAAGACTTATCTTTTGACAAAATATTAAGGATTGGAAATATTAAAACCGATAACAAGGAAATTGTTGCCTGTACAAAAGCTGCATATAGCATAAATTGTAGGTTTTTACTAGATCTAATATTTTTGTGTGGTAAATTTTTGTCTATATCTTATAGTTCTATAGTTGTGAAAAATTAATTCAGAATGAAGAGGCTTTTAGAGTCTCTTCCTGAGAAAATAAAATATGCACCTTATTTATTATGAAAATAACTTTAATATACAATATTTTAATCAAAATCATTATTTTTAGAAAAAAACAACAACAAAATTTCGAAAAATCTTTCTTGTAAAGGATTGGTTTGGTTGCGGAAATTTTCCTGAAAAGCTTCATGTTGCTTCCCTGGTGGATATTAAACTTAGAATTTCACGTTTGGTGTTTCAATGACTTTTCATTTCAGTTATATTGCACTCACTCACACATACATGCACACAACGATTAAAACTGAATCAGCTAAAAAATATTATAGTAATCATATTAATTTTCTTGAAAATATGTTCAATTTCATTCCAGTATTCAGTTTAATTAAGTCATTCAATCATTACTGAGAAGTTTTTTTTGGGTAGTGTTTAACACCCGTTTTTACTGCTCTGCCACCGCAGGCGATGACACTGATGATACATGAAGATGGTGCCCGGTTGAATGTAATGGCGGGTGAAACCGGAGAACGCGGAGAAATTATCCACTAAAAATATCACATGCGGTCGCTTGGGATCGAACCCGGACCGTCTAGGTGAGAGGTGAGAGGTCTGACCATTCGACCACGGCGCGTTGAGAAATGATGCTTAACTAGCTAATGCAGTTTAAATTCTTTTTCTGCTAAAAGTATAGAAATTCATAAGCTGTCTCGACCTTATTTAGACCCACTTCTCTATTGGAACCCTGAAGAATATAATATGGAAGAACAATAAGGTAAATGGTTAGGTTTTAAGCTTTAATATTTTCAAATATAAATGTATGACTAATACTAAACAAAGTATAAACTTTGAGCTATTTTTTTTCACCACGAACATAATATATAAGAAGTTGCAATACGAAAATACAGGTTTTAGGATACCTAAGTAAGTATTTTGGAAAAGGTTTGTGTGTATTGATGTGTTTATAAAGAGCATCACTCAAAAGTGAAGATATCGTTAAATAACTAAAGTGTATTTAAGTTAATTAGCTTTTAATTATGGTACGTAAAGTCTTTCAAGAAAATCTCGGACTTCAACCTACATAAACATTTTTCATGCATTTGCATGACTAACAATGTAAATATATCGAATTTTCTGTGAAATTCTAATGACTTTTGCTGAACTGGTATATCGTAATGGGCAAGGTAAAAATTACTGCACAAAGAACTATGTATCTCGACAAAACAATCAGTTTTGTTGTGGAACAGACCATTTCTGCTTAATTTATTTGGATTAACGTGAAATAGAAAGAAGAATTGTATTTTCTAAGAAGTTCGTTTACAAAACAGGTAGAAAAAAATCATGTGAATGGAACACATCCGATTTTTAATCAATAAATGGTTGTACTCCTTCAGCAAAGAATCTGCCAATGATAAGCTATTTTCCGTAGATCACATCTAATATTCTTTATTTCTTGTGCGTACTTGACAATATAGAATGAAATTAGTATTCTAAATATCACAAAGAAAGGAATTAAATTGCTAAATGTATAATCAATTCTAATATGTCCATTGTAAAATTTAAAGAGAGAAAAAAAGAGTTGGGGAATAAAAAGAAACGGGGAATAAGGTGTTTAGCAAACAGCGCAAATGCGATAGCAGAGCTGTGGGTTCTAATATTAGAGCCCTATAATCTACTAAGCTTAAGCACGCTAGAAATACATTCCATTACTGTCAAGTACTTACAGAATTCATACAACAGGAACACTTGATTACAGCCTGACACTCCGCTTGTAATTACAAGCCAAAGGCTAGCAATGTGGACCAGAGATGGGATTCCAGCTAGTAATCTGGACAGCAAACATAATTTGGCTCCCAAAGAGATTTAGGTAATAGGTTTTATAGAGTCCTTTAAGAACACATCTCTCTATCACCATTATTCGAAAAGTAGTCTACAGTTAACCAGTTATGCATATTTTTATGGTGTTTAACGCCCGCTTTTACTACCTGTGGCCTGATGGTACACGGAATGTAGATACAACACCAGTTGAATGCGAAGGCATGGAAAATAGGAAAACCCGGAGAAAACCCACTCCTGTGCCGCTTTGTCCACCACATTCGGTCACTTGGGATCGAACCCGAGTCGTCTAGGTGAGAGGGGAGTGATCTAAACACTCGGCCACGGCACGGCCCCCAATTCTGCATGACATCATAGTCATCAGATAGAGAATTTAAACTTTGAATTGAACAGAAATAACCTGATGTGCTTCATTCACATGGCTTTGTCTAAATCTCTGTAACAAATAATTGTTAATAAGCTTATTCTTTTATTTATTTCATGCTAACCAAGAAAAATTAGCAGAAATAGTCTTATTTCTTGGTTTATTGTAAGTAAGAGCGAAAAAAGGGAGCACCATAGTTTAAAGTGAAAGCCAAAGGCTGGTTGCTATGTGACTGCAGTTCGTTTGTTTGTATGGACATGAGTTAGCAAATTGTTGTATGAGAAAAGAATAAGTTTTTCAAAGCTGAAACCGAAAACAAGGAATATCTAAAAATGATCAACTGCACGAAAAAGATGTATATAACATAAATTGTGTGTTTTAACGTGCTCTACATTTTTTTGTGTTTGTTTTATGTGTTTCTCCATCTCTTACGTTTAGTAGTTATGCAAAATTCATCCAGATTAAAGTCGTCTTCAAAGGCTATTCCCAGAAAAGTCAAGATACATGGTTAATTTTTCAGGTAAATATCTTTAATATACGATATTTTAATCAAAAATTTTAGAACCATTTTTTATAAAATCAAACTTTACGAAAAAAAGCTCCTAGTAAAGCGTAGTTGGCAGTGGGGGGATTTTCTTGAAAATCTTCGTGTCGCATCCTTGGAAGATACCAAACCAAAATAAATACCAAGTTTGGTTTTTAACGGATTTTTCGTTTTTGAGCTATGCTGCCCACAGACACACAAACACATACACACAGACACACAGACAGACAGACGGACAGGCAGACACACACAGACATTTTTCTAAAAATACTTTTTTTTTATTCAGGAGGTCTCAAAACATGTATTTCCGGTGAAATCTCGGGATCGAATTTTTGGGTGCATTACAATACCTTCTCTACACACTATGTACATAGCACGTATAGAGAAAGTAAAAATTAATAAAGAATTTACACTCATTTTTACTTTCTCTATACGTACTATGTACATTGTATCCAAAATTTTGATACCGAGATTTCACCGGAAATATATGTTTTAGGCTCCCCTGTAAAAAAAAAAAAACATTTTCAGAAAAAGGTCCCTGTGTGTGTCCGTGTGTCTATGAATACGATAACTCGAAAATTAAAATTCGGTACAATAACAAACTTGGTATTTAAGTTTAGTAGCTTCCAGGGATGCAACACGAATATTTTGAGAAATATCCTCCCACCCCAACTACCCTTTACATGGAATTTTTTTCGAAAATATTGATTTTTTAAAAAATGGCTAATGATTTTGATTAAAATATCCTATATTAAAGATATTTACCTTACAAATAAAATGTATACTTTGAATTTTCTAGGAATAGTCTCTGAAGACTACTTTATTCTGGGTGAATTTTACGGAATTTTGCATAACTGCTAAACAGTAAGAGATGGACAAAAACTTACCACACAAAAAATGTAGAGCACATTAAAACACAAAATTTATGTTACATCCATATTTTCGTTGGAGTTGATCACTTTTTAGGTGTTACTTGTTTTTGGTCTCAGCTTTAAAAGACATACTTTTCTCATACAGAAATTTGTCAACTCCTGTGCATACAAACAAAGAAATTTCAATCACATAGCAACCAGCTTTTGATTATCAATTTAGCCTATGCTACTCCCTTATTTCGCTTCTACTTAAAGGAAGCAACTAATAAGACTATTTCTGCTAATTTTTTCTCGATTAGCATGAAGTATTTAGAAGCATATGCTTTTTAACAACAACTTTTTGCAGAGATGTAGAGAAAGTCATGTGAATAGAACACATAAGATTTTTTCTTTCTCTACACGTACTATGTACATAGTATATAGAGAAGGTATTGCACGCCAGCCAAAAATTCAATACCGAGATTTTACCGGAAAGATACGTTTTAGGGTCCCCTGTATCCAAACAAAGCATTTTCGAAAAAGGTCCATGTGTGTGTGCGTGTGTGTGCGTGTGTGTGTATGTTCTTGGTCCGTGTGTTCGTGTGTCTGTGAATACGATAACTCACAAACGAAAAGTAGGTAAAATACCAAAGTTGGTATTTAAGTTTAATATCTTCCAGGGATGCGAAACGAAGATTTTGGGGAAAATCCCCCCACCACAACTACCCTTTACAGGCAACTTTTTTCAAAAATTTTGATTTTCTCAAAAATGGATGTAACGATTTTGATTAAAATATCGCATATTAAAGATATTTACCTGGCAAATAAAATGTATATCTGGGAGTAGGCTCTGAAGTGTACTTTTTTCTGGATGAATTTTATTGAATTTTGCATAACTGCTAAACCGTAGAGATGGAAAAAAGCTTAAAACACAGAAAATGTACAGCACGTTAAAACACACAATTCGTGTTACATACACTTTTTCGTGGAGATGGTCGTTTTTGAGATATTCCTAGTTTTTGGTTTCAGCTTTGAAAAATAAGAATTTGTCAAATCCTGTTTATACAAACAAAGGAACTTCAGTCACATAGCAACCAGCTTTTGACTATCACTTTAGCCTATGATGCTCCCTGATTTCGGTTCTACTTACAAGGAAGCAAGTAATAAGACTATTTCTGCTAATTTTTTCTCAAGCACCATGAAGTAAATAGAAGCATATGCCTTTTAACAATAATTAGAGAAAGTCATTTGAATGGAACACATCAGATTTTGATATCTATTTCATCCATTATTTCTGTTGTTCAGGTCAAAAAGTCAGTTTTTACGATTTTTTTATCCTTATTTGAAATCAACCAAAGCAGCTTCAAATTAAGCAGTATGCACATATAATGGTTTGGTTCAAGAAATATATTGTTGCTTTCTTATTCTCAACACACTTCCAATTAAAGAACAAAGTAAAAATCATTTTATGGGTTTAGTATAAAAGCCTTTGGTGATGTTTTGAGAGATGGGCTGAAAATAAACGTTCAAAGTTCAGAATAAATGGTTATTGGAGAGCCTGAAAGACAGTTTCAAATAAATAATACGACAATTCAACAAGTTGGATAGCACAAGTATCTTGGATATATATTGAAAATCCGGTAGCAGAAATAAGTCTGAAAAATAATTTTACAGCAGACTATTACATCACGCTAATCAAGGAAAACATTAGCAGCAAGTAAAAGGAAGTAAGTTAGTACACTAAACTAATGCGATAGTCAACTTTTTAAAAGCTAGCTGCTATGAGAAACAATTGAAATTTTGATCTCTTTCCATTGCCAGGAATAAAACAAAACATATGAAACGGATGAGGGCTTTCTGTACGAGAAAAGTTTAAGTATTTTAAAATTGATACCAACAAGGAGAATCTCTGAAGTGGTTAGCTCTACAAAAAAGTGCAATTGTCATATATTGTTTTCTTTAACGAGATCTACATTTCTGTCTAGTAAGTTTTTGTCTATCTATTATGGTTTACCAGTTATGCAAAAGTTATTCAGGATGAAGATGACTTCAAGAATATTCCCAAGAAATGTATCATGTGAACATTTTTAATATACGGCATTTTAATCAAAATCGTTCCTGTCACATCCTTGGGGATAGTAAGCTTAAATACTAAGCTTGGCACATACACTCGCACACACTAAAAAACTTTTTCTATTTTTTTATTCAGGAGGTCCATCTTGAGAAATCCCGGTATCAATTTTTGGGTGAAATACATCTCTACCTACTATGTACATGCTACATAGATACTGGACAAAGTAAAAATAAAATTTGATGTTCACATGACTTTCTCTATCTATTCTGTAACAAATTATTCTTACAAAACTTTATTGTTCTATCTACGTCATGCTAATGGAGATACACATTAGGAAAAATGACCTCACTAATTAATTATTTATAAATAAGCGGAGTAAGTGAATGCATTAGGCTAAAGCGGTAGTCAAATCTTTTAAAAGCTTCACGCTATGAGAAACAATTGAAATTCGGTTCTTTTTTTGCATTCCAAGAATAAAACAAGAGAGAGAGATGAAAGGAACAGAGCATTTCCTTTGAGAAAAGTTCTAGTATTTTAAAATTGAAACCACTGACAAAGATCATCTCTGAAACAGCACTGTCACTAAGAATTGCAAACAATAAAATTGTATAATGTAAAATGTATGTTAATGAGCTCTACATTTTTGTGTAGTATCAGTTATACAAGTCATCCAGAGTCAAGAGGTCTTCGGAGGCTGTGTCCATACAATTCAAGATATACATTTTGGCTATCATGAAAATATCTTACACATTTTAATAAAATCGTTATAGCCATTTTTGAGAAAGTTTAAACCTTTTAAAAATGTTCCATATAAAAGGTAGTTGGAATGGGAAATTTTCATGAAAATCTTTAATCGCATCCTTGGAAGATACTGAACTTAAATCCCGAGTTTATTTATTTAGCTGGTTTTTCATTTAATTAGTTATGGTGTCTTCACAAACACACATGCTGCTCACCTTTTCGGATTCGGTCTCAAAATTGTATGTCCGATTAAATCTCGGTTTCAAATTTTTGAGTGGAATACAATAACTTATCTTCCAATATGTTCATTGATCGTATGTGCGAGAGAAAGCGTAAATATATTTAATAGGATAAATCTTGCAAGAAAGGTAATGAGACTCTCAGTTGGCTTCTGTTAGAACAAAAACTTGAAAAAGTAAACAAAAGTTCGGTAAAGACAAGGATAGAAAGTATGTTAGCAGATAGGGAGAGCGGTTGGAAATAGAGTAAAAAATAGTTAAAAATGCTGGCAACAGAAATAGCTGCATTCAGAAGCAACACTCAGAACATCAAGAATACAGCATACCAAGAATGATTCAAAGAAGCTGCCCTTCATCTTCTAGTAGCAAGAGCTCTAAAGTGGCACAAACACGTAAAGAGAATGAAAGACGGAAGATGATCAAAGCGTTTTGCAACTCCAGGAAGAAAGAAGCGTGAAAAGACACATCTTACTTGGAAGGATGCATTCGATAAAGTTATGCAGAGACGAGACTTGGAGGGGTATTTGCAGGACAGAAGATCTTGTAGAATTCTAACAAAAATTAAAGGAAATCACCCAACACAACGTAAAATACGCCTAAAATCTATAACGCCTTAGCTTTCACGGCATTATAAAGTTGATTGAAAATTTATCAATCAATCGATCATATAAAAAAAGTACATCCAGATAGAGTTCCATTGAAAAGTTTCTGATCGTAAGACCTGAGATCGTTAATTACCTTCCCTATCAAAACTATTATTGGTTATTAATTATTTGTCAATGTAAAGCTAAAAGAGAAAAAATGTATTTATTTCTCAGAGTAAATACAGCTGGAGAAGAAATAGAGAGCTGACGCCAAGAGAGTAGAAGGGGGTGAGAAGGGCTTTTGTTAGAAAGATTTCTTTTGTACAGTCACGTACAATCGAGTTACAACGAGGGTAAACCTTAAAATTCGAAAGACGGTAATTCTTCATTGTACTAGTCATGTCACGTGAGGTTTGCAGTGCACACTGGGAAGAGAACATTGATTTTTGGGAAATATTTACGTCAATCGCGCGAATTTTCTGTCCAATCAGAAAGAGGCCGCCATGACGGTATTTTTAATATATAAAGAGCCCAAGAAGGCACATCGGGGCTGTCTGTTAATATCTGCAGTCTGTTTTGCTGTCTGTTGCTGTGTGTTGATATCTGTCTGTCGCTGTCATGCTGAACTTAACTTCTTCACACAAAATTTAAACACTGTAATGTGTAACGAAAGCTTAGTAGTCTCCAGTGCTCTGAGTATCTTTAAAGTTAGTGACGTGTGTTAAAGTATATTGTATAATGCAGAATTAAGGAAGAAGAAGGAATTATAATTACGGGTGTTCAGCCAAGTGTTAAAGTTCATAACAAGTGTACAAGTTAGCATAATTGTAAAGCAAAAGTGCTTATCTCGCTTTTCCTAGTAGGAAATAAACTCCAGGAAAGTTACGTAAGTTTTAATTATTATAAGACCACTCCGTGAACTACCCCCATTAGCTGGACCACTCCGAGAAAGTCAATCATCGTGCAGGCTGAGCAACGCCGAGGCAAAATTCAACGGTAGTAGATTCATCTCACCAGGTACGTGGGTCTACTCATAGGTAGTGGAGTGAGTCTTGCCAATGACTTCAATCTGGGTTCGAAGTAGGGAACTCAGCATCTGGTGTTTTGAGTGTGGAGATAAGGCCTCCGCCCAGGGCACCCAAGTATGAGCTCACCGCATAAGGCGTCCCAAATGTGGTGCAAACGATAACACCGCAGACCATAGATTATGAAATAAACAAAAGGCGCGGGTTAACATATTACTAGAGACATTCAAACTTGCCAAAGAAATACAAAAGCCGAAACAAGGCTGTCCCCAATTTCAAAACTAGGTGAGGATGAATTACCCAGATAAGTCATATTGTGGGGCGTTCTGTTATTCTGAGGAAACGAATGTGGGGTATCTGTGGATCATGTGAGCATCATTGCTCCCATTTAATTTATTGGTCTTCTGATATGACCACCAGGGTAAAACACGTTGAACTTTGCTATATAATCTAATCCCAAAGTCACGGGCTCAAGCCCGTCGGAGGGCGAGGATTTCTTAGCATAGCTTCCTTCGGAAGGAAAGTAAGTCTGTTGGTCCCATGTCGTAGATTTACGGCACGTGAAAGAACCCCAAGCTTAATAGAGGCCTCTGACCCTAAGCTGTCTTTTACGCCCAGTATAGAATTGTACGCTAAAAACCACAGCAGCTAAACGGCGTCTAGAAATAAAATAAAAAGAATAAAAAATCCGATGTGTTCCATTCATATCAATTTCTCTACATCTTTGTAACAAATTACTGTTAATAAGCTTATTCTTCTAGCTCATTCTTCATGCTAATTGAGATATGCATTAACAAAAACGGTCATATGACTTAGTTCCTGGTAAGTAGAAGGGAATAAGTAAATACACTAGGTTAAATCGTGAGTTAAACGTTTTAAAAAGTTAAAAAGTTCCCGTGTGAAAAATGTATAAGTATTTTAAAACTGAAACTAATACATGGAATATCTCGAAAACAATCAACTCCATGAAAACAATTTATATTACATAAATTGTGTATTTTAACGAGATCTGCATGTTTTGTGTAGTGAAATTTTGTCTATCTCTTACGGTTTACTACTTAAGCAAAATTAAGCAAAATTCATCCAGAATAAACAGGTCTTCAGAAGTTATTCCTAGAAAATTCAAAGATAAACATTTTATTTGTGATGGAAATGGCTTTAACATGTGTTATTTTAATCAAAATTGTTAAAGCCATAGAGAAAATATAAATAGGAAATTTTTCCATGTAAAGGGTATTTTGGGGTGAAGGGATTTTCTTGGAAATCTTCGTGTGGCTTCCTTGGAAGATACCAAACTTAAATACCAGGTTTGGTGTTTAATGGTCTTTTTGTTCTGTCCACAGACACACACAAACACACACAAACACACTCAGACACAGTATTTCCGGTAAAATCTCGGTATCGATTTTTTGGCTGGAGCACAATACTGCTCTATTCTACAAAAATATTGAATATTGAACGGATGCCAAACAAATTCCTCCAACAAGAAAACAAAGAATGTCGAAAGATACAGATCAAGTTGGATAGATGACACAGACTTTGAAGACAAACAGACCATTAGGCCTAATATCTGTAGACTTTCGAGGTCACACACAATATCAGAGGTAAAAATTAAAAAACATGAATTAAAAACATTATAAAACTGAATTATGATATTCCCAATTTTCTGATAAAACTTGAACTTTTAGCTCATTTCAAATAGAACAATGCCTTCAGTGTTTTAGTTTGCCCTGGGAGCTCGTATTTTATTTGATCTGTCCACATTAAATGATCCATCTATTTTCTTCTTCTTACATCCTTTATAATCTCACTCTTCCCAAATTGTGCATATTGAAATTGTGAAAGACTAACTTCTCAACCAGATACAACCATAGAAGTTAAGGAAGCTATACATATGAAACAAAAAAAAATCTAATATGTTCCATTCATATTACCTTCTCTAGCTGTTCCACAAATAAACTTACCTTCAAATGATTATTCTTTTATCTAGGTCATGCTAATTCAGATAACATTGCCAGAATTTGTCTTATTACTTGCTTTTTTATAAGTAAAAGGGAAGTAAGGGAATCACTAGGCTTAATCTAAAAGCCGGTCGCCAAATGAAATAAATGAAATTCGGTTCTCTTTGCCTGCTAGGAGTAAAAAAAAAAGAGACACAAGAAAGATGTCTTCCTTGGAGAAAGGTTTATGTACCTTAAAACTAAAACCAATAACTCGAAATATTTCGAAAACGATTAACCTACAAAAAATGTATACCACATAAATTGTTTTTTTAATGAGATCTACATATTTTGTGTTATAGGTTTTTCTTATCTATTGAGTGTACCAGTTATTATCAAGTTATACAAAAGTTATCCAGAATAAAGAGGCTGTTTCCAGGAAATTCAAGATATACATTTCGTTTGTCATAAAAGGCTCTTAAACATATGCACTAGAACACAGTACTGTATGTTAACCATTGCGTCACTTTGCGAATTACTGGCTCCTGGAATGAAGGATTAGGGGAGAGATCCGCAAGATTACAGGGTCCCTAACGTTCCCAGATAGAACTCATCCGACGTCACCCTTTATCGCCCAGAAGCCCCCCTGTTGTACGAGGGAGCACCTCGCTCAATGGATCGAATCGGAGGCAGCTTTTGACTTGGAGGCTCCCGCACGAATCTATAAAGAAATGTTTAAGAGCCAGAGCTACCGCTCAGCCGAAACCGCCGAACACCGGCCGCTACCTGGTCCTAAAACAATTGACAACGAAATTATGAGTTCAGGAAATGAGTGACAAGTCCAGGTAATAGATGGCGCACCCTAGCATTTGCCTTCCGATACGGATGGACCACGAAAAACTATTGGGTCAAAATACGCCTTCCCCAGGGGCCGAATTCTGCGGACCTCAGATGCTATCACCTGAGCCATCGCGTCCTGTTTTGCAAGAAATTGTAGTATATTCCAAGGCCAAAGCATGCCATGTTTACCTAATCTATAAATAGTTATGGCAGGTAAGTGAAAGTACGGTACTAAAATAAAAATATTGATAACGAGACTTCACGAAATGGTTTTGAGGTTCACGTGTTTGTCTTTATTCGTTTATTTATTTATGTATTTATTTGCATTTGTGTTATCTGTGAACAGTAAACCTCAAATACTAAATGTCGTAATTTAGTCAGAAATTCGGTATACCAGACGAAGTTTTTCCAGGAAATTTCCATTCCAACATGGAAACACCTCTTATTTTTCATTTTATTATTTTGTGTATAATATTTTTCAGAAGATGAGACAAATTAAATATTTAACTTGAATTTTCTATAATTTTTGTTGCTGGAAAAACGTGGGAGTTACACAAAAGTTACAGGTAAAACGAAAAACTCTTAATCAGTTTGTATCAAGTTTATTCTCAACGTTATTTTCGAAATACTCATGATTTGCATGTTTTTATTCTCCCAAGTACAGTTCTTATGGGCATGCTTGAAAGTATCCATGCCTATTCTTTCATTTCTTTTAAATGAACTTAGTACCACGACTAATTTGCAATTTTAAAGGTGTTTCCAAATATGTATATGAATCAGAATTTTTTCAATTGAAATTACTTCCATTTTAAAATATAGGGTAGGTAATTACATTCGAATCCACTCGCGGCCTCTTTCTACTGCGCGAAACAGCCGACTGACGCCGGGGAAATTACGCCTAAAATAGACTAAAATACAGGATTACTACAAAAGAAATAGACAACTTCAACTGCCTGTAAAACAAAAACTATTAGAGATAGCAACCTAATTATTTTGGAGATATGTTGAGAAGCTCTCAAAATTTTGTTTGTTACTATTGGTAACGCTGTAGTGTTTTGTTTGTTGTTGCAGAAACTGAAATGGCGGAAAATCCTGTGGAAAAGGCATATTGCGTGTTGGAATTTGCTAGAACGCAATTAGCAACTGTTGTCCAACGACATTTTAGAACACGTTATCACAAAACGCCACCGACTAGACAGTCAATCTACGACTGGTATAGAAAATTCGAGACAGCGGGATGTTTGTGCAAAGGGAAGAGCTCGGGAAGACCAAGAGTTTCGGAAGAAAACGTTGAACGTGTTCGTTCTGCCTACATAAGAAGCCCACAGAAATCGACATCTAGGGCAAGCATGCAATTACAAATTCCACAGCAAACTGTATGGAAAATCTTGCGGAAGCGACTGCACATGATGCCTTGATGATGTTGCAGTTTCTGAGTGAAGAAGATAAGGTCATAAGGCGTGCCTTTTGCATCGACATGATGAAGACGATGCTGGTTTTTGTGAGCGCATCATTTCATTTTTGTGGTAACGTGTTCTAAAATGTCGTTGGACAACAGTTGCTGATTGCAAATTCCAACACGCAATATGCCTTTTCCACAGGATTCCGCCATTTCAGCTTCTGCAACAACAAACAAAACACTACAGCGTTACCAATAGAAACAAACAAAACTTTGAGAGTTTCTCAACATACGTCCAAAATAACTAGGTTGCTATCTCTAATAGTTTTTGTTTTACAGGCAGTTGAAGTTGTCTACTTCTTTTGTAGTAACCCTGTAGATGCTGAAAATGTTGAACTTCTGCTCTCAAACAGGCAGCATATATCGTGTAAATATTTTCGCTCACTCTCCGAAGCTTGCACCTGTGTGTAACGATAGGGCTTTAGTTTCAGCAGACTGTAGCATTGAGATTGAGATACATCTGTTTCAGCGATTTTCGAGGCACCAATGTCATTCAGTTTATTTTCAATTAACACTGATCTGTTCGTGGAATTTTTCTTGTCCAACACCGAACTCGAAGCTTCAAACTTATTTACGACCGCAAGTATCATTGCAGATGGTACAGAGTTTGGAAACTTTTCAGCAAACTCCCTGCGCACACGGCGAGCAGATACATGTTTGAAGTATATTTTACCAATCGATACTGGGTCTCAGAAACTGGATGAAATGCCTCATTATGATCAGAGAATTGTAGTGTGGTTTGCGATACGTTCTAGAAGAATAACAGAACCCATATTCTTTGATGAAACAATAAATGCAGAGTGATTTCAGAGGTTAATTTTGAGGCCATTTTTCAATCGTTAGACAGAAGAAGAGAAATCGTATGGTTGGTTCCAGCAAGGTTCTGCAATTGCACTTACGGCTGTCAAATCATTACATGCAGTAAGAGAGATGTTTGATGACAGGATAATTAGTGTTGATTTTGTGTTCCCCTCGTTAATCTGACCTAACACGTTGTGATTTTTATTTATGGGTTTCTTCAAAAGACAAAGTGTATCGTACCGATCCTGGCACACTACAGGAACTTAGAGAAACAAACAAGAAATCATAAAAATTCCTGTTGATGAGCTTCAGAGAGTGAGCGAGAAGTTTGCACGATTTATGCTTCCTGTTTGAGAGCAGAAGTTCAACATTTCCAGCATCTATTTTAAGGTAAGGATTTTAGTCCACCTCTGCGAGGTTAACTGCCCCTGCAACTGCCGGCTGTCTCGCGCAGTAGAGAGAGGCCGTGAGTGGGTTCGAATATAATTTAACTACCCTTTATATCCTGAATAATCTAAACTGGATATATACTGTAGTATACAACGGGCATAGATAAATCGGTCATTATTAGAGAAAGATTGTAGGCGTTTACTTCGTCTGTTTATGTTGAGATATGAGAATGATAGAGCACTTCTTCTCCCTCCCTTGTAGAAAACTCTTGACTGCATAATCCCAAGCTGTACCACTTCCATGCAAATTTTTGTGCGACTCTCTGTGACGATATTGTAATTGTATATATTCAAATGCAGAGCTTTACACACTATTGGTACATGGTGGTAGTATACATATGCAGTACATTGCGAGTTTCTTGGAGTCCTAAGTACGAGTTACACTGTTGGTTGTGTTCTTTTTATGACAGTGTAAGGCTTGGTTTTCCATATTTTAACTCTTCCATTCATCAGCAAAGAACTTATGTACCAAATATACAGCTTCCCTTCCAGCAGACTGCAGATATCACCTTCCAACAAGAGCTTGAAACAATACGAAACACAACAAAATAAACGTTTTTATATTTCCATTTCAATACAAAGCACTGTAAATGAATAAACGGAGCCAGGTAGTGAGAAGTAGGTCATGTTTTAAGATATCCCAACTGTACTATACGCAAGATTTTTAGGTGCTGAGTGTGTGCGAGAAAGGGAGAGAGATGATAATGAAACTTTAGGTAAAACACAAACTTCGTATATAGGTGCAGCATTTTTTAAGGTGAAAAAAAAAGGATTTCCAGGAAAGTATGCCTCTTTAAATTACTCTTCTGATAGAAAAATATTTACATTAGTTTTAACTTTCTCAAATCTGTATTTGCGATCTTAAATAAAATAAGTGTTAAGATATACTGATAGGGTGAATGTTAATTCAAAATCTTTTGAGAGGTAGCTTTTAAAGTGCTCTTTATAATCGTTGAATGTAGTATAACAGGTAAATAAACCAGAAGAGCTAGATCAAGCCTGGAGAGGCTGCTCATATTTGCGCGCAAACACTGCAACTTGTTTCTCACCCTTTCCGCTGTATCTGCTTAACTGTGTACGTGACGAATAACAACAGACGATGACGTTTCATTGAGGATGGCCCACGATTTCGCGTAAAATGGAAAATTGATTACTTAATCATTTAGTTTAGTAAAAAGACACTGGATGATACTGTGTTATAATAGTGCTATGTGAAGAATTATAACATCACACGACATTTTAATTCTGCACGGCTAATAAGCATGGAAAAGCTAAACTTTAGATATTATATGAAACTGAATTATACTGAGACTGATAACGCTCCAGTTTAAGTGAAAATATCCTTCTGTCAATACTGCGTCTTATTATGTCCAGCATGATAAATATGTGTCAAGAAAAGGTGTCAGCGTTCCGGAAAAAGTTTTTAAAGTCTCATTTGAACAAGAAAGTCTGCAAGACATATTTTGGCACCCGAGCGTTCGTTTTTAAAATTAGACTCCTCCGCCTCTGCTGTACTTTATATGCCGAACAGATAGAGCAGGAAGACGTCACATCTCCCCTCCGTCTGATAGATCCCTGTGCTAGGATAGATAATCCTTGGTATAACTATAGACATAATTAAAGTATACGATCCGTGTCAATATTTCATTATACATTTCCAGTATATTTGATACGTTTGTTTTCTCAGTTCTTAATGTGTTCTAATATATTTTGGAATGTGCAAAGCTTTTTGTAGAAGGTTACTTAGCTGTAATTTGTCTTTTGATGTACAGGTATCGTAATTAACGTGAATGTGAAATATTTTTATGCAACTAGCACAGAATGTGTATGGAAAATTATTTGAGTGAAACAAATACGATTTTTAGTATCTAACTCACCAGAGCAGTTAGTCTGTAACAAAAATTAAGTTTTACTCGTTAATATTCAGCGAAAGCGATGCATGGTGGCTGTAATTATCGGATTTTATCTAACTTTCTGTTAAATGCTCCCTAAAGTGCTTCTCTTTATCTCTTTACTTTCATCTTTTTTGTGCTTCTGGAACTTCTACGCAGCAAACTTCCCTTCCACACTTAAGCCTCTCAGAATTTAATTATTTTTTCTTCAGAATTTTTTGATTTGATTTTATCTAGAAAACCATTTAGAGAGACTCTTGAGGATCAAGATTGGTTTTAATGGAATATTGGAAAAGCAGATTCAAGTTCATTGAAAAATAATTGTTTCTGTGTTCTTCCGGTTGGACTGTTGATTCAGCTTATATGCAGATTTACTTTGAAGATAATGTCATTCTCTCGTCCAATCAGTAGTGATTAAATCCATATAATAAACTACAAAGAGAAAGAGTGAGTAGAGAAGCAGAAAAAGGATAAAAGCTTGTCCTCTTTTTCAACTCTGAATGAAAAATATGGTCCAAATTCACGTCTCTAAAAGTGTATTTGTAAATGCCTCTATGTAGTCTCCTTTAAGTTCTATGTTTATATAGGGAACTTTTACTGGAAAAACAACTGTTTGAGAATTGGTTCTTTAACGTTGTTTTTAATCACGAAACACCATTAAACATGGACAGAAAAGTCAGAACGGTGGTAATTTGACTACGGAGCCATCCATAAAATGTACTCGTACAACTCTGATATATGTACTGAATTATTCTACATGCTATTTCCAGATTTTGGAAAAAAAAAAGAGGCACATAAATTTTGAATTTTAAACACTCCTTGTGCATTAGTAGAATGATATGTCTAATGAATCAATCATTTCTCAGTGATCTGTGTCGGCGATCTTTCTTATACTGTTGTCTGCAGGGATTACACAAAAAATAAAAATTTACATATTGAAAAGAATTTTACGTAATACTATTTTGTATTTTATTTACACGGATTGAAAATATTATTTATTTTATTTATGGACATAAATGTTTCCTCCGTAAAAGTTGGACAATGATAAATTCTTTGAAATTAATCCTGAAAGAAAACCACATGTTTAGTTTCTCTGCGCGTATGTAAAATGTACATGGTAGGTAGAGAAAGTATTGTATTCCACGCAAAGATATTTACTGTATTCCACGATACTGATATTTTACCTGAAATATCTACATTTTTGAGGAACCCTAAATCTAAAAAGTCATTTTTAGTAAAAGGTGCATTTGTGTGTCTGTGTGTGAACAGAATAACTCAAAAATGAAGTACTCAAATACCCAAATTTGTCATTGAGTTCAGTATATTTAAGGATGGGACTTGCACATTTTCAGGAAATTACTTTCCCAAATTACTTCTTATATAGAGCATTTTTCGAAACCTGGAAAAAATGGCTCTAGCGTTTTTTATTAACATGCCTACGTGGCAAATAATATGCATATCTTGAATTTCTTGTGAGTAGGTTCTTAAGTCCTCCTAAATCTTAATCATTTTTGTATAACTGGTAAAGCATACAAGATAGACGTAAAGTTACAAAACAAAGAATATAGACCTCGTTCAAATACACTTTAAAGCTAATCATTTCAGAGATATTCGCTGTTATGTGTTTCAATTTTAAAATACACAAACTTATCCGTAACAGGAAGTTCTCATCCGTTTCATATATTTTTTATTTTGCTGATAGTCGTGGAAAGAGAAACGAATTTCAATGACAATCCAATAGTGACTGCTTTCAAAAGATTTCACCGTTACGATAACCTAGTTTATTCACTTATTTTCCTTTTGCATACAAAGCTGAATGCAAACAATACGTAATACAGCTGTAAAAATGCTTAACTTGATTACTATGATGTAGCTAAAAGAATAATGTTTTGTAAGAAAAGATTGTCTGTAGAACAAATATTATGTGAATTATGCACTAAGAAATGCTTCTTTCCCATTTCAAAATGTGTGAATTTACTCAATGGAAAGCCTTTTTATTGTTCCCTTATTATTATTGTCTTTAACTGCATGGACCTTTCGGCGGTATTTACTTGTGGAACATATTGGCTATTGGCAATGGTGCTAACTCGCATACTGTTTGTTTCGTCAGTTTCTATTTTCTTTATTTTCTACGTTAGATTTCACACATATTCACACTCAGTTTATACTTTCAGACTCTTAGGGAATAATCTGGTCTAGAGAAAAATACCCTCCGTTGAGAATCGAACCCGAAACCCCTAGCACTACACGGTAGAGCCACTGAGCCAGCTCTTAAATGGTTGTCCTAAAACACTTGACTGTATACGTATAAGAATATACGCACTGATATTTATATTGATAGTTGAGAAAAAAAAGTGAAAAGAATAACATTAAATCAATAGTTGTTTGTTTGTTTGTGGATTAATACTTTTAGTTAATGAAAGCAGTATTTGTCAGAACTAAATACGCTGATATGTTTACTAAATTAACATTCTTATTTTTAATCAATATGTGTTGGGAAAAACACTATATACCAACCACCTGGCGATAACCAATATAAAAAAATCTTATGTGTTCCATTCATATGACTTTCTCTACATCTCTACAATAAATTGTTAAAAATATTTATTCTTCTACTTACTTAATATTAATAGGCTAAATTGATGGTCAATTCTTTTAAAAGCTGGTAGCTATGTGATTGAAGTTCCTTTGTTTGTATGCCCAAGTGTTGACAAATTCAAGGACTATCTCGAAAACGGCTAACTCCACGAAAAAAAAAACATAATATATAACATAAATTGTGTGTGTTATCGAGCTCTACATTTTTGTGTGGTAAGTTTTTATATGTTTCTTACGATTTACCAACTACGCAAAATTCCGCAAAATTCATCCATAATAAACATTTCTTCAGAAGCTACTCCCAGAGCATTGAAGATATATATATATATATATATATATATATATATATATTATTTTCCACGTAAATATTTTAAATATAAGATATTCTAATCGAAATTGTTAGAGCCATTCTATCGGAAATTAAAATTTTCGTAATTTTTTCCATGTAAAGGCTAGCTGGAGGTGGGGGATTTTGTTGAAAAACTTCGTGCCGCATACTTGGAAGATACTGAACTTAAATATTAAGTTTAGTATTTAACGGACTGTTCGTTTTTGAGCTATGCTGTCCACAGACACACACATGGATATTTTTCTAAAAATGTTTTTTTGTATTCAGGGGTCTCAAAACATATCTCAATATCGAATTTTTGGGTGCATTCTCTATACAGAATGTAGATAGTACGTGTAGGTGCAAGTAAAAAGGAGATAGAAATCAACCATTAAGCTATCGAGGGATTAGCCTTTTAAATAGTGGATATAAAATCTATGCTAGAATAATAGTAAGAAGAGTACAAAGAATAGCTGAAAATCTATTAGCAGAAGAACAGAATGGATTTCGGAAAGGGTGATCTTGTACTGACGGAGTATTTGCTATAAGGCAAATAATAAAAAAAAAGAAGAGAAATAAATTTAGAGACTAGGTTGAAAAAATCTTTGACAAAGTAAATAGAGAAATATATTAAGAAAGAAAAGAAAAGGCTATGTATTAAAAATTTTAGTTGACTCGCAACAATATATGGATCCAAGTTTATTTTTAGTCCTGCATCAATATATTCAGATGATACAAACGGTTAAGATGTATTATGAAACAAGTGTGTGTGTGTGTGTGTGTGTGTGTGTGTATGGACGCTTTGTTAACGAGGAAATAACAGAAAGTTTTTGCAAATAAATCATGAAGGGAGACAAAGGTGTGTTTTATCGCTTGTTTTATTTAATGTTAACATATACGACGTTCTAAACGAATGGAAATATTTACTAGATAATAAAGGAATTTAATAGACAAAAGGGTAGAATAAATGCCATATTATTTGCGGACGATGTCCTACTCTTCAAATAATAACAAACGCTACAATGGGGTCCAACAGATATAACTGTAAAATATCAAGACATAAAAAATGGCTTTTAAGTGTAAATATGGAATAAGATCTAAAATAGTTTAGAGGAATAAAATAGTGGAACAAGGAACACATTTTAAGTACTTAGGATGTGATATTTCATATGAAAAAGATAAAGTTATAGAAAATAAAATGTCAATTTCATGCAATATATGGGACTATTAAAAGAACTTTACGCCAGAAAACGAGAAAACATACAACTTAAAACTATATAAGTCAATTGTTATCCTCTAAATAGCGTGGATCATATAAACCCCGCGTGTTTATTTTCCTCAAGAGTACAGGTTGGAAATGTTGGGAGTCATAAAACAGCGTGAGTGGGCCTCTTAATAACGAATGCCGAGGTCAGTTGCAGGAAACCAATAACAAATGGAGGAATCAGTCAGGGCTCTTGCGTGTACTCACATTTTCATAGAGAAAAACATGGAAATGGAATTTAAATAATTTAACTGAAAATTTAATAATGCTTATACTTCCATCAAGTGTTTATTTTAATGTGTAAATGAATTTGAATGCTAATGATCCCTGCCTGAGCCAGAATAAAGTATCGAAATGTGAGCATGTGAAAACAAAAAGATAGTATACACTGACGAGCGTTGTTCATTCCGTCGCAGTTACGACCTTGCACAAAAACATCAGGTCGTAACCTTTGCGTGGTGTTTGTGGAGAAAGTATTAGAGAAAAAAGAAAGTAATATTAATGAATGTCTTCATGAAAATATGTATTGACATTGCATTTCACTCTTTTTATAAAACGAAAACAGAAAAGAACAACATTTCACTCAAGCAGAAAAGTTTTTAGTGGTATAACTAAACTTCAGATGTTACTTTTGTTAGGTAGGTAGAGTCAGATGGAAATGTTCAATGCCGTAGCCAGGATTTGAACCATGGATCTCCTGGTCTCTAGCCGGTTGCTCTAACCACTCAGCTAACATGGCAATAGGCCTGAATGACATTAAAGTCCTCAACTGACTCACATGTTTAGCTGTAAATTACACACTGATCTTAAATTTTGAGATGATATATCCAATTGACGGCAGTGTCGTAAGTACTTTAAGGTCCGGGTTTCATAGTTTAGTCATCCAATAGGTTGATTAGTATTAACTTTTATGTTGTTTTTTTATTATTATTGTTTTATTTGCTGTGAATTCTGGGACTTAAAGCCTTTCGACAATGTAAGTCACCATTGGGGTATGTCATCTCAAAATGATTTGAAATAGTCTTGTGCTTTACCGGAAAACATTGATTCAATTAAGGAATGGTAGCTGAGTGGTTAAAGCAACTGGCTAGAGGCCGGGAGAACCGTGGTTTAAATTCCGGCTATGGCATTGAATTTTTCAAAGGCTCTACCGATCCAGCTCCTGTACTAAACATGGCCAGTTGAAAAAAAACAAACAAGTAGTTACTTCTTTTAGTTGAGCAGCTATCTTTGTTACACCTTTATTAAGTCGACGCCATTTTATTGTAAACATTAAATAATATATCTGCTGTTAAATGTTACTTCAATTAATGACTACTGAAATATGATGCTACAGACAAATATTCGTATAAATTGGTTCTTTGTTTACATTAGTTACTCTTTTCAATCAAATGAACACGTTTAATCAATGAAAACACGTGTGAATGTGTTTTGCGCGTGAGTGTAACTTCAAATTACAGACTGGTTCTGATTGCTATACCTTTGTGGAGACTGCAGAGGGGTAACGTTTAATGGATTGAAGTTAACAGCTCTATGGGGATTTAAGGCACTATAAAGAGGAGGTATAAATCGTCCGCCATTTTAGCTCAAGAGAAGCTAGTACAAGATCAACTTCAGATTCTCTTTACTAGCACAGGAACAAAACATGGGAGTCAACGCATGTTTTGTGACACTTTACATTTTAGTTTATTTGCAGTATGATGTGCTATTAGGCATCCATTTATTGCAATAGAATTCATAAAGGAAACTGATTATTCCGATCTTCGACTGGTAATTCCAGAAGAGCCGTTTGGCTAAAAAAATTGCTGACGTGATAGATCCGCGAGCAACTATCATTTTTTGCTACAAAAATAATATATATATATATATATATATAATGGTGTTATTTATTTCTTTGAACATCTGAATGTGCAAGTGGATTTAAATAAAATTACAATTAAAACAAATAAAGTACAGTACAGCAGTATGTGCAGTTCTCTATCACTACTATAATCAAATAGTTATTATTATTATTGGACCTTTCACACAAATATAAGTTACAGAATCAAAAACAGATATACTAAAACATAATATTTCAACTCATCCCCTTTGCCATTATTAAAATCCGTGAGAAGCTACAAAAATCTACTTTTAAATTTGTTCAGAAATATCATTTACTTTCTTTTATTTAATTTGCTTATTTTATACGATTTAAATATGTTACATATGTAAGAGGCCTTTTAAATGCGATTTGAAATTTCGAATAAGTTTTGGAAATATTAATATGTAACCAACATGGTAAATTTGAAGAAGTTTGAGTCAGAAAAGCATAATATTAAATACAAAACTGATGGTATTATATTGGATGTGGTGAAAAATGGAAGTATCTCAATAGCAATAGTTTTAAATGAATTTACTTAAAACTAGCACAGCTTTCTATTGTAGTTGAAAATGTGGGTGAATGTGGAAAACATAGTTTGGTAATCTACGCTCCAAGAAAATAGCGCCAAACGTGCCGTATAAGAAGGTTAATAAATATGAATAAGGGAAACGTCTTGCTGAAGTACTGCTTCTATAATCTATTCACCTTTCTGTAAATACTGTCAGAAATGACATCAAACGCATATTACAGATTCCATCCCTGAGAGTTGCAGGTCAAGAGCACAACCTTCAACTTTTCCCAATCATAAAAAGTTCAATTCGGTCGATGCTTCTCAATTCAGAGCACATATTAAACCCTCAGCAAGTCAACACAGCTTGCTGAATGCGAACACTTCGGAGGCAAATACTACTTCCATATTGTCATACCCAGTTAATTTGTATTCAGCTCGTTTTCTTATTGAGAAATGGGAAACATTGCAACTCTGGAATATTTCTTTTAATCCTTTCACTGTTAAAGCCGGGCATAATGGAGAACTGTCTGCTTTCGTGATCGTCATATACGATAAAGTGATATTAGGTGTATGGATATAGATAGTTTGATAAATGTTATTTTTATACGTGTCAACTTCGATTAACTAATAGTTTTGTTCTTCGTATGGCAGTTTTTACTTTCCCTACAGTGTACATAGTACTGTATTCTGTACAAAATTTGGTACTGAGATTTCTTGTAAATATGTTTTGAAATACCAGAAAAAAACATTTTAGAAAAAGGGCCGCGCGCGTGTGTGTGTCAGTGTATGTCTGTGAACAGCATAACTCAAAAACGAAATGTATGTTAAATACAAAACTGGGTATTTACGTTCAGTATCTTCCAAATGTGCAACACAAGGCTTTCAAGAAAGCATCTCCAACTCCAGCTAACCTTCACATAGAAACATCTTAATTTCGTCAAAAATGCTGTTTGATTAAACTACCAACAGTGTAAGATATGGTTATTACAAATTAAATATATAATTATTCTAGGAAGAGCCACTGAGGACCTATTAATTATCAATGAATTTTGCATAGCCGGTAAACCGTAAGAAAAAGACATAAATTCACAAAACACAAAAAATATATATCTCGTTTAAGCACACAATTTATATCATATACATTTTCCGCAGAATTTACTACTGCCGAGATAATTTTTGTAATGTGTTTAAATTTATCAATGATTTTACTTTTCTCCACTGGGAAGTTATCATTCTTTTTATTTTTATTCCTGGCCAGTTAAAGACAACCTAATTTCAATATGACCACAAGGCAACCAGTTTTTAAAAGATTTCACTATCGCTTCTTTAACCTAAGGTATTTACTTATTCACCTTGCACCTCCAAAGAAATATATAGACAGTAAAAGCATTTCGGCTGATGTTTATTTTTATTCGTATGGAATAGATAGAAGATTAAGCTTTTGCAAGAATAAACTATTGCAAAATATGTAGGAACACTCATGTGAGTGTAAAGCGTTTTTTTTCCCCCACCAACTAAGCACAGATTATACTGCCTGAAGTTTTTAGCATGGCCATAAATATAAAATAATAACACCTGTCAGTATAAACTTTGCTTCCAGGTGTCCTAGGTAGTTTGGGTTTATTGACCTTGCAGAAGCCGTTCGAACTCAATTCCGATACAACATGGTTACCGCGAGACTTGCGCGCTGTGAGTTACGCTATATGTCCAGCATTCTCTGGGAAACGGGAAAATGTACACGTTTGGCCTCCTGCTACCCGGCGGATTTATGGAAGGATTTTTTCTTGCGCAAAAATCCTTATCATGACTTGCTTCAAACGGGAAGTAAAACCGTTGGTCCCTTGAATCACGATCTCTCCATATCCCTGCAACAAATAATTCTTAAAAAGCTTATACTTCTATTTACTTTATGCTAATCAGAAAAAATTAGCAGAAATAGTCTTACTACTCGCATCCTTGTAAGTAGAAGCGAAATAAGGGACAACCGTAGTTTAAAGTGATAGTCATAAGCTGGTTGCTATGTCAGTGAAGTTCCCTTGTTTATATGGATAGGAGATGACAAGTTCCAGTATGAGAAAAGTATACGTTTATCATAGCAGAAACCAAAAATAAGGAATGTCACAAAAACGACGAACTCCACGAAAAAAATGTATATAACATAAATTGTGTGTTTTAATATGCTCTACATTTTTTGTGTATTAAGTTTTTGTCCATCTCTTACGGTTTAGCAGTTATTCAAAATTCAGTAAAACTCATCCAGAATAAACTACTCTTCAGAGGCTATTCCCAGAAAATTCAAGATATACATTTCATTTGTCAGGTAAATATGTTTAATACCCGAAATTTTAATCAAAATCGTTAGAGCCATTCTTGAGAAAATCAAAAATTTCGAAAAAAAGTTCCATGTAAAGGGTAGTTGGGGTGGGGGGATTTTTCTCAAAATCTTCGTGTCGCATCCCTGGAAGATACTAAACTTAAATACCAAGTTTGGGTATTTTACCGACTTTACGTTTTTGAGTTATCGTGTTCACAGACACACGGACCTTTTTGTGAAAATGCTTTTTTTGGATATTGGGGACCCTACAACATATATTTACGGTGAAATCTCGGTATCGAATTTTTGGTGGAATGCAATACTTTCTCTATACACTATGTACATAGTGCGTATGGAGAAAGTAAAAAAAAAACATAAATAAAATTTTATTTTCCATTTCCATGCATCCTGTGAGGTGCTAACGTGAAAACATACTACTAAGTTCGCAAATGAAGCACGTATTGTGTAATGTTATTCATTGCATTGTCCTCAACTACCAGTACAAATATCTGTACTTATACACCCAACACCTTGTGTAGTATGTGTATTCTGGTGTCTATTATCTGTCCTCTCACCGATATGGTCCCCAGGCTCGTTAAACCTTGGAATCCTGAGCTTTCTTCAGTCTTCATAATTGGCAAGTGCCTAATTTCCTTGGCAACTCTCAGTGTGATTACAATAATTATAAACCAGAAATTAACATTAGTAAGCGCTCGGATGCAGTGTATGCCAGAAATTATTAGCAATCGTTGACTTTTATGCTTAAATGGAACCCGACAAGAACTCGTGACAGCAGCATTAAAACTCGATCTCAACTACGTATCCTCTACCGTGCATCCAGCATTTTTAAACTCACTATCAGACATTAGGTGAGGATCGTCATTGGGAGGAGGGGACTTGCGACTTTATGACCCATGTAAGTACAAGTATGTATATACAGAGTGTTAATGAACTATACCGAAATATTTTCACAGAATATACAGATTACTCAAATGAGTAACTTGAGATAGGAGACTTATGGCCTGTTTACTGAAATGTCGAAGTAACGGCTATAAGTTTCTGAAGTACTAGTACGCCACTGGCTAATTTATCAACCATTCGAGAGCATAACACGAAAAACGAAGGGACATATTACAGCGTACCTCTCTAGCGTAGTGGTTATAACACTGGCTTTCAAGCGAAAGATAGTTTCCGAGTTCGGGTCTCGTTCACGTATCGCGGCACTTCGTCTGGTATGAAAACAATAATAATAAAAAAAAAATCTGTATGAAATTATGATTTTTGGGATAGTAGCTTCCCACGTTACGCATTAAGCCACTAGAGCAGTTGAGAAAAAGCCTCCAGAGTAGGCTACCTTAAGAACATAGTTTATGAATGCCCAGTGTCGCACTGTCAAGTGCTTAGTTCGAGATTTTACAGATTTTTGCGACATTAAATCTTGAGAACGCTAGTAACGAGCGGCTAAAAATCGATTTTCTATACTTGGGCAGGAGTTTTAAAGACATTCTAAGCCATTTTCTCAACCTGCTTTGCTTTAACACCGACTTACCAGCACCTGATACCCACACGTTTAACACTATATAGCTGCGTTATGTTTATCCGGGGACCATGCATCGCCGACCTCAAATGATTTATACCCGTCACGTGCACAGTCTCGCAAATTATTTCGGTGAAGTTCATTAACACCCTGTTTTATAGCTACCAGTATGCCTTTAATATGAAGAATGAATGAATTAAAATAAGTGTGACAAACTTATAGATTGCCACCGGAACTTTTGCTCTTTGAATTCAAGTACTCTTTATCTTAAAATTATCAAGAAGTAAATTCCATACTGAAAATTATAGTGTCAATTTTAAAGTAATTTAAGGATTTAAATTTACTAAATAATTGTAAAACAAAAAAATATTTTTTATAAGCTGAATTTAAGAACCTTGAGCTTAAGATGTTTTCCAATCACGCTTATAGAAATTAGTAATTATCTTTTATATTTGTGTCATATTCTTTAGAAAAGTCAAATTAAATGCACGGTGCCTATAAAATAAGTATTCATTTTCGTTTCTGATCTGCTACAACAAATTAAAGATTATATTTAGCTAGTGCTGGCCTAATGCCGTTCAACATGTCCACCTTCATTGTCAACGAAACTGCTCTCATCGCCTGTTACAAGCGCTGTAACATTTGAGGGGCTATTAACAAGCATGCTCTCTTATCCGCCGTTTCAGCTCACCATTATTTCTCTTCTCTTATAAGGAAGCAAGCAATAAGTTTCTGATAATCTGGATTACCATAAATCAGATATTACAATAAGCTTTTTAACAATAATTTGTTACAGAGATGTACAAAAATTATGTCAATACAACACTAAGATACTTTATTTTATTGGAACGAAAAGTATTAGGTCTCACTTTTCGCATTAATCCTGGTTGTGTCAGGATATTCCTCATGGATTTAGAATTTTAAGTTAGTTTACCTAGACATTTAAGGATAATATACATAAATAGGAGACTAATTTACAAACACACTCCATTACAGAAAATAATATACAGTTACCTCACAAAACCTTACCCAAAATTTTTGAAGATCCAGTATTGCAGAACGGCACAAAATGTTTTCACAAACATTCCTGTGCAAGGTTTAATTTATAGAGCTGAGCTTTTCCATTTATTTAAAACGTTACAGACTTCATTCGTACGTGCACACATTCAGAGAAAGAGAGAGGTAACAATCAGCGACAGAAATGCAAATTCCCTTACAATGGAATGCTTTCCCTCGTGAAACTCTACGTTTTAATCTCCAATAACCGCACTATTCCAACGCTTGGAAGATAAATTACAGGCAATATCAGATGCACTAAGACTGAAACAGCTGCAGGTGAAAAGTCCATGGGAAAACGTATAAATTATTCGTACTTTTAAGCTGGCGAATTTAAACTCATTGCATACCCTTTGTGTACTCACAATTCTGCATTTACCTTTTTAATCTAATTGAAACAACACGCAAAATTAAATTTACGAGCGTAGCTTCAAGATGAAGTAATTTATTGATTTAACCTACATATATAAAGTAAAACATCTAATGTGTTATATTCGCATCACTTTCTGTAGCTACCTCTCTACACATGCTTCTTAAAAATTCTTATTCTACTAATTCATAGCATGCGAAAAAAATATTTGCAGAAATAGTTTTCTATGCACATAGTCATAGGGCTGATGTCATATTCAAATATTTTAAAATGCTTCTATTTACTCCATGCTAATCGAGAAAAATTGCAGAAATATACTTATTACTAGCTTCCTTGTAAGAAGATAAATAAGGGAGTACCATATTTTAAAGTGATAGAAGCTGGTTGCTATGTGACCGAAGTTCCTTTGTTTGTGTGGACAGGAGTAGATAAATTTTTGTATGAGAAAAGTTTTTAAAGCTGAAACCAATAACAAGGAATAACTAAGAAAGACCTACTCCACGAAAAAAATGTATATGGTATAAATTGTGTGTTTTATCGTGATCTACATTTCTGTGTAATAAGTTTTGTGTATCTCTTACGGTTTAGCAGTTATGCAAAATTCAATAAAAGTAATCTAGAATAAATAGGTATTTCGGGGCTATTTCCAGAAAATTCAAGATATATATTTTATTTCACATGTAAATATCTTAATTATAAGAGATTTTAATCAAAATTGTTAGACCCATTTTTGATAAAATAAAAATTTTCGAATTTTTTTACCATGTAAAGGGTAATTTGAGGTGGGGGATTTTCTCGAAAATCTTCGTGTCGCATCTTTGGAAAATACCAAACTTAAATATAATGCTTTGTATGTAGCGTCTTTTCATTTTTGAGCTATGTTAGACACACACGCGCAAACACACACGGATCGTTTTCCAAAAATGCTTTTTTTTTGGATTCAAGGGGACTCAAAACAAGTACTTTCGGTGAAATCTCGGTATCGAATTTTTGGATGCAGTACAATACCTACGCTATACACTACATAGTACGTGTAGAGAAAGTAACAAGTATTTGAAACAAATGACAAGAAATATCTAGGAAATGGCCAAGACGTGAAAAAAATAATTTGATATAAATCTTTTTAACGATATCCACACATTTTGTGTAGTAAAATTTTCGTCTTTATGTTATGGATCATCACTTATGAAAAATTTATTCATAATGAAGAAAACTTAAGATGATATTCTCAGCATTTGGTAGAAAACAAAAATGTTCTACGTTAAGGGTTGTTCAGAATGGAGAATTTTGTGGAAGATCCTCTTGTCACATTCCTAAAGTATACTGAATGTAAATACTAATTTTGAAATTTAGCTTACTTTTTTCAAGTTAGGCTGTGAACAAAAAACTTTTTTTCTAAAAATGTCTTTTTTGGATTCAGGTGTCCCAAAATATATATCTTCATTGAAATATCGATATCGATTTCTTCATTGAGAACAAACCTTTTCCTAATTACTATACGTAAGCCCTAGAAAAAGGGAAAATAACAAATACTTGTGATTCTCAAAAATGAATTAGTGTGCAGTTTTCAATCTAATACTTCCTACACTTTTTTGTTGTTGTTGTTGTTTCATTTATATAGCCCCCTTTAACATCCAAGGTCATATTGGGGCTTTGTTCTAGAAACAACTCGTCTGTAAGTTCTTTATTTGGGTTTTTCTCAAACATACACATTCACCCTCACATACATACTTCCAGAGTCTGTGTGGGATAGGGAATAATTCTAGTTAAAGAAAAATTCCTCACCCCAGCCGGGAATCAAACCTGGGACCTCCGGGTGAGAAGAAAACGAATTGACAACTCGACCAAGGAGGCAGTCCCTACACCTTCTTTGCTAATAACACTAACGGTATTTGTCTTGGTGTGAGGGAAGACGGTAATCTTGCTGTCTAGCGCCCTCAGGACTTTGGATCTGAAACCTTAGTGGCAGTAACTTCTAACTAAACTTGGGAGGTTCAGTTGCTGAGTCGTTCAGTAATGGATACTGGAGCCCACGGAGTGTGCGGTGTTGAGTTTTTAAGCGCACGATTACTGAAGAGCAGTAGTGGTGAGCAGTCGAATACTAGACCTAACAGGAAAACAGAACCATTGTTTTGAAGTATAAGTTCAAGTTTATAAAGACTACACTACAGTGTACTGTTTATAGCACTGAACTATTTAATTCATTTTCTCAATTTGTACATATACCTACTTCACGTTATTATATGCTATATTAAAGATCAACTAAACTTAGTAATAATTACACTGAACAACTACCTATATACCGTCTAAATGCCACGAAAATGATCTACCATGTTCACTTAAACAATATTTATATCGTGAAAGCCATCTCTCTACCACACACGACGTAACGGGTGCATAACAGTTGAAAATCTAGTTTATGTAAACGTGCTACTTGACTGCCTTTTGATCCTTCACAGCCTAGCAGTATATCCCTAATTTCACATATTGCAGAGCATCCAACGTTTCTAGTAAAGATTGATTCCAATTTCTTCCTCATTGTTTACTTTCTCTACATGTACTATGTTAGTATACAGAGAAAGCATAGAATTCCAATACAAATTCGATACCTAGATTTCACCGAAAATACACGTTTTAGAGTCCCATGTATCCAAGAAAACAATTTTTAGAAAACCGTCCGTGTGTGTGACCGTGTATCCGTTTGTGCTTGTGTCTATTAACACGATAACCCAAAAACGAAGAGTTGATAAAATACCAAACTTTGTATTTAATTCTTCCGAGGATAAGACACGGAAGATTTTGAGAGAAATATCCCCACTTCAAACTACTCTTTCCATGGAAAAATTTTCGAAATTTTTAATTTTCTCAAAAATGGCTCTAACGATTTTAATTAGGATACCGTTTATTAAACATATTTACATGACAAATAAAATGTATATCTTGAACGTTCAGGGAAAACCTCTTATTCTCGGTTTGAATTTTGCTAACTGGTAAACCCTGATAGACAAAAGCTTGCTACACAAAAAGTGTAGATTTTACTAAAACACACAATAACGTTTCGTATGCAGATATTTGTCAACTTCTGGCAATACAAAGAAACGGATTTCAGCCTCATGACAACAAGTTTTTAAAAGATTTGGCTATAGCTTTAGCCGCCTAGTGTATCCCCTTATTTCCCTTCTAATTACAAGGAAGCAAGTAATAAACATCTTGATTAGCATGAAGTAGACAGAAGAATAAGCTTTCTAGGAATAATTTGTTACCGAGATATAGAGAAGGTCATGTGGAAGGAGCACATCAGTTTTTTGAATAACAGAATCATTTGTGTTTTGATTCAGTGTGCGTGAAACTTGTTCTACTTTGTTTAGAGCATCGGACATTTTCATTTTCTATGATTCCAAGTTTTAAATAGTGGAAGAAAGATAAGCACAATTGTCGTTGATGAACGCCAGCTCACTTGAAAGTCGTTCTGAAAGTAAAGATGTTTATATTCTAATACAAGAGGCGTCTGTCAAGAAAGTCATCGTCAGTTATCAGAATTTTGTCATAGTGTTGACAATAACAAAGGGCCGCTTTCAGCCATCTCCCCCACCGAATTAGTACGGGTTGAAGAGGTAAAGGCACAGAAATCTCCCTAAAGATACGAACCCTTGAAAAAGCTTTCAGAAATATCGTTTTAACTTGAGATATGAAAATGTTTAGTTACTGCTCAGCTAGCCTATGAAGGCCGAGGGCGAGGCAAGTAAGCTCTTTTAAATATTGCAATTTTATATGATTAGCTGCTTTAACCATGTATACCACTCCATCAGTAATAAAATAAGAACATTTTCATAAAGATTATTAAATATTGCAATTTTATATGATTAGCTGTTTTAATCATATATGACTCCATCAATAATAAAATAGAAACATCTTCATAAAAATTATTAAATATTACAATTGTATATGATTAGCTGCTTTAACCATATAGACAACTCCATCAGTAACAAAAGAAGAACATCTTCATAAATATTATTAAATATTGCAATTTTATATGATTAGCTGCTTTAACCATATATACGACTCCATCAGTAACACAATAAAAATATCTTCATAAAAATTATTAAATATTGCAATTTTATATGATTAGCTGCTTTAACCATATATACGACCCAATCAGTAATAAAATAAGAACATCTTCATAAAAATTATTAAATATTGCAATTTTATATGATTACTTGTTTTAACCATATATGACTCCATCAATAATAAAATAGAAACATCTTCATAAAAATTATTAAATATTACAATTGTATATGATTAGCTGCTTTAACCATATAGACAACTCCATCAGTAACAAAAGAAGAACATCTTCATAAATATTATTAAATATTGCAATTTTATATGATTAGCTGCTTTAACCATATATACGACTCCATCAGTAACACAATAAAAATATCTTCATAAAAATTATTAAATATTGCAATTTTATATGATTAGCTGCTTTAACCATATATACGACCCAATCAGTAATAAAATAAGAACATCTTCATAAAAATTATTAAATATTGCAATTTTATATGATTACTTGTTTTAACCATATATGACTCCATCAATAATAAAATAGAAACATCTTCATAAAAATTATTAAATATTACAATTGTATATGATTAGCTGCTTTAACCATATAGACAACTCCATCAGTAACAAAAGAAGAACATCTTCATAAATATTATTAAATATTGCAATTTTATATGATTAGCTGCTTTAACCATATATACGACTCCATCAGTAACACAATAAAAATATCTTCATAAAAATTATTAAATATTGCAATTTTATATGATTAGCTGCTTTAACCATATATACGACCCAATCAGTAATAAAATAAGAACATCTTCATAAAAATTATTAAATATTGCAATTTTATATGATTACTTGTTTTAACCATATATACGACTCAATCAGTAATAAAAGAAGGACATCATAAAATTACCCTGAGACCACAACAGAGACACTACATTGTTAAATAACTCTGCCACTGTAGTGTAATTTACTTTTTCTAGAAGATAGGACTTATCTGGACCTTCTGGCGAAAGTGTTCCTATACAACATATCCGATGTGTCTTCCACATACATCCACTGAAACCCATAGTTTCTTATTTACTGTATTCTGTCTTATAGTAGTCAGCGTGTCCTCGTAGCAAGCATCTGCATAGGACGCACGCAATGTTTTATGACTGGAAAGTTGTTTATGTGAACATTTTTGTATAAATATCCCTAAAGAATGACTTTTTACGTTGTTGAATGGGATGTTTGCCTTAATCATCATCTCGCACAAGTCCTTGAAAAACCTGATTTTTTACTGCCTGAAAGATGTTTTATTGCTATGAGATATTGAAGCTTCTTCAACAGAGCTTCACACTGTTAATGTTTCTTTCTGTTACAATAACGTCGTATATAGTGTCCTCTATTACCTTTTACGATACATCACAGACCTTGCGCATAAGATTTCCTTCAACAGTGAGGCTCTTGTATTCTTTACTTTCGGCCTCTAAAGTAAACCTTTAAGTGTTTTATGTTAAACAGCCGCATTTATTATAGCCTAAATGGAATATTTACAACTATACCATATATCTACTTATTCTACTTTCACTTCAAAAGTCTGGGGCTAGATAGGTCTAACGATATTGCAATATTATTGAACACTTCGTTTAGATTTTGTTTACTTTCCGCACGCCTGACTATACGCTGGGTGTTGTGACTGTACACTGCGTTCACGTCACCCTCAGTTGATGTCAATAACTCAGCAAGACGCTCTACACACCAGACACACATACCCTCAAAGGAAATTGATGTTTTCCGTCCATATCTACACCGACATGTCCAAAAAGAGAAAAACTGCTTACTTTGGAGATACATTAAAACATTCCTAATATATTTTCATTTTAGCTTAAGAAATATGGATTATATTTTGTTGAAACTGTTTATTTACAAAATGAATCCTTTCTTAATCTATTTGAAAGTATCACGAAACTCTTTAATAATTTTTTCACGCTTAGTTCGTATATGTTATGCCTCGTACATAAACAGTAGGAGTAGGAATTTTATTTCAAAAAACTTTAAAGGAAAGAAATTCTTATAATTAATTACTATAAATAATGTTTTTAGGGGTTGAACATTTTCAGAATGTTTTATATTTTTACTTCCTCTACACGTACTATGTACATAGTGAATAGAGAAGGTATTGTATTCCACCCAAAATTCCATACGGAGATTTCACCGGAAATACATGTTTTGGGTCCCCCTGAATCCAAAAAAAGCACTTTCAGAAAAAGGTGTGTGTATGTGTGTGTATGTCTGAGGACAGTATAGCTCAAAAAGAAACCGTTGAATACCAAACTTGGTATATAAGTTTGGTATTTTCCAAGGATGCGACACGAAGATTTTCAAGAAAATCCCCCCACACCCAGCTACTCTTTTCCATGTTTTTTTTTTTTTTACTTTTTTTTTTTTTACTTTCTTAAAAATGGCTCTAACGGTTGTGATTAAAATATCGTATATTAAAGATATTCACCTGACAAATAAAATGTTTATCTTGTATTTTCTGGGAATAGCCTCTGAAGACCACTTTATTCTGGATGAATTTTACAGAATTTTGCATAACTGCTGAACCATAAGATATGGACAAAAACTTACCGCACAGAAAATGTAAAGCACGTTAAAACACAGAATTTATTTTATACACATTTTTTTCGTGGAGTTGATTGCTTTTTAGATATTCCTTATTTTTGGTTTCAGCTTTGAAAAAGCTATATTTTTCTCATACAGGAATGCGTCAACTCCTGTCCATACAAACAAAGGAACTTAGTCACATAGCAACCAGCTTTTGACTATCACTTTAAGCTATGGTACTCCCTTATATCACTTCCACTTACAAGGAAACAAGTAATAAGACTATTTCTGCTAATTTTTTCTCGATTAGCATGAAGTAAATAGAAGCATAAGCTTTTTAACAATAATTTGTAACAGCGATGTATAGAAAGTCATGTGAATAGAACACGTAAGGTTTTTTCGTTAATTTATTTAGTTTTAGTATAAATGTTTTTATATTTTAACGCTTTTATATTCTTACGTATTTTCTTTCGACAAATTTAAAGAGCAACTCTATAATAACAGATAAACATATAGAGTGCCTTTTATATGGATACGTATTATTTAACTGGCAGCACAAAGCTGTCAAATTGAAAGCAAAAAACATTGTTAAATAAATAATTATGAAGAGGAAAAATCTAAGAAAAACCTCCCAGTCAAAGAAGTTGGGTTCAGCAAAAAGACCTCAACACAAACCGTTTTGAAACTTATACAAAAGGAAACAAAGCAATTCACATGAATATCTCTAACTCTTCCATAAACGAATTTTCCTTATAAAATATTATTATTTCATTTACATCATGCTAAAAAAAGATAAACATTAACGGAAATGGTCTTATTACTTGCCTCTTTGCAAGTAGAAGGGAAATAAGGGAATAACTAGGCTAAAGCGATAATCAAATCTTTTAAAAGCTATAGTTATGAGAAACAATTGAAATTTGGTTCTCCTTTCCATTACTGAGGGTAAAACAAAAGAGGTAAAAGTTGACTTCCCGCTTGAGAGAAGTTTAAAAAAGCTTAAAATGAAACAAATAATAAGAGATATATAGAAAACGATTAATTCTATAAAATTCATATGGTATAAAATGAGTACTATAATGAGATCTACATTTTTTGTGTAGTAAGTTTTTATCCATCTCTTACGGTTTACGAAGTTATCCACAATGAAGTGGTCTTCAGAGCTATTTTCAGAAAATTCAAAATACCTATTTCATTTGTCATGAAAATTCGTAAATATATGACATTTTAATTAAAACCATTTAAGCCACTTTTGAGAAAATCAAATTTCTGAAAAATGTTCCATGTAAAGTGTAGTTGGGGCTGGGAGTTTTCTTAAAAATCTCCGTGTCGCATCCTTGGAAGATATAAATACCAAGTTTGGTATAGCCAATTTGTCGTTCATAAGCTATGCTGCTCACAAGCTCATTCACACACACACACACACACCTACACACACATACAACCTGCTTTTTAAATTTTTTTTTCAGGAGGCCTCAAAATATGTACTTTTGGTAAAATCTCGTATCGATTTTTTGGTCGAATTTAATATCTCCTCTATCTACATCTGACACAATGTACATAGTATATACTTGCCAGAGAAATCAATAATATACACTATTTTTGTAGACTTCACCGAATCTTTCAATCTGATGGGCAGAGGATTAATAATAAGGAATCTGGAGAGTATCCTAGTAAAAGGAAGCAGTGAACGCAGCCATTATATCAATAATGAAATAAGATCACATTGTTTCTTTCAATGGCCTTTCAGTCACAAGCCAGACAAATGGGGTGTTTCAAAGAGATTCCTTAAGTTCTCTACTATTCGTAATGTATTTCGAAGATCTGTTAAGAAAACAAAAGAGATAAGCGAAGTCATTTTCGTTTTTGATATGCTAAAATATTCTCTCGGATCAACAAATATTAATAAACCAAAACTCAATAGAATTGGAAGAATGGTTAGAGATAACAGCTGATAAGTTAACGCCTCAATGACAGAAATGATAGTGATTGAGGTGAAGTCCCCGCTACAATAGAAATAAAACTGGAAAAAAGACAAAATCAGAATAGTAGAAGAATTTAAATATATCTTAAAACCCAGCAATAGGTGCTTCACAATGCATATAGAAGAAACATCCACACAAGCAATAACAGTGATAAATTAATTCAGCAATATACAAGCTCTACAGCCTGGAAACAGTGATGAAACTATTCAATTTGTGTAAAAATCATGTGGCCCCTTGCTGCAGACATTAATCTTTACACGCTGAAAAAAGTCAAACCTACATGAAACGAGCAATATAGTATAAAAATGAGAAGTTGAAGAGATAATCTACTGGCTCGGAAGACCTTTTTCTAATAGCTATTTCTTTATTCAGTTGCCCACAAAACATGCTTTCCGGTGAGATCTTGGCATCGAAGTTTTGGGTGAGTACAATACATTCTGTATCTAATATGTGCATTTTACATAGTAAATTGTGCAAAACAAAGTAAAAAACAATCTGAAATCATTTGGGTACATTGTAAAAAAGCATAGATTTTGAACAGTTGTAAGCATAAGGATAACGGTTAACACTAACAGAAATACTACTACTACTAATAATCAATCAAAATAAAAAGCATACGTAAATTTGAGAAACTTGAAACGTTTGCAAATATCTCTGTTTTAGAAATGTCGTATGAGGCTGTTTGACCTAATGACAGTTCTGAATAGTTTCAAACTGGTGAAGTAAATATTTTTATTAGAAGTTTGGGGCTTATGATTATGGCAAAAAGCAAAGAAACAAAGCAAAACTTATTCTTCTAAGGATTAAGATGACGTATAGCATCACATCAGGAGTATGTGAGTTGGGTTTTTCTGTCTCTCTCTTTTTAAAAACCTTCACTCCTGCCGGCAGTTGGTAGAAGCCTGACTTTCTTGAATTGCCTGCCTGTACATAGTTTGTCCTGAGGGTAGATCGATACAAGAGTTAAAAATTGCAGAATTGTGTACCTCAAGTAGGCGCACGCTGGTAGACTATTTTAGTCTATATTTTTCAATGAAATAATATCAGAATTTATTTACAAGCCATCAATGTCGTTAATTCTTCTCTCCTCACAAATACAAGCTATGTGTGTCTATGTATGTATGGTAGTGTGTATGTGTATGAGTATCAGTCTGTAGTTCAATGTAGTTTTGGAAACGCACACCAGCTTCACTTTCCTCTAAGAGTTT
Source organism: Hymenopus coronatus (assembly GCA_030762935.1). Classification (NCBI taxonomy): domain Eukaryota; kingdom Metazoa; phylum Arthropoda; class Insecta; order Mantodea; family Hymenopodidae; genus Hymenopus; species Hymenopus coronatus. The sequence continues at coordinate 63,234,344 of CM060896.1, forward strand.
CTCTCGTTAGTTTAAGAAAAGTTCGCCATAATTCAATCAATTATACGAAGGGAAGGCTGCGATAACTTTATTCCCCCTGAATATATTTGCGCATTTAAGTTAGACGTATTCCGTTGCAGACAGATTTGATTGATGCTTTTATTTCATTTATATCATACTTATGTATGATCGATTTATCTTAAAGAACCTTTCTTGAATATTTTATCTTTGGGATACATTTGAGGGAAATTGTTGGCTTATGCTGGAGAGCTGGCTCCTGCAACACCTGCTGTGTTACTCTTGGTGCTTATAAGGCTTAAAATTGTTTCTCTTGTTTTTTTCTTTTTCTTTTTTTGAATGTTATACCTACCTATATGCATTTTGAAAGTCATACATCAGAAACCCTATACGCACGAGTAAGTGTTTTGGTGTTAGTAGTAAACCTTCATTAACTTCTGTAAACAAAGCCAAGTTGAACTCAGCCACCTCTTCGTTAGTCGCTACTGTACTAAGGGAGTGTGAGATGATATCAGTCACCGGCGTTCCTCTTGTAACCAATGGTAGCGTACCTGCTATGAGTGCACTTCGGCTTCAATTTTGGAAGTCGCTATTGTCAAGCGGAAAGCAGGTGAAGGCATCAGTGACCCCATTAGGTTTTGTCAAATTGCGTTCATCTTGCAACCAAAGAGACATCCGCGTTTCAACTCCACATGGAGTGACCGCCTGTGAGCATTTATCTAACTACTGCCACCGTACGCGAAATGTTACTTAACGCCTTTTTGTAACAACTGTAGCAACAGGATATCCTGCTTAGAGGACTGTTGTGAGGGTTAATCTTTTGGTCATTTTCAGTTCTAGTTATATGGTGCGCTTGTAATCCCCTACATAAAATATCTCATGTGTTGCATGCATATAATTTTCTCTGTCTGCAAAAAAGCCATTCTTACAAGAGATTATACTTTTATCTACACTGTACTAATTGAGATAAACAAATGGTCTTATTGCTTACTTCAAATCTTTTACAAGTTATTGCTACGTGATTGACACAAATGTCATTCTTTTTCAATGGCCGGAAGTAAACCAAAAGAGATATAAATTTGCTCTTTGTATTACTGTACTAAATAATTTAAAATTAAAACCAGTAAGGGATATTTAGAAAATGGCTAGTTTTCGAAAAAACAAACTACTTATGTTATAAACTGTGTGCTTTAACCAGATTCAAATTTTCTATCTAACAATTTTTTTACTATTTCTTACAGTTTGCCAGTTAGGCAAAAGTAAGAATATAGAAGTACTTCAGAGACTATTCCCAAAAAAAAATGTATGATAAACATGTTATTTAAAATGTGTTTAACATACGGCTATTTAATTAAAACCATTACTCATTTTGATAAAATCGAAATTTTGTAAAAATGTTTCATGTAGCGGCTGGGTTGGGTTGGGAGATTTTTCTAAAAGCTTCCTATTGTAACCTTTGTCGATACTGAACTTGTATACCAATCTAGCAAAATTTAACCGACTTAAGTATTTATCAGACTTTTCGCTCTTGAGTTATGTGTTTAAACACGATAACTCAAAAACGTAAAGCGGGTAAAATACCAAACCAGTATTTAAGTTTAGCATATTTCAAGAATGCGACATGAATACTTTGAGGAAAATACCCCCACCCCAAACTACCCTTTACATAGAAAAATCGAAAAGTTTGATTTTCTCGAAAATGCATCTAACAATTTTGGTTAAAGCACCACATATTGAAGATATTTACACGACAAACAAAGTGCATAATTTGAATTATGGGAATAGCTTCTGAAGACTTCTTCATTCTGGATTACTTTTTCATTACTGATAAACCGTAACAGATAGACACAAAAATATAGATCGCACTAAAGCGCACAATTTATGTTATATACAATTTATTTTTGGAATCACCATTTGTTTCATTTGTTTCAGTTTTAAATTACTTAACTTTTTCTCATATAGGAATTTCTGCAACTACTGCAAAGAAAATAATTTCAATCACGTATTCATCTCCTTCTGAAGGATTTGACAATCTCTTTAGCCTAGTGTAGTCTTTTATTTCCCTTTTACTTACAAGGAAGGAAGTAATACGTCAATTTCTCTAATGTTTATCTGGATTAGCACGAAGTTGATAGAAGAATAAGCTTTTTAATAATAGTTTGTTACAGAGATGTAGAGAAAGTCATGTGAATGGGACACATCAGATTTTCCTTAAACAGTCAACCAATTCGGAGATATTGTCGCCCTTCATGTGTAATGGTTACCATGTGCGCTTCATATGCCCAAGGTCGCGGATTCAAGCACGGCTGAGGATGATGGATTTTTTGGGCGTAAAAATCCTTAGTATGGCTTCCTTCGGAAGGCGAGTAAAGCCGTTGGTCCCATGTCGTAGATTTACGGCACGTGAAAGGACGACAAACCTGATAAACAGACTTCTGAGCAATATTAAGCGGTCCTTCACGCCCAGCATTGAATGGGACGTTGAAAATCGCAGTAATTAAAGAGCGCCCATAAATAAAACGGCATTTCTATTTCATTTCCGATATATTCTTTGTTTAGGTTCAATTTTACAATATGATACTTTTTCAAACAGGAAGACGTCCCTGTTTCTTTTGTTTATTCCTGCAAAGAAGCGAATTTCAATGGCAATCGCTTAGCGACAGATTTTAAAACATTTGACTATCGCTTTAGCCTAGTGTGTCCCTTATTTTCCTTTTACTTACAAGGAAGCAAGTAATAAAACCAATTATCAATTAGCATAATGTAGATAAAAGAATAATCTTTTATAAGAATAGCTTTAATGCAGAGCAGTTATGGAAAAACATATGAATGAAGCGCATCAAAGTTTTGTTTATATTTAATTTATATCACGTATTACATAAACTAATTGTATCCATTTTGATTTAGTTGAGGGGTCACTAAATTTAAACATGAATTTAATGAAATACTCCTATTATTTAGAATACTAATTTTAACTCTAAGTACAGATGTTATTAAGTTGATATACTTTTTAAATACATTTGAAACTAACGCGTTTCAAGGTATCAGTAATATAAAAGAGGTTTTAATAGTTGCTTTAAGGTAAATATATAATGCAATAAAATCAAATACTGGAGCACGAACTAATTTAAATTATCTCGGCTATAAATTGATAAAATTATAAAGACATTGCATTCAAGGTTAGAAAATTTCCAGTAATGTAACACCATTAAAGAAATGCACAGTTAAAGGTTCAAAGGATCTCGCGTTGGTTTATAGGGTTGAAAACTGCGTACCAACCTAAAGTCAAATTAATCCATTGTCTGAAACTATATGTCCTAGGAACGTGAGACATGTGCAGAAATAGATAAAATAGTAAATAAATATGTAAGTGAAGAATGAAAAGAATGCACGAGTAAAAATCTGAAGCGATATTGTCACATGCAGAATGTGGTACTACTGCGTTAGGATCCACATTCTAAGTGTGGCATGATTGACTAATTAATGTTTATTGTTTTGGCTGTACTGTAGAAAAGGTTAGTCTAATATAACCACGGGAGCGTGGCTTTTCGGCCTCTTTGCCAGTGGGACGCCGTGGGGTGCACATCGCACGTTTTGTTAGTAATCATGTAATTAATAATGGAGCTATAGTATTCACCCAGGTTTTGGCTACGCATCCTCCAGCGTCAACACAACAGGTAAAAGTTTAATAAATCAATTAGCTGGAATTACTCTTGAATTAACATGTTTTAATTTAGTAGTTTGATTTTGGTTCCCACATTTCCTTGTTTTACTCCTGAGTTTGCTAATTTCCCATAAGTTAGCATGGGGGATACGTCCCTCATGTCGCATCCGGTTAGAATAGTTTTGTATGTGCCTTTCGCAGCCACAGCGAGTTCCCCGAGTTATTAGTAGGAAAGGCGGTTGCGACAATATACTCACATTGTTTATTACAGCCACTATTATTCCTTTTCTCGTTCTCGTCTACAAACTACTCTTATCAAAGCGCACTACTGTTTGTTCGGAATATTAAACTTTTTTCCAAGAAGTAAGCCTTTGCTTACCCATTCCACTCCATTCCTCCGGTGTAAAGCCATTAGTGAGTAGGTACAATAGAATCATCCATTTTGCAGTTTTCTGAGGCAGGTTTCAGAAAAGCCTGGGTCGGATCGGAGGTAATCTAATTTAAAGTGTCGAAAGACTGAAATAGGGGAGCAATGTTAAGGATTTTGATAATTATACTTTTTCTACTACGTTTAGTGAGTAGAGGAAGTATGGTAGTAACCCAAGAAACGATAACAGTTTTCGTCGTAAAATCACATTTTGACAGTCCCTGAATATAAGAAAAAATTATTTTTTTTCAAAAAAGTTACTGGTGTGTATTTCTGCACAGTATAACTCACAAATGAAAAGTCGGTATTCAATTGCACTATCTTAAAGATGTGACACGAAGATTTTTAAGAAAATACATCCATCTCAAACTATCCCTTACATGGAATACTTTTCGAAAATTTTGACTATTTCAAACGTAGCTCGAAATATTTGATCATAATGTCGTATGCTTAAGATAATTTCATTAAAATTAATTTAGATATATCTTGAATATTTTGGAATAGCCTGATTGTGAAAAACGTTTGCCTAACTGGTAAAATGTAAAATATCTTATTTTTCCTTCTGTGGATATAACCGTATGGAAAATATTCCTTGACATAGGTTTAAACTTTCCATTGTTTATATTTTCCACAAATGGGAAGTCATCGATAAGAATTACAAAATATTTTTGATTAGTGTATTCAGTTATTCTTTTTGTAACTAATAAAAACTATGCAGTAATAAGATCATTTCTGTTAATGTTTATCTTGATTAACATGAAGTTGCTAGGAAAATAAGCTTTTGTAAGAATAGTTTTGTTACAGAGTAGGTAGAGAAAGTCACATGAATGCATCACATTAATCTATTTTTTGTATGCTTCATGCCAATTGAAGTGTTAATCAAATCTTTGAAAGCGGGTAGCTATGTGATGACTCTTAAATTTCATTGCTTTTTAGGATGAAAAAAATTCTTTTCTTATTTGAGAAAAAGTTTAATAACTCGTGGAGTTAAGAATCCCTGTACCTGATCTAATCCTTGCTATATGATGACTTTAAAATGTCATTGCATATTCAGGAGAGCAAAAATTCTCTTCTTATTTGAGAAAAAGGTTAATAACTCGTGGAATCAAGAATACCTTTACCAGATTCTAGTCCTTGAAGTACAGAAGACGACTTTATAAAAGAGTTCACGCGGAAATAACTCCAAATGAATGAAAACTACCATCCATTAACCGCTATCTAAGTTGAATTTCCTATTTGAAGTGTTATTTCTCAATGTATAGTAAGGTTTGGAAGAAACAAATTCTAAATACTGCAAATCCGGCCCTGTTCTGAAAATATAGTTATGTTAACACGGCAACCAAAGCCACATATATTTAAAACGCGTTAATTAAGCAAATAAAATTCGCTGTAACTATTGATTCACAATACGCGGTGTCGTTTTATGTTAGTTCATTTAGCGGCATGTTTGATGAGTGCATGACGTTGAGCAGGCAAACAATCATGGTCCACTCACTCGCCTCGCTGCAGGCTAATCAGCTGCACAGCACTTTAATGCGGTTTGTATCCCGGCGGCATTGATTACCGATCATCCCCGGAATACGTGGAAATTTGATTATAGTTTAAAGGATTCTGCGATCCATCCTTAATACCGTCAAACGGATTTCTAGTCGACTGCAAAATATACACCTCGGGCACAAGTGCGAGTATTAGATTTCCGCAGAAGCTCATAACTTGTAGCAGAAGCCTGGATTCACAAATCGGTGGAAACCTCTAGGTTCTGTCAGCGCTCGCAGTTTATATCTATTTGTGAGAGAGCTGCGTGTGATTGCAGACAACTGAAGCATACATAGGAAGTACAGTCCGCTCCAATAAACATGCTAATATAATGACCGTAAACCGGGACTACTTTGACAAATTGAAGGCTTATCATGCTAAAGGGGCCAAGCACCATTTTTGCATGAACTGTGTGGTATATGAACCAGGAGTTTATATACTAAAAGGGCGATCTAAAATGATGGCTGATGTATGACATAACTCCTATGACTTGTTCATGCAAAACCTGAAATGCTTGAAATGGTTGTTCAGATGAAAGAAAGTTATTTTATGGACTTGCAGCCAGCGGTGATAGTCATCAATGCAACAAAGTTTAATATAAGTCCTGCCTCATGGATTAAAATCGCTACGCTAGGTAAAAAATCCTATGTGTTCCATTCACATGACTTTCTCTGCATCTCCGCAACAAATTATTGTTAAAATGCATAGGCTACTATTTACTTCATGCTAATAAAGAAAAACTTAGCAGAACTGGTCTTATTACTTGCTTACTTGGAAGTAGAAGCGAAATAAGGGAGTACCATAGATTAAAGTGATAGTCAAAAGCTGGTTGCTATGTCACTGAAGATCCTTTGTGTGGACAGGAGTTGACAAATTCCTGTTTGAGAAAGTACAAGTTTTTCGAAGCTGAAACCAAAAACGAGAAATAACTAATAAACGATCAAGACCATGAAAAAAATGTATAAACATAAATTGTGTGTTTTAACGTACTCTACATTTTTGTATTGAAAATTTTTTGTCCATCACTTACGGTTTAGCAGTTATGCAAAATTCCGTAAAATTCATCCAGAATAAAGTAGTTTTCAAAGGCTATTTCCAGAAAATTCAAGATATACATTTTATTTGTCAGGTAAATAACTTTAATATACGAAATTTTAATCAAACTCGTTAGAGTCATTTTTGAGAAAATAACATTTTCAAAAAAAGTTCCATGAAAAGGGTGGTTTGGTGTGGGGGAGATTTTTCTTAACATTTTCGTGGCGCATCCCTGGAAGGTGCTAAAGTTAATTACCAACTTTGGTATTTTACCGACTTTTCGTTTTTGAGCCATCGTGTTCACAGACACACGGACACACACACACAAGGACCTTTTTCTGAAAATGCTTTTTTTTTTTATACAGAGGGCCCTAAAACATATTTTTCCGGTGAAATCTCGGTATTGAATTTTTGGGTTGAGTGCAATACCTTTTCTATACACTATGTACATAGTACGTATAGAGAAAGTAAAAAGAATATTCGGTGAAATCTAGGGATGGGAAACGATAACAGTATTGAAAAAAGATTACATTCAGGGAGGTCACTGGTGCAAAAGGATTGTCTTCAGAGAAGAAAAATTGACCTCAAAAGTACCATGGAATACCTACCTATCTGCAGTGCATAAACAGCTCTACAGTGAATTGTGCGAAGACTGAGCAGTAAACTGCTTAGTCCAAGTACAAAATTGCAAATATTGTTTGGTGGACTTAGCCGTTCAGCATTCCATTTAAAAAAGTGAGTGTTAATCTGTTATTCTTTAAACTTGTCAAGTGATAACTGTTTCTTAAAGTAATTGAGCAAGTATCAATGTAGAGCTAGTGCATATTTTGTTTTGCATTCTCTTAATAAAGTTTATATTGAATAACTTAAAAATCTTGTGAGTTCCATTCACATGACTTTCTCTACAACTTTGCAGTAAATTATTGTTAAAAAACTTGTGCTTCTATTTGCCTCCTGCTAATCGAGAAAGGAACTTCAGGAACTTCAGTCGTAAAGAAACCAGCTTTTGACTATCACTTTAACCTATGATACTCCCTTATTTTGCTTCTACTTACAAGAAAGCAAGTAATAAGATACATCTGCTAATTTTTTCGATTAGCATGAAGTTAATACAAGCATAAGTTTTTTTTTAAAAAAATAATGTGTTGCAGAGATGCAGAGAAAGTCATGTGAATGGAACACATCGATTTTTTGTTTAATAAGTTTCTGTCTATCTCTCTCCGTATACCAGTTACGCAAATTCAACTAAATTAGTTCAAAATAAAGAGATCTATAGAGGCAATTCCCAGAAAATTCAAGATATTTCTACATTTTATTTGCAATATAAATGTGTTTTATATAGACAAGGTACTTTAATCAAAATCATTGGAGCCTAGTTTGAGAAAATCAGAATTTTTGAAATTTGTTTGATGTAAAGTTTAGTTGGGGAGGGTGGATTTTTCTCAAATTCTTCGTGTCGTATCCCTGGAAAATACTAAACTTAAATACCAGTTAGTTCTTTAGTTAGCGTGTTCACAGACACATGGACACACTAACACACAGTCACACGGAGATTTTTCTGAAATACTTTTTTTTGGATACAGGGGACCCTAAAACGTCTATTTCTACTCGTAGTTCCGATTGCTTTTTGATTTAGTCCCTTCCATTTTAAATATTCTGAGTTAAATATAAGTCTTCGCAGTGCAGTATAAATCATTTGCAAATTAAATGTGAGAGTAAAAGAATGTAGTAAAAGTAGGCATCTGTAACACACAGTCAGATTTGATTTTTACTGTCTTTACCCATACTATGTACATAGTGTATAAAGTATGTATTAGATTTCACCCAAAAATTGAAACCGAGATTTCACCGGAAATAACGTTTTAGGGTCTACTATATCCAAAAAATGTATTTTCAGAAAAAGGTTTGTGTGTGTTCGTGTATCTGCAAACACGATAACCCAAAAACGAAAAGTCGGTAAAACGCCAAACCTGGTATTTAAGTTTAGTATCTTCCAGGGATACGACACGAAGATTTTGAGAAGAATTCCCCACCCCAAACTACACTTTACATGGGAAAAAATTCACAAATTTTGATTTTCTCAAAAATGACTAACGATTTTGATTAAAATGTCGTATATTTACATGAAAAATAAAATGTATATTTTTAATTTTCTGGGTATAGCTTATAAAGACATCTTTATTCTACAGAATATACAGAATTTTGATAACTGGTAAACTGTAAGAGATAGACATAAACTTACTTAATAGAAAATTCAGATCTCATTAAGACACACACTTTATATATTATATACATTTTTTCGTGGAGTTGGCAATTTTTGAGATATTCCTTGTTATTAGTGTTAGCCTTAAAATAGTTATACTTTCCTTATACGGGAATTTGTCAACTCCTGCCATTACAAATAAAGTTTCTCAAATAGCAAACAGCTTTTAAAAGATTTGACTATTGGTTTAACCTATGATAATCCCTTATTTCCTGCCTAATAACAAGGAAGCAAGTAATAAGACCCTTTCTGTTAATTTTTTCTTGATTAGCATTAATTAAATAGAAGAATAAGTTTCTTTAACAATAATTTATTGAAGAGATGTAGAGAAAGTCATGTGAATGGAACAATTCAGATTTTTAGTACATACAATATAATAGACGTGAACATTGTGATGAATGAATTGGCAATGAGCATTTCCGAAGGAAAGGTTCCAGGCCTAAATTTAGGGTACCTCCTCGGCATTAGCCAAATATGAAGACTCAGGGTATAGAAAAACCTGATTGAGGGAGGATAGTCCTAGTGGGATTTGAACCACGCATCTCTTAGTTAACGAATCCATGGTCACCCGTGTCGATTTTGCTTTGTTATTGTGCTTATATCGGAGCTAAGGGTTTCTGTCTGCCAGAGAAAATGCAATAAACCAATCTGCAAAGCAACACGAGGTATAAAAGGAGTAAAACCTGCGCTCCGATTTTCTGCATGAGGAAGCAACAGAAGAGAGCGATATTGTGTTGTCCCGCGGCGAGCTCAAGACTCTTTGTTACAGACGCAGCAGTCCGGTCTTTTCTTCTCTTCCACCATCTGTTAGCGCTCGCCGCAATTTAATCTCCATTCCTCTGAAACTAGCCGCGTTTAAACACATGGCCAGAGATTGATTGTCTTTAACTGCTCCTGAAGTTTGTCTGGTCGAGTGCATCAACTTCATCTTCTTTCTGTTTTTACCAGACGCTTGCAGTTCCGATTTCATTCTTTGCTTGCTTTAAGTTTTTTCTCTCTTCTCTGAAGTTTCTAACTTTCATTGATTCACTGTCCTGACTCTCCATCTCGCCCCTATATTCTACGGAACAATCGTTGGTCTTCCTTTTATTTTCTTTACCCAAAACAGAAGTTAGAATCTACCCAGCTCAATCGGTCTGCGTGGAACAGTTGGTTAGGCTCAGTCCTTCTGATCCCTAGGTCACTGTCAAACCCGGCCCAGACCAATGGTCTAAGTTTTTTTTTTTTGTAGTGTTTAAAGCCCGCAGGTGATGAAACCGGTTATATATGGAATGAAGATGGAGCACTGTGGAATACGTTGGGGGGAGGGAAACCGGAGAACCCGGAGAAAACCCACCCCTATGCCGCTTAGTCCTCCACAAATCTCACATGCGGTCGCTTGGGATCGAACTCGGGCCATATAGGTGAGAGGCGAGTGGTCTAACCACTTGGAAACGGCGCGGCCACAATGGTTTTAGGTGTGCTTAAATGTTACAGCCACATGTCTGACACTCTCTGCGTGACAAAGTTTCGACACACCGCGGCGCAGCTAGTAAAAGGGTTATTACTATATTACTAGATCTAATGAAATATATGGAAATAAAATTATTATACAGAATAATGTAAAAAATATAACTGAAAATTAACTGTATCATTTTTAATTTTTTCTTTCCAATAAGAAGAATTATAATATTGGAATTGGTCTCATTCTAAATAATATATGGGATGATTTAGTTTACAGACATAAAAGTAACTTCAATACATAAACACCAAATACCCAAGAGTGAGACCCCTACGGAAGTGTTTTATGTTTTAATTTTTCAATTTTTCTGGCATGTATGTACAGTGTACATAGTGATGGAGAAGGTATTGCATCCCACCCAAAAATTCGATACCAAAATTTCACAGGAATTACATGTTTCGAGATCTCCTGAATCCTAAAAAGGTTTTTGAAACATGTCCGTGTGTGTCTGTGAACAGCATAGCTCAAAAATAAAATACCAAACATGGTATTTAAGTTCAGTGTCTTTCAAGGATGCAACACGAAGATTTTCAAAAAAAAATACCCTTTACCCCCACGGCTCTAACGATTTGTATTCAACTCTTTGTTTTTTCTTTTTTTTTTTTTTTTTTTGCAATTTTACATAAATCAAGGAGGGTCTTCCATACCTGTCAGCAAATCGCAGCAAACATACATTTCAGATTTACACGCTCCACTCATGCGTTTGAATGGTTGCATATGCAGCAAGGCTCACGTTGCCCGTCTTGGTTTCTCGGGTCATATCAGTTGAAATAGTAGAGAGAAGAGAGCTGGTTCTTATACCAGTATATTCCAGTGCTTTTTACTTTCTCTAGCAATTATACACGATACGCATCGTAGATAGAAAAGTATTGTATTGGATCCAAAAATGTATACTGTGATATCACTAAAAAAATATGTTTTGAAATCCCGTGAATAAAAAACTATTTTTAGAAAAAATTCCGTCTGTGTGTACAGCATAACTCAAAAACAAAAACTCACTTATATACTAAACTTGTTAAAAATTTCCGAGTTATTCCTGATTATAGGTGTAAATTTCTCAATACCCAAACGTTTGCAAAACGGGAAGTGTCATTCGGTATGTATGATTTTGCGTTACTCCTGGTCATTTTAGCGACCCGCTCTTAGAAGATTTGATTATCGCTTTAGCCTATTGTATTCCTCGATTGCTCTGTTACTTAAAATGGATTAAGTAATAAGAAATTTCTGCCTTTTATCTCGATTAGCTAAAGTAATAGAAAAATACGATTTTATAAAAATAGTTTCTTGCGAAATTGATAGAGAAAGTCATGTGAATAGAACACATCAGTTTTTTGTTGTAAGAGTGCAGCACGCTTTACTTTGCTGGAATGAAGGGTTTTTGGTTTATATCCATCTTTGTAAATGTCCTAATAGGTCTGTCATTTGAATGTAATTTTAAGCGCCTTCTGAATTCCCTTTAGTTTCTTTTTCACTGTTTTCCTGTTTCTATTTTTATGTGTTACAAATATCTAGTACTAGTTTATCTATTGACAAACAATATTTCAAGGGTTAATTTGTTTTTCTTTCGCAGAAGCGGTATGTAGAACACTAAAAGCTAAACTATGAAGCCCGGGACTTAAAGTTCTTACAAGTACGTCATTTAAAAATAATTTGAAATCTCCTTGTGGTGTACCGGAAACATGCGAGTCAAGTGATAAATTTAATTGTGTGTTGCCATATTGCTATGGTAGTTCAGTAGCTAGTGCAACCGACTGGAAACAGGAAGATCTGTGGCTCAAATCCCGATTGTGACAATGAATTTTTCAATCTGACTCTACCAATTTCGATTCTTATTTCGTTATGTACTGTTACCACTTTGAAACAAATAATACCAACATCTTTGGGACATAGCTCCCCCATAATTATCAACACTCATTAAATGATAACAGTCAGTTGTTTAAAATTCAGCTTCACACCAGCAATAATGTGACTGCATTATCGGCCAGTAAATGACGCTCGTGTTTGCGATCTTTCTCACGTTCGCAGAAGCCTTGGTATGCAGGTGGTGGAGCTGGAATGCGATAAGCACAGGAAGAGCGATGCTGGTTACCAAAAGCCTGGAATGCGACACCTTGGCACAATTCGACTTCGGCTTTCAGTAACTTCTGTTATTCAGAGCTATATAGTAGCAGAAGGAAGAGCAGCAGTAGTTTCAGAAAGACATTTATTGCCAAACATTTCCAGTATAGATTTGGAAATATACAACAAATCCTGTCCTAGGATATTTACAGTATGATTTTGTTAAATATTAAATATAATTATGCATATAGTTAATGCAATGTAAAAATAGATAGGTGAAAAAGCACACAAAAGAATGAGAAAGAATTAAAATTAAATTCAGCTATAAACTTAGCACTATATATCTATATATTATATACAGAGGTGTGATGGTTAAAGTAACCAACCCCTCACTCTCTTATATGCTGTTCCCTCTTCCGTTCTCTCCGGTAAACGTTTTGTAACTCGTAATAACATGACAGAGACATACATGAAGATAAAGAACATCAAATGAGACAGAATTAATGTGAAGTATAACTACAAAGTTATGATTGCATAATATAGTACAATACATTCTGATATAAGAATAATGGAACCCTCGTTCTTATGTACCCTGCCCCCCTCTTCCGTTCCCCATAGCAATTAACCTCCTTTGGCGAATCTTAGTTACAAAAAAAAATCTGATGTGGTTCATTCACATGACTTTCTCTATATATCTATAACAAATTGTTGTTAAAAACTTATTCTTCTATCTACTTCATGGTAATCGAGATAAACATTTGCATAAATTCTTTCTTGTAAGAAGAAAAGAAATGATGAGATACAATAGATTAAAACGATCGTAAATTCTTTAAAAGCTAGTTTCCTTGTGGATGAAATCCATTTCTTTGCATTGCCAGGAGTTGACAAATTCCCACATGTGAAGAGTATAAATATTTTAAAATTGAAAATAATAATAAGGAACATTTCTAAAATGGTAAATTCTACGAAAAAAATGTATATGACATAGATTTTGTGTTTCAAAGAGATATACATATTTTGTGGAGTAAGTTTTTATCTATCTCTTACGGTTTACTAGTTATGCAAAATCCAGCAAAATTCATCCAGAATAAAGAAGTCTTCAGAGGCCATTCCCAGAAAATTCAAAATATACATACTATTTGTCGTGTAAATATCTTTAATATACCGTATTTTAATCAAAATCGTTAGAGCAATTTTTGACAAAATGAAAAGTTTGTAACATTTTTCCACGTAAAGGGTAGTTTGGGGTGGGGGTATTTTGCTCAAAATCTTCGTGTCGCATCCTCAGAAGATACTGAATGTGGTATCTTACCGAATTTTCGATTTTTGAGTTATCGTGTTCACAGACACACGGACACACATACACACGACCCTTTCTCTAAACATGTTTTTTTGGGGGGGGGATAAAATGAACCCTAAAAGGTCTATTTTCGGTGAAATCTTGTTATTTAATTTTTTGGTATAAAGCAATACCTTCTCTATATATTATGTACATAGTACATTTTGAGAAAGTAATAACTCATTTTATGATGTACAGCGACCAAAATTACATTCATACAAGTCTTCATTACCCGATTGGAATCCATAAACTGAGGTGATTAGTATTGTTTTCTTCATATTTCTGTTTCACTGCATTCAGCGAGAATATGATTTCAAGTTTCCCTTTCTCCGCAGAGTGGACAAATTCTCATTCCGACGTCGTCAGTTAACTTGTTGCCTTTCCAGGCGCCTAATCTTAACCACGCTCACGTGTACAGTCATTTAATTAGTACCCCCTCCCCCATTCCACCGCTATTTGACATTGTAAAGCTGAGAGAAACTTTAGCCGCTCTCTGTGTCTCCAAATTTTCTCTGTCAATATCACGCACTCGTCTCTGATTTATCTTCCAACTTTTAGCCCTTAAGTCCCTGCCCATAGCCGAAGGTACCTCAGCCCAATTTCTTCTAAACCCTTTTGTAACCCACCCTTTCGTACACGCCGTAAGTACAAGTATTTGATTTCCCCTACTATATAGCTATACAAGAAAGAGTTGCAAACCGATTAATCAGACTTGAGTTACACTTCGACTTGAGTGTTAGCGGACAGTGGCATGAGGAAGCCGTTAATTGTCTACGCGTCGAAGCGTCGTGCAAATTGTGCAGTAATACATTAAAAAAAAATATTTTGTAAACATCTTTGAAGGCAGTAAGGAGAAATTTGCTAAAATAACATAAGTGAAATATGACTGTTTGCAATGTCTTCTGCTTCTTCTTATACTTCATCTGTAACTATGCTGACTTATTTTTTAAGTGTATAGCTCTCTTAAATACTTTGTTCTTAGTTTTATAAAAGGATTGGGTATACAGCTATTTACTTACCAGGAATGTCAATTAAAAATTACAATTGCAGTTTCTGTCGCGTTTAGGATCTATAATATCTTTCACCACATGAAAAATCTATTGTTCACAAACAGATTTCAGCCTTAAGTTCACCAGCATGGACAATGAAATGCCTTGTTAAACAATTTGAGTGTTAAGGGTACTAAGTTACATGTAAAATGTATACATTTTGTAGGTTTTACATCTTAAATGTTTTCAGAATGTTGTCATATTGCTCTACTACAGCTATAAGTGTGTTAAAATTCCTGCAAACATTTTAACACTTTTGAGAAAAAATTACATTTAATTCTAATTTTCTAATTTCCTATGCTAACAAATCTACTGATACACGGTGTAAAATTATACTTTTGAAAAACAAGAAAGAAGCAAACCACACGATTTCTAACTTGGAGTAAACGCATTGTTTGCAAAGAGATACTGAACACAAAAACATGTACTAACATTGCAGTATAAGCAATGAAGCATGTTGTTTTAAAACGCTAAAAAAATATCTGATGTGTTCCATTTACATGCTTTTCCAACATCTCTGCAACAAATTATTATTGAAAAGCTTATGCTTCTTTTTATTTCTTGCTAATCGAGAAAAAATTAGCAGAAATAGTCTTATTACTTGCTTTAATGTAAGTAAAAGAGAAATAAGGGAGTAGCATAGGCTAAAGTATTAGTCAAAAGCTGGTTGCTATGTGACTGAAGTTCCTTTGTTTGTATAGACAGGAGTTGATAAATTCCCGTATGAGAAAAGTATGTTTTTTAAAGCTGAAACCAATAACAAGGAATGTCTAAAAAACGATCCACTCCACGAAAAAAAAAAGCATGGAACATAAATTGTGTGTTTTATCGAGCTCTACATTTCCTGTTAAGTAAGTTTTTGTCTATTTCTTACGATTTGCCAGTTATACAAAATTTCGTAAAATTTGTCCAGAATAAAGATTCTTCAGAGGATCTTTCCTGAAAATTCAAAATATACATTTTATTTGTCAGATAAATATCTTTAATACATGATATTTTAATCAAAACCGTTATTGCCATTTTTGAAAAATTAAATTTTCGAAAATTTCTTCATGTCAAAGGTAGTTGGGTAAGGGAGAATTTCGTTGAAAATCTTCGTGTCGCATCTTTGGAAGATACTGAACTTAAATAGTTTTTGAGCTGTGCTGTCCATAGACACACACGCACACAAGAGCCTTTTTCCAAAAATGTATTTCCGGCGAAACCTTGGTATTTAAATTTTGGGTGCAATACCATATCTTCTCTATACACTATATACATAGTACATATAAAAATGTAGTAAATACCAATGCACACACTCGCACAGGGTGTTTAATTTGTTTTATCACTTATCAACAGTAATTAGAATACTTGCGTCATATTTTGAGAACATTTCAACGTAAACAAACGTCATTTTACAGTTTTAAGTTTTATGTTCGATACTCTTCTAGTTTTCTCTCAAAACTTTTAACAATATTTTAAACAAACTGCATCGAATGGAATGCTTTTAATGCGCAACGGCGTAAGAAAATCAAATCCGAGTAAAAGGCGTTTGATAATTTGAGCATTTAAATGGTCAGGGTTTAAGTTTTAAAAGCTTCTTAGGGCAAAGTATATAGTATGCAATTGAGAAGGTTCAAATAATCATAGGTAGAAAAGGTATTGCATTCCACACCAAAATTTAATGTTGGTATTTCATCGGAAACATGCGTTTTGAGGTCCCCTGAATCAAAAAGAGATTTTTAGAATAAGGTGAGCGTGAGTAATTGTGATCTTCATGTGTCTGTGAACACCATAACTCAAAAACAGAAGGTCCGTTAAATACCAAACTGGAACAGAACGTCATCTTTCAAGGATCTAATATGAAGTACTTCAAGAAAATCTTTCACCCCATATTGCTCTTATCATGGAACGTTTTTTAAGAATTTTTATTTTGTAAAAACGTTACTAACGATTTTGATTAAAATAGGCGTTTAAGTTACTTTTATTATAAATTGCTTGTATAACGTTTAATTTATCGGGAATATGCTCTGAATTCTGATGACTATTGTATTAACTCTTAAACAACATGAGATCCAAAATGTAGATCTGGCCAAAAAACACAATTGTCCTATCAATATTTTGAAGGAGTTAGCCATTTCCCAGCTAGTCCTTATTATTAGGTTTAAATTTCCAATACTTTTACTTTTCTCTAACCTTTTCTTCATTCTGATGATGCAAAATTCGAATATATAGGTAGGATTTTTAAACGATTTAACTATAGCTTTAGCCTACCTATTCCCTTATTTTCCTTTTAATTGCAAGGAAATAAGCGTAAATATTTCTGGTAATGATTGTCTCAATTAGTATAAAGCACATAAAAGAACAAGCTTTTTAAAAGAATAGATTGTTTCAGAGTAAGTCCCGTGAACATGATCTTTACCTTCTCTTCATTTACTATGTAGATAGTGTACAGAGAAGGTTTTGCACTACACCCAAAAATTTAATCGCGAGATTTCACCGTAAACACATCTTTTAGGGTCCCCTGAATAAAAAAAGAACTATAAAAAGGTGTGTGTCCGTTTGTCTGCGAACAGGATAACTTAAAATACCAAACTTGGTATTTAAGTTTAGTATTTCCCAGAGATGCGACACGAAAATTTTTAGAAATATCTCCCACCCCAAACAATTTTTTACATGGAAAAATTGAGAAAATTTTGATTTTCTCAAAAATGACTCTAATCATATATTATTCTGAATTGAATTTAGCTGAATTTTGCGTAACTAATAAACCGTAAACTTAAAAATGTAGATCACGCTCACAATCACAATTTATGTCACATACGTTTTTTCATGGAATTGACCATTTCTGAGATACTCCTTACTATTTATTTCAGGTTTAAAATCCTTAAACCTTTTCCACACAGAAAGTTGTAAATTCCTGGCCTTGCATAGAAGCGTATTTCACCAAGTGGTAACCAATTTTTAAAAGAATGACTATCGTCTACCCTAATGTACTCCTTATTTTCCTTCTACTTACAAGGAAGCAAGTAATTAAGACACCTTCTGCTAATGTTTATCTAGATTATCTATAAAGTAGATAGAAGAATATGCCTTTTAACAATAATTAGTTACAAGAATGTAGAGAAAGTCATGTGAATGGAACACATCACATTTTTTACTAAATTTTTAAACTTTTTTTATGGTTTTAATAAAATTTTAGTTTTGGGTGTCCTTAAAACGGTTTACCAGGCTGTATATATTGATTTAATATACTAAACCGAGCCTTTATGTTAGTCTATATTGTGATCAATTTAATTCACAGCCAGGACTCACCATTCTGTATATAGTGATGACGAGGGCAGTGATGGAGCTTTGAATGGAGAACGTTCTTTCTCTATAGGTGCTAGTGAAATTGATTGCAACCATATGGCTTTGTCAACAAGCTATCGCTGAAAGAACTAATTACGCCCTACCTTTACCATTAAGGGCGTTAGTGTCAGATCCTGTGCGATAGCCATGGCTGGGAGCCTTTGTCATTGACCTCCGTTTTTGTTACTTTCTCTATTATTTACTGTCCCTGCTTCGGATCTGTTTAGCACATTGTTAAAAGAAGAATCTTTGCTCTAGGGTCCTGCATCGTCATGATCAGCTAATCCAAAAAGGGAACAGCAATAAAGCTCGTTTCTCTTCAGTGAATCTGAGTTATTTATTGCGTACAAAAATCCAAGCTCTTTATGCTAAGGGTTATTTAGGTTTCTGTGGAAGTTTTTACATTCTGTGATCTGTCATCTGTTACCATATTTAAGTGTGCTGCTGGCTTGCCTTCGAATTACGAATTCAACCCAAAAAATATATATTACCTGCTATTTTACCAGTTCTGAAATATATTTGCTGAAATTCCTCTAAGGTTTCTGTTGCCCGAGTGCTTCAGATCACAATGTTGTTCTCTTAAGGAGAGAAGATACTTCGAAATGGTAAAAAATCACATTTTTGTTTTAGACACTAATAAAACCTCTATAATTTCTACTTTTAGGATATACCTTATATATACCTTATATACTTCTGAAGTGTAAAAAAGCCTTTAAGGCATTTAAAGATCATTAAAATCATGGTCCACAGTTTTAGTTTCTCTACACGTACTATGTACTATACGTAGTACAGTACGTATATTGCATTCCACCAAAAATTTTGATGCGAGATTTCACCGGAAATACGTTATAGATTCCTCTGCATCAAAAAAAACATTTTCAGAAAAAGGTCTGTTTGCGTGTGCGTGTGTCAGTGTGTCCATGTGTTTTTCAACACGATAACTGAAAAACGAAGAGTCCGTAAAATACCAAACTTTGTATTTAAGTTTAGTACCTATCTTCCAGCAACGCGACACGAAGATTTCGAAGAAATTTCCTCACCCCAAACTACCCATCCCAAACTACCCTTTACAAATGTTTCCGAAATTTTTGATTTTAGCAAACATTTTGATTAAAATACCGTTAAATGTATATTTTGAATATTCTGGGAATATCCTCTGAAGACCTTTATTCTGGCTGAATTTTGCATAGCTATAAACCGTAAGAGATAGACAAAAACCTAGTACACAAGAAAATTAGATCTCGTTAAAATATACAATTTATGCCATATGCAGTTTTTTCGTGGAGTTGACCGTTTTTAAGACATTCCTTGTTATTAGTTTCAGTTTTAAAATACTACAAGCATTTCACATACGGGTATTTGTCAACTCTGGACAATGCAAAGAAATTGATTTCATCCACATGACAACCAGCTTTAGAAGATTTGATTATGTACCTTTATCCCATTATTTGCCTTCTAAAAGAATTTCTGCTAATGTTCATATCGATTAGAATGAAATAGAAGAATAATCTTTTTAACAGTAATTTGCTACATAGATGTAGAAAAAGTCATGTGAAAGGAACTCGTCAGATTTTTGGATTAGTTTTAGAACATAACTTATACTTCTGAGGCTTTAAGAAGTCTCCAAAGCACTTAAATATAATTAAAAATGATCTACACTCTTTTAAAGCTTTTAAAGCTTTTTAGAACATTCGTATCTTCCCTTCTTATACGACAAAAATTGTTGTGTGTATTTGATTGCATGTTTATGAAGCTATTAGCTAGCCTGTAGCACCTCTTCTAAGACAATTGTTTGCTTTGTTTCTTGGCGAGGGTACAAAAATAAGATAATTAAAGTTATTAATTCACAATTTATTGTTCTGTTTCAATCGTGGAAGTGTTTTGATATAGTTTTAAAATAATGCCTAGAAGCAAAAGGCTATGTAAAATGTGACGATTTTTATGTAAATCAACATACAGAGAACAAAACACCAGAAGATAAGCTTCAAACACCATGCGAGGAACTATGTGGCCCAAGAGTAATAAGTAAATGTTACAAGTGCTTCAAGAAAACCTTTACTATAATCCAAACACTGAGATTATTATAAATTGTAATGTAAATGGGGAATGTAAATAGTAATGCAAATACTAGTAGTAGTGGTGGTAATATCATTATTATTGTAGACTTACTTTCAAGCTAAAGCAATGCAGAAATGAAGATGCAAGTGATCACGACTCTGAAATTTCAGGAAGTAATTCACAATTTTAATTTCAAGACATTTTATGTACCCTTTTCTCAGAGAATATGAGAGCTAAAATGTTTAGTACATGAAAATCACATACTTTGGAAGTTCTGAGCCACAATAATAATTTTGAAATATATTGGTGGTACTAAGAGAGCAACAATATTGTAGTTTTCCACATTTGCAATTTTTTCAGTTTCTAATGAAGTGGTATTCATAGCTAAATAATTTAGGTTCAGAAGATAGCTGAAGATACTAAGAACAAGGATGCAAAAGTGGAATTCTATATTGCAAGGAGTAATAGAGAAATAGGTTCATGAATTAACATGTTGTAAGAACACAGTTTATATCTTTCTGCTGAATAAAATAAGCCAAGCACATAGGCTATATGTGCAAATAACCACTTAAATAATTATCATTATTTATAGAATTCATGAACATTTCAACAAAACTATTGAGAGCTTTAAGAGCAGAAGTATTTATTTCATTAAGGTGTAATTTTTGCATGTTCAAACTACCTTATCCTCTTAAATCTTCCCTTGTAAATATTAAGCATTATGCTTAAACCGAATGGTTAGCAGAAAATTTCAACAGTGGTATATCATTTTATTGCCCAGTCAAGTGTTGTAACCTGTTGGTTTCAGTAAGTTTACAACTCCTTTTTTGAGAACGCAGAACTTACACTGGCCGCAACCACAAGGCTGTGGCCATAAGGCTCGCATTAGCATGTGGTTGGCGGGTGCTCTATATGTTAATTGTTTGACTTTCTAACGGGGCACAGCAGCCAGTTTTAATGTCATGCTGACTGACATTGTTCTCTGATGGAAGGGCTTTGACTTGTGTTCAAGCGCCGATCAGCCAGTCATTTGCAGAGAATGTCACTGCCGTGTTACGCTAACACGTGATTTATGGGCTGGGTTTGGCTCAGCAATTTGTCATACTCAATCTCAGAGACAATGATGCGTCACCGTCAGATGAAAAGTGCTGAACAATAGCTTGAGAATAACTTTTTTATTCGCAGGCATAAGAATCTTGACTGAGGTGTCCATGCAGTCACCACCCCAATTACAAAACTGGTGTCTTATATGGTGTTTCCATTAATTAGTTGTTTGCTTCATCATTCATAAATCTTCCTCTAATTAAATTAAATCTCTGTTTTAGATCCCATAAATGCCAATACCGCACCTGCCATCCATCACTTTATGAAACAATTTGACGAGTGGTTTTTGTTTTGTTTAACTTATTCTAATAGTGTCCAAAACGTTAATGAGGGGCTGCCTCAGACGATAACGTCAGTGGACCACCTTCCGTAGATCCCGTGCCCCTTCCCCGTTGACCGCTCACTCTGAACCATTTTATGGTTTCCCGAAATGTTGGGGTAGTTCATTTTTACGACGACTTTCCAACCAATCACTTTCTGTACGCGTAGCTTCCTTGTCATCTGCTACAGGGTTGAAGGACCAGGCATTGGGGATCTGCACGTTGTGGTTGGGCGGTAGTTTTACGGTTTGTAAATGCTTCTTCCCGGCGTTTTTTTTTTTTTTTTTTTTTGTGGGTCTCCTAAGTTCCTTCGGGTGGGCCGCCGGGCGAGTCAGATGCAATCTTTCTAGAAACGTTAGGAACACTGCTCACTCTTGCACCGGACGTCGTCCAGATCTGGTCGCCTTTCGGTTCACTTCCCTCACTCCTTCCACCGAGGAGTCAATAAGTCACGAAGGACCCCGTGTAGTGCTATACTCCAGTGAATGATCCCCATATCTGCTTGTCCTAATCAAAAAAAAAGTTTAAATTGCAATATTACGTACTTAGGTCTCCTTTCTAAACAGGAAAAACCAAAGCAGACAATTAAGCCTTAAGACAATTGCTGATAAGAAGATAATCTAGTCAAAAACTATTGCTGTTTTATTAGTATACAACTGTGAAGTAGGAATGGAGAGAAAATATGTCATTGAACGTATGTCCTTAAAACGTTTGGAAAAAAGAATGAAACTACTATTTCTTCGTTTCAACTGAAACAAATCTGATGTGCTACATTCACATAACTTCTCCATATGTGCTGCAGCAAGCTATTCCTACAAAAGTTTATTCTTTTATTTACCTCACAGTTATCAAGATAAACTTAGCAGCACTGAATTTATTAGATATTATTTGCTTTTACAAAAGAAATAAGGTATAGCGATAATCAACCTTTTCAAAAAGCGGCTAATGTGATAGTATTAAAATTCCGATATCTTTAATTGAATAGGATTAAAAATATAAAGGTATCCCGTTTTTATAAAAGTGTAAGAGCTGGAAAGTTTTAACCTAAAAACTAATATGCGGGAAATTGTTAGCTCAGCAACAAAACTACATATTGAGTGTTTTGACGAGATCTAATTTTTTTTGAGTAGTAAGTTTGTCTATCTCTTGGGTTTTATCAGGATTGCAATCCAGAGTGTAGATGACTTCAGTGGGTATTCCCAGAAACTCAGATACACATTTTATTGTCATGAAAATATTTGAAATATATGGGATTTTAATCAAAATCGTTATAGCCATTTTTATTAAATCAAAATGTTCTAAAAATGATTTATGTAAAGTGCAGTTTGGGGTTGGAGGATTTTCTTGAAAATCTTCGTGGATGATGCGTCTATGTAGGCATCATCAAAACATCCTATTTTACTATCTCTTTGCAAGGTTTCATCAGAGTAATATTATAACTTCCCATAACTTTATTTGTTCTAATACAAATTATTTCAAAGGACCGGTCACCCAAGTGCTTTACTATTTTACCTGTTAATTATTAAATACCTTGCCAATTATGCGGGTATCGGGACGCATATTTTGGCAGATTGCGTGCAGATGGAGAATGTTCGGAAAAAAATTATTGCCGGACGTATTTTTAGCTTTAAACATACGAAGGACAGCATTCTAGGATTTGATTCTAAATAGCGAAAATTGGTCAAACCTGGGCACATACTTACTGGAAGTTCGAGCACAAGAGATAAAATATTTGTGTAACTATTTTCATAGACTTATTTGGTGTGTGAGTAATCTATATCAATGAATACCTGGTGTAGTTGTGAATGCAAGTATGTGTGTGTGTGTGTGTGTGTGTGTGTGTGTGTGTGGTGTGCGTGTGTGTTGTGTGATATCAGAGCGTTGTTTCTTTTATTGTTCTGAAGTTCTGTAGTCTAGTGTGCGAGTGTGTGTCTGTATGTATCTCCAATGTTGTTAAAATGTATGAAATATATATTTCGGAATATTTTAAAGTTAAGTATTTTAGATAGCATGTACGGTCACCCGACCCTTGCAACTGTGTGACGAAAATATTGTATTATTCCAAACTTAATAATAAAATCCTCCACCCGCCGCCGCCACCACCACCACCACCACCACTACTATTTTACTTAGGCCCAGCCATAGGTTTTTCATCCAGCTGTATATTTTGTTTAACGCGGAGGATCTTCTTGCTTTGTTCTTCACGTACACTTTCTCTCCAACGCGTGGCAGCCATTTTGCCTTACAGCGCTTCGCTCGTTTCTTCCTCGTTTGGTTTTCATTGCCAGCTTTCTTGATCATTTCATCCTCGTCTTCGGATATGCCGGTGTTAATGGCTTCTGGCACGCCTTATATAATGTTTTCCGTCTCCAGGGCGGTATGCAACTGAATAGGAGTGACGTATTGTTGATAATGATTTCTATATAGAGGCAATATTGCATGTAGGAAATGTGTCGACTATCACATATAGTTCTCACATAAATGTTCAAATCGCGAACGGTTCGTTCCCAAGGATTCATACTAGCTTGGTGAAGATAACCATCATGACAAACACGAACCTCATTCCTTCCTTTCGCCCGCCTGGGTAGTATGGTGGTAGCGTGTCTGCCTCATATTCAACAGGTCGTTAGTTCGAATCTCGCTTAGGGTGAGTTACCCGGATAAGGTTTTTTTCGGGGTTTTCCCTTATCCTGAGAAGACAAATGTCGAGTAACTTTAAGCTCCATGGAACCCGAGATCATTTGAGCATCATTTCACCAATTTCATCCATCGTCCGATATGACCGACCAGGTTAAAGGACGTTTAACTAAAAAAAAAAAAAAAAAAAAAAAAAAAAAAAAAAAAAAAAAAAAAAAAAAAATCCTTCCCTTCCTTGCGGCATAGGTTTATGACTAACCACGGCTATTAAGGGTCGTGGTCTATGTTACAGTATAAATTGCAGTGGTATGTCACATTAATATTCCTGGGTTTTGCTTTCTGGCACGCGTCGCAAACGGCTATCATTATTTTTGCTTTGTGTTGCAACTGGCTGATATACACATATTCCCTAATGGCCAATGACGTACTCTCGCTACCTGCATGTATTAATGCAGGTAGCTCTTCGCTAATCGGGTGCTCAAGTTCAGTCGGAACATACATTTTCCATTTCGGGTTTTCTCTCCCGTATAATTTGTACATTATTCCATATCTTTTACCTATGACCCCTAATGTTTCACCGTTTATTTCGGGTGTGTTAGTGGTCTCGCCAAACGTTCGTCATTCCCTTGGTATTCTTTTATTCTTTTCACTTTCTCCGCTACCTGCTGGTTTAAATTTAGGTCAAGTTTTAGAAATGTTACGTCTCACTGTGTGCCCCCAAGGCTTTCAGGTACATTTTGCCCTACTACTCTTAGCCCGGACAGGACTTCGATAAAGACATTGTTGTCACGAATATTCTTTACGGCCACACCGAAGGACAAGATGGGTGCATAAAACGTCCGATTTTTTAACTGCTTCATTTGCAACTTTTAATAAAGGAAAGGCTAATGTGGTTTGAATTTCTGTGACACATACTAGACTGCCGCAATGTCTTGTTGCGGTGCTTTCTGTTCTTGATACAGCTCACGAGCAGCTGGAAATCACAAAGGCTCCTCTGCATTCATCCGTCTGGGGGAGAATTCCGCCATACCCAAAACTAGAGCTTCGCAATAAGTTTCAAAAAGAAGGTCCATTTGTGGTCGTTCGAGCAAGAGATGTATACCTTTCGGGGACCATCTCTCTAATCTCGAATTCATACCCGTAGATATTACAGCAACCACTTTGCTGGTAAATACCTGACTGTAATTGATTGACACGTTGTATAGCATTCTTTTCTGGTCATTATTAAATGCTTGCGCACCATCTTCTTTTGCCTTTATCTTCCGCAGTATCTCGGTTTCATTCAAACTGTCTATGCGTCTCGGGTCTGTCGCTTGATTCTAGGAATACAGGTTCTTGGTCCGCGGTACGGCTCTAATGGTTAATAAGTGCGTATCTGTATTTTCCACAAACTCACATTCATTCACATTATTTTGTTCGCTTATTACGCTATTTTCATCTTCTATGTGTAAATAATTTTCTCATCCATTCTCATGAAAAACTCAGCTTACTTCTCTACCTTGCCGACTGTCACTCATTTCTATGGCTCGAGTATACCTGGAAAATACGACATTGCATGACTTAATGTACAACAAGTTCACACAATCAAGGCTGCATATGCGATCTGCATTTAAGACCAGGCCTTGTCGAAGATTTAGGGAAACAATAACGTTTGCGTTAGAACAGTTTCTGGAATGGAACAAGTTAAAACAATTGTCCAATTATTGTTCTGAAAAAGCAGTCCTCAACTTTTCACTAAAGTATTGTGGAATGTTTTTAAAAGTAATGTTCTGGTCATAGAGAATAGGCAGCTTTGGAATGAAGCGTGTATATCACGGAAGCCTAACAATATCCTACTTTAGTTATTTCAGGTTTCAACGAAGGACAATGGAAATCTTTCGGTCAATATAACTTAAAACATGCAAATGAGCTCTTGCGGTGCACTTTGGAAAGTATTTACCCGAGATGCCGTCTTCAGCACATGTATTTCTTTGATGAAATTGAGTAAAGCAGTAATTATAGTATCGGGTCTTCAGATTTATTCGGGCGCTGTCGCCAGTCGTTTGTTCGCGCATGGCGTCAATACTGGGCAGGGAGTTTATCACGTATTGCCTCTTGCAGAGGAATAACGAACGATGTGAAAGTCATCAGTTTCGACTTCACCTTATAAAATAAAAACACATCTAAAGGGCATAAATTAAGGAAACACACACAAATTAAATAAGCACAAAATTTCCAGGAGAAAAATAGTTCTCCACGCTCAGTGCATCAATCTATTCCGAAGTCAGTAAGGTTAAATTCTGCACTACCCCTTTGAGACAGAAGCTCGCTGAACTAATAATGATTTTAAACCCAATTACGCTAAATAAATATGAACGGCCGGAACTATCAGTGAAAACTAACCATTTCCCCATTTACACTGTTTCCTCTCTAGTGACCAGACATCTACCTACAAACACTTTTTGGCGATGGTTTCTGAACAAAAAAAAAAAAAAAAGAGTAATAAGATATGGGTCTGAATATCACGTGACAGTACATCATTCTGAAAGTCGTTATTAAGGGATTTGTCCCTTGTTTGTTAGCAACACTAATCAAGTACTTGAATTAAGGTGATCCGCAGATTAATTGTTTTTTGTTGGTTGTTTGCTTGTTGAACAAAAAAGTAATGAGTAATTAATTTAATTAAACTGTTGGCCGCTAATTATTTTATCATTTGTTGGTTGTTTTTGCAGAGAAAACAGAAGAACTGTATTGTATGAGTAAACAGACCGATATTACTAGCACGTCAGAGCTTTGTGCACAAATATACATGACAGAGAGTTGCGTTGTTCAAGAATATTCTCACGAATTCACCAACGCTTGCAATTGCTCATGTGAGAAGATTGTCTCGAATGTTTGAAACAAGTGAGATATGAACTATTGACCGTGAAATCAAGTTCTATTAGTAGAGTTCTGTTTATAATAAATACATTTAATTGTAATGCACATTATTTAGCACTTTACTTTCAGGGTATTTTACTATTAGATTCTTAATTATAAAATGGATTAACCTTACAGTAATAAGACCATAGTGCCAACTAATGGTTTCTTACAAACTTCTAAATACTATCCAGTATGTAGTTGATGGGAATGTTCTGTTAATCTTTGGGATTTATCAACCGCTTATTTCCTTCTAAGAACAGAGAAGAAGGAAGTTACATACATAGGCCTAATTTAGCTTAAACAGCATTGTTTAATTACATCGGCGTTTGCGGTGTCATTTATTTTTTACTTAAGTATGCTATTTTATATATTACATTGTATTTAATACTTTTATACTTAAATATAAACTATATATATATATAGTTTATGGTGGTATCATACTTGTGATTTTATTGCTAAAGCTGAGAGAGAGAGAGCATGTGTGGAGGGGTATATTTGTAAAAAGGACATTATATACAATAATGTATTAAAGTTGTCACAGATATGTTCATGAACTTTGTGTTAGTATAAAAATGCATACAATTTATCATTTTCAGTGCTCAGAATATGACCGGTTTAAGTTAGCATTTGATGTCATGTATTTCAATTGTTATATCTGTATAAGTACATACTTCCATTTTCAAGGTCGAGCGGTTAGAGTACTCGCCTCTCACCATAGTGGCTCGGGTTCGAACAGGTGACCACATGTGGGATTTGTGGTGCAAAAAAAAACGACGCAGGGCGGATTTTCTCCAGGTTCTTCGGTTTCCCTCCCCATCAACGCATTCCACGGTGCTACATCTTCATTCCATGTATCATCAATGTCATCGCCTTCGATGTCATAGTAGTAAAAGTGGGCATTAACACTATCAAAAAATATTTTATTAATTTTGTATAATAAGACATCTTATTGAGAATCTTAATTATTCGCATGATCTCCTCCGTTATATGCCTCAACAAATATTTCGAACTGCCCTTTTTTGAAGCCCCTGGTGTTAATAAAGTCAATTTTCTCCATTTAGAACCAATATTTTTAACCACATATTTTTTTAGCTTTCCAATAAACTTTAAATTTTATTTTTTCCCAAGATTCAATATGAACATTTATTAAATTTCTAAAAATTTGGTTTGTTGGTGAAATAGGATCGAATCGAACCTACCATGGCCTTATTTGGCGCATTTAACTTAGTAGAAGTTTTCTTGGAGTGTGTGGATGCCTGCTCACCAGAGAGCACATGCAGGTTTCAGCAAGGAAAGGAGTTAGTTACATGAATATCTGGATAATTTTGATGAAAATATTTTGAGTCCACATCACTTCACGATTGTGCTTGCACTTTCTGACTGCTGAGTTGCAATCATTTAGCATGTACGTTATTCAATGACGAGACTACATTTATTAGGGGTATCTTCAATTTCCCAAAACTCATAACTAGGCCTATGACATCATGCATGAAGTACGACAGGACAGAAATAACAGAGATTCTGCCTAAATGTTTAAGGTGAACTCATTCACGGTCACATTTGTCCTTATTTTTATCCTCCGCGCCTGAATACAGAGACGTATCTATAGTTTCGAAGAAATTGGTTACATCATTATCTACGTTCCTACGGACATTATATAAAGAGAGAGGTTTTAACAAAAGCTATTTGAGTTGCATAATAAATAATATCTTATATAATACATTTCCGCAAAGATAGATTAGCCGTGAAGGATTAACGGCATGGCCTGCTCGATCTCCTGATTTGAATCCAATGGATTTCTTCGTCTAGGGATATTTAAGGTCCCTGGTTTATGAAACCCCTGGGTCGATACTGACATTCAGAGAGCTTATTCTCACTTTGACCAAATACGAAACACTCCAGGAGTTTGCACCGGCTTACACATAGCATGGAAAGCAAATTTATGGTATGTATCGAAGCAGGAGCAGTTAGACAATTTGAGTACCTTCAATTTGGACTTATAAATCAGCAAAAAAATATTATCAGACCCATATTCATATGCAATTTTTTTGTTATTTTGAGTTTCGGAGGGCTTACTTCAAATATTTTATACAAATATAAATTAAGAGACACATGTATATGTAAATTTGTATGGTAAAAGCTATGAAAATACATGACAGAGGAAGTTTTACAATTTGTGCGTATTAGATTTATTATAACACACAAGGAATTTAGAAATAAGCTTATTGTGTACCTCCATCGCCTTTCATGATATTTTCTCAAAATTTAAAAACATTACAGAATTTATAGTTCAAAAATTAAGTTCTTAAGATCCTGTTAGACCTATGGTGATCAGTAAAAATGAGCGAGTTACTACCTTACTACCTTTACCACGAGCAGAGACGTAAGTTCCGTTTCAATTTATCTCCGCTGCAGCGCTGCGATCGCAGTTCCGCACATGCGCAGTAGACGCTCTGTATCAAGGAGAAGAAACGTGCGCCAGTTTGAGATCGCTATCAGCCACATACGCTTTGTTGTGCTTGTTTACAATGTCGGTGTTGATTGAAAATCCCGCCGCTTGTGAAATCAGATCTGTGATTCGTTTTCTGAATGCTAAGAAAGTGAAACCAATTGAAATTTATCGGCAAATTTGGGAAGTTTACGGACAAAATGCGATGAGTGATTCAATGGTGAGAAGATGGGCCCGACAGTTCAATGAAGGACTTAGGGAAGTGCACGATGAAGAACGAAGTGGGCGTCCATTTTTGGTTACAGAAGAACTGGTTCACGCGATTGATGACAAGATCCAGGAAAACCGCAAGTTTACAATTAGTGCTCTCGCTATGGAATTTCCCCATAGCTCACGATCACTAATTCATAAACTTGTTACCGAAAAACTGAAATTTCGTAAACTTTGCTCACGTTGGGTACAAAAGATTCTTACTGAGCAACACAAAACAAAATGAATGGGTAGTGCACTTCAGTTTTTAACCCGTTATGATGAAGACGGCGAAGAATTTCTGACACAGATGGTCACAGGAGATAAGACTTGAGTTTCTTACGACACCCCTGAAAGTAAGTGGCAATCAATGGAATGGAGGCACACTTCATCCCCAGCAAAGGTTAAGGCGAAACAAATCTTCACACCTCGAAAAATGATGTGCACAGTGTTCTGGGACTGGAAAGGCATCTTACCGTGTGGTCAAACAATCAAAGCAGATGTTTATTGCGAGACACTTAGGAAATTGCGCCGCGCAATACAGAATAAGCGCCGAGGGTTGCTGTCCAAATGTGTTGTTTTTCTTCAGGACCACACACTGCAAATGTGACGAAAAACCTCCTACAGGAATTTGGCTGGGACGTGTTTGACCATCCTCCGTACAGCCCTGACCTCGCTCCTAGCGTTTCATCTGTTCTTACATCTCAAGTCTTTCCTTGGTGGTCAACACTTCAACAATGACGAAGAGCTGAAAGAAAATGTCTCCAACTTTTTGATGACACAGGCGGAAACTTCTATGAAGAAGGTATACAAAGATTTGTGCTACGCTATGACAAATTCCTGCAAACTCTCAGCAGTTATGTAGAAAAGTAGTTTAAGAGTTGTAGAATTTTGTGCAATAAATAATTATTCTGTATCTCTACACAATTTAATTATATTACCAAACGGAACTTACTTTCTGGACGTACCTCGTATTTACATGGTTAATAAAATGTGTACTTTGAAATTCCTTGGAATAGTTTGTGAAGCCCTCATCATTCGAGAAGGAATTTGTTTCAATTTGTGTATAATTTGTAAACTACAAGATATAGGTTAAAAGGTAATCAACTTCAATTGTGATCAACAATGTCTAATATGTTATTATTGGTTGCAATTGTTCAATACTCTGTGGTTTCGTAAAAATTGGCGTTATTCAGTTGGTTCTAACGGTGATGGAAAGAGCTGGTGAGTCACCGAAAAACACATTTTAACATTCAGTTTTCTAATGAAAGCTTTTATACAAAAGTTAATCTCGAATAACAACGATATAATAGGCTACATATTAGTATGTTGCTATTTGAAAATAAACGATTGTGTATACAGTAAGTTCTGTCTTTGTAACCTTACATATCCGAAATATTGACCTTAAAACGAAGTAACTTGAGCCAGTTAGCTGATAAATAGCTGTATTTATGATTGATAATGAGATTTACTTGCTATAAACCAATACAATGTTAAATACGATTATTAATAATCAATAAAAGGTCTGACCCTGCTTTAAAGGGTAAACGAAATGCTCCGAGAATATCAAGAGCACAAAGAACAGCCGACTGACATTTTTTATCCCATCACCTTTTATACAGAAGCACTGAAGCAGAAGCAAAATGTACAGCAATTCCTCTGGAAAACCGATATAGCACATCGGATCATTATTCAATGTCGCCTTGCGGCCGTGCGGTGAATGGAACCCATTGTACCTCATCAATGTACCTTACCGAGAACCGGAAGGAAGGCGGAAACATCGATTTCCGGTCCCGATAGCCATCCACTTAACCGGTACTTGTAAACGTCGAAAAGGGCCCGGAGGTCAGAACTAGGATTGCAAACAAAACCTGCCAAAACTGTACTTGTAGAAGATTTATTAATAGTAACGTAAGTGCATGAGCTAGGTACAACGGTTTGCTGTTACAGATCCTGTACATTTGATTCTGTTGATATAACAAACTTCCATACAAGAATAGCTTTATAAGAAACCTCATAGCCAAAGTGTTAGTAAATGTTTTTTTTTTTTTTTTTTTTGCTTTTTGTAATCATGAATTATATCTTCAGAAAGACAAAGTATTTCATTGCACCTAAAATTCTGATATTGACATTTCATGACAGATCTGACGTGTCGTTCACGGGCATTTTTCTATACGTACAAATTCTACAACAAATTGTTCTTACGAACACTAATCGAGATAAACGTTAGCAAAAATGGTCTCTGCTAAGTAAATGAAAATAATAAAATACATTAGGCTAAAGCGATGCTAAAATCTTTTTAAAGCTGGTCAGAATGTACAACAGTGATTAACAACTTCCCATTTGAGAAAAATATCTCTGAACTGGTTAACTCTACAAAAATATGTATATAACATAACTGTGATTTAAGAAGCTCTATGAGTACGTTGTTTATGTAAGCTTTTTGAATCTCCTATGGTTTAATAGTTATGCAAAAGTAATTCAAAGTGAAAGGGACTTCGAGAAATTCAGGATATACATTTTATTTATCATTTAGATATCCTTAATATCCGGCATTCTTATCAAAATCGCTAGAACCATTTATGTTAACAAATGAGAATTTCCTGACACCTTTTGGTGGGTAGTTTTGGTGGGGATATTTCTAAAATGTTTCTGTCGCATCCTTGGAAGTTACTAAACCTTAAATATAAGATGGATGCTTAAGAATCTTAGTTTTCGAGCTATGGTGTACGCAACAACGCACAAGCGAGAGGACATTTTCTAGAAATAAAATGCTGGATTCAGTAGTCCTTAAAATATGTATTTTCGGGGAAATTTAAGTATTGAATCTTTGAATGAAATGGAATACCTTCTTTTCCTGCTCTACAAGGTGCTTGGTAGAAAAAGTAAAAATGATATAGCCCCCCATTCCGAACTTCCTTTTATACGGAAGCTTCTTCGAGTATTCGTTTTTTTAAAACATTATACTAACGATGTTGAATATAACACAATGTTTTACATCAAACTAAACTATATATATTTAATTTTCTGGAAATAGGATTTTATTTACTCGGAAGGAATTTATATAATCTTATATAATGATAAATGTTAATACACATACACATACACTCAATTTGTATTTCCAGCGAAATCTAGATATTGGTATTCTGAGTGGAATGCAATACTTTCTCTGCTTATTACTTTAACTACACGTACTATGTACACGTGTATAGAGAAAGTATTGTATTGCACCCAAAAATTCGATAGCGGATTCTCCGGAAATACGTGTTTTGAGACCCCCTGAATCGAAAAAAGCATTTTTAGAAAAATGTCCTCGTGTGTTTCTGTGTGCGTGTGTGTGTATGTGTGTGTGTCTCTTGTCTTTGGTGAGCATAGATCAAAAACGAAAATCCGTGAAATATGAAACTTGATATTTAAGGATGCGACACGAAGATTTTCGATAAAATCTCCCACCACAAACTACCCTTTATATGTAACATTTTGATTTTCTCAAAAATGGCTTTAACGATTTTGATTAAAATACCGTATATTTAAGATAGTTTTATGACAAAAGAAATGTATAGCCTGGCTTTCCTGGGAATATCCTTTGAAGATATATTTTTTCTGGATGAATTTTGCGGAATTTTGCATAACTGGTAAACCATAAGAGATAGACAAAAATTACTTTAAAAAAATGTGGAGCTCGTTTCATAGAGTTGACAGTTTTCGAGATATTCTTGCTATTTGTTTCGGTTTTAAAATACTTACGGGAATTTGTCAATACCTGGCAATACACACAAAGGAACTTCAACCACATAACAAATAGCTTTTGACTATCACTTTAGCCTCTGGTACTCCCTTATTTCCCTTCTACTTACATGTAAGCAAGTAATAAGACGATTTCTGCTAATTTTTTCTCGATTAGCATACGTAAATAGAAGAATAAGCGTTTTAAAAATAATTTGTTGTAGAGATGTAGAGAAAGTAATGTGAATGGAACACATCATATTTTTGTGTTCGTGATGAACAAAATAGACAGGCGACATCAAACCTTCACACAGTCTGCTTGTTTCATACCTGTTCCAGAAAAATATAGGTTTGTGAATATTTTGTAGAGTAGGTAACTAAGAAGGTACACGATACTAGAAAAAAGTGTGTGATTGTTACTTCTTAGATTTTGACATTTACATACGATAATCGTATTTCACTTTAAAAATTCACATTAAGGTTCGCAATTCGGTACTTATACAATTGTGTTACTTATACATAGAAACTTGCTCTGATTCGATTTTCCGGGCTGTGTTGAGAGTTTCTAATTTAATAACAATCCTGGCCACCAACCTGGAATTGACCATAGGATCCCTGGGGTGTAAAACTGTTATAGTGACCACTGACCGCAAAGGCGGCCTTTGGATATATGTATGTATTGTTATTGGTTTTGCCCCATCCACTGTAAAGGTCGAATGAACATCGTTAGTACTGCTACAAAAACTAAAATCAATGTTTAGAACTTCTTCTACCATTTGCATTCTCTAAGTTTTTATTAACAATCCTTGCAGAGCTTTAGAATTTTCAGAAAAACATCCATTTAAACCAGTATTTACTCTCTCTCTCTCTCGACGTGGGTGTGACGAGAATGGACAACACTAATTCAAGTTTATGCGAATACGAGCATCTAATGGAGGCCAATAACCGATCCTTTGTTGAATTTTTAGATGATTAATCCGAAAACTGTTCCCGAATCTAAGCACGCGCAACTATAACCGCGTTGTATTAAATCTGCAAGCTTCCATAGTGCTAAGAACTTTACCTTGTAGGTAAAGTTTGACTCCGTGACAGTGCTATAAGGCGAATCCCTTTACAATCACCGCCAAATAGTGATGAGCTTGGCGTTGCCCTATGATTGTTGCAGCAAAAGTCTGGAAGCGTGAGAATTTTTCACTTGAAATAAGGAGCGCCAGAGTCAGAATAACTAAATTTTAGAAATACATACTCTAATTAATATCTTAACCCAACTGTCGTCGCATCCCCCAGGACATTTCCTATTTCCTACGTTGCCAAACTTTACACCAATTAGGTTTCAGAACGTATTCACTACCAAAAATTGAGCCTTGAACTTAAAAGAGAATTTTCTTGTTTTACCATGATGCATAGAACTTAATTACTTTTACTACTATGGATTCGAACTAATTGTTTCTTCCAACGTAACCTGCTTTTACTAGTGACCTGTTAGCTAGTAACGGATTTTGTAACTTGTACTCTTAAATTATTCGTTGATTTTAATATATTGAATTGTTTATCTTTATTTCCCTAATAATTATAAACTATTTTAATGCGATAGCACCACAATTCCAGTCAGTGCAAAGAACTGGGGAGGAAATATTCCCTCTATTTTTTTCCAAACGCTACGCAAGAAAGTGATCCTGGTGATATCTCCCTACAACCACATTCGCTTGGCTGGGTTTAAACATATTTTTCTCAAGCAAGGTTGCATTCATTTCTCAGCTTTGGCAAGAAAAGCGGGAATAAATGATTCTGTTTCAACACTCAGAAAATTGATATTCCTAGCTAACATGGTAATTTTATTTGTAGCAATGAAGAAACATCTTAATACCTTTCTCCATAATCAAATCGAAATTAAAGACCCTATTTCATCAAATTATACTCTGTGTAAAATGTTTGGTTATATATATATATATACATATACAGTGTTGTTTTTTTAACAACACTGTCAATTACCAGGTGATCGGAATTTTCCCTGCAGGAGTTCTTTGCATACCATTAAATTTACCAGCCTGGAGCTATTCCCTTTTAATCACATTTGGCCCGGGTTTGAAACATTGCTGCTCAGAAACTATTATTTTAAGGAATCATTGTGAATTCTTTATTCTACACCAGTCTGAGTAAGACATGAGTTGGAGAGGTAGAACTGAAAAAGCAATGCTACTGTTCCTAAACACGACTAGACCAAAAATCCTGGCAATCACAGGCACAGTCCGTCTCCCGGTCACGTACTGTACACTTGGATTATAGCTTCACGGCCCGTCACCTAGTCACATACTGTACACTTGCCGTCAGGCGCACTGCCCGTCTCCCGGTCACATACTGTAAACTTGAACGATAGTTGCACGACCCGTCACCTAGTCACGTACTGTGCACTTGAACATCTCACGCACAGCCCGTCTCCCGGTCACGTACTGTAAACTTGCCGTCAGGCGCACTGCCCGTCTCCCGGTCACATATTGTAAACTTGGACGATAGTTGCACGGCCCGTCACCAATCACGTACTGTGCACTTGGAGATCTCACGCACAGTCCGTCTCCCGGTCACGTACTGTACTTGGATTATAGCTTCACGGCCCGTCACCTAGTCACATACTGTATACTTGCCGTCAGGCGCACTGCCCGTCTCCCGGTCACGTACTGTAAACTTGGACGATAGTTGCAAGGCCCGTCTCCCGGTCACGTACTGTACACTTGGACATCTCACGCACAGTCCGTCTCCCGGTCACGTACTGTACACTTGAATGATAGTTGCACGGCCCGTCACCTAGTCACGTACTGTACACTACGACGACAGTCGCACGGAATGTCACCTAGTCACATACTGTACACTTGGACGACAGTCGCACGGAATGTCACCTAGTCACATACTGTACACTTGGACGACAGTCGCACGGAACGCCACTTAGTCACATACTGTACACTTGGCCGTCAGAGGCACAGTCTGTCTCCCGGTCACACATGTGTGGCTGTCAAATAAAACCTCAAATCACATTCATATTTATGAAAATAAACACAAAACATACCTCATCACAGAAGATATTGGAAATGTCGTCCGTCTGCATCAAAACATGGACAGCATCTTCTGAGGAAATTTTCATTAATTTTGTTTTAAGTCTTCTGATATGTGAGGATTAGTTTTGTATACTTCATTTTTCAAGTTGCCCCATACATATAAATTGTATTAACTCTTACTAATGATCCTATCCTCTAAATTTTCCAAAATAATTGTAATGATTCATCAGCTGTGTAAGGGGTGGCAGAATCCTGCTGGAAATATCCAAACTGACATTCAACTCCGTCAGCTGTTAGAAACATGGTGCCAATATATTATTTTTGTATCTTTCTGCGTTTATGGTACACTCATAAAAATAGGCGCTTTTATTCTCTGTTTATTTAATGCGCACCATACTCCAATTTTTACTTTCTCTATACTACTATCTACATAGTGTATAGAGAAGATATTGTATTGCACCCAAAAATTTGATACTGAGATTTCACTGGAAATGTATATTTTGAGATTACCTGAATCCAAAAAAAGCATTTAAGAAAAGTGTCCAATGTCCGTGTGTGTGTGTGTCTGTCTGTCTATCTGTGAGCAGCATAGCTCAAAAATGAAAAGACCGTTAAAAACCAAACTTGGTATTTAATTTTGGTATCTTTCAAGGGTGCGACACGAAGATTTTCAAGAAAAAACCCACCCCAAACTACCCTTTACATGGAAAACATTTCGAAAATTTTCATTTTCTTAAAAATGGCTCTAACGGTTTTGATTTAAATCTCCTATGTTTAAAATATTTACCTGACAAATAAAATGTATATCTTGAATTTTCTGGGAATTGCCAGTGAAGACTACTTTATTCTGGATGAATTTTACGGATCTTTGCATAACTGCTAAACCGTAAGATATGGACAGAAACTTACCACACAGAAAATGTAGAGCACACACAATTTGTCATATACATTTTTTTCGTGGACTTGATCTTGTTTAAGATATTCCTTGTTTTTAGCTTCAGCTTTGAAAACTTACTTTTCCCATACAGGAATTTGTCAACTCCTGTCCATACAAACAAAGGAACTTCAGTCACACAGTAACCAGCTTTTGACTATGGCTTTAACCTATGCTACTCCCTTATTTCGCTTCTACTTACAAGGAAGCAAGTAATAAGACTACTTCTGCTAATATTTTCTCTTTTTTTTTTTTTTTTTTTTTTTTTTTTTGAGTCTTGAATGCTTGGATTGGTTTGCAGCAACTCTCCATTCAGATCTTCTCTCTGCTTTGCGTTTGAGTTCTTCATATTTACTGCATTTCATATCTTCCATAATTTGTTTTATATATTGTGATCTTGCTCTTCCTTTGCCACTTCTATCATACCTTCTATTATAATATTCAGTGTGCTCTGATGTCTTAATAAATGGCCTATTAATTGTGTTCTTCTTCTTTTAATTTGGTTCCAAATTCGTTTTTCCGCTTCTGCTCTTTTATATACTTCTTCATTTTTAATTTTGTCACTCCATTTAATTTTTAGCATTTTCCTATAGCACCACGTTTCAAATGCTTCTATTCTCTTTCTTTCTGCTTTTAAAATTGTCCAAGTTTCACATCCATATAACATAATACTCCATACATATGTTTGTAATAAATTCTTTCTGGTTTCAAGGCTAATATTGTTTGCAGTAAATAGCTGGTACTTTTTATTAAAAGCAAGTTTTGCGTGTTGTATTCTACTGGTTATTTCTGTTTTGCTCCTTCCATTAGCTGTTATTTTGCTTCCTAGATATTGAAATATTTCGGTTTCTTCTAATAGTTGTCCATTTAGTTTAACGTTTGTGTTACTATTCCCTTTCTTCCTGCAAGTCATAACTTTGGTTTTTGATTTATTAATTTTAAGTTGTAGTTGTTCCTTAATGTATTTTCTAATTTGTTTATGAATGTTTCTAAATATTTCTTGTTCTCCATTAATATTGCAATATCATCTGCAAAGCGGAGCATATTGATTTTTATCCCCTGTATGTTTATTCCAGTGTGTATTTCTTCCGTGATTTCATTTAGTGCACTCTGTATGTATGCATTAAACAGTATTGGGGATAGTGCATATCCTTGTCTCACTCCTTTTCTTATATGGACTATTTCTTGGTTTCTCCCACAGTTTATAATTTCTTTTTCATCTTTATATAGATTCCATAAAATCCTAAAATCTCTAAATTTAATTCCCAAGTTTCTAAGCACTCCAAACATTTTGATCCAATCCACATTATCAAACGCTTTCTCTATATCTATGAAGTAAATAGCATGAAGTAAATAGAAGCCCAAGCTTTGTAACAATAATTTGTTGCAGAGATGTACAGAAGTCATGCGAATGTAACAAACCAGATTTTCGAGTTATTCCTTGTTATTGTATTCAGTTCTAAAATGCTTTTCTCTTATGGGAATTTCTCAACCCCTTGGCATGCAAAGATATGAATTCATAAATTTGGCAACTAGCTTTTAAAACATGTGACTGTCGTTTTATCCTAAATTATTCCCTTATTTCCCTTCTGCTTATAAGAAACAAGTAATAAGACAATAACTTCATACAGAGATGTAGAGAAAGTCATGTGAATAGAACACATCACATTTTTTGATGAAGCAAGGGACTTTCATGAGCGAAAATGTGCTTGTCTAAAGTTCAGTCTCGGTTATGTTGTAATGCCACAAGACCATGTAATTGAAACTATGCTTCATTATTGAACAGTATTAATCGTGGGTCGATTGTTCCAAAATTAACAGTCCTCAAAATCCAGTTACAGACATTTACCCGACTCTGGTGATCACGTGGTAGCAGCCTGGAAATAGTAATCTTGTGTCGTTTGAGTGGTGATCGTCTTAACCTTACTCTGATTTAACACGGCGGAGGACGATGGATTTTTTTTTGGCGTACTAGATGTTGTAAGCACATACCTATCATACATAAACACTCCTTTTGGTAATGCATACTGCATTTTGAAAGCACTTCAGGGAAAACTAAACACTTCTAAACAATCCTAATGTGTGAACTGGACTAGAAAGAAATAAAACTGAACACACCTGTGACGATAGAATGGATGCATGATGCGCGCTCACGGAAATGCCGTGAAGGTCACACGGACCGTTCGCCTGCGGCCAAGTTTTGTAATAAACGTACAGTACAAAACCGGGGACCGAACAATTTGAGTCCTCTTAGTGGTTTACCGCGAAAAACGAGAGTCAGTTGGAAAATTTGCCGGTATATTGCCTTTATAGTACAGTGGTTAGAGCAACTGACCGGAGACTAGGAGGTCCGTGATTCAAATTTCGGCCATGGCATTGACTCTACATCTCCAGTAACCAATAATGTTATTAATATAGTAGATTTGCAATAACACTTAAAACATGCATTTCTGAAATTTGGAAAATCCACAGCATAATATTGAAATGTATATCATTTATTACATAACAGATGATGTTTTTGCGATATATACAAATTCTAACTTACTTATTTAAATAATAGTTTTAATACTTTATTTTTCTAATAAAAATACACCATGTGATGGAATTTATCACATTAAAATTCAACTTTTGCAGTAAATAAGTTTGCAAATAGATCTCTCATTTCATATGTTTTATAACCTAATGGTTTAAGAAAAAGTATTATTTTTAGCGTCCTCCATAACGCTTGATATTTCTAAATTTAATAACTCATTTTTAAGAATTTTATAATTATTTTAAAAAGTATAGCAGGTGCTTTTAATGTACTTCTCTGAGAAAATAATACCTTTTTGAAACTAATAAGGTAAAAAATTGCAACGTGCGGAACATTTTGAGTATGGAAAGGAGTTTGAAAAAGTTTGAAGGGAAAAAGAATTAAGGTTTGGAGTTCTTATTAATAAATTGTCATTTATAGTTAAAGTGCAACAAGGGGGAAAACAATATTCTTTCTTAAATTTTGTAATGGGTATTTTTTTTATTATTAAAACATTTATTTTTATTTTTCATAATTTTAGTCAAATTTACAGATGCGTTCCATTAAAGATTATTGTTATCCTAAATATAATATATGTTTCTTCTGTAGATTGATAAAATAAATAATTTAAACCAGAAATATTTCTTTCACAGAAAAATTTATTCAAAGCAAAAAATTGTTAAATTATTTGAAAGGAGACACCTCATACCTTGGGTACGCAAAAGATTCCATACATAAAGCGGAAACAATTTAATGGCAGAATTGAAATTTATCAACTTTAAACTAAGTATTGCAATTCTTCACTTACCAATGAGGATTACTAATTTCAAGTCTGTCAGTAAACCAGATTTTGTTTTCAAACAACAGAAATCGACTAAATCTCTTGCCAGAATTTATTTTCACGCCATATTATATTTGTCGGGAAATAGCCGCTTCTTGATGGTTCTGAACGTTCTATTCTGTTAAATGTAATAGACACTTACAACGACTTTCAATTTGGGAATAGTACAGGTAGGTATTTTAAAATTGAAACCAAAATTAAGAAATATCTCGGAAATTAACTCTACAGAAGATGAATTAGATATAAATTACGAGTATTAATGAGGACAACTATATTGTATGGCAAAATGTTTCTGTCTATTACGGTTTAACGGTTATGCAAAGTCGTCCCTTACTCCTTCAGAGGCTGTTTCACGAAAAGTCAATATAAACAATGTATGGTTTTTATACAAATTTCATTTTAATACAAACCGTTAGAGTAATTTGAAAAAAAAAACAATAATTTCCCAATTTTTTACATATAAGTTAAGTTTGGGGTGAAATATCTATTCAAAATATTCTAGTGACATTCTCGGAAGATGTTGAACTTGAATAAAAAGTTTGGTATTTACCCATATTTCGTTTTTGAGCTATGCGAATCATAGGTGAACAAAGTTTTTATTTTTTTTAACTGCCTTTTTCTAAAAAATGTTCCTTTTTTATTTTACAGATATTATATACATGTAAAAGAATAATTTCAAATAAACTCACGCATCAAAATCTTAAATCCCTAACCAACCCAAAATTATTAATAGTTTTAAATTAAACAGTTGACATCTAGAAGGGCAACACTTGTATCGCCAGGTAACAGCTGCAATTAACATATGCTCATATCTTTACCGGGCATATATTTTAGGAGCAGTACTGGTATTGATGTGAAGGGAAAGTCACTATAATTAATTAGAGAGCACTATAATTGGGAGCATATGTCACAGTTGGCTTTCGAAAAATTCCAAATTTGCATACCAAAACTCTATAGTTAAGAGAGTATGGTGATTTGTTTCTGAAAAATGAAGCGGTATAAAATACAAAATGGAAAATATACAAACATATTTTTAAAAACTATGATGTGTTCCATTCAAATGACTTTCTCTAAATATCTACAATAAATTATTGTTAGAAAGCTTACTCTTCTATTTCCTTAATACTTATCGAGAAAAAAATTAGCAGAAAGTGTGTTATTATTTGCTTCCTTGTAAATAGAACGGAAATAAGGGAATATCATAGGCTAAATCGATAGTCAAATGTTTTAAAAGCTTGTTGCTATGTGATTGAAGTACCATTGTTTGTATGGATAGGATTTGACAAATTCCCGTATGAGAAAAGTTAAAGCTAAAACTAACAACATGGGATATCTCAATAACGGTCAACTCCACGAAAAAAATGTATACAATATAAATTGTGTGTTTTAACGAGATCTATTCTTTTTCTTAAGTTTTAGCCTAATCCCTTATGGTTCATGAGTTATGCAAACTTCCGCAAAATTCATCCAGCATAAACAAACATCTCTTCAGAAGCTATTCTCAGAAAATTGAAGATATACATTTTATTTGTCATTAAACTATCTTAAATAGAGAATCCTTAGAGCCCTTTTTAGAAAACAAACTTCTTGAAAATCTTTCTGTCGCATCCTTGGAAGGTACCGAACTTAAATATCAAGTTTGGTATTTAATGGTCTTGTCGTTTTTGAGTTATGCTGCCCACAGACACACACACAGACAGACATACTCATGGGCATTTTTCTAAAAAGTTTTTTTTTTTTTTTTTTTTTTTTCGATTCAAGGAGTCTGAAAACGTGTATTTTCGGTGAAAGCTTGGTATCGAATTTTTGGATCCAATACAATATCATCTCTAGACTACCTCCGTGGTCGAGTGGTCAGCGAGCTGACTTCTCACCCGGAGGTCCTGGGTTTGATTCCCGGCTGGGGTGGGGAATTTTTCTTTAACTGGAATTATTCCCTATCCCCATAGAGTCTGGAAGTGTGAATGTGAAAGTGAATACGTGTGTGTTTAGTAATATAAAGTTTAACCTAATGTTTTGAACCTACAGTATACAAGTGAAAACCCCCGATATAACCATTGATGTTAAAGTGGGCTATACAAATGAAGCAATAAAACCAAAAAAAAAAAAAAGAAAAAGAAATATCATCTATATATACTATGTACATGGTACGTATAGAGAAAGTAAAAAGCAACGTGCTTTCAGTAAGAAGATGTGCATAAAATTAAAGAGGACATTATAATTTATAAAACTTCTAAAATAGAAAAGGAATAAACAATAACAAATTTAAAAAATCTATTTACCTTTTTTGGCGATTCGCGCCTTTTATTCTTTCCTTTTGCTTTCTCTACACGTACTCTGTACATAGTGTACAGAGAAGGTATTGTTTTGCACTCAAAAATTCGGTATCGAGTTTTCACGGAAATATATGTTTTGAGGATGCCTGAATAAAAAAAAATTTTTTTTAGAAAAAAGTCCGTGTGTATGTGTTTGTGTGTGTGTGTATGAGTGTGTGTGTCTGTGGGCCCGAAAAAATCCATCATCCATCATCATCCGCCAGGTTTATATCCGCGACCTTGGGTATATGAAGCTAGCATGGTTACCATTATACTATGGAGGACGACACAGGTAAAGAAGCAGTTGCATTCCACCCAAATATTTGATGTCGAGATTTCATGCAAATATGTTTCGAGGTCCCATGGTTTTAAAAAACATCCAAGTGTGTGTGTGTCTGTGTTTGCGTGTGTATCCTTGTGTTTTTCTGTGAATACACTATCTCAAAAATGAAAAGTCTGCTAAATACCAAAAGTGGTGTTTAAGTTCATCATTCTTCAAGGAAGATTTTCAAGAAAATCCCCCTACCACAAACTACCATCTGGAAACGTTTCTTTTTTTTTTTTTTTTATCCCTTTTGCTGTTTTAGTCCAGGCCATGCAAAGAGAGTCGAGTTTAAATTGTATTGCATAGTAATGCTATGAAAGATTTGATTATTGCTTCAGCCTAGTGTATTCCCTTATTTCCCTTCTGCTAACAAGGAAGCAAGTAATAAGGTAATTTCTGGTAATGTTTATCTCTATTAGCATGCTGTGGATAAACAAATTATTTTTTGGTAAAAATAGTTTGTTTGCATAAATTATGTGAACGTAACACATTAGATTTTTTCAATATATTTTTTTTTGTCATACCAATCATTTGTTAGATTATTTTCCGGATTGTTAGCATATAAATAGCTGAGATAATATATTCTAAGGTGTTTTTCCCG
Organism: Hymenopus coronatus; assembly: GCA_030762935.1. Taxonomy (NCBI): domain Eukaryota; kingdom Metazoa; phylum Arthropoda; class Insecta; order Mantodea; family Hymenopodidae; genus Hymenopus; species Hymenopus coronatus. Next base: position 63,278,565 of record CM060896.1, read on the forward strand.
AAACATTTCGAAATTCTAAAGCTCTTAGTCTTTTGTGAAAAATATTACTATATATAACGTGCCTGATTACAAAAATCTGATGTGTTACACTCACATGACTTTCTCTAGCTGTTCTACAAACTTCATATATAAGATTCTTCTTCTTTCTGCACCTTGCTAAACGTGGTACTCATTAGCACAATGTTCTTATTATTTAGTTCCGTACAAGTAGGAAGAAAACAAGGGACTACACTAGGCTAAACCAATAGTAAAATGTTTTAAAAGCTGTCGTTATGCGATTGTCATCACAAATCGCTTCTTTTCTTGGCCAGGAGTAGAACAAAAGAAAAACGGACACTCCCGTCTGAGAAAAGTATAAGTACTTCGCAAGTGAAACTGATAACAATGAATAACTCGAAAAACGTAAGCTCCGAGAGAAAAATGTATATGACATAACTTGTGTATTTTAACAATACCTACATTTTTTGTATAGTAAGTTTTTGTCTATTTCTTACGGTTTAATTATTAGGGCAAATTAAGCAAAATTCTTTCAGAATAAACAGGTCTTCAGAAGCTATTCCCAGAAAATACAAGATATACATTTTAATTGCTATAATATATCATATTTTAATATATGATATATATGATATATGAGCTTTAATATATGATCAAAATCGTTAGAGCCATTTTTAAGAAAATCAAAATTTTCGACAAAAGTTGCATGTAAAGGGTAGTTTGCGGTGGGGTGATTTTTCTCAAAATCTTCGTGTCGCATCCCTGGAAGATACTAAACATAAATACCAAGTTCGGTATTTTAGCTACTTTTCGTTTTTGAGTTATCGTGTTCACAGGCACACGGACACACGGACACACACACGGACCTTTTTCTCAAACTGCTTTTTACTTTCTCCATACGCACTATGTACATAGTGTATAGAGAAAGTATTGCACTCCACCAAAAAATTCGATACCAATATTTCATCGGAAATATATGTTTTAGGGTCCCCAAATTCCAAAAAAAAGCATTTTCACAAAAAGGTCCGTGTCTGTGTGTGTATGTGTGTGTGTGTGTCCGTGTGCCCGTGTGTCCGTGTGTCTGTGAACACGATAACTCAAAAACGAAAAGTCGGTAAAATACCAAACTTGGTATTTAAGTTTAGCAGCTTCCAGGGATGCGACACGAAGATTTTGAGAAAAATCCCCCACCCCCAACTACCCTTTACATGGAACTTTTTTCGAAAATTTTGATTTTATCAAAAATGGATCTAAGGATTTTGATTAAAATTTCGTATATTAAACATATTTACCTGACAAATGAAATGTATATCTTGAGTTTTCTGGGAATAGCCTCTGAAGAGTAGTTTATTCTGAATGAATTTTACTAAATTTTGAATAACTGCTAAACCGTAAGAGATGGACAAAAACTTACTAACAAAAAATGTAGAGCACATTAAAACACACAATTTATGTTATATACATTTTTTTCGTGGAGTTCGTCGTTTTTGTGACATTCCTTATTTTTGGTTTCTGCTATGAAAAACGTATACTTTTCTCATACAGGAACTTGTCAACTCCTATCCATATAGACAAAGGAACTTCATTGACATAGCAACCAGCTTTTGACTATCACTTTAACCCACAGTTATCCCTTATTTCGCTTCTACTTACAAGGAAGCGAGTAATTAGACTATTTCTGCTAATGTTTTAGTGATTAGCATAAAGTAAATAGAAGTATAAGCTTTTTAAGAATTATTTGTTGCAGGGATATGGAAAAAGTCATGTGAATGGTACACATCAGATTTTTTTTGGATACAGAGGGTCCTAAAACATATATTTCCGGTGAAATCTTGGTATCGAATTTTTGGGTGGAATACAATACTTCTCTATCCCTATGTACATTGTACATATGGGGCTAGAGAAAGTAAAACTCTATAATATAACCCGACAGTAATGACAGTTTCAAGAATTTAATACCAATTTTGTAGTATAGTGGGGTTCGAGGGAAAAAGGACTTGAATATGCACTCAACTAATATTCAATGAAGTTTAATATAAATTACAATAGCGAAGCGATAGAGAAAATAATGCAGTCCATACGCTTTACTCAAATAGCCCATGTATGAGAAAGACACCAACTCTCAGGAAACTGTCCTCTCTGTTGATTCAGCTGTGTGGGTGGGAAATCCATGAATATAAACTATGTCATTGGAACGTACGAGCTTGTTTATTCATCAACTGCGTGCCTTATCCGGGGCTGCAGGAGTGAATTTTAAATGTGAGATGTATACATATGAGGATTTAGAAAAAAAAAGAAAATCAGATGTGTTCCATTCACAACTTCTAGCTGTTACGCAAACAAGCTTTTCTTACAAAAGATTACTCTTTTATCCACATCATGCTAATCTAGATAAACAAAAGCAGAATTGGTCCTTTTACTTGATTCTTTTAAGTAGAAGTGAAATAAGGGAATATACTAGGCTAAAATTATATTCAAATCCTTTGAAAGCCGGTCGCGATGTGATGTAATTGGAATTACGTTTTCTTTGTTTTCCAGGAGTAAACAAAGAGAGACGAAAAGAAAGATGAGATCCCATTTCAGAAAAGTTTAAGTACCTTAAAATTGAAATCTTGGAAACCTTTAAATCTACAAAAAAGTGTTTTCAATATAAATTGTGTGTTTTTGTGTGGTATGTTTTTACACAAAAGTTATAAATTCATCCAGAATGAAGAGGTTTCCAGAGACTATTCCCAAAAATTTCAAGATTCACATTTCGTTTATCATGAAAATGTCTGAAAAGTTGGTATTTTAATTAAAATCCTTAGAAACATTTTTGAGAAAATCAGCATTTTTGAAAATCGTTCCACACAAAGTGTAGTTGTGAGTTGGGAGCTTTGCTCAACATTTTTGTGTCGTATCCTTAAAAGATACTAAACAGTGTAATGTTGTGCTGTGAATTGTACTGAGTGTTAGTATGCAGAAAGTGGTGCGCGAGCCATGGATGGCGTGCAGCTACAAGCTATTTTGCGTCGAATTAATTATTGTAGCAGTAAATTTAAGAATTTATTTGTAACTAATGCTTGTGTCAATAACGGAATTTGTTACAATATTTAAACTGATGAGCAACAATAGTGTTCTTGTATGAAAATAAAGCGTTTTGCAAATCTGAAATAACGTGTTACAAAAAGAAGTCCCTCTGATGCCACTGCAGACCTAATAGACCTGCGAAGTACAACATCAAACAAAAATCTAATGTTATCCATTCACATAGCTTTTTCTACCTATCCTGTAAATATACTTACAAAAGATTATTATTCTACTTCATGTTACTCTAGATATACACATTAGCAGAGAGGGTTTTATTGCTTAGTTCCGTATAAGTATAAGAGGATAAAGGATTACGCTAGGTTAAACCGACAGCCAATTCTTTAAACAGCTGGTTGCATAACCAGGAGTAAAACAAAATAAACCGGAATGACAAAATGTATCGTAAAAGAATTTTAAAATTTGAATCAATGACAAGGAATATCTCGGAAAGGTTAACTCCACACAAAAGATATGTACGTCATAAATTTTAATGATATCCTTTTGTTTTTGTTTATGTCTTACGGTTTATCAGTTATGCAAAAGTTATACAAAATGAAGAGCTCTTCAGTGGCTATTCCCAGAAACATTTATTTGTCATATAAATATGTTTAATATATGATGTTTCAATCAAAATTAATTAATTTAAGAAAAAGAGTAGTTTGAGATGGAGAATTTCTTTTAATCCTGGTATCGCAACCTTGGAAAAAGCCGAATTTAATTATCAAATTGGTTTTTAAATCACGTTTCGTTTTTAAATCATTATGTTATTCGACACCCACGCACACACACACATCTGGACGCATACACAGACGCGCGGATCTTTTTTCTGAAATTGCGTTTTTGTGATGTAGGACCTAAAAGTGATTTTTCAGTGAAATTTCGTTATGGAATTTTGGGAAGAATGCATTTCTTTTCTATGTACTATGTACTAAATAGAGAAAGTAAAAACAGACCAAGAATGAAATAACTTGTGAAGCCACACCAAATAGTAATGTGAATTTAGTGCAACGTTGCTTCTGCGCAACATGTGTTGGAGTTGAACCCTAAACGTAACAATTGCTTGTGGAATAAAATGTTCAGAGTGAAATGTCCACAAAATATTTCCTGATGACTTATATGTTACAACCTAAAGAAAAAGTAATGGTGTTTTGGAATATTTTTGCACAGAATAAGTTTTGTTGAAATACCAGAGTAAAAGGTATTTGTTGACCAGCGGAGCGACAACTGTCAAAGGTAGCTCGAGGCATGCGCAGGTACAGTAGCTTTGTCAACAATTAAATGAGGGTAGGGACTCTTCTTTTTCTTGCGACACCTCATTCATCTGTTACCTCGAAATTCTTTATTTTCCTTATTTCGTTTACCTGACTTCTCAACCGTTTCAGTCGGGCAATATTCCCGCTATTGTCATCATTCTAGTTAAAACATCTTATGTGCTCCATTCACATGACTTTCTCTACATCTGTGCAACAAGTTATTGTTAAAAAAGCTTATATATCTATTTACTTAATGCTAATTGAAACCAAGAACAATTAATATTTAAAAAACGATCAACTCCACGAAAAAAATGTATTGTGTGTTTTATCGTGATCTACATTTTTTTGTGTAGTAAGGTTTTGTCTGTCTCTTACGGATTGCAAGTTATGCAAAATTCCGTAAAATTCATCCAGAATAAATTAGTCTTCAGAGGCTATTCCCAGAAAATTCAAGATATACATTAGCATAAAATACATTCGCTGGGCATAAATATCTTTAATATACGATATTTTAATCTAAATCGTTAGAGCCATTTTTTGATAAAATCAAAATTTTCGAAAAACAAGTTCCATCTAAAGGATTGTTGGGGGGAGGGGGGATTTTCTTGAAAATCTTAGTGTTGCATCCTTGGAAGAAACCAACCTTAAATACTAAGTTTGGTATTTAGCGGTCTTTTCGTTTTTCATCTATGCTGCCCACGGACACACACGGACATTTTTTTTGGATTCGGGAGGTCTCAAGACATGTATTTCCGGTGAAACCTCGATATTGAATTTTGAATGCAATGCAATACCTTCTCTATACACTAAGTACACAGTACGTGTAGCAAAAGTAAAAAACAGAAGCATTTCACGGTCTCTTCTGAATAGCCATTGCTTTTAACATGGACAAATTTAACCTTAATTATCAACGCTTCACGAATGGTAACACGCGACGCCACGCAATCAGAAAACTGAAATATGCCAACGGAAGAATACACTAACATATACAGAAAAGTGTTGTCACTATTTTTGCGTGATTAGCGAACGCATTGTTAAATGTGCATGAATGCATTGCTAAATAAGCATGCCTACTTTTGTTTCATCTAAGGTTGAAGTGAATCAAAACATGCCTAAACACATATGCCAGACGTCTGGGCTCCAACTGATTTGTGCGTATAAATAGTTCGCGCACATGCTCAACTACTAGGAATTAAATACAGGTTGAATATTTGTATAATATTAACACAAGTAAATAATACGAATTAGGATCGAAGAAAATGGATATTAACATTAAAATAATTTCGGTTGCCAATTCCCTATAAATATAAGCCGTCTGTTTTGTTGGAGTATGACCATTATTTTTAGGAATTTACTAAACAAAATAAAATAAGGTAAAATAAATTCTGTTTCCCAGAACTTGAGCTTATCATATACAAAGCAAACAAAAGAAACAAAATAAAAATTATTCAGATATATAATACCACATTTAAAACAATGCAGATAACTAATACAGAAATTGTAAACAAATAAACAGAAGGAACAATTAACAAAAATGAACACTTCAATGAGTGTAAAAACAGTATACAACTAAATAATATAAATTGTGATCCCTTATAACAACAAAGGCCACTTCTTTAACACACAAGTTATTTGACTTGAACTTTTTACAAAATTTGGCAAAGGAAGAATGTTATACTCTAATTAGCAGGAATCCAAAGTCGATGGAAATAACATAGTATTTACTGCATTAGGAAAATATATGTTCACTTTACAGGCTATACTTTAATATTTTAACTCATTTTATTCATATCATTTATTTCCATTAACTTATAGCCGTCCTACAAAACGAATGTATTTGTTTGTCTGATATGCTTTTGTTTGTTACCCTACAATTTCTCTTTTTATTTATTTACCACTGGAAAGATATCTGCTCATTTATTTCTGTTATTTCAAACTATAAGAGAATCGCTGCTTTGATATGTGAACAGTTTTTTTTAACAACGAGTAAGATATAAATTACTAGAAAAATATCGTAAGAGGAATAGAGATTATACTGCCAGATTTTCATAGTATACATTTGCAGATATTGCGAAACTTACTCATAAAAATAATAATTTAAATTTAAAATTAGTTAAATTATATTATATTTACGTATCTCTGAGTGGATACCAACAGATTTATTATATACCTCGGTCCAGGGTCACAAAATTTACGGATTGAGGTTCGGTGGCTAAGTATAACTATAACGTGTTGGAGTAACTGTTGTCTCTTCAGCCCGTTTCGAAACGTGTTGCACAATCTAGCATTGCTCAGTGCCTGGCCTCGTTCACTTCTTGCAAGCAAATAAACCATTGAACACTGAAAGAAAGCGCAGATTGAAAAGTGTTGAAAATACGTAAGGATATGCGTTTGACACTCAACAAACTTGTGGATGATTCAAACATATTTTGAGTGACAGTAAAAATGTATCTTGCAAATCACTGCAACGAATTCTAATGGGTTTTGTTGATTCATCGTGTTTTCAAAGTTATGCATATTATTATTCTTAGTTTTTATATCAAAATTTATATTTTCATTTATAAACGTACAAGGCGTTTTATTTCCTAATCATAATATGAAATAATTGCTTTATTGTGTTATTTTATGGATTATAACGATGCATATAATGTCAATACATGTAATGAGCTACTTTTGCAACATTATATTTCAAAATGTGCGTGTTTACGCTACAAACCCTAGCCCACTATCCTCTCTTTATATTGTTGACTGTTATGTATGTTCCTGTGTGCGATTCGAAATCCAAAACTGAGCAGTATTTACTATCAAATACCTGAGAAGAATTTTAATGAAATATCACAGGATGACTGTAGATAATTTAATATATTCTAACACTCATTTTTAAATAGATACAATTTGGTTTGTAATTGAAAGGAAATTCCTTCCCCGTTTTCTTCGCACCTTTAACACAAGCTCATGATGACTACCCGGCCAAGAAGCAGTTCAGGAAATATACAGCAATACCAGTCCCATTTAATTACAACGACTCCACAATTAGTGGCTACCAGATAACGTTCCGATAGCTTCATACATATTTATTCAACCCATCCACTCGCTTCAGATATGAAGCCCAACTTAGGGCAAAGTAATCAACTCCATTCCAGCGACTGCCTCAAACATGGCACACAAATCGTGGGGCTCAAATAAAGAGACCTTAACCGAGTTGCTTCATGCACAAATAGGAGTTGTTGGCTCTTAAATTTCACACTTGCTATTGTGGACTTTGGCAGTTCTTCACCTGTTTCGCATCTGATGTTAGGGTCTATGGTGTTTCCATCACATAAGCCAGATTTAATGGATATGCTATCAATTTCTATATGATCCATCCGTAGAAATATATGCATTTTGTTATAGAGTGGTATTTCTGATATTTCAGAGATTAGACGATCAGGGAGCTTATTTTATGGTGTGTAGCATCTCTGACCACATAAATCGGAACCAAAGACATTACATTCCAATTAGTCCTGTAAATCCAGAGCGACTTTTCATTTTATGTGGGTGAAGAAACTCTCACCTAAATATAGCAGTATTCCATTTTAATATATTGGCAATGTTACTAGCATTCTAAAACTTTAATCATAAATTTAAACTGCGAGAAGCCTTCAGTACGGCCAATACCCTACCAACTTTTGTTTGAAACTTACAGTCAAGCAGGGAAGAATTGGTAGCAGTTGGTGGGAAACAATTGATTTTCAAACCAAGTGCAGAAGTGAGGATTTTTTAAGAAAGTGCTTTTCTAAACAGCTTGATTACCATGGCAACAAGACGTCAGCAAACAAAATATTAAGTTGGCCACCTTGCCGGTCACCATCACTCTTGCGTATGTTTTAGCAAATATTTTAATTTGTAGGGAAGTAGCAAAGTAAAGGTGTGTTGGCCTTGGCCTTTAAGGTAGAAGGGGTGTTTGCTGTTTGCTAATAAATAGCACAGTCGCTATCACTGTTTCAGTCGAGGATGTGTTTGTCCGTAACGAATTTTAATTTTATAAACATGTGTGGAGCGATACAGTTTACTTTTGTTAGAAACTCCATTTCTGGGTGGAAATATGAAGACTAGAAAGGTATTCCCCAGTGATGCCATCAACATAGATACCAATTTAAAGCGGTAATAAGAAAACATCTGATGTGCTCCATTCACATGAGTTTCTCTACATATCTGTAACAAATTGTTATTAATAAGCTTATTCTTCTATAGGTTTAATGCTAAGAGTTAGGAGAAATGATATTATTACTCAGTTCCGTTATAAGAGAAAGGAAATAACGGGAATATATTAGGTTAAACCATCAGTCAGATAATTTAAAATGTGGTTGCTATAGACTGAAACCAGTTTCTTTGCGTGGCCAAATTCTCGTATGAGAAACGTTTAAGTATTTTAAAACTGCCAATAACAAGGAATATCTCGAAAACGGCCAACTTCACGAAAAAATATACATATATGTCATAAATTGTGTGTTTTATCCTGCTCTTTTTTGTGTGGTAAGTGTTTTTCTATCTTTTACGGCTTACCAGCTATGCAAAATTCAATAAAAATCATTTAGAATAAATAGGTCTTTAGAAGCCATCCCGAAGAATTCAAGATATGCCATGTAAATATCTTAAATATACGAGATTTTAATCTAAATCATCAGAACCATTTTTGAGAAAATCAAAATTTTTGAAATTTTTACCATGTAAAGGATAGTTTGCGGTGGGGGGATTTTCTTGAAAATCTTCGTGTCGCATCTTTGGATACCAAACTTAAATTCCATAACAGACACACACGGACCTTTTTCTAATTTTTTTTTGGGGGGGGGGCGGGATTTAGGGGATCTTAAACATATTTATTCGGTGAAATCTCGGTATTGAATTTTTGGGTGTAATACAATACTTCCTCTACTATGTAAAAATGGAACTCGTACGTAAAAAACTCTAGGTTTGCTAACTTTTCTTGTTTGTCAGTAGACGTAATTTGCAATCAATGTTCTGGTGACTTTGCCGTTTAGCAACAGAAATAAGTGCTGAATTGTTGCTCTAAAAATAGGATGACCGACTTAATTTGCAAGAATTAGGCGAGTCATAGATGTACTTTATGATAGACATACATTGTATTCCATCATGCCTAAGTGAGCTTCAGCTACTCTGTAAGGCACCAGCCTCCTCTAAGTAAACATGTGTGACGATATACAGGGAAACCCCTAAACAATGGTGAGAAAACAAATGTTTTAAACGTGCTCAGCAAGTTTTGAGATAAATGTTCGGCCGCTTTTGTTGTCGATACTGTGGCAATAGCAGAATTCTGTTTCATCTAAAGCGAGCATTTACAGTGCAAGAAAATAACGAAAGAAGCAAGTGAGAAAGCTTCTGGACATGACCTGAATTTAAGCCATTAAAAATGCGTGTCAAAGGTACGTTGCATTATATTGTTAGACTGCTACCGTACAATTATAAGCGAACAACTTCTTCCACATGCTAACCATGTTAGCTGCTAAATGCTAGGTTATTTCATAGTTACAGTAAAACCAATGTACAGAGTTTCAGACTCCTACGATTATTTCAGTCCACGCTGTAACATCGCTACTTTAATTATAGCCGACCTTACTGCAAATCTTCTTGGTACACTTCTAAGTAGGACACTATATTTCATTTCGAGCTCGTATCTTAACTGTTCGCACTTCAACGGAACAACAAAATCTTACTCTCCGTGTTTGCTTGCAAATAATGAAATAAAATCCCATTAAAGCCTATTTAATAACGCTGTTATTAGTTTCTCTCCAAGAATCCGCGGAGAGAGGAACCTTTGTATTCCTGTGCCGCGATGATGCCGTTCAAAATTGCAACATAGGGTTGGCGAATGGGATCTCGGATGGTAATTTCCGCTATGCTGAAACTGATGGAGAGAAAAATAAAACATGATCGATACCTTCTCTCATCCTATACTTGTATGTTTTTCTTTCGTGAGTTCTGGGAATATAGCAAGGTTCATTTGCACGACAGATGGCGCTCAATTTTTGCTTGTTTGAGCTTGTTTTATGTTGAGCTTGAAATCTAATGTACCAACAAATCGTTAAGGCAGTATTTTCAATAATGTTTGTTCTTCCATTCTGTGATCGTCCATGTACAGGTTTAAGATTTTATTTACCTCCTATTCAACTATATTTTATACTATATTAATTATATATTATTCTGGAAACATATAAAATTACACTTCTTAAAATTAGTGTTTTGCCAAATTCAATCATATTTTAATACAACATGATTTCAAACTTTATTACCACCATTTGTTCAAATATAAACGATTAAGCGTTTCTTCTATGTATCATTTAAGGTTTTATCCCGAAAAAATTATAATTATCTGTCAGTAAACTAAAAAGAGTGTATTTGCATTCCGCCTAAATGAAATACACATCTCTTATTACTTAATTCATTTTAAATATAAGGGAAACGGTAATATACAAAGTGATAGAAACTAAATTTTTCAAAATAGTTTTCATAAAACTATGAAAATTTTTGTGATTTAATGAGTTCTCACGTTTTGTCTATCTCTTAAGGTTTACCAGTTATACAAAAGTCATCCAATATGAAGAGACAAATCAAGATATACCTTTTATTTGTCATGAAACTATCTTAAACATATGGCACTTTAATCCAAATAGGGGCACTTTTGAGAGAATCAAAATTTTTAAGAATGTAACATGGATGGGACCTTCTTGAAAAACCTTAGTGTCGCATTATTAGAAAATGGACATTTAACCGTTTTTTAGTTATTTTATTCATACACACATGAGTCGTAATCTAAAAACGCAATTCTTTGCTACAGTGACTTCAAAACATATTTACGATGAGTTGTTGACATCGAATTTTCGGATGGAATACCTTCTCTAGCTAATATGTATACAGTACGTGTAGAGAATATTTTCTCTACCTACGTACTATGTACGAAGTAGATAAAACTAAAAATGAACATTTTCTTAAATATGCAGTCTTAGCATAAAAGTTATCAACTTAGCTTTTAGTTTCTCTACTTCGTACATATTCGTACAGTATAGCATTCTACCCAAAAACTCGATATTGATGTTTAATTGAAAATACACGTTTTGGAGTCCCCTGAATAAAGATACATTTTTAGAAAAAATCCGTCTGTATGTGTGTTTGAAAAGAGGATAATTCAAAATCAAATGTTGGTTAAATACCAAACTAGATATTTACGTTCTGTATCTTCCAAGAATGTGGCAGGAAAATTTTTCCAGAAAATATTAATGACTTCAAATACCCTTTACACGGAAAAGGTTTCGGAAATTTTGATTTTCTCAAAACTGGCTTTAGCTATTTTGATTAAAATACCCTATATTATATATAGTTATATCAAATAAAATGTATGAATTCATTGTGATTAACTAGTAAATCGTAAGGGATAAATAAAATTTATTTCACAAAAGTTATAGATCTTATTAAAGCAAGCAATTTATGACACACATTTTGTAGAGTTACGACTTCCAGATATTCTTAGTCATATGTATTTTTGTACACTTAACTACTTCCTCGTTATTGGTTTCAATTTGAAAATATCTTCTGCTTTTCTTTTATTTTACTCCCCATCGTGCAAACAAAATGAATTTCAAGGTCAATCGCATAGCAACCGCTTTTAAAAGATTTGGCTATAGCTATAGTCTAGTGTATTGCCTTATTTTCCTTCTACTATATTTCTGCTAATGTTTATCCCGAATAGGTTTGTACAACAGGTACAGAAAGTCATGTGAACGGAACACATCTGAATTTTTAAAATAAAATAAAGTAGCTACATAATATTGAAACCAAGCTATATCTGCAACAGTATGAGAATATTGTCTTCATCATCCCAAAATTTCATTCAGCTATCTTTAATAGTTACAGATGGGCCATTGAGAGGGAAATCTGATGTTTTCCATTGGCAGGAATTTCTCTACATACTTTACAAACTAACTTCTTACAAAAGTTTGCTCTTTTCAATACCTCATTCCAATCGAAATCAGCATTAGCAGAATATTCTTAGTTCCTTGTAAGTAAAAGTGAACTACGGGACTATGCGACACTTCTTTACATGACCAGGAGTAAAACAAATGCACATGGACGACTTCTCATTCGAGAAAAGTAGAAGTATTTAAAACTGAAACCAATAACTTCGAATATCTCGAAAACGATTAGTTCCACATTAAAAAATACACAAGACATAAAGTGGTGTGTTTTGCCGAGTTATCATTTTCTTTGAAGTAATTTTTGACTATTTATTACGATGTACTAATTATGCAAAATTCATTCACAATGAAGAGAGCTTCAAAGGCTATTTCCAGAAAATTCAAGATATAATATTATTTGTTATGTAAATGTCTTCAATATACGGCATTTGAATTAAATTCGTTAAAAGCTATTTTAGAAAATAACATTTTTGAAAGCTTTTTCATGTAAAAGTTAGTTTGGGTAGGTTAATTTTCTTCAACATTTTCTTGGACAAGTTTGGTATTTAATGAACTTTTCTTATTTGAGCTATACTGTCGGCAGGCACACAGACACACTCATTGACTAATTTTTTTGACTCAAGGGATCTCAAAACATTTATTTACGGTAAAATCTCGGTATGGGATTTTGGGTAGAATACAATACCCCCCTACCTACTATCTACATTGTACATACGTGCTAGAGTAAGTAAATATAAACATACCTAGATGCAGAAAAGGAAATACATGGCTTAAGCGTACGGAAACTATTTAGCAGAAGTATTCTGTTAAAATGTTGGTGATTTTTAAATATTACTAAAGCAGACACTGGCAAACCCCGACACGTTTGAGCCGCAACCAGCCTCATTATTTAAAACTACCAGCTAAAGGAAGAAAGAAATACACAATGAGTGGAGTGGATATTGCTGATTCTTTTGATAAATGGTGCTGATTGGACTCAGTATAAACTGCAGCATAATAATACGAACACCATTGTGTTTTTAATTACGTTTCTTTATATTTTGTATTACTTCGTTAAAATCTGGGTTCACTCCAATAAAGCTAATTTCAACTGACCAACAGATGTTCGTTAGTAAAACAAGATCTGTTTTTTGATTTGGCATAATTCATTTATGAAAACAGTTGCTCACACAAATATGTGGAGCCAAACGTGTCACATTTTAGCTGTAAAGAATCTAAATTGCGTGTGTTTTGCAAGTGATAACACCACCCAGTCTAATCCCCATATACAATTGAGGATACATTCTGGGTGTTCACAAAACTTTAAGGGGGCAGTAAAATGAAAATCCTATATAGAGCTTTAAAACATTACATTTATTTCTCTAAATTTTACTAGTATAACTTAAAAATTTCAAGAAATTGTTACCGGTAGTTTCCATTTAATTAAGTTTAATAAAGTATATAATTGTTTAATATAAAATGCTAATTGCAAAACAATTTTCATACACAACCTTTTGTAACAATCTTCTTAATATACGCCAAATAAAGTTAGATCTGAATGTTGTTATGTTCAACTAACCCTCATCAAAACCAGACCAAGCTATAAAAATAAAGTTTTAAAGAGCTTATATTCCAAATTTCATAACAATCTGGTTCATAATTGCTCTGGAACGGACTTTTCAGGATTAGAAAATTCAGCTTTGAGAAATGTAATTGAATGAGATACACTCACTTCCAGAAACGTTGTGCACTCTCATGTTTAAATGCAAACACACATAAAAAGTAAAAAAAAAAATGATGTGTACCATTCACATGACTTTCTCTACATCCCTGCAGCAAATTATTCTTAAAAAGCTTATACTTCTATTTACTTCATGCTAACCAGAAAAAATTAAAAGAAACAGTCTTATTACTGTTTCCCTTGTAAGTAGAAGTGAAATAAGGGAGTACCAATGGTTGAAGTGATAGACCAACGCTTGTTGCTATGTCACTGAAGTTCGTTTGTTTGTAAGGACAGCAGTTGCCAAATTCCTATATGAGAAAAGTATCAGTTTTTCATAGTAGAAACCAAAAACAAAGAATGTCTCAAAATCGATGAAGTCCACGAAAAAAATGTATATAACATAAATTATGTGTTTTAACGTGCTCTACATTTTTTGTAAAGTAAGTGTTTGTCCATTTCTTACGGTTTAGTAGTTATTCAAAATTCAGTAAAATTAATCCAGAATAAACTACTCTTCAGAGGCTATTTCCAGAAAATTCAAGATATACATTTTATTTTTCAGGTAAATATCTTTAATTTAGAAATTTTAATCAAAATCGTTAGAGCCATTTTTGAGAAAATCAAAGTTTTCTAAAAAGTTCCATGTAAAGGGTAGTTGGGGGTGGGGGGATTTTTCCCAAAATCTTCGTGTCGCATCCCTAAGCTTAAATACCAAGTTCGGTATTTTACCTACTTTTCGTTTTTGAGTTATCTTGTTCACAGACACACGGACACACGCACACACACACGGACACACACTTATGGACCTTTTTCCGAAAATGCTTGTTTTAGATAAAGGGGACCCTAAAACGTATATTTCCGGTGAAATCTCGGTATCGAATTTTTGGGTGGAGTGCAATACCTTCTCTGTACACTATGTACATAGTGCGTATACAGAAAGTAAAATTTGTTTCTAAACGTGGAATTTTCAGTTGACTGTCCCCTTAATGGTTATAATTGGAGCAGACACTATTTTCATTTCCAGAGATTTCCAACTCTTATGTTATGATTACGAACAAGTTGATACAAATGCAGCTGGTTGCAACAGCATAACAAAAACGATGATGATGATGATAATGATGCATAGGCTGTCTTATAAACCAAAGGATGGTTTTTGTGCATGTTATTGTGCACATGATATACAGCATTAAGAAAGCATTCTAAAGCAATAACGAAGTAATCAATAAACGAAATTGCATTTGATAATATGGCTAGTCTGAAATATGCAATTCATCACTTATGTAATTCTGTCAAGTTCGCTAATGGCAGGATTAACGGATTAAGAGTGAAAATCACCAGAAGGCAGCATTGTGAATTCTTCTGTATAAAAATGTAAACTTTCTCTTACAAAGCTGCAACTGTGCACGATTCAAATTTATTTGACCCATTACGCCATACCAGTCGCACATGCGGTGTAGCTTTCTTTAATTTGCCACATACACGTGACGTTTAATAGCATTCATATAAAATATCCAGTAAATCAACAAGGTGTCAAAATTTAAAGTGATCTTATGTAGCAGCCGCCATTTCGTCACATACTAACGAGCGAGACAAAAAAGCACGAACCGGCTGCGTGGTGTTTTGCCTGTCCGCGTCTTCGGCGCTCGTTGCCGTTTCCCCTATCATATAAAGGCGAGAATGAAACCATGTAACATTTTTAAAACTACTTTTAAAGGTTTTGCTTACCAACATTATGAAATTAGATATTGAAACTGACCCTCATCGTTATCCATATATTTTGGCACCTCGTTAGGAAAAAACCCATCACTCGCGGTAGTTCACCTTAAGAAACGCGGATACTATGTTTTAATTCTTCCAGGGTGTGTGGGCTAATGTTTTACACATTACGTTTTAACTTACTCCAGATATAGAGATCGAAGGGGGCTAGGGCAAATTTATACTAATAATACGGTCCTGAAACAACTTTCAATTGTTCTTGTCGAAAGATTGAGCATATGATCTGCTCATGAATTGTTGTACGGCCTGGAACTCTTACATCTGGAAATATTTCTGCAAATATTTCACTTGGCAAGCTGAGTTAACACATATGAATCATAAATAAATACAATTTGAGCAGTAGAAAACATATAGTGAGCCATAATACACTTTGTGACTAGGTACAGCACAAAATAATACACCATTCACTGTCAACACAATATTGCACTTCCAAAGACTGCGTCAGAAGCGTGGCCTTGTTCACAGCAACAGCGCGGACTCAGATGTCCACATGCCCAGTGGAAAAACACCGCGCAGTCGGTTCGAGGCTTTTAACTCACTCTGTATATTATGTCATTATGCAATTAAAAAAAAAAACAGAAAACCATACCTTTAAGATTTTATGAGTCACAAAATGTGTATCTTGAACTTTTAGATTTCAATTCACGTTAAAGACAATGTGCAGATTTAAGACTCTGTTTAATTTACTCCCGTATTGCGTTAATATCAGCTGCGTTTGTGGAAGGTCGACCTGTTCGCAACAGCGCTTATTCGGTAAAATTTATTTAAGTATAGTTTATTCGTTAGTTCATCATTTCTAAATGCGTCACCGCAGCTCATCGCACGAAACTCCCGGTAGACACCATGTGAAAACGGCAATACGTTCAGTGATCACCCTTAACAAATCGTCTATCACGAACTAGTTACTTATTTTGTGGTCACTCTGTATTTAACTATCGCTTTAGCTTTGCATGTCTGCTTATTTTCCTTCTACTTACAAATAAATAAGGTCCGCCTCGGTAGTGTGGGGTAGCGTGTCTGCCTCACATTCAAGAGGTTGCGAGGTTGATTTTCACTTATGACGAGATAAACGGATATGGCTGTATCGTTAATTTGCTCTTATCCTGAGAAGACGAATTTCGAGTAACCTTAAGCTCCATCGACGCCGATCATTTGAGGATCATTTCACCGACTTCATTCGTCTCCCGATATAATCAACCAGGTTAAAAGATGTTAAATTACAAAAAAAATATTATGTGTTACATTCACATGACTTTCTCTATATCTCTGAAATAAATTATTCTTAAAAAGCTTATACTTCTATTTACTTCATGTTAATCAATAAAAAATTAGCAGAATAAGTTTTATTACTCGCTTCCTTATAATTAGAAGCGAAATAAAGGAGTATCATAGGTTAAAGTGATAATCAATACCTGGTTGCTATGTCATTGAAATTCCTTTATTTGTATGCACAGCAGTTGACAAATTTCAGTATGAGAAAAGTATGAATTATTCATAACAGAAACCAAAAATAAGGAATGTCTCCAAAACGACGACATTCACGATAAAAATGTATATAACATAAATTGTGTTTTTTAACGTGTTCTACATTTGTTGTTAGTAAGTGTTCGTCCATCTCTTACGGTTTAACAGTTATTCAAAATTCAGTAAAATTCATCCAGATTTAACTACTCTTCAGAGGCTATTCCCAGAAAGTTCAAGATATACATTTTATTTGTCAGGTAAACATCTTTAATATGCTTTTAATCAAAATCGTTAGAGCCATTTTTGAGAAAATCAAAGTTTTCGAAAAAATTTCTATCTAAAGGGTAGTTGGGGGTGGAGGGATTTTCTTAAAATCTTCGTGTCGCATCCCTGGAAGATACTAAACTTAAATACCAAGTCTGGTATATAACCTACTTTTCGTTTTTCAGTTATCGTGTTCACAGACGCACGGATACACGGACACACGGACACACGGACACACGAGCACACACACAAGGACTTTTTTCCAAAAATGCTTTTTTTACATAAAGGGGACCCTAAAACATATATTTCCGGTGAAATCTCGGTATCGAATTTTTGGGTGGAGTGCAACACCTTCTCTATACACTATGTACATAGCGCGTATAGAGAAAGTAAAAATCTGATGTGTATCATTCATATGACTTTCTCTATATCCCTGCAACAAATTATTGCTTCTATTTACTTCATGCTAATCTAGAAAAATTAGCAGAAATAGTCTTATTACTTTCTTCCTTGTAAGTAGAAAGGAAATGAGGGAGTAGCATGGGTTAAAGCGATAGTCAAAAGCTGGTCACTATGTGTTTGTTCACTAAGTTCGTTTGTTTGTATGGACATGAATTGACAAATTCCTGTATGAGAAAAGTTAAGATTTTCGACCCTGAAAACAAAAACAAGGATAATCTCAAAAACCATTAACTCCAAGAAAAAATGTACACAACATAAATTGTGTGTTTTAATGTGATCTACATTTTTTGTGCGGTAAGTTTTCGTCTATTTCTACGGTTTAGCAGTTATACAAAATTCCGGAAAATTCACTCAGAATAAAGTAGTCTTCAGGGGCTATTCCCAGAAATTTCAAAATATACATTTTATTTCTCGCGTAAATATCTTTTATATACGATATTTTAATCAAAATCGTTAGAGCCATTTTCTAGAAAATCAAAATTTTCGAAAAAGGTTCCATGTAAAGGGTAGTTTGGGGTGGGGGGATTTTTCTCAAAATCTTCGTGTCGCATCCCTGGAAGATTCTAAACTTAAATACCAAGTTTGGTATTTTACCGACTTTTCGTTTTTGAGTTATTGTGTTCACAGACACACGGACACACACACATGGATCTTTTTCTGAAAATACTTTTTTACTTTCTCTATACTCACTATGTACATAGTGTATAGAGAATGTATTGCACTCCACCAAAAAATTGGATACCGAGACTTCACCGGAAATATATGTTTTAGGGTCCCCTGTATCCAAAAAATGTATTTTCAGAAAAAGGTATGTGTGTGTGTGTGTGTCCGTGTCCGTGTGTCCGTGTGTCCGTGTGCCTGTGAACACGATAACTCAAAAACGAAAAGTCGGTAAAATACCAAACCTGGTATTTAAGTTTAGTATCTTCCAGGGATACGACACGAAGATTTTGAGAAAAATCCCCCACTCCAAACTACCCTTTACATGGAACTTTTTTCGAAAACTTTGGTTTTCTAAAAAATGGCTGTAACGATATTGATTAAAATATCGTATATTAAAGTTATTTACCTGACAAATAAAATCTATATTTTGAATTTCCTGGGAATAGCCTCTGAAGACTACTTTATTCTGGAAGAATTTTTCATAACTATTAAACCGTAAGAGATGGACAAAGACCTTACCCACAAAAAATGTAACCATGTTAAAACACACAATTTATGTTACGTACATTTTTTTCGTGGAGTTGATCGTTTTTGAGATATTCCTTTTTTTTTTTGGTTTCAGCTTTGAAAAACTTGAAGATATACACTTTATTTGTCAGGTAAATATCTTCAATATACGATAGTTTAATCAAATTCGTTAGAGCCATTTTTAAGAAAATCAAAATTTTCAAAAAAAGTTACATGTAAAGGGTAGTTTGGGGTGGCGGGATTTTTCTCAAAATCTTCGTGTCGCATCCCTGGAAGATACTAAACTTAAATACCAAGTTTGGTATTCTAGCTACTTTTCGTTTTTGAGTTATCGTGTTCAAAGACACACCGACACATGGACACACGGACACACACACACACGGAACTTTTTCTAAAAATTCTTTTTTTTTATTCATGGGGTCCTAAAACTTGTATTTCCGGTGAAATCTCGGTATCGGATTTTTGGGTGGAATACGATACTTCTATACCCCTATGCACATTGTACATATGGGGCTAGAGAAAGTAAAAAGAAGTGATAAAGCCATTCTGCTAGTGTTTATCTCCAGTAACATGAAGCAGATAAAAGAAAAAATCTGATGTGTAACACTCACATAACTTTTCCTAACTTTTCTACAAACTAAGTTCTTACAGAGGAATATTCTTCATTCTAGACCACCTTAATCGAAATAAGCATTGGCAGAATGTACTTATAAGTAGAAGGGAAATAAGGGAATACACTAGGCTAAATTGATCAATAAAATGTCTCTAAATGTGGTTGCTATGGAATTGAAATTCGTTTCTTTGCGTGGCAAGAAGCTGACAAATTCCCGCATGAGAAAATTTTAAAAACCGAAAATCTCAAGGGATATCTCGAAAACGGTCAACTCCATGAAAAGAATGTATATGATATACATTGCGTATTTTGATGAGATCTGCAATTTTTGTGAGATAATTTTTTGTTTTATATCTTACGGTTTACCAGTAAACAATTAAAAAAGTTTATCCAGAATAAAAAGGTCTTCAAAGACTATTCCCAGAATATTCAATACATACATTTTATTTATCATGTAAATATCTTATATTTAAGAGATTTTAATCAAAATTGTTATAGCCATTTTTGAGGAAACTGGGGGGATTTTCTTGAAGATCTTCGTGTCGCATCTTTGTAAGATATTGAACTTAAATATGAAGTTTGGCATTTAAGTGAGTTTTGGTTTTTGAGCTATACTATACACACATATTAACATTTTTCTAAATATGCTTTTCTTAGATGCAGAGGGTCCCAAAACATACATTTCCTGCGAAATTCATGTAAATAGAACACAGATTTCTTTCGCGGTCATGTCAAACAAATCACATAGCAACTAGCTCTTAAAATAACTACGATTTAAGCTACTGTATTTTCCTAGCTACGTAATAAAAGCATGTATGCGAATTTATATCACGAATAAATGATGTTGATATAAAAATAAGCCTTTGTAATAATAGTTTGCTTAATAATGGGTTGCAAAAGTTATGTGAATGTAACATTAAATCACTTTATCTTAATTATTAGCGTAGTTCGCTCATCTCTATGAATAGTTCTCATTTACTTTAGGTTTTCATCAAACCGCAGACAGTAATCAACACATTTTACCCTAGAGCGCTCTGCCTGTCTTAATTCCTCCATAGCATGAAAGCCAGCTATTACTGCAGTTCCTATTCTCGGTGTGATGGAAGCCACTGTAATTCCCTTGTCTCGTTAGATATGATCGCACTGTACTTAATGCGTTCAGAGTGGCACTTTCATACAAACGGACTGCTTCAATAGACATGATCAAAAATTCAGCAGGATGCATCAGCAGGATGCTGCCTGCAAATTGCATTTCCTGTTGATGATGCTGCATTCAAAATGGGAGGATTCTGTAGGAATATATTGCGTTATTCTCATTGATATGCTATCACTAAAATCTTTTACAAGCCATAATATTCAGCATCAGTACAGCTTTTCTAGTTATAATCGTTGTCAAACAGTTGGGAAACCGCTTAATAAATCTAATGCGTCACACCAATTCATATTCAACTACCTCATATTTATGATTCATATAAAAGTTTATTCATCTTTTATGTCGTTAAATGATTCAGTATTCAAGACAGCTAATAACGCAATAACGTTTTGTTTTCTCTACTGCCCACAGAGTAGGTAAAGAACCTATTGAGTTCTACCCAAACATTCGAAACCGAAATTTTGCCGAAAATGCACGCTCTAAACTCCTGAATGCCAAAACAACACTTTCAGAAAAAGCCCGCACACGCATGTATATGTAGACAATTTAATTAATAAAACTATGTGCTATATTCACATATGATTTTCTTTACCTATCCTGCAAAAAGTTCTTCTTCATGCTAATCCGGATAAGTAATACGGATATTTCAGCTAATGTTTAACTCCTTATATGTGAAAGAAATAAGGAAATACATTAGGCAAGGGTAAATTTCTTTTCTCGACCAGGGGTAAAACAAAATAATAAGTAAAGACATATAATGAGAAAAACATAAATATTTTAAAATCGGAACCAATAATAAGAAACATCTTGGAAAATGATTAACTCTACAATTATAATGAAAAGAATGGTATATTTTAAATCTATCTAAATTATATACAGTAAGATTTTATCTGTCTCTCAGGGTTTATCAGTTATGCAACATTTATACAGAATGAAGGGTCTTCAGTGAGATATAAAATGTATTTGTCACATAAATAGATGTATTATACGATATTTTAATTAAAATCATTTTTGAGAAAAATCAGTGTTTTGGAAAATGTTTCCATCTAAAGGTAGAATGAGGTGAGGAACATAACATTGCTTCTAACATATTTAAACATAATTTAAATATATTTAAATATAATAATAATTTTATGATCTATTTTTGGTCTTAAGAGTTCAATAAACCACGTAATTTATTTCCTTTCAAGTGTAAAACTATTCTTTCCTTGCGAGACTTGGTTTCCCCAGCATATTTATACATCGCTTTAATGCCAGAAAAGCATGACGGTACACGGCCAGTACTAACTTGCTGCATTTTTCCGCATGCGGTCATGATTTCCAACTCGCGCGCGCGCGCTTCAGGCGGTGCTGGCTGCGTTTAAACTGTTATCACATTGGAAGCGTTTAAATTGGTTCGTGTGACCTCGTTTCCCCAACGTAGTTACACATATATTTAATAGAAGACAAACACGAACCACAAGGTCAGTACTAACTTGCTGTAAAATATTCTGATTTTTTTCCTGTCTGCGGTCATGATTTTCAACTTGCACACACCCTCTCTTCAGATAGTGTTGTTTGTTTGTTATGCCAATAAAACGCTTTAATAATTTTTCATGGTATGTTTGGTTTTTAAAGTTCAAATACTCATTTTGTTTACTTTCCAGTGTAAATCTAGCGTTTCCTTGCCTTGAAAATTAATGGATTACTAAACGTATTATAACATCGTGGTGGGTAAGATTTCCAATCATGATTTTAAGCAATCAGGGATATGTAACTATAAACCAAAATGTAAGATAATTGTACTTTGTACGGCATTTATACTTGGGCAACTCCAGCTATTGGATAGACTCTAAATCTATGTTACGCCATGAGAGCTAAATGGTACAATTTTTTCTTAAGATGATTAGGTTATGTTAGGCAGGTTTACTTTGTCAATTAGATATTAGTTGTCATATACGATATGTTTAAATCATAAAGTTCTGCAATTTCATAATTCGGGAATAATATCTGATCTTATTGTGGAAATCCGAATACAGGGCGAGTGTAGTGCACGAAGCATGCAGAACAAAGTATGAACTGCTAATTTTTCTCTAGGTTTCTTTTGCTTGGATTCTGCATGAGGAAATTACATTATTTTCCGGGAACAGTGAAGGGTTATTTTTTTTTTAATGTAACCTTAAAGTGGCCGCTATAATTTAGGGAGTGTTTCCTTCAGCTCTCCTGCAAAATAATAAATAAAATCGTACAAAATAGTAACACCGGCATTGTTATTTTCTTAGTTTTTCATTATGACATTTCTAAATGTATACATATGATTTTATACGGATCTAATATCAGTGATTCATTTTTTTGGTTCAAGTTTTTACCCTTTCAGAAGTCACAATGCTTAAATTCAGAGACAAAAAACAAGTATCACGAGAAAAAGCGCACTTGGCCCGCCTCTGCTATTCTAATATGGTAAATATGGCGGCTCCACCCAAAGAAATGGAAACTAGTGCATTAGAGCGCAATTACACTAAGCATTAGTAATTATATTAGAGGCTTCCACAAACTTACATTAGGAATCAGAGTGGTTTAAAAAGCTGGCCATCTCCATGGTAACGGCGACCTCACACTTACGGAGTCCATAAACACCACGTACAGTCGAAGACATGCAAAATACGCCTGGAAAGACGGTGTGTTTTTGCTGACTCCGCCCATGTACTTCGCCTATTTGCTATCTCTTATTTACTACATTGTTTATCTTTTCTCTACGCTATGTACTGAAGTTCTAATGCCAAATAATTCGCGCACGTAGTTGACAAAATTAACACGGTGCTTATAAATAAAAATTAAAAATTAAAACAAAACAAGAATTAAATTTTAACATCCTTAAAATTTAACATCCTACCTATTGCATGAATAATAAATTTTGGAAGATGAAATTATGTTTTTTACTTGGATTGTTTATTAAATAAAAATGAGATGTATTTAATTTCATTCTTGTCAACTTGTTCTGAGGGTAAACAGCGCATTCTTCTCTGAGCTTTAATTATTTATACCATGCATAGGAAACAAAGCAAAATTTTCTTATTTGGAGCTCTTCTGTTATGCTGTGTCTTAATAACATACCATGTGACATTGACGTCACGGACTGAAATGGCCATTGCTGTACTGAAATAAGATCGAAAACAAAACTAACATATCAAGAAGTGGTAACGCTTTTTCTTTCTCTAGCACACATGTACAACGTTAACTTTAGGTAGAGAAGGTACTATATTCCACCCAAAAATTCTGTACCGAGAAATCAACGAAAATATACATTTTGATGGCCTCAAATCTCAAAAAAAATTAGAAAAGAGCCATTAATGGGTCTCTCGGTATGTAAGTGAAAACGATAGCTGGAAAACGTAAAGCCAATTAAATACTTAATTTGGCTTTTCAAGAAGTCTTATAAAGATTTGTAGGAAAATCATTCCACCCTAGTCTTTATTGGACGGTTTTTCGAATGTTTTTACTTTCTAAGAGGGTCCCTAATATAACAAAAAGATCACGACACGACTAGTTATATAAAACAGAAATATCTCCATACAAAACACAAGAAGTCTGTTCTATATGAAATCTAATTACATACATTATTTGACCACATTACATTGGAAACGTTTAAGGAAATATATAATCTGTACCTACACTTCTAAGAGTTACATAAATCATCTGCAATTGCGGCTACCAACTGCAGTATAATATTATGCGAGTAACAAATGGGACAAGTAGACAATATACAACTAATCATACAAACCATAATATATGAGAAACGAAATTTCAAAGATGTAATAAACTACTGAATAAAAGAATAAACCCCCCAAAATTAGCAATGATTTAAAAATACCAAGTTTAAACATCCTTACTTTAGATCCAACATGGTCATAACTATATACCCAATTTGATTCTAAATTGAATGGAAGTATTAACTTTTAACATAGCAAGCTAACAAAAAAAATTAAAGAAGAGATCAGAAAACTCACACGAAAATCAAATTGGAACTTCATTCGGCCAAAACCAGAACTTATCATAGCGCGAAACAAAACCAGGACGGCAAATACACAAAGTCAATATTGCGGATTCGGTCTTGCGACATCAGGTTATGATCCCCTGGAAAAGACATGAATATCCCTAATGAAAAGTTTAGAACCTGCAGCGAGATAAAACCGCCAACGTGGGTATTATAGAACCCTGCGGCGGTTCGGTGTTTTAACGGTTTCGGTGAAAATGCCAAGGATATTAAGGACTTTAAGTGATTAAAAACCACATATTCTGAATTTTTTGAGAATAGCTCCTGAAGTTCTTTTCATTCTGAATGACTTTTACTT
This sequence comes from Hymenopus coronatus, assembly GCA_030762935.1. NCBI lineage: Eukaryota > Metazoa > Arthropoda > Insecta > Mantodea > Hymenopodidae > Hymenopus > Hymenopus coronatus. The sequence goes on from CM060896.1 coordinate 63,303,807, forward strand.
AAGTAAGACATAAGACAAAAACATACTACACAAATAAGTTAGATCTTGTTGGAATACAGTTATTTATAGAGCTTAACATTTCCGAGATGCTCCTCGTATTGGTTTTAATTTTAAAATATATTTTTTTTTCAAATGCTAATTTGTAGTTTCTGTTACTTTTTTTTACTCCTGGCTATGCAAGAAAACCTATTTTCAATCATGCAGCAACCACTTTTAAATCATTTGCCTATCCCTTTAGGCTAGTGCCTTTATTTTCCATCTATTTATAAGAAACTAAGACTTTGTAATAAGAGCATTTCTAATAATGACTATATCGATTAACATGAAGTGGATAGAGGAGTAAGGTTTTGTAAAGAAGCTTGTTATATAATAGATGAATAAAGTGATATGAGTAAAACTTATCAGGTTTTTAATGTTGAGTCTTCATGCAACGACCCAATCAGTTTTTTAATATAAGTAACTGGAAGATACTCTGGAATATTCAATGAGTTAGCACGTCTTTCTTTGTCATCGCAGATTTATTTCTGTGTCATGGTGCCAACAGTATAGCCCGTTGATCAATATACATTGTTGTTGAAGTGTACATGTTTGACAGTCCTGCCCCTTTCGTGTTGTCCTCAGTGATAGTTTCTGCTTTGTGAAAAAGGAGAAAGTGATTTCGTGTAATCAGTCCAATTTCTGTTTAGATACACACACATTAAAGGAGTAACAGCTGACGTGTTATATACACATTATTTCCCCTACTCTCTTTTCTGTATATTATTATTGTTGTAAAGGCGTGTTAATTGTTATTTAGCTAACCTTTAATTGTGAAATGCCTTAGGTGGTATGTAATGGCTTTGAAATTCCATGCTGTTTTGTATCCTCAATGAAGAAAGAAAAAAAATCTGATGTGTTCCATACACATGACTTTCTCTACATCTCTGAATAAATTATTTTTAAAAACTTTATTCTTCTATTTAGTTAATGCTAATCCATAAAAAATTGACAGAAATGGAACTATTACCTGCTTCCTTATAAGTAGAAAAGAAATAAGGGAGTACCATAAGCTAAATCGATAGTCAAGTCATTTAAAAGCTGGTTGAAATGTGATTGAAATGCCCTTGTTTGTATGGACCGGAGTTGACAAATTGCCGTATGTGAAAAGTGTAAGTATTTTAAAGCTGAATATCTCAAAAGCAATATCTCAAAATCGGTAACTACACGAAAAAATGTGCAGAATACAAAATGTGTGTTTTAACGAGGGGTGCATTTTTTGTGTGATAGATTTTGTCTATCTCCTACGGTTTACCAGTTATTCAAAATTCCACAAAATTCATCCAGAATAAACATGTTTTCAGAGGCTATTCCCAGAAAATTGAAGATATACATTTATTTGTCACTTAAATATATTAAATATAAGAGATTTTAATGCAAATCGTTACAGCCATTTTTGGGAAAATCAAAATATTCGAAAAATGTTCCATTTAAAGGGTAGATGAGGGTAGGTGAATTGTTTTGAAATCTTCACGTCGCAACCTTGAAAGATATTAAACTTAAATAACAAGTTTGGTGTTTAACGATCTTTTCGTTTTTGAGCTATGCTGTCCACAGTCTCTCTCTCTCTCTCTCTCTCTCTCTCTCTCTCTCTCTCTCTCTCTCTCTCACACACACACACACACACATACACACACACTCACTGCTCTTTTTGTGAAAATACTTTTGTGGAGTCAGGGGGTCTCAAAACATGTATTTCCGGTGAAATATTGGTATGCATTTTTTGGGTGGAGTACAATACTTACTCTATACAGTGTGTACATAGGACGTGTAGAAAGGAAAAAAATCCTTTTTCGGACTCAGGGGACCGCAAAACTTATATTTCCAGTGAAATCTTGATATCAAAATTTTGGGTGGAATACAATAGTTACTCTACCCATTATGTACATTGTACCTATGAGGCTAGAAAAATGAAAAATGATTAAAATTAATAACTAGGTCACTAATAAGTAATCATTCAATAAACAACATTTGCAAACGTTTTCACACATATTCTTCTTTTGGTGTATTCCTTCCCTTAAACAACTAAAGTGAGACACTTCAGAATAAGTTGTCACTTTAGAAACATGCTATTTGACACAATTTGTGAAAGATTAAAACATTTTAAACATTTTAGTGTATTAATATATATATATATATATATATATATATATATATATATACACACATATATGTACACTATTTTTAAATTGTTTAGGTATTCATAGTTTTATTTAAGGAATTTCATATATGTACAGGTAACAAACATTTCACTGGCTGTGAAAAAATATATATACAATAAGTCACAATGTATCTTTTTAGAAAAAAAGAAGAAAATAAAATGGGTGAAAATATTCTTGTTTATTGAAATATCAACAAATTAACAATTACTAACCTAAGCTTTGATTTGACAATGCTTTCTAAATTAGAAGAAGCTATTTCATAAGTGGCAAAATGTTCATTATAATAGCTGGTGTAGTTTTCAAGAAACCTTTCATTGAGGTTCGGCCTGCAAATTGCTACTCTTCTCTACCAACTATCCATTTTTGGTAGTGTTTAACGCCCGCTTTAACTACTTATGGTACCGCAGGCGGTGACACTGATGATACATGAATGATAATGGAGCACCGGTGGAATGCGATGGCGGGGGAAACCGGAGTATCCGGAGAAAACCCGCCCCATTGTGCACCACAAATCTCACATGCAGTCACTTGGGATCGAACCCCGGCCGTCTAGGTGAGAGGCAAGTGGTCTAACCACTCGGTCACGGCGTGTAATGGTGTATTTTTAATGAAATATGGTATTAAAATTTGTGTGGGATAGTAAATTAGTAGAGAAATAAACGAAAAGAAGATAAATAGCATTGACTGTTACTTTGTTACATTTGATGTATGAAAGCAAACAATTTCAATCATGCGTTAAAATCGTCTCCAAATAAAGCAAGCGCTTTCACGAATCCAGGTGAAAATTAATATAATCATACCGCGTAAACAAAAGCTAAAGAATAGCATTACCAGCGCTGATATAACAGAGATGGTATGAAAGAAGAAATACAATGCAATTATTTACCAATGGAAATATAGAACAAATTTCATTTATATGCGGTTGCTGAAACTCACATTTACTGTTTGTATTACAAATGTACTCAATGAATCCGGAGAAAATGGACGAAGTAGAATGAAAATCGTTAATTATATTATTTTAATATTACACAAACTTAGCTGGAAATGCAGTTACTGTATTAGAGAAGCCAAACATTAGATTCAATATTTATTGCACATTATTATGAGTAGGGCTCGGTCCGCGGTCACGAAATTGCCGAAACGAGGTACGCCGCTCAGAGTGCTGCTACGACGTGATGGAGTACACGCATGGTCTCTTCAGGTCTTTTTGACACGTGTTGCACTATCTAGCATTGATCACTGCCTGGCCTCGTTCAGTTCCTGCTAGTAGATAAACCAGCGAACACTGAAAGAGAGTGGAGATTGAAATACGTTTAAAATACAAAAAGGTGGCGTTCGACACTGAACAAACTTGTGGATGATTCAAACACATTTTGAATGACAGTAGGAGAGAATTTTCTTTCGATGTATCTTGTAATGCACTGCAATGGGCTCTGAATTAATTTGGTTGATTTATGTTTATTATCTTTTTAAACCTCTGCACATTATTATCCTGAATTTTTTGTTTCAAGATTTATACTATTAATTGCAGAAGTACAATGTGTTTTTATTTACTAATCATATTATGAAATACCTGTTTTATTGTGTTACTTTATGCATTAGAGCGATGCATATAATGTCAATGCATGTAATGAGTTATTTTTGGAACAGATTATACCTTAACGTGTGGATGTTTACGCTACGGATTACCTCCCACCACCCGCTGTTTATATCGCTGACTGCTTTGCATGTTCGTAGCAGTGTGTGCCTCTGAACCCAAAACCAAGCTCTTGTTATGAGAAATTAAACCAACGAAAAAATACATAAATTATACTATAAACACATATATTACATACCATAATCTTTGTGGGCAGAAGAATGTAAGTTTTAAAACTTTGTTGTGAAAATTCACGTAGCTTTCTCTATTCATTCTTCTTATTAATCGATAAACTTTCATTTCAGATTTCGTTGTAGATATAAGTATCAAGCTAAATTGTGAGTAATTTTAAATTCTATACACTTTGAATGATCGTAAGAAAAAATAAATAACCTATCCCCTCTGACATGATATTTAGAATGAAGATTACACACAGGATGTATCCGGAACATTCAAATTATATATTTTATTTGTTGTACAAATATCTTATGGTATTTGAAGCAAAATTGTTTGAGCCATTTTTAAAAAATCTGATGTGTTCCATTCTCACGACTTTCTCTACTTCTGTATAACAAATTATTGTTAATAAGCTTATTCTTCTATTTACTTCACGCTAACCGAGAAAAAATTAGCGGAAATAGTCTTATTACTTGCTTCCTTGTAAGTAGAAGCGAAATAAGGGAGTACCATAGGTTAAAGTGAAGTCAAAAGTTGGTTACTAGGTGACTGAAGTTCCTTTGTTTGTATGGTCACAAGTTGACAAATATCTGTATGAGAAAAGTACAAGTTTTTCAAAGCTGAAACCAAAAACAAGGGATATCTCAAAAACAATGTGCTCTACATTTTTTGTGTGGTAAGTTTTTGTTAATTTCTTACCGTTTAGCAGTTATATAAAGTTCATCCAGAATAATGTAGTCTTTAGAGCCTATTCCCAGAAAATTCAAGATATACATATTATTTGTCAGGTAAATAGGTATCTTTAATATACGATACTTTAATCAAAATCGTTAAAGCCATTTTTGAGAAAATCAAAATTTTCGAAAAAAGTTCCATGTAAAGGATATTTGGGGGTGGGGGGATTTTCTTGAAAATCTTCGTGTCGCATCCTTGGAAGATACCAAACTTAAATACCAAGTTAGGTATTTAACGGTTTTTTCGTGTTTGAGCTATGCTGTCCACAGACACACACACGGATACACACGCACACACACACGGATACACACGCACACACACACAGACACGCACGGATCTTTTTCCAAGATTTTTTTTCTTTTTGGATTCAGGGGGACCCAAAGCATGTATTTCCGGTAAAATCCATTTACATGGAGCTTTTTTCGAAAATTTTGATTTTCTTAAAAATGGCTATAACGATTTTGATTAAAATATCGTATATTAAAGATATTTACCTGAAAAATAAAATGTGTATGTTGAATTTTCTGGGAATAGTCTCTGAAGACCACTTTATTCTGGATGAATTTTACCTAATTTTGCATAACTGCTAAACCGTAAGAGACGGGCAAGAACTTAACCCACAAGAAATGTAGTGTACATTAAAACACACAATTTATGTTATATACATTTTTTTCGTGGAGTTGATCGTTTTTGACATATTCCCTGTTTTTGGTTTCAGCTATGAGAAACATACTTTTCTCATACAGGAATTTGTCAACTCCTGTCCATACAAACAAAGGAATTTCAGTCACATAATGAGCAACTTTTGAATATTAATTTAGCCTATATTTCTCCATTATTTGCCTTCTGCTTACAAGAAAGCAAGTAATAAGACTATTTGTGCTAAATAGAAATATAAGCTTTTTAACAATAATTTGTTGCAGAGAGGTAGAGAAAGTCATGTGAATGGAACACATCAGATTTTTAAAAAAGGGTCCGTGTGTCTGTGTGAGTGCCTGTGGACAGCTTAGCCCCAAGAGCGTTAAACATCAAACTTGGTATTTAGGTTTAGTATCTTCCAAGGATGCGACACGAAGATTTTCGAAAAAACACCCCCTTACAAACTACCCTTTACATGGAAAAAATTTCGAAAATTTTGATTTTCTTAAAAATGGCTGTGACAATTTTGATTAAAATCTCGTACATTAAAGCTATTTATATCCGAAATAAAATGTATGTCTCGAATTTTTGGGAATAGCCTGTGAAGACCTCTTTATTCTGGAGGAATTTTGCCGAATTTTGCTTAACTGCAAAACCGTAAGAGATAGAAAAAAAACTCACTGTACAAAAATATACATCACGACAGAACACACCATTAATGTCCTTTACGTTTTTGTTGTGGAGGTAACCGTTTCCGAGATATTCCTTTTTTTAATTGTGAAATAGTTAAACTTTTCTCAGACAGGAAGGGTCCGTTTTTCTTTTGTTCTACTGCCGGCTAAGCAAAGAAGTGATTTGCAATGACAATCGCCTAACGAAAGCTTTTAAAACATTTGACAATTTCTGTAACATACTGCATTCCCTTATTCCCTCCTACTTATAAGGAACTAAGTAATAACATTCTGTTAACAATAACACGCCATTTCATTTTCCCAAGTTGCGTGCCAAAAGTGCTGGAGTCCAGCGCTACATGGAATTTATAAATGTTATTGCCAACTTAAGAAACTTGAAAACCACAACAAGCTTCTTAACTTATAACAATTGAAACATAACGACGCTACTAACTTACATCAAAAATACAAGAGGCTGCCAGCATATTACAGTAGGTAACTGAGAAATTCAAAACGGTACTGCACCTGCCATTTTGTAATGTGAAGTATGTAACATTTCGCAGAAAATAAGCTATTTTCCCAACGCTATTTCTGGAAGAGGGGTAAACTTAGTGCATCTTTTAGGGGAGATTCGCTCTCCGATTTGGTACTGCTGAAGAACAAGACATCTTCTATAGCCATCTTTCTTAACGAACGTATGCGAGTTTGTTTTCTCTGCTTTTGCGATCAATAATCCTTTTTATGAATAACATTTTATGGTATAAATAATCCGTTTTCTCAGAAACTGTGCAGATGACCAAAGTAAGTTTTATAACGATAAAAATACCTATTATAAGCTCATTGATTTTTAATTTATGAAATTCTCATAAATTATATTAAAAAGAGGGTAAAGTGGAGAAATGATATTATTTTCTTAAACAAACTACCTATTGAATAAAAGTAGACCGAAAACCTTTTTACTTTCTCCATACGCACTATGTACATAGTGTATAGAGAAAGTATTACACTCCACCAAAAATTCGATACCGAGATTTCAGCGGAAATATATGTTTTAGGGCCCCCAATATCCAAAAAAAAGCATTTTCACAAAAAGGTCCGTGTGTGTGTGTGTCCGTGTGTCCGTGTGTCCATGTGTCTGTGAACACGATAACTCAAAAACGAAAAGTCGGTAAAATACCAAACTTGGTATTTAAGTTTAGTATCTTCCAGGGATCGACACGAAGGTTTTGAGAAAAATCCCCCCACCCCCAACTACCCTTTACATGGAACTTTTTTCGAAAATTTTGATTTTCTCAAAAATGGCTCTAATGATTTTGATTAAAATTTCGGATATTAAACACATTTACTTGGCAAATGAAATGTATATCTTGAATTTTCTGGGAATAGCCTCTGAAGAGTAGTTTATTCTGGATGAATTTTACTAAATTTTGAATGACTGCTAAACCGTAAGAGATGGATAAAAACTTACTACACAAAAAATGTAGAGCACTTTAAAACATAGAATTTATGTAATTTACATTTTTTTCGTGGAGTTCGTCGTTTTTGTGACATTCCTTATTTTTGGTTTCTACTATGAAAAACGTATACTTTTCTCATACAGGAAGTTTCAGCTCCTATCCATATAAATAAAGGAACTTCATTGACATAGCAACCAGCTTTTGACTATCACTTTAGCCTACGGCTGTCCCTTATTTCGCTTCTACTTACAAGGAAGCAAGTAATAAGACTATTTCTGCTAATTTTTTCTGATTACCATAAAGTAAATAGAAGAATTTTAAGAATTATTTGTTGCAGGATATGGAGAAAGTCATGTGAATGGTACACATCAGATTTTTTAATTTCTCTACCCTCTATGTACAATTTGCATTTTAAATAAAAAGGCATTACAATCCACTCAAAGTTCTATATATCGATTGGACCTGAAATACATTTTTTATAAAAAGGTCCGTTCCAAGTGCCTGTGAAGAACATAACTCAAAAACGAGAAGTCGGTTGAGTACCAAACTCTATATCTAAGGTCATCGTCTTCCAAAAACGTGAAAATTCTCTCCACAAAGCGCTGTCTTTTAAATGCAAGTATTTTCTAAAATTTCATTTTACAAAAATTCTAACAGTGTTAGTTAAAATATCGTATATTAAATTATTTATATGACAAACAAAAGTATGTTTTCAATTTCAGGGAACAGCTTCTAAAGTCCTCTTCATTCATAACCACTTTTCTGAAACTTGTAAACCATAAGAGCTGGACAAAAGCTTACTGCACAAAAATGTAAATATAATCTAAACACACATCACATGGCGTACAATATATCGTTATATGTTTATATATTCCAGTACTTAGATGTATTTCAAATGGGAAGTTGCGTTTCATATTTTATCATCCTGGTCAAACAAAGAGTACGGAATTTCAATATCATCACATAACCAATAAAATATTAGACTATCGCTTTAGTTGTATTGTATTTCCTTATTCCCCTCGTACAAGGAAGTATTAAAAAATACATTTATTCTAATGAAAATGTTGATAAGTATGAAGTAGGTTGAAAAATAAGCGTTTGTAAGAATAGTTGGCTACAGGTTAGGTACAGAAAGTTATGTGAATGTACCACATCAAAATTTCCCTCTCTCTCTCTCTCTAAAAAGAGATAGAGGAGAATTTAAGCACTGAGGCCAGAGCACAATTGCGCTTTGCAACATCCGGGAAGAAGTGATGAGATGAAACATCCCAAAGGTTGTGGTCCGGACCATGTAGGTGCGGATATTGCGGCATTTCTAAACTCCGTAGATTGAGATTTTCTTGCAGCTACTCCCCAGTGGCAGCCACTGCCATGGTTGCCGGTGGTTGTAGCCGTGGTCATTGGCGCGTTGAACTTCTGCAGCGGAAGGTTCGCGGGTTTTTATCCCGCTATGGATATGAATGTTTAGAGCTGTGGGTTTCTGTACTAAGTCATTCTATCCTGCTGATGGCCACGTATTATCCGTCCCACCTCAAGTTACGGTGGCACTAATACGTCATGTATTAAACAGGCGCAGCAGAAAATCAGTGTGCATTAAACTGTGTTCGAGCACTGTGGTGTGTTGAACGTGTTCACTCAACATAGCTAACATTACAGTAGGTAAGTTATAATAAATCTGATAAGTATTACCTAGTGTTGATGAAGTAAATGGAACACTAACATAAATGCTCACTGTTTATAGCATTACGTGACGGACTGTGCCATGCAATTGATCCTCGCAACTCCGCGCGAGTCTGCATTAGACAACAAAAACACTAGCAACACCGCAGACAGTGGTAGCCAGGGCTGGAACGGGCTACAGATTACGCATGAAGGTCAATTATATGTAAGTAAAAATTCTTAGGAAATAGAGTAATGGGGAATGAGACATCGAAAAAATTTCGTGAATTAAGAAAAACACCATCCAACATTCACCTTGTGCCAAGAGAAAACCACGAAAAAAATATATCTAAGTGGGCGCTCAATTGACATCGAATTCGTCACCTTAAACTGAACTTTATTAAATAATTTTAACATTAATTTAATATTGCAGAAGTGTCTGAGGCTATGGTTTAATATGCATTTTCAGTTGTTTGGCTAACTACCATCTTCAACTCCATGGCAAAATTCGTATCTGTTGAATAAACATATCTTACGAAACATCCACATTTTAAGTTAATTTAACGTTTCAGAATTGCATGCAGCAATGATTTAATGGATATTTATAGTTATGTGGAAAATTATTTAGCTACATTTCATCACATGAAGAGTCCCTCTTTTATTCTGAATGTAATGGAATATACCGCCAGCTGTCCATATGCATATAAATCGTTCATTTCTCGCCGTTACGGAAGCTATGCATATGGTGTACCAACTTCATATCTCATATCAGCTTGTAATTCCGTTAGATTTGGCTTTCATAGGTTGCCGCCTAACGTTATGCAACGTTACTTTAATCTTATTTATGTGTATATCTTTTGTATTTACTGTTTTCTATATTGAAAAACATAGTTATTCCCCTGACGATTTTGACATTTGCTTTGCAAACCTTATTAGTTTTAATATTTAGAAAGTATGGAATACATGTCCAAGAATAATAAATGCTGTAAAATCGCTGAATGACCAAACCGTTATTAACATGAGAATGAAAAGTCAAACAGAATAAATGTAAACTTTAGTGACAAATGTGTTATTTTACACAATATTATAAGTATAATATTAGATGAGTAAAATTGATGCAGTCAAAAGCAAATTTCATCAATTTTATTTGGTGACAAACTGGCCTTATTGGCTAGGAGAGAGAATGCTTTGGAATATAATGCAATAAAACTTAAGTTTGCGATGGGTGAAATAAATAAAGAAACCAAAAAATGAACAAAAGTAAAGGCCTTACCTACAAGAAAAAAAAAAAAAAAACATTGGTTCCCTTAATCATACTTTTAGTATCTTTTTCATACTATACAGATTCTATTTTTACTTTCGCTACACGTATTATGTGCATAGTGTAGAGAGAAGGTATGTATTGCATACCAAAATTCAATACCGAGATTTCACCAGAAATATATTTATTTTGAGACCCCCTAAATCCAAAAACAGCATTTTAGAAAAAAATCCGTGTGTCTGTCTGTCTATCTGTGTGTATGTGTAGGGAGGTAGCATAGCTCAAAAGCAAAAAGTTCGTTAAATACCAAACTTCCAAAGATGCGACACGATGATTTTTAAGAAAATCCCCCCATTTGCAACAATCCTTCACATAGAAACATTTTCGAAAATATTGATGTTCTCAAAAACGGCACTAACCATTTCGATTAAAATATCATATATTAAAGACACTTACATGACAAATAACATGTATATCTTGAATTTACTGGGAATAGCCTCATATTTATTATACATGAATTTTGTGGAATTTTGCACAACTGGTAAAACACAATGAATAACAGAAACGTACAACAAAAGCTGTAGTGTTCATTACAACACACAATTCATGTTATATATTTTTTTGTGGAGTTGACCGTTTTTGAGATATTCCTTGGTATTGGTTTCAGTTTTAAAATATACTTTTCTTATACGGGAATTTGACAACTCCTGGTCATACAAACAAAGGAACTTCCATCACATAGCAACCAGCTTTTAAAACATTTTATTATCGTTTTAGCCTATGATACTCCCTTGTTTTCCTTCTACTTACAGGTAAGCAACTAATAATACCATTTCTGCTAATTTTTTCTCGATTACCATGAAGTAAATAGAAGAATAAGCTTTGAAAAATAATTTATTGCAGAAATGTAGGTAAAGTCATGTGAGTGGATGTTCACCTTCTCTACACCCACTATGTACATGGTTTATGGAGAAGGTATTGTATTTCACTAAAAATTGGATACCGAGTTTTTTCACCGAATGCATGTTTTGAGACCCTCTGAATAAAAACAAGCATTTTGAGAAAATGGCCAGGTTTGTGTGTGTGTGTGTGTGGGTGTGCAGTTTACGTTCAATATGACTTGGTATTTCAGTTTAATATCTTACAAGGATGCTAATAGGGAGATACTAAAGATTTTCAAGAAATTTCCCTCTCCCACTCCAATCTACCCTTTACCTGGAAAATGTTGATTTTCTATAAAATTTCTCTAACAATTTTGGTTAAAATATTGTAAATTAAAATTATTTACATGCCAAATAAAATCTGTATCTTGAGTTCTCTTGGAAGAGCCTTTGAAGACCTCTTCATTCTTAATGGGACTCAAAAAACATATTCCCATTGAAATCTAGACATCGAATTTTTGGGTGCAATATAACACCTTGTCTGTTCACTATGTACATTAAGTTGTTTAGAGAAAGTAAAAAGATCACTAGCATTTGGAATTTTCGTTACGGTGGTTAATTAGTGGAATGATGGTGCAAAAAGCTTGAAATCCGTGGTTTCGGCCCCGGATGTATCTTAATTTTTACTCTCTCTAGCGCTATGTACATACAATGGACAATGTAGTTAATGAAGGCATCATATTCCACCATAAAAATTCGATGTCCAGATTTCACCGGAAGTAAGTTTTGATGTCCCCTGAGTGCGAAAAAAAAAATTAGCAGAAAATACGTGTATATGTGTCTTATGTGTGTATGTGTGTGTATGAGTGTCTGTGGAAAACATAGCTCAAAAACGAAAAGACTGTTAAATACCAAATTTGAATTTATGTTTAATATCTTCCAAGGATACAATACAAAGATTTTCAAGAAAATCCCCCACCACAATCTACCCTTTGCATGGAAAACTTTTTAAAATGTTTGTTTTTTTCAAAAATGGTTCCAACGATTTTGATTAAAATACCGCATATACTAAAGATATTTAGATCACAAATAAAATGTAAATTTTGAATCCTATGGAAATAACCTCTGAAGACCTAATTATTCTAGATGAGTACAATATCTTACTACACAAAAATACAGATAGACCTCGCCAAAACACATAATGTATGCATTATACGTTTTTCTGATAGATTTGGCTTTTCTCTGGGTATTCTTTACTATCGGGTTTAATTTTAAAGTACCCAAATTTTTTCAAACGGGAGCATACACAGCGAACTGAAACTCAATTTATTTATTTGACATAGCGGGCAGCTTTTAAAAGATTTTACTCTCACTTTATCTAGTGTATTCCCTTATTTCCCTTCTACTTACAAGAAAGCAAATAATAAGACCATTTTTGTTAATGTTTATCTCAATGAGGAAGATAAAATAATAATCTGTGTAAGAATTGTTTGTATATGGAACAGCTAGAGAAGGTTATGTGAATGTAAGCAGATTTTTTGCAAAATATTAAATTTTCCAAACTATTTCTACAGAAACTAGTGTCCAAGAATATTAATAGATTAGCACAAATAACTGAAAAATCATCCCTCATTATTTTATATGTATGCTTTTAGTAACATTCAGCTTTCGTTATACCTTGTAATATATAAGAAAGCTTATATAAATGGACCTTGACATTTTGTCCTAGAAATGGAATCGAGTCAACACTTCTGCTCGAACGTTCCAAAAAGTTAATGCTGCGGAAACTTTCTCTATACCTCAAATAATAGTCGATCATTAGATAGAAAATTTCTGAATCGCGGTAAACAGTTTCAATGGACTATGCAAAACTTCCCAGTACTAATTGGAATGTGTTCCAATGCCGAGGACGTAAGCTGACTAAATATTGATTTTGATGCTTTCAATTGCACTGTTAATGTAGCATGAATTATTTCAAATAATCAGCTTAATGCTGCGTAATTGATTGTAAATGTTATTGGTTCTACTAAATACCAGCTGCTGTTTCATCGCGGGTTTTATATATTTTATTTCTAATTTCTGACAGAAAGGTATTTCAAATTTCGCAACAGAGGCAAATAATGACTCAATATAGTGGTATATCTTATACTTTCACATATTGGCTATTAATAATACGCGAAATAATTTGCATTATCAGGACACCTTAGTGAATTCTGCTGTTATCTGTGAGAACAGAGAGCAGATACTTAGGCTCCTGCGATCACTAAAGTATTGAACACCATGCTTCACTCTTTTACAGAAGATGATATTTTCTAACATTTATAACGCTAGCTTAATCAAGGGTCACGAAATTGCTGGATTGAGGTTCGGTGCACTCATTGTATAACTATGACATAAAGGAGTAGACATGTTCTCTATAGCCCGTTTTGAAAGGTGTTGAATAATTTACCATTGCTCACTGCCTGGCCTCGCTCAGTTCCTGCTGGTAGATTACCATGAACACTAAAAGAGAGCGCAGATTGTAAAACGTGAAAATACGAAAGGGTAGGTGTTCGATATTAAACAAACTTGTGGATGATTCAAACATAACTTTGAGTGACAGGAGGAGATAAAATAAATATGCAATATAAAATTTTAACGTTTCCTTCCATTTGTATTTTTAAGAGCTCACTCTTTTAAAATCAAATGAGAAATAATTTTACAAAAATTCAGATTGTCATAATTACAACATAAAAAATGCATATTTATTATGCATTAAAAATCATAAACTCGCAAAATATGAAAAATCATCTGCATATTCTGGCGATCTATTCAGTGAAAGAGTTTTAAGGTTACAAGTTTTAAAATGTTATCAGTTATGTATTTTACTGTGTTTTTCTTATTATACTGACGTGTAAATCCATGTACTATTGCCATGTTACAAATAAATTTCAATTCAATGTTTCTTGTAATTCACTGCAATCAATTCTGAGCCAGCTTTGTGTATGTATGTTTATTGTCCCTACATATTATTATTCTCAATTCTCTATATCAAACCTTATACACTTATTTGTAACAGTACCAGGTTTTTTTTATTTACTAACCATATTATGAAAGAATTGTTTTATTGTGTTAGTTGATGAAGTAGAACGATACATATAAAGCCAATACATGTAATAGGATACTTTTAGAACAGATTATACCGCAAAATGTACATATTTACGCTATAAAATCCCTTCCCACTACCCCTAGCTGCTCTGTGTGCGCTTCGATACCCAGTACTCTATTTATAACAGTCTGCAGGCTGTTCTTATCTTTTTTAAAAATGTTCTGTGATGATTCTTCCAGTAAATATTGAGCATTAATATTATTCAGCTGTTTTCTCTAAAAGGCTACTGCGCTACTTTATCCAGAGATAGTTACAGCAGGTGGATTGAAGGGCACTCTAATGATTTCTACTTATCGCCACGATATATGGGGATGTGGCCTGGAAGGTCTAATAGACTCAGCCGTCTGAATACGGATGGTGGAGCAGTATTTTAGAGGCCAAAGTATCTACAGTGCCTCTATTAGAGACAGCAATATATTGCAGAAATACACAATCATCCGCCATCTTATTGCAAAAACGATATGGATCCATCCATAAAAATCTGATGTGTTACACTCACATGACTTTCTCTAGCCATTCTACAAACTTCTTAAATAAGATTATTCTTCTTTCTGCACCTTGTTAGTCGAGGTATTCAGCACAATGTTCTTATTACTTAGTTCCTTATAAGTAGGAAGAAAATAAGGGAATACACTAGGATAAATGGATAGTTAAATGTTTTAAAAGCTGCCGTTATGCGATTTTCATTACAAATCGCTTTTTTTCTTGGCCAGAAGTAGAACAAAAGAAAAACGGACACTGAAAAAAGTTTAAGTACTTCACAACAGAAGCTAATAACAATGAATTCCTCGAAAACGGTAAGCTCCACGAAAAAAATGTATATGACGTAAATTGTGTATGTTAACAAGGCCTACATTTTTTGTATAGTAAGCTTTTGTCTATCTCTTACGGTTTATTAGTTATGCCAAACTAAACAAAATTCATCCAGAATAAACAGGTCTTTAGAAGCTATTCCCAGAATATTCAAGATATACATTTTATTTGTCAGGTAAATATCTTTAATATACGGCATTTTAATCAAAATCGTTATAGCCATTTTTAAGAAAATCAAAATAATCAAAAAAGTTCTATGTAAAGGGTAGTTTGGGGTGGGAGGATTTTTCTCAAAATCTTCGTGTCGCACCCCTGGAGGATATTGAACTTAAATACCAAGTTTGATATTCTAGTTACTTTTCGTTTTTGAGTTATCGTGTTCACAGACACACAGACACACGGATACACGGACCTATTTCTGGAAATGCTTTTTTTTGGATTCAGGGGCTCCTTAAACATATATTTCCGGTGAAATCTCGACATCGAATTTTTGGGTGGAATGCAATACTTCTCTATCCATTGTACATATGGGACAAGAGAAAGTAAAAATTGGATCTGCTCCATTCATATGGCTTTCTATTGTTAAAAAGCTTATTCTTCTAATTACTTCATGCTAATCGAGATACGATTAGGAGAAATGGTCTTATTACTAGCTTCCTTTTAAGTCGAAGGGAAATAAGGGAGCACCATAGGCTAAAGCAATAGACAAATCTTTTAGTAGCTGGTTGTTATGTGATTGACGTTCCTTTGTTCGTATAGCCAGAAGTTGACAAACTCCTGTGAGAAATGTATAAGTATTTTAAAGTAGAAACCAATAACAAAGCATATTACGCTATATCAATTATACAAAATTCAGCAAAACCATTCAGAACGAAGTCTTTAGACGCTATTCCCAGAAAATTCAAGATATACATTTTATTTGTCATGTATATATATATATCATACAAGGCATTTAATCGAAATCGTTAGAGTCATTTTTAAAAAAAATCAACATTCGGGAAGTTTTGCTCAAAATCGTTGTGTCGTAGCCTTTAAAGATATTGAAGTGAAATACCAAGTTTGGTATTTTACCAGCTTCAATTTTTTGATTTATTGTCTTCATAGACACACTGACGCGCGGACCTTTTTCCAATGTTATTACAGAGTACCCTAAAACGCGTATTTCTGGAATATCGAATTTGGGTGGAGTGCAATACCTTCTCTACCTAGTAACATGTACTAAGTAGAGAAAGTAAAATTTGAGTTTTTATTTATGGACTGTCTTTAGGTACTGTGATTCTCAGTGTCTATATTGGGCGAGAAGTAAACGCTTAAACTTTTTCTCAGAGTCGTCTATCAGGTTTGAGGTGTTTTAGGTGCGTTAAATCTATGAAGCGGGAACACTGCCTTTACGTTTCTTCCGAAGGAAGGCTGCTAAGGGCTTTTCGCCCAAACATTCTATCGCCCTTCGCTCGGTTTGAGCCCGTGACTTTGGGAATCAAAGACTAGAGTGTTACCCTTAGATCTTGGAGAGCGGCATGCTATGGACAAGGATGCATTTGTTTAATACGAATCAACTTTTAAATGATTGAGATTTTCCATTTCATTTGCAGGATTTATGCTTCTAAGATAAATTATATTTGTTTAAGATCGGTGGAAAAGTCTGCATTTGGTTCAATATGTATTCCTAATATAGAAGGCCACTTGGTTTCAAGGAAAGTAACAAGAACTTGTCAACATTGGAACTGCTAACAGTTTGGAGAAATATTGTGGGCATCTTGTGGTGTCTCTACATGAAATTTATTTTTGTATAACTTAAAGTCAGTTAGTTATTCTCCCGGGGCTACATTGATCAGAAAAAGTACATTAAAATCAGTTAGTTTTAAATGTACTCAGCTGTACTCATAATCATTCCCGTCGGTAGTTTTATTGGAACCTACCAGAGAGCTCCAGAAATTTGCTAAGTTTTCTGTGTGCAATTCTAACCCTGGTTATTTTTAACTTATGTGTTTGTTTCACCACCAAATATAGACATTGTCTAAATTATTAAACATACCTTTCCTTTTATCTCGCTTTTGTTTACTGCTGACCTTGCAAAATGGTCAAACTTCACATAGTGACCAGATTTTAAAAGATGTGACTAATATTTTACCTATATTTTACTTCTGCTTACAAAGAATCAAATTTCAACACCTTTTCTATTAATGCTTATCTTGATTAGCATGATGTAGATAAAAGATTATATTTTTAAGCGTAGTTTGCTTACAGAACGGATAGCAAAAGTCATGTGAATGGAACGCATCCAATTTTTACTTTCTCTACACGTACTATGTACATAGTGTATAGAGAAGGTATTGTAATGCATCTCGATACCGAGATTTTACCGGAAATGTATGTTTTGAGTCCTTTTGAACTAAAAAAAAAAATATTTTTAGAAAAACGTCCTATGTTTATCTGTGTTTGTGTGTGTGACTGTGAACAGCATAGCTCAACAACGAGCATTTAAGTTTGGTATCTTCCAAGGACGCGACACAAAGATTTTCAAGAAAATCCTCCACCCCCAAATACTCTTTACATTGAACTTTTTTTCGAAGATTTGGATTTTCTCAAAAATGGCTCTAACGATTTTGATTAAAATATCGTACATTAAATGTATACCTTAAATATTTTGGGAATAGTCTCTGAAGACTACTTTATTCTGGATGAGGTTTACGGAATTTTGCACAACTGCTAAATCGTATGAGATGGACAAAAATTTACCTCACAAAAATGAGGAGCACGTTAACACAAACAATTTATGTAATATACAATTTTCGTGCAGTTGATCGTTTTCGAGATATTCCTTGTTTTTAGTTTCAGCTTTAAAAAACCTATACTTTTCTCATACAGGAATTTGTCAACTCCTGTCCATACAAAAAAAGGAACTTCAGTCACATAGCAAACAACTTTTGATTATCACTTTAACATATGCTACTCCCTTATTTTGCTTCTACTTACAAGAAAGTGAGAAATAAGACTATTTCTGCTAATTTTTTCTGGATTAGAATGAAGTAAATAGCATAAGCTTTTTAACAATAATTTGTGGCAGAGGTGTAGAGAAGGTCATGTGAATGGGACACATCAGATTTTTAGAAGCTGTTATACTACTTACATTCAGTAAAAAATTCCGTTTGAACACATTACATTTATTGCACATTATTCAATTTTAAAATGTAGTATCTTCTGTAAGCAAAAAAGAAAAAAAAATACTAATTTCCAGAATTACAAAAAAATACGTATCTATACAGGTGTAAAGGTCACTGGACACTGGACAAAGATTGAATTTATGTTTCATTACAAATACAAACAATTGTTACATTTATTTCTTATGTTTAAACCGTTTTCCGTCTGCATTGACATATTTTTGAAGTTGTAGTAGCAACTTAACGGGTTAAAACCTCCTCCCACTGTACTACGTCTTATGGTATTTTCCTTTTCTTTTCACCAACTGTCCAGTGCTTTTGCTTTTGCGCCACCCTATATTTTTACTTTCTCTACACGTAGTATGCACATTGTGTATACACAAGGTATTGTATTCCACCCAAAAATTCGAGATTTCACCTGAAATACATTTTGCGTCCCTCCGTATCCCCCCCTCCAAAAAAAGCATTTTTAGAAATAGGTCCGTGTGTGTGTGTGTGTGTGTCTGTGGACAGCATAGCTCAAATAAAAGACCGTTAAATACCAAACTTTGCATTTAAGTTTGGTATCTTCCAAGGATCTGACAGGAAGAGTTTCAAGAAAATCCCCCAACTCCAAACTACCCTTTACGTGGAAAAAATTTCAAAGGTTTAGATGTTCTCATAAATGGCTAATGATTTTGATTAAAATCTCTTATATTTAAAATATTTACATGCCAAATAAAATGTATATCTTGAATTTTCTAGGGATAGCCTCCAATAATTATTAGTTTAAAAAAACTGACCCGTTCCATTCGCATGACCCTCTATCTTTTCTGCAAACAAACTCTTCTTTCAAAACATCATTATTTTGTGTGTATAATACTACCCAAGAAAACATTACCAGAATTTGAATATTATTTAGTTCCTTATAAATATAAGGAAATAAGGGAATACAGTAGCCTAAAGCCACAGTCAAATATATTAGAAGCTGTCGCTATGCGCTTGTCATTGAAATCCGGTTTTCTTTCCGTGATTGGTGGTAAAACAAAAGAGGTATTATACAGAAAGGGGTACCATCAATTTGAGATAATTTAAGTAAGCAGGAAAATCTCTGAATGGGTAAGCTCTACAAAAAATGTATAGTGCATAAAATGTGTATTTTAACGAGATCTACATTTTGTATAATACGTTTTTTTTATCTCTTTACCAGATATGCAAAAATCATCCAGAATGAATAGTTCTTAAGTGGCTATTCCCAGAAAATCGAAGATATACACCTTCTTTATCCTGTAAACATCTTTATTACACGAAATTTTAATCAAAGTCATTAGTCATTTTTCAAAATCAAAAATTTCGAAAACTATTCCAATTAAAGGGTAGTTTCGGGTGAGGGATTGTTTTTGAAAATCTTCGTATCGCTTGGAATTTGGAATTTAACCGTCTTTTCGATTTTGAGTTATCCTGTCCACATACACACACGCACTCACACAGGCCGCGCCATTAGGCCATTCGCCTCTCATCCAAGTGGTCCGGGTTCGATCCTAGCGACTCAAAGTGGGATTTGTGGTGTACAAAGAGGCATAGTGGCGGGTTTTCTCTGGGTTCTCCAGTTTTCCTCGCCATCACATTCCACCGGTGCTCCACGTTGATTCCATAAATCAATATCATCGCCTGCAATGTCTAAGAATGCCTTTTTGGATTTAAGGGTCCTTAAAACGTGTATCTCCGGTGATATATCGGTATCGGTTTTTTTGGGGTTGGAAAAATATCTTCTCTGAATTTTTTGTACATTGTACAGTAGTGCTAAAGGAAGTAAAGAAATAAAACAAAAAATTAAGTAAAGCCATCCGTCTAAAGAGAATATTTAGAGAACTACTCGCAAATGTTTTAACGTAGTCCAAGTATGAGGATATGCAGTTTCCCTTTCACTGTAATAAACTTCTTCAGGGCTTACCAGATCAGGAAGGAATTTTTGCAAAGATTTCCAATAAGGGTTTAAACTGCCATTGGGTATAAAACACCTAGTGTCAGCCGAATTTGACTCCAACAGCTTCCTTTCCAGAAGGGTATTTTACGCTTTTTATATAATTTATAAGATACGCAACAGCAATTTTAAGTGCTTTAACTTGTACAGTTCATTACTTTACATTACTTTACAATTCTAAATTATTTTAAACGCTAAGGAGACCCCAAACAGATAGCATAACAGGTAAAGCTGTAATTATTAGGACATATTTTACTGATAGCAAAATATATTAGTATTCATAACAAGTCTCATTTTCATTGAGCTGTTTGTTTACCCCCTTCACAAGTTTGGAACCAGCTGAGGTCATATCCGTTCACGTAACGCATTACGATATAAACAAGATTTCCTGCTATCTTAGGTGGTGTATATGAGATTCACTTGTGACCTTGTGGGAAATGTAAGAACTAATCTTCCTCCGCTCCTTTGGTGGGCCAGTCTGAGGCATTCGATCACCTGGAAAACTTTCAGCTTTAAAATACTTATACTTTTCTCATACGGGAATTTATCAACTCCTGTCCATACAAACAAAGGTAATTCAATCACTTAGCAGCCAGCTTTTAAAAGATTTGACTATTGATTTAGCCTATTGTACTCCCTTATTTCCCTTCTACTTACAAGGAAGCATACAATAAGTCCCTTTATGCTAATTTTTTCTTGATTTGCAGAGAAGGAAGAAGAAAGAATAGGAAAATAGAAGACACCTTAATGTCACGATTCAACCCTGCCTGTAATGTTAAATAAGAATATGCACAATTAGAAAAGTAGCTATTGCCGGATACTTATAGATGAAATAAGTACTGTTTAGTTGATTCCCAATCTAATAGATGACTTTGTTCTTCCAAAAAGAAATGTTGTGTAACTGAAATAGAAAACATGTTAACAATTTCTATCTGTATGCATTGATATTAGGACTCTAATACAAACCTTCTCAATGAACGGTATTCCCTCGCCGTTTCCGCTGATAAGCAAGAGGAGTAGAAAGCTTCGCTCTCACCGCCACTGAGCAGTGTTTACTTAAATTTGCCACGAGGAACTCTGTAATTCTTTAAACGCCCCGAAGGGTTATCTGCTAACGTGAAATATAGTGCCTTTGGGTCACTTGGTAGTGTTTGTTTCGTGTCCTCGTTTTTATTATGCATATAAGCTATTTATTCCCACCGTTCTATACCAGTTGCACACACGTAAATTAACCAGTGTAAGAACTGATAGCAATACCATTGCTTGTATACAATGTCGCTGTGAATATTGTTTTACTGTACACAAAGCAGCAGCCAAAGCGGTTCGAATAAGAATATTCTACCGCACTAACTGAGAGAAGTTCTATGGCAGTTCTTTTTTTTTTTTTTTTTTTTTGATAGTATTTTACGCCCGCTTTAACTACATATGGCACCGCAGGCGGTGACACCGATGATACATGAATGAAGATGGAGCACCGGTGGAATGCGATGGCGGGGGAAACCGGAGTACCCGGAGAAAACCCGCCCCAGCGCCACTTTGTCCACCACAAATCTCACATGTGGTCGCTTGGAATCGAACCCGGGCCGTCTCGGTGAGAGGCGAGTGGTCTAACTACTCGGCCATGGCGCGGCTATGGCAGTTCTGCGTCTACTTTTTGGGAATCCAATAATGTCGAAAAATGATAACTGGAAAGCTCGTATATTTCTTTGCCTGTGACTAGTTCCTTGACATTAATCACGTTCATTTTTTAATTACAGAAAGATATAATTATTTTAATATTGAATCACCCTGCATTACAACACACGCGGTTTTCTTTCATGTAACATAACCAGTAATCTAAACTAAGTGTTTCATGCCTAATTATTTATTTATCAGTAAATCTGTACATATTTATCGATGATGTTATAAAAGTACATCAATGAATGCAATTATGTTAGAATTAAAATTTAAACGTAGATTACAGAGCTGTGTTTATAAAAGATAATTACAATTTAATTTGCATTGAAATCGCATAAGTAATGGCAAGCCAAACAAACATATTCAGTGATATCAAAAATATTTTCTAAGTAGTATCCTGGCCCAAATAGTAAATTTTAAATGCTAGAGCTATGCCTACCTTTTGACGTCTACAGATGTGTATTAAATAAGTAAATAATATCAGTGGAACCATGACAATTATATAAAAAAAGAAACATAATTAAAACTCCATACTCGTATATGGATTATGAAAGAGTAGGACGACAATTAACATTTCAGAGTAAAAATAAGAGTTTTATGGTGAACTAGGGAGATAATACCCTGGAATTTACAAGAAATGAAGTATTTAGAGAAGTACCTACTAAATATTTGGGATGCGTATAATAGAATTAAATAAAATGCACATAATTGAAAGGATTATAATCTTAACCGCACGAATGAAGAAACGTTTCCACTCTTAATTAATAAATATATAACTGTAGGGAAAAATGCATTGGACGCCACAGAAAAGAGGGAAAGAAAACGTCCAATCCTTGAAGGGATGAAGAACAAAGAAAGGAAAATAACTATTTGTAAAGCAAATATCTTAAACTGGATAGGCAAAGTACTGAGTTTTAGCAGTTATCACTCAGTTTTGAATTACTGAATACAATATCTATCATAAGTGTGATGCACAATTAAGTTTCAATGTCGCTTAAATCTCAGTAGAAATACTCAAGAGAAGATGCAATTTCTTGAATTAGAAATTATTATATTTAGTCTTCTGCTGAAAATATATTTATGTTGGAAGAAAACAAAAGACATTACATAAACATGGATCTTGTAAACAAAACACAAAGAAAATTCCTGATGTGTTACACTCACATAGCTTCTGCTTTGTACAACAAACTCAAAAGCTTATTTTTCTATCTACTTCACGCATATCGATAAAAATATTTGCAGAAATACTTTGTTTATATATACGTGTAGTATATTTCAAGAGCTGTGTGATTCATTAACAACCGTTTTCTTTACTTGACCGGGACAAATAAAAATGAATAACATGTTGCATTTGTTAAACAGTCAAGTATTTTAAAATTCAAACGAATAACTAGCTATATCCTTATACGGCTCATTCCACAAGATATTACTTGTAGTAAATTGTGTGTTTTAACAAGATATACATTTTTATGTAGTAATATTGTTTCTACCTCGTATGGTTTACCAATTATGTAAAAGTCATGCAGAATGAACAGAACTTCAGAGGCTATTCCCAGAAAGCTAAAGATATATATTACAATTAGCATAAAATATCTTAAACATATGATACTTTAAAAACATCATGACATCCATTTTGAAAACATTTACATTTTCGAAAAGAGTTCCATAGTAGGGTAGTTTGGTGCAGAGGGATTTACTGAAAATGTTCGCCTCATATCCTTGGTAAATGTTGAACTTAAATATAAAATTTGGTATTTAACTGACTTTCTTTATGGGCTATGATGTTCACAGCCACTCACATGAACTATTTTCTTAAAATTCGTTTTTCTTTTTGGAGTCAGGGAAGCATAAAACTTGTATGTCGGTATTAAACTTTTGGGTGAAATACAATAATTTATCTACTACTGAATACAATAGAGAATACATTGTAGAGAAAATAGTAAGCTGTACTTTTAGAACTGCAAAGAAAGAAAATTCCTGTCAGGCATCTCCAAATCTAATACTTTATTTTAAACTTACAGTATTGATGTGTATGAATGGCACTCTGTGGGATGGAGTTTTCTCCAGTTATCGTTGCACAGTGAATTGAATACACCAGTGTTAAAAGCTGTTACAGAGTGATATATTTTGTAGGGTTTATGAGGTCAAAGTACTCTTGTGGCTTTAAAAGCCTCCTAATTTCCATTTCTGCTTCCACTTCCAGTTTTATGACGCGTACATTCGCTCGGATGGCGAAAAATGTTTTTGAAATATGAGAGAGAAGTTTTCGCTATAGCCCAGCACAAACCTATGCTGACGATGCTGGTTTCTTTTTTTATCCTTTAAGCAATCTGCATCGGTCCTGGGACTTAATTACACGTAAATAGAACGATTCTAAAAATGCACAGGAATCAATAGCTCTACTCACCCAACAGTGCACGTACTTTCAGGAACTCAGTTTTATGAACACGCCCATGCAAAGATGGGGTTATGTTACAAGTCTCTGTGGAAAGAGCTTCCGGAATGAGAGTGGCAGCACTTGTTTGCCAGCCACTTGACTTTGCTATGCAAGTATAACACTCACAAAGACGGTTAACGGGAATGTAATAAGAGATTAATGTGTTGTTTACATTATTAAAGATCTTAATATCACAATAGCAAACTGCAGGGAAAAGTAGAAATAACGCTTACAGTGTCAGAAATTAAAATGCCAGACAACGTATATGTCTAAAATCTGATGTGTTCTAGTCCATTCACATGACTTTCTCTACATCTCTGTATCAAATTATTGCTAATAAGCTTATTCTTCTATCTATTTAATGCTAAAACATTGGCAGAAACGGTCTTATTATTATATTCCTTTATAAGTTGAAGGGAAATAAGAGAAAACAATTAGCTAAACCGACAGTCTAATGTTTTAAAATGTGGTTGCTATGGGATTTAAATCCGTTTCTTTATATGGCTAAGAGTTTACAATTTCCCATACGAGAAAAGCTTAAAACTGAAATCAATAACAAGGAATATCTCACACCAGCCAAATCCATGAAATCAATGTAGATATATGCCATAAATTGGGTGTTTTATTGTGACCTACATTTTTTTCTGTAGCAAGTTTTTGTCTATCCCTTACATTTTACCAGTTATGTAAAATTCAATAAAGATCATTCAGAATAAACAGGTCTTTATAGGGTATTCCCAGAAAATACAAGATATATATTTTATTTGGCGTGTAAACTTAAATAAAGAGATTTTAATCAAAATCCTTAGAACCATTCTTTAGAAAATCAAAGTTTTCGACACTTTTTCCATGTAAAAGGTAGTTTTGTGTGGAAGGATTTTCTTGAAAATGTTCGCCTGAAATCCTTGGAAAACACGGAATCTATATCTGACGTTTGGTATTTAACAGGCTTTCGTTTATGAGCTATGCTGTCCACAAACACTCGCACACACAAGGACCTTTTTCCTTGTTTGTATTCAGAGGGACCCAAATCATATATTTCCGGTGAAATCTCGGTATCGAATTTTTGGTTGCAGTACTACTATACCTTCTCTATGCACAGGTACGTGTGGAGAAAGTAAAAAGGCATGAAGCTAGGAATCTCCGAAAAGATGGACAGAAAATCTTTGTGAGTTGGTACAGGCTGAAAAAAACCTTAATTGTGTTGAAGAAGAAATATCTCAGGATTAACTAAATACAGTGCGTTCCTTATATTGCCGTGCCGCGGATCGCGTATATATGAGCTTCACCTGTCTGTTGCCGTGGGGCCAGGAGAGGAGAAGTTTCTATTCTAAATCACAACAGATACATAGACTATCTCTCAAAAGAATTTATTATTACTTTAAACTGATGTATTCCCTGATTTCCCTTTCCCTGAGAACAAATAAGTAATAAGACATTTTATTAATGTTTGTCTCGATTAACAAGAAATAGATATAAAATACGTTTTTACGAGAATAAATCCTGCAAAAATGTAGAGGAAATCGAGTGGGTAGAAAACATTCAATTTTTAAGTGGTATCACTTAGCAGAGATTGAATAATTTCATTATCTATTTACAAAATATTCAAAACACATTTCAAAACTCGTATGCTTTAACTAAAAGCTTAGAAATTCTTGTCCTTGCATCCTTCACCTGTAGCTCAAATTTATTTTCCTATTTCAATAATGACTCACCCCTCCCTTCCTGTCACACTCCTGCAACCCACATAACCACTCAGGAGACTTCAATATGTTTATTTTCGGAAAATCCTGAATACCCATATCGAATAGTTCAAGCGGCTTAAAAGTCACCGGCAGAGAAAAACTCTGTTGTTTTCTCCCTCACTTTAAAGTTCTTTTAAAATAGTAGAGTGCGTAATGTAATATTGCATAACTTTCCTTCTAGTGACTCACTATTGGTTTTAATATTTTATTATGTCCCTTCGAAAACTACACATATTTTAATAGCTATCTTATTTCATCTGTTAGACTTTCAAAGGATTAAACTAAGAAAATGCATTTTCTTATATTCTGCTTTTATCCTTCTCTTTCGATGTTCAGAAGAACGTATAGTCTTGTGTTTATATTTCTTTTTTTATGTATTACATCAGATAGAGAAAGTAAATGAACAGCTTGTCTAATGACAAGTTTGATCAAATACGTCGAGTAAAATATTAAAATAATGATGAATGCTACTACATTTTCAATTCTATGCCAAATATAACTTCTATAACAATGTTTAGGAAGGGCGCTCATAAGTCCTTGTTTTTATTTTTTAATATAATCTTCTTTTAGCTCATACACTCAGAGCGTTACTCCGACTGTTTTAAGCCTTCCAAAAAAGTAGAATTTCAGAAAGCTCTCAAAATAGGCATCTGATTGGGAGACGACCTCTTCGTTAGACATGCATTTTTTTCCGACTAGCCACTTTTTCAAGTTTGGAAATGAAAATAAGTTACTGGGAGCCAAATCTGGTGCTTTCGGTGGATGTTTTAGTAATTCTAACCTTAATTCGATAATTTTCACCATCGAAACTGCGCAGCAATGTACCCTTGCATTTTCTTTGCCAGATCAGGGTATTTTTTCTTGAGTTTCCTTTCCACCGGTGCAATAACGATGCTTAATACTCTCCATGTATCGTACATCCTTTCTGCAAGTAATCAATGTAGATGATTCCGCGTGCGTGCCAAAAAACCGATGCCATCACCTAATCTGCATATTTCACCACCTTTCTTGGGTTTTCGAAGGACTTATTGAGCACCCTTATCTTGTAGAGTGTAGAGCTTAAGTGTTCTTTTTCAAGGAAGTTTAACATTCAGTTTCTGAAAAAAATTTGACCTGTTTTTATTCTACTTTGTCTGGTATGTATGCGCAATATGCATATTAGATAGAGAAGATATTGTATTCCATTTAAAATTCGATACCGAGTTTTCATGGGAAATATATGTTTTGAGACCCCTGAATGCAACAAAAGAATATTTAGAAAAGGTCAGTGCGTGTGTGTCTGTCGACAGCATAACTCAAATACGAAAAGGTCTTTAATACCAAACTCAGTATTTAAGTTTAGTATCTTCCAAGAACGCGGCACGAAGATTTTCAAGAAAATCTTGCCATTTCAATGTAAACTCTACATGGAAAAATATTAGAATATTTTTATCTTATCAAAATGGCTGTGAAAATGTTGATTAAATTGCCGTATATTTAAATATTTACATTTCAAATAAAATATATTTTTAGGATTTCCTGGTAACAGCCTCTGAATTCCTCTTCATTGTAAATAACTATTGCATAACTGGAAAATCGCAAGAGATGGACAAACGTTTACCACACATAACATGTATGAGTCTTTTAGTTTGTAAAATTAAATTTCAAGTGAATCCAGCGACAAATGGTGAAGTATGTGACTGTAAAACAGCGAGATTGTCCATCATCAACCTTCCGTTCATAGTTTTCCCAAGGCTGCTTTTTATAATTGGATCTTCATCTAAAGCGGAGAGAAAACGCCTGGTGCTTGTTTGCTTAACTTGTTAGCCACTAGGAACGGTCAAATTAAAATATCCCACTGAATAAACTTATTGTTAATTCCGTTTAAAGTAAATCATAGATTAGAGGAGCAGAAGCAAAGAAAGTACTTTTATTTAAAGAAAATACGCAGCATTTAATCTGTAAAATAGAGAATTTAGTTGTTTGAAACAAAATCCAAGGACTATCATCAATGTCAGGGATCGGTAAACCTATATTCCTGAAATGCTGTAATGCAACAATCAAGGACAAAAGAATACATAGCCCTGCTTCTATCTCTATCCTGGAATCAACGCACTTCAAATGTAAACAAACAGCGGCGTGCACTGCATCGATACATAACAAGAAAAATGGTAAGGAGTGGGAGGAACAGTATTTTTGCGTAGCTAAGGCTAAAAAAATGAAATTTCGCTTGGGTTGAAAGTTTTGATTGGTGTTTACAAGTTAAGCATAGGAAGACATTACAAAGGTTATCACTAAGACCGCAGGCGTATCCAGGCAGGACATACTTAGCTGTTTTAAAATATATTGTAACAAAAATTCTTGTCTGTAAATGGAAAACAGGTTCAAATGTAACATTAACTGAAATTTCAAATTTTAAATAATCATAAATAGGCACAGGTAAGTAATATTACACATATGCCCTTTAGCACTTGTGGTGAAAATCAACTGAAACAATATAAAGTTGAAAGTTCAGTGTAACAGAATTAGAAATGAGGTTGCGAATTTATTGGCAAACATTAGTAAAGCAAGTGTAAAGGTATCTAACCCTTTAATAGCATAAGGAACCCTGGGAACGAACTTTAACCATAATACATAACAAATTCAAAATAAGTCTTTTATAGAAAATGACTGTTGGAAATTTTGGCCATCATAGAGTATCAACATATGCTATTCATATTTCGGGCCCTGTAGCCTTTATAGATCGTACAATAAACCTATTTCATAGCACACTGATTTATAAAAAAGCGTGTTTCTCGAAACTATTTTTCACACTTTCAAAAGGGTGTGCTTTTAAACTTCATTAACATCTTCCATAACCTTCAGAAGTATCCATCGTAATAATTATAGGATAAATATATGCTAATACAATGTGAAAATATTTTTGCAATGGCAATATGGTATATTTTAGTGATTATATTTTCTTATAGGTTTTCAGAAGGTTTCGTTTATAGGCTTATAAAATAATTTTCAATTCGCTCATGACATATTTTTAAAATACTTTTTCGGAAAATTTTTGGTTATGTATGAAAATTTCATTTGCAAATTATGAGATGAGTAGGCATTTTGATTATACAACATATTTACATAGTGCAACTTATAAAATAATTTATAGGTGTTGAAGTATTTATCCCATTTGAATGAATTTTGGTGAACATATTAATTACACTGCAATATAATTTCAAAATAGCATAACTTTGAGAATCCACACCTCATATCCTTTTAAGATAGAATAAAATTGTAATATTTGGTGACACAAATAATCCAACCACTAACGTTAAAAATAAGAGAACAAATCATTACACCGCACAGATTCTTCATGTTTAGAATAGGTGTTACAAATACTTTAACAACATTTTGGATGTTGTCCTGGACTCCATCATGATATATGCTATTTTAAATCGTGAGTTTCATATATATTATAAGTACCATTGATTTTTTAACGATTTCAAACAAACTATAAGTCGTACAGAATTCTTTATTTCGTTTTATTTTTCTTGTTTTTAATTCTTGTCTATTATACGAGGACCGTTTTTTTCATCCTACAATAGGCTATAAATAAAAGACAAGTTCATATAAAACAATTAGTTTATTACTAAAAGTTTTGTACACTTATGGCTACTTTTCAACATAAGAAAAGATTGAGACATTTATCGTGCCTGTGCACAAGCTTTGCAATACCCGCTTCAAAACATGTTGCCGCCAATGATGCAGCCCGGAACCACTATCAATGCAGCTGTTAAACTTTACGAGCCATTCAAAACAAACGAAGAGGAATGCTGACTTCAGGAATTGTGTTGATCCGCACACTGCTGGCACATCGGCTCTTTGAACAATTTCAATTGGTCATTTTCGATCATCCACTATACAGTCCTGACCAGCGACTTTCTCCTTTTCGCTGAACTGAAGACATGGCTAGGATGATAGTACTTTCAAACCAACGAAGATCTTCAAAACAACGTCAATGTTCATTTGAAATCATTGGCGGCAGCATTTTTTGAAGCGGGTATTGCAAAACTAGTGCACAGGTACGATAAATGTCTCAATGTTTTCGGTGATTATGTTGAAAAATAACCATAAGTGTACAAAACTTTTAGTAATAAAATAATTTTTTTCTATGAACTTGTCTTTTATTATTAGCCCATCGGAGGTTGAAAAATAAACGGCCCTCTTAGGTTAATTCTATGGGTATAGTTCTTTACCAAGAGTTGAAAACACATGTGGAGGAGACTAGTGAATTTAGGGACAAAGGTACTCAATTTTCTAATTTTTTTTAATTTCAAACCTACTCACTTGAAATTGGAGCAGATAACTAAATAAATAAATTGCTTTGTACAACCTCAAATACAGTAACCAATATTTTATCAAATAATACAATTAAATGCTTTAATCGTCGAAAGAAATACAACTATTCTAAAACTATCTTGCGCAATTAAATTTGTTGGAGAAATGGGACACAGAAATTTTCGCCTACTTTGGTAAGGATTTAATTTAAGCTTATGTATTAGTTGTAGAGAAATAAACTTTTATTTTATGAAGTTGTTGTGGTTAAAATTGTTAACCCCAACAATTGATTACTTTTTCTACAACGTGTTATTACAAAGTAGGTAGAAAAGATATTGTACTCCACCTAAAAAGGTCCGAGTATGTATGTATGTGTGTGATGTCAGTGTGCTTGTGAGCAACATAACTCAAAAAACTATACTTTCGTTAAATGCTTGGTATCTTCAAAGAATGTATACGAAGATTTTAAAGAAAAAAGAAATTCGCCTTTTACATGCAACTTTTTTCGAAACTTTTAATTTTATGAATAATGGCTCTAAGGTTTTTAATTAAAATAGATATATTTCATGTCAAATGAAACATATCTTGAATTTTTCGGGCATACCTTCTAAAGACCTCTTCATTCTGGGTGACGTTTTTTAGCTGACAAATCGCAAGAGATAGACAAAAACTTTCAACACAAAAGGTTATAGATGTCATTAAAGCACACAATTTATATCATTTACATTCTTTTTTTAAAGACATTATTGATTTCAATTTTAAAATACTTAAGCTTTTCTCACCTGCGAAGTGGTCATTTCCTTCAGCTCATGTTTGTTTTACTCCTGGCCAAAGAGAACCGAGTTTTATTTGTGTCACATAGCGATCAGCTTTCAGAATATTTAGCTATTGCTTTAGCCTAGCATATTCCTTTATTTCCCTTCTAGTTACAAGAAAAGAAGTAGACAAATTCTGCTAAATTTTATCTCGATTACCACATACGACTTTTTCAGGTTTCTTTTAACCAATAAATGAACAACCATAAAATTTATCTTGAAATCTTTAATAGCAGATTTGAAATTAGGTATACAAATTTTCATTATGTCAGCGCAGAACAATAAAACTAAGAGAAAGATACATGCAGAAATGAAAAGGAGCAAGAAAAACAAATAACAATAAAAAGCAGTTTTAAAGGAAACCAATAATAAGGAATATCTCGGAAATGGTTGCGCCCATATAAAACTGATCGATACCACTGCATAAAGCTTTGGACAGTACCCGGTTCGGGAACATTAATAGGATGGAAACTACATCTTGACTTGCGATCAACAACTTCCATCAACATCATTCTCTCAAGAAGAGACCTACACAAAGACGAACTCAATCACCTTCAAGATCTCTAATTATTGGCATGCATCAAATATCTGCAGTTGCCAAAAAGTTAACTTAACTTTTAATCTAAATCCTTGCAGACATTATTACAATATTGACACCATTACTCATGCAATTGAAAACAATTTGCAAACTGATCTTCGTGGAAGTTGTTGATCGGAAGTCAAGATGTAGTTTCCATCCTAGTAATGGTCCCGAATCGGGCACTGTCCAAAGCTTTATGCAGTGGTATCGATCAGCTTGTAAACTGTTTTCAATTGCTTGAGTAATGGTGTCAATATTGCGGCGTGTGTTGTAACAACGTTAGCTTGCACTCTAGCCTTACGTTTACTATACCATCTGCATGGATTTAGATTAAATGTTAAGTTGGCTTTTTGAGCAACTGCAGACTTTTGATGCATGCCAATAATTGTGTCTTGGAAATCTTGTAAGTGATTAAGCTCATCTTCCTGTATATATACGCGAGATATCCTTGTACTTTATTTGTATATATACTGTGATTAAGCACATGACAAACCCTGTGTTTTAATGAGATCTACTGCTTACCATTATACAAAGTCATGCAGAATGAGGAGGACTTTAGAGGGTAAATTCAAGATGTACATTTAATTGGTCACGATAGCATCTTAAACATAAGGTATTTTAATAAAACCAATTAGAGCCATTTTTGAAAAAATGCAAATTTTTGAAAAATGTTTCATGTAAAACAGGGTAGGTGAGAGGATTTTCGTTAAAATAAAGGATTCGCGCCTTGGAAGGTGCTTAACTTAAATAGTTTATAAATTATGCTGCTTACGGACATACACACAGATGCACACACACACACGCTCGCGGATCTTAAATTATTTTTTTTTAGCCACGTAGAAACCTCTCTGTTGTATGTGTAGAAAAAGTAAAAAAAAATCTGATGTGTCCCATTCACATGACTTTCTCTACATCTCTGCAACAACTTGTTGTTAAAAAGCTCATGATCTACTTATTTCATGCTAATCGAGAAAAAAAAAATACCACAAACAGTCTTATTTATTGCTTCCTAGTAAGTAGAAGCCAAATAAAAGAGTACCATAGCTTAAAGGGATAGTCAAAAGCTGGTTGCTATGTCACTGAAGTTGGAAGGTGCTTCTCCTGTGTGAGAAAAGTATAATTTTTTAAAGCTCAAACCAAAAATATGGAATATTTAAAAAAACGATCAACTCCATGAAAAAAGTATATAGCATAAAACGTGTGTTTTAAAGTGCTCTACACTTTTTGTGTGGTAAGTTTTTTCCATTTCTTACGATTTAGTAGTTATTCAAAATTCCGTAAAATTCGTCCAAAACAAAGTAGTCTTCAGAGGCTATTCTCAGAAAATTCAAGATATATACTTTATTATTTTTCAGGAAAATATACGATATTTAATATATGACATTTTAATCAAAATAGTTAGAGCCATTTTTGAGAAAATCAAAATTTTCGAAAAAAGTTCCATGTAAAGGGTAGTTTGGGGTGGGGGGATTTTTCTCAAAATATTCGTGTCGCATCCCTGGAAGCAACTAAACTTAAATACCAAGATTGGTACTTTACTGGCTTT
Source organism: Hymenopus coronatus (assembly GCA_030762935.1). Taxonomy (NCBI): domain Eukaryota; kingdom Metazoa; phylum Arthropoda; class Insecta; order Mantodea; family Hymenopodidae; genus Hymenopus; species Hymenopus coronatus. The sequence continues at coordinate 63,337,308 of CM060896.1, forward strand.
TCGTTTTTGAGTTATCGTGTTCACAGACAAATACCTTTTTCTGAAAATACTATTTTTTGATAGAGGGGACCCTAAAACAAATATTTCCGGTGAAATATCGGTATCGAATTTTTGGATGGAGTGTAATACACTATGCACATAGTACATGTAGAGAAAGTAAAAATCTGTCCTAATGCCTCTTAAATCACATTTTTAAAAGTCTATTGATTGTGCTTAAATCGATATAACAAATGTTGTACCAGCTTTTAAGTAGCCTCCTATCTCTCAGCAGAGTATCTAAAAAGTCTGATTAGGTGAGGACATATTCTTGTTCTACACAGTACACAATTTTACATTAAAAAGTCCTTCCGTACTATTCTGTATCTGCCCCTTCTAAAACTTAAATTCTGAAATTGCAGTGATTAAATGAAATAACGTTTTATTTATGGACGCTCTTTTATCTACAGTGGTTCTCAGCGTCCCATTCTGTATTGGACGTGAAAGACCGCTTAATTTTGCTCAGATGCCTCTATCAGGCTTGAAGTTCTTTTACGTGCCGTAAACCTACGACACGAGACCCAGGGCTTTACTTCCCTTCCGAAGAAAGCCACGTTAAGAATTTTTACGCCCGAAAAAATCTATCGTCCTCCGCTGGGTTTGAACCTGCGACCTTGCGTATATGAAATTAGCATGGTAACCATTACACCACGGAGGGCGATATTGCAGTGGTTGATGAGTTGTTTCATGCGAACGGACAGACAGCAAAGCGACATTTAATAGGTGCTTCAAGTAGCTAACCAACAACATTACGAGCTTTGGATATAGTACACATATAAGGCTTGATTGTAAAAATTTGAAATATAAATATACGCCTATTTAACGGTATAACATTCATCAATATAGTTTACTGCCTAATGGACGTCATAATATAGGCAATAGTTTTCTCTATAACGAAGCTGTAGTAATCTTCTCAAGATGTGACTGCACATTCACACCGCTTTGTTTTTATTCCAGAAAACAAAACAAAACAATATCTAGGTGCATGCGAAATTGATACACCACCATCTGTTGCTGTCGGGGAAAGGGCATAGAGCAGCTATCCGTTATATTTATGGTAGAGAAAAATTCTGACATTGGAGTACTTCGTCAAGTGTGCTATGAAAATATGACAGCGATTTCAGCCGCTCATGTAAAATTCATGAGTCTTCTTCCATTGTGCTCTCAATGTTTTCGTTTGCACTTCTTTACTATATCCAAAACAGCTGAGAAATTGTATGACGAGTTCAAAAATATGATAAATGCGGAAAAAGGCTTAGTATAAGGACACTCGAAAAATAACCACAGCTTATTTCTACTACACTGTAAAGCGTTTTATTTAAATTCATTTTTCCTGCTAGCCTTATGGCTAGACTTCGGACGTCAAATTACCTGATCTTGAAAACTTGGTTATACATGGGTAGAGCTCGGTCCGGGGTCACGAAATTTCTAGATTGAGGGCGTTCACAGAATACAACTATGACGTGATGGAGTGGGTGTGGTCTCAACAATCCGTTTCGAAATGTGTTGTACTATCTAGCTTTACTAACTACCTGGCCTCGTTCAGTTCATACTAGTAGATAAACCAGAGGTCACTGAAAGGGAGCGCAGATTGAAAAAAATGTTGAACATTCGAAAGGGTATGCGTTCGACGCTGAACAACTTTGTTGAAGATTTAAACATATTTTGAGTGAGGCGAGGAAAGCCTTCGATACAGTAAATATCTGTCTTTTAATTCAAAGCAATAAATTCTGGGTAAGTTTGGTTTATTTATGTTTATTGTATTTTCAAAGCGTTGCACACTATAATCCTGAATTTTCTGTATAAAGTTTCATATTTTTTTTTGTAAAAGTAAAAGGCGTTTTTATTTACTAATCATATTATGAAGTAATTATTTTATTATGCCATTTTATGAATTACAACAATGTATACGTGTAATGAGCTACTTTTGGAACATAATATATAACGTACATGTTTAGGCTACAAATCCCTCCCTCTTGTGCATCTACATTGTGCATCTTCAATTACATTTTTGCCAGCAACGTTATACTTTTTATGAGTTGCTTGGAATTGCGGTGATTCTGGATCAAAATCCTTCTCTGACCTTAGAACTTTATTTGAATATCTTGTAAAATATATCTATTTCTCTTATAGTGAAATACTCACGTCCACACTAGTCCGCGTAGCCTCTGTATTTACTTCAGACATGACTTTCTCTCATACAATGCTGTACTCTGAAACAGGAGAGAATTCTGTACGTATTGACAACGAGTGCCTGTCCCACTGCCGTATAGCAGAGTGGAAGGATGGACTTGACGTCACACGCGGGATGAAGTCCATGCACAGAAAACCTGTATTGATTTTCGAAAAAATGAAGTCCAAAGATCTAATTTTATAGCATATCCCTTATCATCCTTTTAAATTTGAGTGTGGATTTCAGTGGAAAAACAAATTTGATGCTTTGCACTTTTTTACCCACTACGCTACAAATTATCATAAACATATGATGCATTACAATCACATGGTGTTTTAACCTTCTTAACGAGCAATTCTTTAAAAAATATCTTATTCCTATACCTAATTCATGTTAATTGAGATGAATATTTGCAAATATGTCTTTATTACACGTTTTCTTTTTTCCTTTTTTACTGTACATTTCGTTGAAGGTGAAAAGAGAATGACTCACTCCTGCGATAGCGTATACCTCACATTCAAGAGGTTACAGGTTCGAGTCTCTATTAGGTTGACCTACCTGGATAATACTTTTTTGGGGTGTGTTCTCATAACTTGAGAAGACAAATGCTGGATAATTTCAAGTTCTATGGAAACCGGATTCATTTGAGCATCATTTTATCAATTTTCATTCATTCATCGTCAAAAGATATCTACCACGATAAAGGACGTTACAAATGCAATAGAATTGGTTTAACCGGTTCAAAATATTTTGATAGAGGCAATATCTGAGGATTTTAATATTCGTTGCATGGCCACGAGAAAAAAAAAAAACTAATGGTTTTACATTCTTAACCTGGTACATAAATTCGGAAATTGGATAAACTTGGTGAATTTATACACAAATGAGATCGGAATTCATGGAGCTTAAGGGGAGTGGGGAGAGTAAAATGATAGAAAATGACATTTTCTGTTTTTAACGGAAAAAAATTATGTGATTCTTACTGATTCAAAATGTATATGGTTTACCGATTAACCTTTTCACTGTTGACATATTTTCGGTAAGAAACATCTCCTTGCTGAGTTAAGGAGATACTATGGTGAAAAATTGCCAAAACTTCGATTTGGCCAAACGTTGTGTATTTCAAATTTTAATGCAATAATGTGCACTAATAACTAAAAGAATAAGTATAGCAATATTTTTTAAAATTTACAAAACAGGTAGGAGTCCTTCTACCTGCCATGTCATCATCCAGACAACATATACCGCCGAATATTTAACCTGGGCCCTCCCCATCCTAAACCACATGCGAGATAGTATACCCGGTGGACCACCCCACACCCCATCAGCAGCATATTTGCTGAAAAAATCTGATGTGTTCCATTCACATGACTTTCTCTATATCTCTGTAACAAATTATTGTTAATAAGCTTATTCTTCTATTTACTTTATGCTAATCGAGAAAAATTAGCAGAAATAGTCTTTGTTTGTATGGAGTTGGCAAATTCCTGTATGAGAAAAGTATAAAATTTTTCAAAGCTGAAACAAAAAGCAGGGAATGTCTCAAAAACGATCAACTCCATGCTTTACATTTTTTGTGTGTTAAGTTTTTGTCCATCTCTTACGATCTAGTAGTTATGCAAAATTCATCCAGAATAAAGTAGTCTTCAGAGGCTATTCCCAGAAAATTCAAGATATACATATTACTTGTCAGGTAAATATCTTTAATACACGATATTTTAATCAAAATCGTTAAGAGCCATTTTTGAGAAAATAAAAATTTTCGAAAAAATGTTCCATGTAAAGGGCAGTTGGGGGTGAGGGGATTTTATTGAAAATCTTCCTGTCGCATCCTTGGAAGATACCAAACTTAAATAACAAGTTTGATATTTAACGGCTTTTTCGTTTTTGAGCTATGCTGACCACAGACACGCACACGGATACACACACACACACACACAGACACGCACGGATCTTTTTCCAAGATTTTTTTTTCTTTTTGGATTCAGGGGGACCCAAAGCATGTATTTCCGGTAAAATCTCGGTACCAAATTTTTGGGTGCAATACAATACCTTGTCTATACTCTATGTAAATAGTACGTGTAGAGAAAGTAATACACACCCAAAACTGTTGTCAAAAGCTAAATATCTACCTTTTCCTTTTTGTTTTCCAACTGTATAAAATTCAGTCACTATGAGAAGTTTACAGGTCCGCATAAAATCCAATAGACTCGTTTTATGATAACCATTAAGGCATTTACTGCAAGAAAGGCCTTGTACTCAAAAGCAATAAAACTATTTTTGAGAAACTACAAATAATAGATATCTTTCATGCAAATAGTCATGTCTAGAAGATATTTACCGTGCACTTACCTTTTCTTGGAGAAATCATAAAGATAAAGTAAATAAACAAAGCTGAGACTTGTAAGAAATTTAATAAAATTAAAGAAAAAGATAGCTTTTAAAATATTAGAAATATTAGAGAACTTGAAATATTAAACGTGTCACCGAAAGGACAATCATTATTATGTAATGAAATCTATTCTTTAAGAATAATCGAGGATCCAATTTCAATTATTTTCCTTTCTCTGGTGCTTATCTATGGTAAGCAAAAGAAGTGCTACATTTTAACGAAAATGTCGTTTTCCAAATTTTACTACAAATGCACGTTTTGAGATTCCCTGAATAAATAAAACAGCATATTATAAAATTTCCGCCCATGCGCGTATATGTGTGTTTTGGTGCTGTGTGCACGCGTCCGCGTGCGTCATCTGTAAACAGCACGACTCATAACTCAAAAGTTGGTGGTATTTAAGTTTTGCCTCTTCCAAGAATGTTGTACGAAGATTTTCAAAAAATATTCGCACCATGATGTACTCTCTGCATGAATATTATTTCAAAACTTTGATTTACTCAAAATAGCTCTTAACGATTTTAGTGAAATAGTATACCTGCAAGACATTTTCATATAAATGAAATACAAACCTTGAATTTTCTTAGAAACAGCATCTGAAGTTTTCTTCAATCTGAATGATTTTTTACTTTCGAAACTGTAAGATCTGATTAAATAACTCCATGGCACGACAGTTCACGGGGAACCTTGGCCTACCGCCCGGCCGCTGCGTCCCCCATCTCGGTCCACTACAGACGTCATGGATGGGTTGCAGTATTGGAGGGTGAGACGTGGTCAGACCTTGAGCCCCCCGGCAGGTTAATGCGGTCCTCATGACCTGGAGCCGCTACTTCTCCATCAAGTAGCTCCTCAATTGACCCCCCAGGGACCTTACGAGGCTGAGTGCACCCCGGGCCAGGTCTCCCACCGGGGGAAAAATCCCCACACCGGTACTGGGGATCGAACCCAGGTCTCCCGCTAGGTAAGTAGCTGCGCTACCACCGCGCTAAGAAGACGACCCAGATCTGATTAAAGCACAGAATAAAATATATCTTGTGCATTACATATGAATGTTTACCGAGATATTCATTATCAGTGGCTTGCATTTTCAAATACTTATACTTTTCAAATAAAAATTCGTTATTGGTTTATTTTTTCTGATTATGAAAAGAGAATAGAATTTCAAAGCTACTACAATTTCTGTTTTAATAATGTTTATATCAGAGTTGAAAGCTAATTTTTAAAATGATTTGAAGAAAAGTATTGCTTCATCTAAGACTACCTCTGTGGTCTGGTGGTTAGCACGTTAGCTTGCATATCTAAAGGTCGGATTTGATTTCTGGTTGAAGGATGGAAATGTTTCTTTAACCAATTTGTTATTCTCTTTAGAGTTTAGAAGTGTGAGTTAGTGAATAGGTGTGTGCGTATGAATTCAAGTGAATGGCTAAGGGGTCCTTGACAGCCAAATGTTATGAAAAAATAATTAATCCATATCACTTAAATAAACTAAATAATTTTTTACTCAATATTTAAATAACATTCTTTCTAAAATTACTATTTCTGCAAATATACGTTATATATTTATATCTTTTAATGAACATAGGATTAATCCAATTATTTTCTGATGGAATCAATTTTTTAGCATAACATTAATATAATCAAATATATAATTTTTGTTTTCATTAAGAAGGTTTTATTATTGTAGAAGACCGACACTTTTTTGGGAATCCCTATGGAAAGCTTACTTGTAAAATATTGGTGGGATTAAATCACGTTACGGCCAACCTTCAAAAGGTTAGAGTTAAGTAGCTTAAGGCTACATTATTTCGTGTTTCACTTTAAGTTTACAAGGAAATAGTAGTAAGGACCTTGCCTACGATGTTAGCTTCATTAACGAAACAGAAGAAAAAGCTTTAGTAAGAATATCGTATTGTAAATAGGCAGTTACACATGTAAACTTAACATATTAGATTTTAAGTTTGAGGCAAAAGTGCACATAGAAACTTCGACATTGCTTATTCAGGGGACTTCAAATGAAGACTTGATACCGTACTTTTGGCTCTTGAGCAAGCCTCCTTCTGCTTTAGGAAATCGCTAGAGAAAGTAAAACCGGATAGTAGATGTTCGTCTATCAACTTACCATTGAGAGTGAAAAAGCAAAAAAGAATGTGAAGGGAAAGAGTGAATGGATGTCAGACATAAGGTGGAGAAAGAAAAGAATGATCCAATCTAACACAGTTCGACCATGACAGCAATTTTAAGGAGAGGTTTAACTTGATGAAAGTTGCCAGTCTCTTTCGGTCAAGGAAACTCAAGTCGTATTCGTATTTTCCTGAGAGGAAAAAAGAATCTGGGCATTTCGAAGAGACAGACTTTTCAATAGGCAGAATGTATTGGAGATTCAGAAGTACGCAGGATGGGTAAACGTTCTCTTATATTTTCTCTCTCCTTCCTGAACAAGAACGGGAGGAAGAACGGGATATATTAATGAACTCCTCTCCATCCCCTCTTGTATTCAATCGATCCCCTTGGAGTATTATTTTCTTTTTTGTGCCTCACTGGCAGTTCCTCGGTTGCTTTTTCTGGTAATATAGACTTTCCAACATAATTTTGGTTTAAGCTTATTTTGCTTTATTTCTGAAACCATCTCTTCCAATATCTGTATCGTAAACCTGAAATCAATGAAAGTGATCTACAGATATAAGCTGGGGCGTAGGTTACCTCTTGCTTTTCAGTGTTATTTCGTTTTCTATCTGTATTTATTGTTCCATTTATACTCCGCTTTTAACTGTAATATCTTTTATCTTTGGAACGCATTGCGTCTTCAATTGCTTTTATTATTTGTGTACAGCTGTCAATGGATTATCTTTGGGTTTATGTTCGCGAGGGTAATAAACGTAATGAGAATTAATTTGATATTAATTAAAGATTAAAATAATAATTAATGACTAATTAGAGATTTGAACATTGTCTTTATAAACATAAGAGTATTAAACAACTATTGATAATTTGTTATCAAATTTTGTACTAAAGATTTTTAATATTCAACATATTGTGGACTTGACAAATTTCACAGATGCAGGACCTTAAATCAAACATTGATTCTATCGTCTACTCTAATAATGTTAGTCTTCTACCCATTTCACTTCTGCAACATACGTATGTGAACTTTGAAAACCGAAAATGAATGTTTTCCCTGTAGTATAATACAAATGAAAGCATACACTGACACGCTCGCATGCAACGCGGGGAGCTCCATATATCCCCCTAGCCTTTGCACATAGGCAAGGGGCCGAATGCAGGAATGCATGTTTTCCCTCTACGGTAAAAAAAAAAAATCATAACCGGGGCGTTTCAAGAAGTTTGTACCTATTCATTATACTTGTTTTAATAATAATAATAATAATAATAATAATAATGAAAACTTTAATGTACATTACATTTAAGTGTAGTAAATAACAAATAATTGAAAGAAAAAAAAACGAAAACATTTTGGTTGTAAGATAGATAGTCATACTGAAAATTCAATATCATAGCTGGATTTGAACCACGGATCTCCCAGTCTATAGCTGGTTGCTCTACCACTGAGCTGCCATGATTCTCAACTGACTTGCATATTTCCTAGTAAACCACAAGGTGATCTCAAATTGGATTTTTTTTTTTTTTTTTTTGTAGTGTTTAACGCCCGCTTTAACTACTTATGGCACCGCAGGCGGTACTCTCTCAAATTGGATAGATCGAGTCAGACTGAGGAATGCAATGCCATAGCCGGGATTTAAACCTCGCATCTCCCGGTCTCTAGGCGGTTGCTCTATCACTGAGCTACCGTGGCAACATACCGGCATGGCACTAAATGTCTCAACTGACTTGCATATTTCCTAGTAAACCACAAGGTGATCTCAAATTGGATAGATCGAGTCAGACTGAGGAATGCAATGCCATAGCCGGGATTTAAACCTCGCATCTCCCGGTCTCTAGGTGGTTGCTCTATCACTGAGCTACCGTGGCAACATACCGGCATGGCACTAAATGTCTCAACTGACTTGCATATTTCCTAGTAAACCACAAGGTGATCTCAAATTGGATAGATCGAGTCAGACTGAGGAATGCAATGCCATAGCCGGGATTTAAACCTCGCATCTCCCGGTCTCTAGGTGGTTGCTCTATCACTGAGCTACCGTGGCAACATACCGGCATGGCACTAAATGTCTCAACTGACTCGCATATTTCCTAGTAAACCACAAGGTGATCTCAAATTGGATAGATCGAGTCAGACTGAGGAATGCAATGCCATAGCCGGGATTTAAACCACGCATCTCCCGGTCTCTAGGTGGTTGCTCTATCACTGAGCTACCGTGGCAACATACCGGCATGGCACTAAATGTCTCAACTGACTCGCATATTTCCCGGTAAACCACAAGGTGATCCCAAGGTGGTTAATGTAGTTTAACATTTCTTTCGGCAATAACCGAAACATTTTGATGCTTTCACTTATTGGCCATTAAAACCTTCCGCTTTTGCCAAATTGATCGAAATTATACACATACATGCTTATTAGCAGAGTTAAGAAATTTGCACCAATTTCCTTATGCAGAGTAAGAGCTATCGCTCTCCGTGGTGTAGTGGTTACCAAGCTACTTCATATTACCAAGGTCGCGAGTTCAAACCCGGCGGAGGACGATGGCTTTTTTCGGGCGTAAAAATCCTTAGCATGGCTTCCTTCGGAAGGGAAGTAAAGCCGTTGGTTCCGTGTCGTATATTTACGTCACGTAAAAAAACCTCAAGCCTGAAAGAGAGGCCTCTGAGCAAAATTAAGCGGTCGTTCACGCCCAATTTAGAATGGAACACTGAGAGCCACAGAAATTAAAGACCATCCATAAATAACATGCCATTTACATTTCAGAGTAAGAGCGACCAAACTTGGCAATACCATGCGGCGTTATTTGCGCGAGCAAAGGTCAACGTAGAGTGCAACCCATTACTGCAAAACGGGTACCACTGCACAACACAGAACTAAGTGGGTAGCAAGAAAGGCGTCCGAATAGCATCTTTTTTCTGCTTAAATGTCATCACAATCAATTTGTTTTACAACCAATAGTAAATAAGTTTTCTACCAGTGTACTTATTCGTGTTCTCATTTAGAAATCGATGGTAGTTCTAGTAGACAAACTGTCAAACGTCTAGTAACAGCTGCACAGGAATATATTATTAATTGCAAATTAGTTCGAAAGATTACCCACAACTATCTCACTGTTACAGTCCAGAGGTAAGGAGCTAAATTGATTTTGTGCGGCATATAGAACTGCCAAGACGGATATCTGCAAATACACGAGCATCTTACCTGAAATAAAGATGAAACTGCAAAATATAATGGAATAGTATGCAGGGCTCAGTGTGATGTATCACATACAAGCTGCACTTTTAGATCCCGACAAAAGTTTTTAGCTTGGTGATATGATACGGAACTGATAAAATATCTCAAATATGCCCCAATCACATCATGTTCAGTAGAACGAACTTTTGTTTGTCGGAACATAGAATGAGTTTTTCATTTAAAGACTTCAGAAGTACATATAGTTTTCATTAATACAGCTGCAGCTAGTAAATACTTAGTTTAATTTTTGCTTTCATTTTTACCTAGTAAATATTTAAGAAATTAATTTTACTTTTTGGTATTATTTTATATTCGATCAGTAAATACTACAATCCGTGTTATAATTGTTTGGGTGTTTTCATGATGTACATATATAAAGAAGGAAGAGTCAGCCTTATATATGTCACAATTTGTATATCGCACACAATTAATTATCTAAATAGGTGTGATTTTATGAATGTCTCATAAGAATTTTTTTCTCTGGAAACAGTACTGTTTACTTAGCAACAGGTTTGTTCACCTCTTCCTACGTTCCTATAATGACTTGTTTTGATGCAGCGAGATGGCCGGTCGCAACCTGCATATGGAACGGCGAACGGTACGAACTTCCTAGCTCTGCTTATTAGCTATGTCGGGCTGTATAGCACATAACACGTTTCATGACAAGGGGTTCGGATGTTCTTAAATGTAAACGCTTAGCATATGTACGCAGGTAAACGCACAAAACTTCCAAAAAAATATCTGATGTGTTACATTCACATGACTTTCTCTAGCTGCTCTACAAACTTCTTACAAAAATTCTTCTTCTTTCTACACCATGCTAATCAATAATCAGAATGTTCTTATTTCTTTGTTGTTTATAAGTAGGAGGTAACTAAATAAATACACTAGGCTAAAGTAATATTTAAATGTTTTAAAATCTGACGTTATGCTGTTGTCATTATATTTCGCTTCTTTGCTTCGCCAGAAGTAGAACAGAAGAAAAACAGACACCTCCTGCCTAAGAAAAGTATAAGTACTTTCCAATTGAAATCATTAACAAGGAATATCTCGGAAACGGTTACCTCTACAATAAAAATGTAAACGTCAAAAATTGTGCAGTAAGGTTCTGTCTATATCTTACGGTTTAGCAGTTAAGCAAAATTCGTCGAAACTCATTCAGAATAAAGAGGTCTTCAGAGGATATTCCCAGAAAATTCAAGATATACATTTTATTTGGGATGTAAATATCTTTAATATATTGGATTTCAATCAATATCGTTGGAGCCATTTTTGAGACAGTCAAAATGTTCTAAAGTTTTTTCATGTAAAGGGTAGTTTGTGGGGACGGGAGAATTTTCTTGAAAATCTTCGTATTGTATCCTTGGAAGATACTAAACCTAAATAGCAATTACTTCAAATATTACCTGCACGTTCTTTGGACAGCCTGTGCTATCTCAAAACAACTTTAATCTGCGATCTTCCAGTAGTAAATGATGCACTTTTACTTTCTCAATATGCACTATGTACATAGAGTATAGAGAAGGTACTGTATTGAACCCAAAATTTTGATAACGAGATTTTACCGGAAATATATGTTTTGAGACCCCCTGAATCCAAAAGAAAATCATATTAGAAAAATGTCCGTGTGTGTATGTGTCTGTAGGCAGCATAGCTGCAAAATGAAAATACCGTTAAGTTTGGTATCTTCCAAGGATGGGATAAGAAGGTTTTTTTAAAACAAAACCTCACTCCAAACTACCCTTTCCTATAATTTCGAAAATTTTGATTTTCTTAAAAATGGCTCTAAAGATTTTGATTAAAATATCGTATATTTAAGATATTTAGCTGAAAAATAAAATGCATATATTGAATTTTCTGGGAATAGCCTCTGAAGAGTACTTCATTCTGGATGAATTTTACGGATTTTCGCACAACTATTAATCCGTAAGAAGTGGCAAAAACTTACCACACAGAAAATGTAGAGCACATTAAAGCAAACAATTTATGTTATATACATTTTTTTTTTGTGGCGTTGATCGTTTTAAAGGTATTCCTTGTTTTTTGTTTCAGCTTTGAAAAACTTTTACTTTTCTCATACAGGAATTTGTCAACTCCTGTCCATACAAACAAAGGAACTTCAGTCACATAGCAAACGGCTTTTGACTATCACTTTAACATATGGAACTTCCTAACTTCACTTTACTTACAAGGAAGCAAGTAATAAGACTATTTCTGCTAATGTTCTCTGAATTAGCATAAAGTAAATAGAAGCCTAAGCGTTTTAACAATACTTTTTTTACAGAGATTTAGAGAAAGTCATGTGAATGGAACACATAAGATGTTTTTACCTTTCTGTCCATTAATTGCCTAAACGCAGAAACCCAGCCCAAACAGATAGGTTTTTAAGTGTGCTTAAAAGCGACAGCCCCATGTCAGTAGATTTACTGGCATATACAAGAACTCGTGCGGGACGAAATTCCGGCACATCCACGGCACTCATATGATCATGGCAATTGATAACGTAGTCAACAAACAATTTTATTTTCCTAAACTAGCGTTTAAATGACTGCGTATAGGCGTTTGTAAATAGAGTGAGCAATTCTAAAGTTTGGTATTCTTAATCCGTTTTACTTAAAATCTTTCTCGTAGTGAAATTTATATTATATTTCTTTGAGATACCCCGTATATATATATGTTTGAGCTGGCTAATAGATATTAACTCATTTCTTGATATCAAGTATATCTTTAGATTTTGGACTTCATTTTTTGCCAAGTAAAAGTGACACTGCATACTATGTATTAATACTTTCTCTATACGTACTATATACATAGTGTATACAGAAGGTATTGTATTGCACCCAAAAATTCGATACCGAGATTTCACCAGAAATATCTGTTTTGATAGCCCCTCAATAAAGAAAAGCATTTTTAGAAAAATGTCCGTGTGTGTGTCTGTCTGTCTGCGTGTGTATGTCTGTGGGCAGCATAAATACCAAACTTGGTAGTTAAGTTTGGTATCGTCCAAGGATGCGACACGAAGATTTTCAAACTACCCTTTTCATGGAAAAAATATCGCAAATTTTTATTTTCTTAAAAATGGCTCTAACGATTTTGATTAAAATAGCGTATATTAAATATATTTACCTTACAAATAAAATGTATATCTTGAATTTTCTGGGAATAACCTCTGAAGAATAATTTATTCTGGATGAATTTTACGGAATTTTGCATAACTGCTAAACCGTAAGGGCTTAAAACGCAAAAAATGTAGAGCACGTTAAAACACACGATTTATGTTATATATTTTTTTTCTTGGGGTTAATCGTTTTTGAGATATACCTTGTTTTTTATTTTGGCTTTGATAAACATACTTTTCTCATACAGGTATTTGTCAACTCCTGTCTATACAAACAAAGGAGCTTCAGTGATATAGCGACCAGCTTTTGACTATCACTTACTCCTTTATTTCGCTTTTACTAACAAGGAAGCGAGTAATAAGACTATTTCTGCTAATTTTTTCTCGATTAGATGAAGTAAATAGAATAATTTGTTGCGGAGATGTAGAGAATGTCATGTGAATGGAACACATCAGATTTTTTCAATAATTTCTGGAGTTGTCACCTGTACAGGTCATCCAGAGCGAGGCTCATCACTAGTGCCCGTACGTCTCATTTTAAACTCTGCAACCCACGTTTTAATTATTGAATATGAAGGAGCAGAGTCTTTCAATGTACTGTCCACTTATTCCTTGATTTGTTAGGTGTTAAGCCTTCCAAATGGAAGTATTTAATCACTGCTCGTTTTTCCAAATCCTCCATTTTGTGAAAACTCTAAAGTTGTCTTGTTTAAAATGCTGTCATTCGAAAACTACACAAGCTACTGATCTGTAACTTTGGATACAAGTTAGTTTAGAGTTAAACTATACCATGTTATTGTCTAACTGACCTAGTGGCGCCATATCTGTATCTTATCAGCCGATCCTCGTATATTGAAGTGTATAATAAATTGGAGAGGGAAGGGTGGGCATGGTATAGAAATGGAGCAATGGAGCAAGGGAATGAAAGAGGAAATGAACCCATAGAAGTGCCCATGAATGGAATGGAAGATGATTTAAATTGTGAAGAGACGAAATTATGGAAGGACCAATTGATACCAGCTAGGTGGTTACCGACAGAACTAATTAAGTGAGAATTAGAATGTCTTATAATACAGATGAGATTAGAAAGTTGGGTGAATTATAAATATTAAACATAAGACATTTAAAAGAAAAATTCTTAACTCTTAAATTCGTAATTGGAGGGATGCCTATCAGGAAAATTGGTATATTTAAATATAATAGAATTAAAAATTAAGTAGATAGTGAACTTGGTGTATAATATATTAATATATATTATACACCAATATATAAAGGTTACCTACATTTCACCAGTGGCAACTATAAATATACAAGTTGTGCTACCAGAAGGAAGAGATGATGTATGTGTATGTGGTAGAGTTAGGCTGTATAGTAATTATAGTCATATATGTTGCAAATGAACAAATTAAAGTTTAAACACTACTTAATAAATGTAGATATCGTTAAATCACATAATATATAGCATATACGTTTGTCTATTAGAGTTGACGGTTTTCGAGATATTTATTGTTATTGGTTTCAATTTTTAATTATCTAGCTTTCTCAAACGGGACCATGCAAAGCGAACCGAACCTCAGTTGTTTCACAGAGTGATGAGCCTTTAAAAGATTTGACTATATTTTTAGCTTAGTGTATTCCCTTGTTTCCCTTCTACTTACAACGAAGAATAATCTTTTGTAAGCATAGTTTGTATTTGGAACTGCTATAGAAAACTTTGTAAATGGAACACATTAGATGCTTATGTACATGGCGAATAATTAAAATGCCATTGTAGCTGTACCTGCTATTACCATGAAACCTTGGGCAAATTTTCTTTGTTTCCATATAGGTACTAACTTTCAAAACATGTCTACTTTCTCTACACGTACTATGTACATAGGGTACAGAGAAGGTATTATATTGCACCCAAAATTTTGATAACGAGATTTCATCAGAAATGAATGTTTTGAGGCTCCCTGAATCCAAAAGAAGCATTTAAAAATCCGTATGTGTCTGTGTGTGTATGTGTGTCTGTGTGTATCGGTGGGCAGCATAGCACAAAAACGAAAAGTCTGTTAAATACCAAACTTTGTATTTAAGTTCACTATCTTCCAAGGATGCGACACGAAGATTTTGAAGAAAATCCCTCCACTCCCAACTACCCTTTACATGGAAAAATATTCGAAAATTTTGATTTTCTTAAAAATTGATCTGACGATTTTTATTAAATTACATTAAAGACATTTATATAAGAAATAAAATAATTTATTTTGGATTTTCTGGGTATAGCTTTTGAAGACACCTTTATTGTGAATGAATTTTGCGGTATTTTGCATAACTGTTAAACCGTAAGAGATAGACAAAAAGGTGCTTGACAACAAATGTATAGCTCGTTAAAACACACAATTTATATTACATACATTTTTTCGTAAGTTTTACCCTTTTTGAGATATTTCTTGTTATTGATTTCAGTTTTAAAGTACTTACACATTTCTCAAACTGGAACTTCTCAACACATTCCCACGCAAAGAAACGGATTTCTGTACCATAACAACCTCATTTGAAAACTTTTGTCTGTCGTTTTAGCCTAGTTTTTTCCCTTATTTCCCTTGTACTTTAATGTAGAATACTCATCTCTTAAGAATATGAAACATTTCAATATAATAAAGAAAATAAAACTAATAAGCAAATGAATATAAAAACGGGGGGAAAAGGATTGCAGTAACAAATAAATAAATGATTAAAGATATTAAAAGGAAATACATTAGAATAAGCAACACGTGTTAAAAAATTGTAAAGAGTATTTATTCTGTATTCGAAAGGAAGTTAATGCTGAAAGGAAAAACCAGAGATTTAGGAATATTAGCTTCAAGGTTTATTTGGTAATGTGGGTCAGAAAATCATTAGCAGAACGTATATACAATAGAATTGTGTTCAAAGTGTTACAAAGAAGAAACATTAAACATTAATGACCAAGGGCACTTTGGACCTGAAGGGAACAAACTGGAGTCTAATGGTTTTACTGCGGTGCCAAACTTATTCGGTGAGAGGAATCCGATTTAGAAAAACCTTGGACAGAAAATACCAACCAATAGAAATTAAGAAATGTTTAACTTCGGATCCATTCTTGTCCTATCAGAGAAAATAAGAGGGGCCATAAGAAATTTGTCTAGGCCCGAAGGGAGTTTACGGTCAGAATTGTAGAAGGGAAGAAGTTACCTATAAATTATCAATGTAGCTGAGCAGACGTGTTGCATATATTAACTTCAGTTCTGCGATATAAAGTATGTGTGTCTTTATTTTAAGAAAGTGAGTGGTGGACAAAGAGTTATTTCTTCGAGTTCACATGGAAGTTAGAGCAGAGAATAGTTGGAAAATAGGGTAAATTTGCAAAAGTTTAATTGTAAGAAACTTATTCAGTGTGGGGGAATAACATTGTAAATGAGAAAACAGAAGTCAGAGGGAACAAATAATTTAATGTGTGTGAAATGGATAAACTGGGTAGTCCGAAAAAAACACAGTGATTTTTTTTCTTCACACATGCTCTGAGAAAATCCCTAAAAGAGATCCTACTTTTAAGCCCTTCTTATCCTTCAAAATCCTGCCATAAAATGTCATATAAACCATAAAATTCCCGCCACAACCTATAAGGAATTAAGTAATGAGATCATTTCTGCTAATGTTTATCTCGATTAGCATGAAGTAGATAGAAGAATAAGCTTATTTACAATAGTGTGTTACAAAGGTATAGAGAGAATCATGTGAACGGAACACATAAGGTTTTTCTTCTCTAGGTCAGTATTATAAAGCCCAAAGTTTTTGCAATCACTTAAATATGCTTATGCCTCATCTAAAGTGGCAACAAACTTCCAATTTTGAAGGTATCGTTAATACAACTTTCTGCTGTTAGTGGCACGTCCTGCAATGTGTTAAGGCAACAGCTTATGTTTCGGCTCTTCTGACGCTTTTCTAGATTCAAATCCCTGTTAATTATCATGTTCACAGTAGTAACAGATATTTCTACTTTAAATACAACGGTTCTCTGAGTTGCACGATTTGGTATGGAGAAAGGGCCATGGGTTTTAAGCTTTCAAATTATCTCCGGGGTTAGACTGGTGGCCGGGCATGGATTTGCTGGAATAAGTCCTGATCTGGCCTTTCCCTTATTATTAGGCACATACCAGATCCCTTGCTTGGATACCATAGTGCCTCTTGCATAAACTTGTGTTTTATTCCTGACTGCAAAAAGAACTGAAGTGTCACTATTTAGAACCAGCTTTTAAAGAGTTTGACATTCGCTTTAATCTAGTGTATTCTCTCTTTACTTAGTTCCTTATAATGGAAATAAGACCATTTCTGTTAAAGTTTATCTTGGTAAATATGTAGTAGATAGAAGAATACTTTTTTTTAAGAACAGTTCGTTAAGAATAAATCGCGAAAGTCATGTTAGTGGCACACATAACATTTTATTTTCTCTACACGTATCATATACATAATATATGGAAAAGGTAGTGTATTTCACTCAAAAATTCTATGGCGAGATTTCGCCGTAAATATATGATTTGAGGTATCCTGAGTCCAAATATAGCAATTTTAGAAAATGTCCCCATGTGTCTGTATGTGTGTGTGTTTCTGGACAACATAGCTGAGAAACTAAAAGATCACTAAATACTAAACTTGGTTTTCAAGTTTAATATGTTCCAAGAATGAGACACCTAGCTTTTCAAGAAAATCCCCCACCCCAAAATTGATATTTACATAAAAACACAACTTGATAATTCTTGTTTTTCTCAAAAATGGCCGTAACGATTTTCATTAAAATACCGAAAATGAAATACATTTACATCATAAATAAAACGTGGATCTTGAATTTTAAAGGGAATTTCCCTCTGAAGACCCATTTATTTTGGATGGATTTTGCTGAATTTGCATAACTTGTAAACCATAAGAAATAGACAAGATAGAAAACATAGGTCTCACAATTTATGTCATATATATTTTTGTTGTAGAGTTCAACGTTTCAGAGATATTCTGTGTATTGGTTTAAATTTTAAACTACGAAGCTTTTCTCAAACGAGTTCATCTTTCGTTTAATTTCTTTTTTGTTTTATTGGCAATGCAAATCAAACCAAGCTTCAATTGTTCCATATCGACGAGCTTTTAAAAGATTTGACTACCACTAGTTTATTCCTTATTTCCCTTTTACTTGCAAAACATCAAATACTAAGACATTTGTGCTAATGCTTATCTTGATTAACATGATCTTGATACAACGATAATCTTTTGTAACAATAGTTTGCAGAACAGTTAGATAAAGCCATGCCAATGAAACACGTTCAGATGGATTTAAAAGTTATTTCACAGTAAAATGAGTGTCCATTTGTATTTGTTTTATTGTGACAATTATATAGCCTCCTTTAACGTCTGTGGTCATATGAGGAGCTTTTGGTTCAGAACTGTAAGCTTTATTAGCAGTAGTTTTATTAGTATTTTGGGTGCAATACAATACTTTCTCTATATAGTATGTACATAGTACGAGTAGAAAAAACAAAAATGCATTTAGATCGATATCTGTAGAAGATGTTGATTTTAGCTCATTAAATCGAATAAATTAATTAGTACATATAGAATGAAACGAAATTTTGGAGAGTTTAAGGAGAAAATTGCCGAGTGAACAATTTCAAAGTGTTATAAGAAAATTTAACATGATCGGATTAATTGAGACTTGGCTAAAAAATAAGACACCGTAGAATAAGTGAATTTGAGGGTTACATAATGGGTCAGAAGAGCGGGTAGAAGGGGGAGAAATCCAGGGGGAGTTGTTACATGCTTTAAGAGTAATTATAAACAGATAATATTAATATTGCTGTTATAATTGTATATTGTCAGCCAGTTACGTCCCAGTATACTGAACAGACTCTTTTTGCAGACTTGGCGGAAGTAATTATAGAAATTAGCGACGAATATCATGATGTAAAACTAATAATAATAGACGATCTAAATGCTAGGATAGGACAAGAAAATATTACGATGAAAAAGGAGGATGTGGATAACAGAAAGCCGTGTAGAAGCAGCAAGAATTCAACCTTAAACGCAAGAGAAAAGGACTTTTGCAACGGCTACGTGTTGGAAATAATGAACGGAAAATATGGTACAGATATTTCAGGGGAGGTAGCATTTGTGCATACAAACGGATGCAGTGACATTGACTTCACTCTGTGCTCACAAGACGTATGCCGTTAGTTCAAAAGTTTAATGTGGAAAACAGCATCGACTCATCATTTTCCACTGATAATGACTCTAAAATATCACAGCTAGATTCTTATACAAGTGTTGAAAAGCATACGAAGTTTTGACGCCATTGCTTAAATATAGATGGAGAGATACGGAAAGGTGAATTTTATTAGTACAGAAAACGAAATTGTATCTTTGGAAGTTGAGAGCGTTAATTAGCTTCTTAATACCGTTAATTAGCTTCTCTATAAAACTATTGTTATTTATTAATTATTTAGCACTGTATAATTAAAGATTACAAATGCTTATTAACTTATATATTTAGCAGAGGGAATTCAGCTTGGAGCAGAAATAGAAAGCTGACGCTACAATGGTGTGAGAAGCTCTTTGTTTAAAAGGTTTCTTTTGTTCAGTCACGTACCCTCGGGTCAAGCCGGGGGTAAACCTTAAAATTCGGAAGAGAGTAATTTTCCATTCTACAACACGTGTCACGCGAGTGTTGCGGTGCACCCTGGGTTGAGAAAACTGGATTTTGGGTGATATATTTACGCCTTTCTGTCCAATTGCTCACAAAATGCCCAACTGCTCTGAAATTTGTTTGTGAACAAACTGACACCATATTTTCATGGAAGTTGTTTAAAGGAACGGTGTGTCAAGGCTGCTATAAATCCTAAAGTGCAATCTGTATGAAATTTATTCGTAGTGCCATCTGTTGACAGCCTGAAAAAATATTTGTAGAAGGCATGCTAGCTCTAGGGAGAAGGATTTGAATCAGAAAAAATAAAAAAAACGAGGAGCAAAGTGACTGAAATATGCAATGAGTTTTTTTAAAGTCCGGTCGCTATTAATGATGGTATGTAATCCAGTAGGATGAAGAAAGGTAAATACGACTTTTCATTTGATTAAAATCTAAGATTTCCAATAGTAAAACGAATAATAAGGAATATTTTGTAAGTATTTATCTCCACAAAACCATATAATTAGCGTAAACTATTTAGTTTTTGTGCGATAGGTGTTTGTCTACATCTTACGGTTTTAAAATTTATGCTAGTTATTCATAATGAGGATAATTAAAAAGGTTATTGTCATGTAAGTCAAGATTTGCATTTTATTTGTCTTATAGATGTATTTAATATGCGGTATTTTATTCAGAGACATTAAACTACTTTTAATAAAGCCAAAGTTTCCTGAAAATTGTCCATGGATAATTTAGTTAGGGGTAGGAGAACATCCTTTAAAATCTTTGTGTCACATTCTTGGAAGGTGTTGATCTTAAATGTGGAGTTTGGAATTAAACCAACTTTTCGTGTTTGAGTTACGCTCTTCACAGACAAAAATGCAAGGCCACAGGCTCTCTGTCTCCCTCCCACTCTCGGTCTCTCTCTCACTACATACCGATATATTTTTTTTAAAAATGCTTTTTCTTAGTCAAGAAAATTTAAAACGATATTTCTAATGAAATCTAAGTGTCCACTTTCTAAGTATTTTATCTTGTACATAACGTGGCAGAGGAGGTAAAAATGTTGGAAACATTTTTCCACGTGAGTTAGTTTGGTTAGTTTTTTCAAAAGCTTCATGTTGTATATTTATAGGATACTGAACTTAGATACCAAATTTGTTATGTTTATCTTATATTTTGTGTTTGGGTTATGTTGTTCACATCTGTGGGTTGAGGGGTGAAATCCTGAATTCGTACTTAAGAGATGGACAGCAATACTTCGTCTACTTGCCGGGTACATGGTAGAGAAAATAAAAATCGTATAAAAATTGTAAACATTTTGTCAGTATATTTGTCAATAATATTCGGTATATTAATGTGTACTCATCTCATTGAGCTGGGAGATTAATTTATGAAACGTTATATTGCATACTTTATATTTGCAAAGGGTTTTAAAACAACTGAAATATTTCGGGGAAACTAAATATATCTTACCTTGGTAACTTTTCTGTTTAACCCTGAATGCTTTTTAATCACTGAAATGAAGAAATTAGAATAGTCGTTATGTAGTATTTAAGGTTAACAAAAGCAAATGTCTTACTCTCTAATTTAAATGTCTCAGCAGGATTAATAAATGGTAGTCTAACAGTAACAAGCAGAAAAACTTAGTCGAGTTCACAAAATTAGTGGAGTACCTTATCTGAACAAATGTTCAAGCTAAATATACAAAGATTTATTTCTCAATCTCTTGCATATTCGTGGAGTATTGAATAAAGGATTATGTATAGGAAAGAAAAGTAAAGTCAGGAACTGTACGTTTATCCAGAATACAATCCGGGGTCAGCAAATCTAATGATAGATGTAACCACTGTCAGGCGCAAAAGAACAGGCCGCCTTCATTTAACCTTTCCTACCTCAAATAATATGCTAAAAAGTAAACAAGCAGCTTTGTACGCTGTATCATCAAACAATTTCAAGATCACAAATAGTGGAAATAAACCTTACAATTCCAACAGTTGGTAAGAATCTTATATTGTTGCACTAAAGGAGATAATGTTAAACAGTGTTGTGTTCGGAAGTTTTGATTCGTACTTACAAGTCAAACTTTAAACCACATTGTGAACGTTGTCACAAAGATCGCAAATAAATACAATAAGACAATCATAGGTATTTAAAAATATATTGTAAAATAAATATTTGTTTGTAAATGTAACAAAGTTTAATATGTAGCTTTAAAGCTTCATAGTTTAAAGAAGTAGATTATAAGGTGCTTCATTTTACAAAACATTAGTAGAATGTCATAAGTAAGGATATGAAGTCAACCTTAAGTCATTATTTTCATGACTTGTGGGTGCAAGTCAACTGCAGCAACATTAAAGCTGAAAGTTCAATATTTACTGCGAAAAGTAAAACAAAAGCGGTGAACATAAATAAGCGGTTATATTGATACATTAGAAATAGGAAAATCACTAAAAGCTTATTCTGGTGGGTAGAGATAAGCAAAAACTTACTATACAAAATATGTAGAGCTCGTTTAAACATACAATACGTCATATACATTATTTTTGTAGAACTAGGTATTTCAGAGATATCCTGTGATGTTGATTTAAAATACTTAAAATACTTGAAACTTTTCTCAAACGAGAACCCCTCATTTCATATATATATATATATATATATATATATATATATATATATATTCCTGCCATGGAAAGATATCCACATTTCAATGAAAATTATTTTCGTTTTTACGTATAAGGAACTAAGTAATAAGTAATTTCTTTTAATGTTTATCCTGATTAGCATGAAGTAGATAAAAGGATAATATTTTGTAAGAATAATTTATTTTCTGAACTGATAGAGAATGTACTGCGAATGGAACACATACAATTTTTGTTAGTAAAATTAATACTACTCAGTTTGGTTATCTCCCAAACACAAGAGTCCATTAGAAAGAGCAAAACATAATCGATGCCATGCAGAAGAGATGATTTGGCATTTTAGTCTAAATACAAAATCCCATATGTTTTTTGTTTTTTGAAGAAGCCGTGACAGCTGACAATATATACAACGGGTTGAACAATGGCGTCTCCCTTCTCCAACCAGTTCAGTTTTCTAAACAAAATCCCGGATGTCCCTATAATACAATAGATGCACCCCTTTTGTTTTCCACTGATTAACCAAGTTCCGCAATAGCTCTATTACTGGCCTGCACTACACCGAACACCTTTTGTGTTTGTAGACAATGAAGACGCTATAGAAATTACATTTGAGATACCACTAAGATTGTTTTGCAGCGACAGTTTCCTGCGCCATTGATTTTGCAAATTACTCAGCTTTTGAAATCATTGCAGGTTTAACTCGCTTTGATATAATTCTATTGTATGTCAGAATGGCAATCGATTATTTGCCAGTAAATGTTGCAAAATACCCTGTAATGAGAAAACGAGATCTCTTCTAAATACTTTTGCTCCAGATTTTTACTTTCTCTACCAAAGAGCAAATAGCTAGAGAAAGTACTGCATTCTATCCAAAATTTTGATACTGAGATTTCACTGGAAATA
The DNA here is from genome assembly GCA_030762935.1 of Hymenopus coronatus. Taxonomy (NCBI): domain Eukaryota; kingdom Metazoa; phylum Arthropoda; class Insecta; order Mantodea; family Hymenopodidae; genus Hymenopus; species Hymenopus coronatus. Next base: position 63,360,595 of record CM060896.1, read on the forward strand.
CACTTTGGGTGGTCGCTGAATGCAATAAAGTCATTTTTACTTTCTCTGCCAAATGAACGTACATAGTAGGTAGAGAAGGTATTGCAGAAACGTATTCACTAGAAATACAATCAAAATATAAAAATACCCTTAATCAAAAATACATATTTATAAAAAAGTTCATATTTATATAAGTTTATATCTTCAAGATCTTCAGAAAAAATCCAAAGGCCCAAACTACCACTCGCATAGAACAGTTTTTGAAATGATTGATTTTCTCAGAAAATATAGACTTCTTAAAAACACAATTTGCTTTATATATACGTGTGTGTAGAGCTAATCATTCCGACATATTCCTTATTTTTGGTTTAAAATTGTCAATATGTAGTTTTTTATAAAATAGGAAGTTGTTATATACCATTTTCTAAACTGGCGTGCAAATTAAAGGAAATTTTAAAATCATCATATAGCGACCAGAAGTTAGGAGATTGGACTATCGCTTTAACTTATTGCATTTCCTTATTTATCATACAAATAAATAATATACACATTTCTGCTAAAGTTTAAGTTGAAGTAAAGGGAAGAATATGCTTAAGTAAGAATAGTTTGTTGTAGAATAGGTAGAGAAACTCATTTGAATGTAACACATCACATTTTTATAAAACAAGATCCATGTGCCTGTGTGAAAGAGAGAATGAGAAAGTGAAAGCAGGGAGAGGAAGACAGAGAAGAAGGGAGAAGGAGAGAGAGAGTAAGTGAAAGTGAGTGAACATAACTCAAAAATAGAATGTCTGATAAACACTAAGGTTAGAACAAAAAGCTTTTCTAGAAAATTCCTTATCTCAAGTTTCTCAAAATTGTTCATATTCCCAGATAATACCATATGTTTGAAATAGTAACTCGACATGCTTTAATTTGAACAATATGCCCTGAAATAGTGTTTTAGGATTGACTATAGTCGATAGTCCTTATCAGGAATTTGGCGACCTACTTTATGTTAAACATTACTTATGAATGAGATACACACTTCTATGATAAAAAAGTTGGCAAACATGCATTCATTTATAAGTGAAAATACCAGAAGAATACAACCATTCAAACTCAATCACAATAGATATTCCATGTAAAGACGTTTTATTACTTTCATAATATATTATACATACATCAGTATCACGTGAAACACCAACCGATGTTGGTAACATTTATGGGAAATCAAACCGAATATACAATTCTTAAAGTTGAGTTACATTAATTTTTAATTATACACAAGCCGTTTCCTAAAACAAGAACAAAGTATGTGGAGGAGAGAAAAAAATATATAAGCACTGCATAAAAATGTGTTCTTTTAGTGAAAAAACAACAAATAAATTAAACCTCATCTATTCAACTCTGGAGTGTTTGAAAGTAGTAAATGTTGCCTGCGTTCAGCTATCTTATGTTTTGCAGAATGGCACTGTTAAACGTTTGTCGGTCATAACCTTCCCCTCCCTTAATTTACAGATATAGATACCCGCATCGGTACTAAATATTGTCACCAAACTTTTATTTACCTAGCTAAACCTTTAAAAGAACAACTGAATCCTAAATAAAAAAAACAAAATTTAAAGATAAAGGTAAAAATGTCCTTCATGCTTATGGGCGTAACACCGCAGGTTTTCACTGAATGCACAATTCTCTTAGGTATGCTAAATAAAAACTAAGAACGAGGATATATCACTGGTCATAAACGATTTTTAAGAGAGAAAAACTAGGTGAAATAAGGACTGATAAACCCTGCCAACTTAGTTCGAGAGACCTCTCAGTAAACACTGGCAATGCCGTCCGATATGTGATCGCTTTCATGCTCGCTCTGGTATGCGATGATGCAGCTGGGTAATTGAACACGTAAACAATTGCACGCCGCAACAGGATCTTTCGGAACGCGAGACTTTTCTCACGAAATCATGATTATTTCCGATACTCGAGATGTTTCTCCAAGCTTCGGTTTCTAGTACCTTCGTCATCTTTCCAAAATGTCTGAAACGTTATTTTCTCGTTATGGGAGAAAAAATTGCAGTGTGTTGTGTAGTGAATTGAATAGAGCGTAAGTGACTGTAGTGCTGCGCTAGCCATCAACAGCGTGCAGCAGCAAACTGTCTAAAGTCGAGTGAATCATTTGTAACAGTGAAAATGAGACTATTCGTAACTACATTCTGAATCAATAATGACATCGGTTACACTACTATTCCAAGAAAAAGAAGTATTTTTAAAACATCCTTAAATAAAATATTCAAAGAACTTGCAAGGAAATGTATAATTTTAAAAATATCCTGGAAAATGTTTCAATTTAAATACAGCTTACCTTGGTAATTATAACATAATTTTTATGAAAACTGCCCAAAATTTGTCATAAATACGGCATGTAACTTTAAACATATAAAGCGCATTTATAATCCCAATTAAATACACTTAATTTACTTAAACTGCTCTAAAACGTATTCCCTTCGCTTTAGAAAAGTAAAAAAATGGTGAGGGGAAAAATATGACAAGTTATAGGAATCCGCCCCATTCTAATAAATACAAACAATTCACTCCCAAAAGTAAGAAAAGAACTGCTGGCCTTTATTACCTTCTCTAACATGCACAATGTACATAATAGGTGGAGACGGTAAACAATTTGAGGAGACCTGAATCCAAAAGTATTTAGAAAATGTTTTAGAAAGATTTTTTAGTGAGCGTATGTGAACAACATTGTCCCAAAGCTTGGTGTTTAATTTCAAAGATTTGAAACGTTTCAGGAAAATCTTCCCACCCAAAACTATACTCTACATGGAGGATTTTTTAAAGATTTCAGCTTTCGCCAGCGTTTTGGCTATCTCCTCTGCTAAGCATTTATTTAAATGAGGCATAAAATGTATATCTTCAATTGTGTGGGAATGGCCTCTGAAAGTTAATTTTTTATGCTGTATATTTTTTTCTATCTCTCACGGTTTACTAGTTACATAAAACCAACCCAAAATGAAGAACACAATGGACAATTTATGTAATTTACATTTTTCTGAAATTAACCATTTTCGAAATACTACTTGGATTTAAATTTTCTAAGACGAATAATTTCTAGAATGAAAAGGCGTAATTTTTTATCCTATTCATGAAAAAAAGAATTGAATTTCAAACTCGCACATAGTGAACAGGTCATAAAAGATTTAAGTATTTATTTAACTTGTTTTATTCTCCTATAAGAAAATTATGTATTACAAGTTCTGCTGATGTTTATATTGGTTAGCATAAAGGAAATATATACAACAACCTGTTTTGGCTTAGTTGCGTGTCGAAAGATCAGCGAGTAACTTGCGACTCATTGGAGTAAACCGGTGATATGCAATTCGGCGCAGCATTGAGGAGAAGCTATCGTCACAGCTGAATCCAGTGTTGGAAATAAACTGGCAGAAGCAAAACTTCTGATATGACCTTTACGCATTCATGCTCCCCCTCCAGCTCTGATCCTAGTACTGTGGTTGAGTTCGCGCATGTATTGTGACTAGTGTGAGTAGCTAACATAGAATAATAAGCTTATATCAATAGTTTGTTATAGAATAGGTAGAGAAAGTCATATAAATATAACATAACAGCATTTGTTTTTCTTGGACCTTTGGATCCTGCTTACGAAATTAACCATCCCCTGATAATTATTTGCAATTTCCTTTACGTTTCAGTTAATTTAATGTGAATGGATTTGTCGATCACTTTTATGTTTTAATATTCCCCAGAAATAGTAGTCCAAGTTAAAATTAGAGAAGATGCTGTGCATTACTAGTGATATTGTAACGACTCTTAGTAAATTCTTTGCCACTAGAATAAGACTCTTAACTGCCATGATGGGCTAAGTTGCGAAATATGTTCTTCCTCAGTTAGTAGTCAAAAAGTCCATTAGGGTCTGAAATATAAAAGAGATATCCGTTGCTGTTAACAGAAACAGAGTGTGCAATTATTGCCAACATCAATTTTGTTTTACATTACGCGATATTTACATTTTCATAATTAATTGGTTACTATTTTTATGTATTAGATTTGATTAATATTTTAAGTTAATGAACGATTATAATATTTGAATTATCTTTGTACATTAGCGTGCATAAAATAGTCCAGGTTTCAGTTCTCTATATGGTAGCCTTAATCAACAATCTAGAGATAAAAAACAATGAATGGTTTTATAAGCGATATTATATGAAGGGGTGTTTCGGATACCTCCTCTATGAAACAGTTTCCTACGATTGGAACAAAGAGAAGCGCTACATCAACAAGATATAATTTGAGCTACTCAGAAAGACATGCAGAATTATATACGTGCATTCTTAAAGTGATGGACAGCTAGGTCATCTATGTGAAAAACTTTAGCATTTCCAGGTGATTATTTCATTTTACTTTTATATACACATTGTTGTCTTAACAGCAATCCTCTAGTGAATCCTCTAGTAATATTACTCTTTGATAGTACGGCCATATAATGGGGAAGTTAAAGCACCCTATGGTTAGAAATTGTGCAGTTCGCAACGGCCGAGGGTGGGGTTGAATTTGCTATTACCAGAACATGACTTTAGGATAAGTTTACTTCTAGTATATTGGTACCTTGATTACAAGCGAGTGGAGAGGGGAGAGGCAGCAGATTCGTGCGCTGCTGAAACTGTCCTATAGGTATGTAGGTAAAACAATCTGAAGCAAACATTCTTTTTATTACTGATTGCTAGCTTAGTGTGAATAACCGGGAGTAATTAGAGAGGGGCAGGTCTCAGTAAAAGCCTGCTTTTTTATAGTGTTTAACACCCGCATTTACTATATATGGCACCGTAGCCGATGATATTGGTAAGTTATGGAATGAAGATGGAGTACCGGTGGAGTGCAATGGCGGGGGAAACTGGAGAATCCGCCCCTGTGCCGTTTTGTTCACCACAAATCCCACACGCGGTCACCTGGGAACGAGCTCGGGCCATCTTGGCGAGAGACTGTTTTCCAGCCGAAATCAAACCAAAGTATCATCGTTTCCGAGTCCTGGTCATTACCAGCACGATCATTAGCGTGCAGTTATGAACCACTTTTTATACGTCAGGATATATGTTCAATTAAGCTCTATTTTTTTGGGAGAAAAAATCCATCACGTGGCTTCCTTCAGAAGGGAAGTCGGCTGGTAGGCCGTATTTGCTCGTAAAATAACCCCGTACCTTGAAAGAAGGTGTCTGGAAAAAATTTGGTCATTACGCTTCCGCAAGCCATGACTTCGTCCTTCAGTACCATCTGTGGGTCTCGAACCGATACCTCGGCTTATGGCGCATAGCGGTGAATTCACAAACTAGAAATTCAAATCCGATCCAGGAAACATCGTAACGAGGTCCTGTGCCTCACTAAGGACCTAGAGGAAATTAACTACTCTCAGAAACTATTTACTGCAGGAGGATGTAATTGGTTTAAAATGTTAGGAAACATCATTTGCTTATGCTATCTGCAGGATATTTATGATCTTAGTTTTTCCCCACTTGGAGTTAATACAAAATTTTGATAGGCATGACTTACTATTAACTAAAAACTGATTTATAAAAACTAAAGTTTTTAAACCATAGCTCCTTACATCAGTAACGTTTCGGATTAAATCTTGAACTCTTTGAAATGTTTTTATGACACTTTGTTGAAATTTTCTCATCATGTGCAGGATCACAGTGTGGTGAATTATTAGATTAATCTTTTCAGTACTGAAGTTTAGGTTGTTTTGCATAGCAACTTGCCCATGACACCATGATTCATCCTCAAATGAGGTGTTTTTAAGATTTAATTCAGGGCCATCTAATTATCCGTAAATTTTTGTATTTGTATGCAGTTAGCTTCCGAGTCTTTGGAACCATTTAAATAGGAACATGGGAAATGTTCATCTATTTTGAAAACTGTTTGTCAAAATGTTGATTCTCAGAAGAATTTGTATTGTGCACTGTACATTTTTGCGAATTTATATACATATCAAACCTTATTTTGAACAATTTTGGCTTCTCGAAATAGAATATAAATAATTTTCTATGAAGCGTTCTCGAAATAATATTGGGCAAAGCTAGCATGAGCACGTAATATCCTATTGAAAATATAAATACCTGTGTCCAGTAGCATTAATTTTGATATACAGCATTATAAATAATACAACGGAACACATGCTTATCCTACGAAATAATAAATATTGGGTTCCGAAGCACACAGAGTTACCAACTCACAGAGCAGGCAGCGGTATAAAGAGAGGATATTGGGGAGGAGTTAGTAGCGTACACATTGACACATTAGGGTATAATCAGTTCCAAAAGTAGCTAATTACATAATATATTGACATTATATGCACCGTTCTAATTCATAAAGTAATACAAGAAAATAATTATTTTAAAATATGATTAATAAATAAAAGTACGGATCTTTGTGCAAAAAATGAGCAAAATAATATGCAGAGCAATGAAAAGACAATGAACCTAAATCAACCAAACTCACTAAGAATTCACTTCGGTGTACTACAAGATTCATCTTTACTGTATCGAAAGAAACGGCTCTTCTCCTGTCATTCAAAATATGTTTGAATCATCCACAAGTTTTCTCAGTGACTAACGGCTACATTTTCGCATTTTCGACATTTTTCATTTGCGCTCTCTTTTAGCATGTACTGATTTATCTACTAGCAGGAACTCAACGAGACCAGTCAAAGAGCAATTCTAGATAGTGCAACGCGTTTAGAAACGGGCTATAGGGACCACGCCTGTTCCACACGTCATGGTTATACTCTGTGTGCAGGAACCTCAATACGGTAATTTCCTGACCCTGGACCAAGCTTTATTAATAACTTAAGACTGACGTAACATTACCTCAAGCAGCGGTTTCCTAATCAGCCTGAATAGGAGCCAGAGTGTTGTTTCATGCACACTCAAAATGTAATATATATTAAAACTAGCATATAAGCTGTTTAATTGCTGTATACGTTAACTGAATAATTACTGAGTTATTAGAACGATACATGTATCATTTAATTATTTATGAGATCTATGACAGATAACACTCTTATAATGCTAACTAAAATTTTTGTGTAATCATTTTTACTGGATACATTTGCCTATTAGACAATGCATGGGAAAGTAACGAAACCAATAATAACATATTTACATTCTCATTAAATTACTTTAAAAAAAGACTATTAACAAAGTGCTTCCTTGGGTACAAAGTCACATGCAAATGACATCTGCTTCATTATAATTTAAAAGATGGTCACCACTCTGAATAACGTATAGTTTTGGTCATAGTGTTTTGAAATGTTTCCAAATACAAAACATATCTCCGCAACGCAGTAGAATATAAGGATGTACAGATACCAAGTTTGATCGGAAACACGTACCTGGAACAAATATTCTTTTGTTAGAAAAGGTATTTTAACCAAACGTTTCAAAAATATTCTAATATAAAATAAGAACTGAAGCTTTCCTGGCGACTGATTAATTCAAAATCTTTTTTGGGCTTCTAACCAGGTAAAAACTTGGCTTGACACCAACGTTTCGCAAGTTCACCCTGAAGACGAGGAAGATGCACTTCTTCGAAACGTTGGTGTCAAGCCAAGTTTTTACCTAGTTAGAAGCCCGAGAAGATTTTGAATATTCTAATATATAAATATAAATGATGTAAACTAAATGAATTACAGTTGAATTAATACTTGTGTCAATTATGTATATGGCATATATAAAGAATTTGATGTGTTCCATTCACATGACTTTCTCTACAACTGTGTAACAAATAAAAATTATTATAAATAACCTTATTCTTGTATCTATTTCATGCTAATGGAGATAAACATTAGCAGAAATGTTCTTAATACTTAGTTCCTTATAAGTAGAAGGGAAATAAGGGAATATACCAAGTTAAAGTCAAATATTTTAAAATGTGGTTGCTATGAGATTGAAATCCATTTCTTTGCAAAGCCAGGTATTAACATTTACTGTAGGTATGAGAAAAGTATAAGTATTTTAAAACTGAAACCAATAATAAGGAATATCTTTAAAATGGCTCTACATTTCGTGTTAAGTAAGTTTTTGTCTATCTCTTACGGTTAACAGTTATATGCAAAGTTCCGCAAAAGTCATCCAGAGGAAAGATATTTTCAAAAGCTATTCCCAGAAAGTTCAAGATAATAATTTTGTTATATAAATATCGTTAACATACAATATTTTAATAAAAGTCTTTAGAGCCATTTTTGAGAAAATCAACATTTTCGAAACTTTTTCCATATAAAGGGTATTTGGGGTGGGGGGAGATTCTTGAAAATCTTTTTGGCACATTCTTGGATGATACTGAACTTAAAACAAAATTTGGTATTTATCGGACTGTCCACACACACACACACACACACACACAAACTTTTCTATAAATGCTTATTTTATCGATAAATATTGATACGGCGATTTCAATAGAAATATATATTTTAAAGACCTATGTATCCAGAAAAAGTATTTTTAGAAAAAGTTCCATGTGTGTATCCGTGTATCTGAACACGATAACTCAAAAATGAAAAGTCGGTAAAATACCAGACTTGGTATTTAAGTTTAGTTCTTCCAGGGATGTGACAAGAAGATTTTGAGAAAAATCCATCCACGCTTAACTGCCTCTTACTTATAAAAAAATTCGAAAATTTTGAATTTCTCAGAAATGGCTAAAAGTTTTGATTAAAATACCGTATATTAAATATAGTTATGACAAATAAAATGTATATCTTGAATTTTCTGAGAATAGGCTCTAAAGACCTCTTTATCCTGAAGGAATTTTGCTGAATTTCGCGTATCTGGTAAACCGTAAGAATAGATAAAAACTTACTACACAAAAAATGCAGATCTCGATAAAACACACAATTTATATCATAAACGCTTCTTTTGGGGAATTGACCATTTCTGAGATATTCCTTGTTATTTGTTTCAGTTTTAAAGGACTTGAACTTTTCTCACGCGTAAGTTGTAAACTCCTGGCCCTGCATAGAAATGGATTTCAATCACATGGCAACCAGGTTTTAAGAGATTTGTCTATCGTTTTAGCCTTGTGTATTCCCTTAGTTGCCTTCTAATTACAGGGAAGCACGTAATTAAGACAATTTCTGCTAATGGTTATGTCGATTATCATAAAGTAAATAGAAGAATATGCTTTTTAACAATATGTTGTTAAGTAGATGTAGAGAAAGTCATGTGAATGGAACACATCAGATTTTCATTAATATTTTTGCACACGATTTGTCTTTAATGTAAATGCCTAATATATTGTGGATGACGTTGATAACTAGAATGTGCTCTTGGGCTCAACTCGATCCTTTTGCAGAGAATAGATGGAGTATGGCTGAGCAATCACAATCTATGATACATGCTGGGTTAAAGTAAATTAATAATTTTAAACGATATATACTTTAGCAGAATTTTGAATGGTCTGTAGCATTGAAATCGCCAGAACAATGTGAGATAATAATAGTGTTACCTTGGGAGAAGGGTAACAAAAATAATAATAATAATAAAAATAATAATAATAATAAAAGTAATAATAAAACAATATAGTACGTCATTTGTCATTGAGAAGAGTAAACGCAGTGTGAAAATTCAATATAAAATAATGTCATATTACTCATCCTCATGTTTAAAATTTCATCAAGAAAATAAAATACGATAACCGAATAGGTAGAGTCAGGCGCAAAAATGCAATACTATAGGCAGGATTTGAAATACGGATATCTTGGTCTCTAGGAGGTTACTGTAACCACTGAGCAACAAGCCAGCACAGAATTTAATTCCTCAACTGACTCGCATGTTTCCCGTAGTCCACTTGGTAATCTCAAATTAGTTTGAGATGATACACCTCAATGTAAGTACTTTAAGTCCCGGGCTTCATAGTTGTGATTGTTTAATCCAAATTTCATAAAAATGTAATGTGTCAATAAAGACTGTATGATCGATACAATCAAAGGTTTTACCACAAATATTCACAAGCATAACTACCTTTTTCAAAACTCTGCAGAAATTCTTCATATATAATTTTATTTGCACGTATTGTAGATTTACCTTTACGGAAATGATATTGATAGTCGGATAATACCTTAAAACTCTCAAAATATCCATAAAATTGAGTGTATACCACATACTCAATTATGTTACCAAAAACTGAAATAATAGAAATATATGGATGACTTGAAGCGCCTTGAATAGAATATCTTTTATATACCGGGGTGTGTTTACTTTTTCTACACTTTTATGTACATAGTGTTTAGAGCAGATATTGTATTGCACTCAAAAATTCGATACCAAGGCTTCACCGGAAATATATGTTTTGAGACCCCCAGAGTTCAAAGAAAGAAACATATTTAGAAAAGTTCCACGGTAGCGCGTGTGAGTGTGTCTGTGGACAATATAGTTCAAACTTGAACTGTTGAACTCCAAAATTGATATTTAAATATAAAAAGATCACCCGACCTAAACTAACCTTTACATGTAAAAATATATGAAAATGTTGCTTTTCTCAAAAATGTCTGCAACGATTTTGATTACAATACCGCATATTATAGATATTTACATGACAAACAAAATTGTATCTTGAATTTTATGAGAATAGCTTCTGAAAAGCTGTTCGTTCTGGACAAATTTTTCCCAAGTTTGCATAACTATAAAGCGTAAGAGATAGAAAAAAACTTACTACACAAAAATATATATCTCGTTAAAACCCACGATTTATGTCATATGATTTTTTATTGTAGACTTGAGCGTTTCCAAGATATTTCTTGTTATTGTTTGATTTTCCTTTTTTCTACTACTGGTCAAGCAAAGAAGCCAATTGCAATGAACTTGGCATAACAACAGCTTTTACATTTGCCTATTGCTTTAGCCTAGTGCATTTCTTCTACTTTAAAGGAATTAAGCTACGAGTACTTTCTATTAATGCAGCTCAATTATCATGGATTAGGAAAAGAGTAATTTTTTGTAAGAAGATTTTTGTAAATATTATACAATCCCGACCATGGTGATGTATGTCTAGTTAGGGCATTTAGCTTTATCTTCCCAAAGTTAAAAACTTATTTAAGCTACACCCTGTGTAATATGAGCGTTGACATTTTGAAGTTTACGTGTATCACTAAAAATAAAAAGTGTAGATCTTCCCAAAAGTATCAGCCAATGACGTAATCAGAAAAAACAGCAGCTGCTTTGAAGAGCCCACAACCGTGGATTTTACTATCCGCTGTTACAAAAAACAGGCAATAAAGGATCCAAGCCCATGGAATTTGAAGAGAAACCGAGAGAAGTTCTCGGATTTTAGCCCCAAACTCCTTCAGAAGGAGTCGTGTGCGAGATAGATAAAAGAAGAAGGTTGAAGCGCACGTGATCAATATGCGAGGGCTTTGCAGATGCTTCCACATAGGACCTGTAGAGTGTCAATACTAAACGTTTCCAAGGAAAGACTTCTAATGTACATTCTACCAGGAAAATGACTGCAACGCAAACATATCTGGTTTGGTTCATTCATATGAATTCCTCCACAAACTCTACTCTCTACGCCTTGTTAATCTCCGTATAGGTACAAGAGAAATAAAGGCATAGTTTTGTCTAAAGATATAGTCAAATATTTTAGAAGTTGGTCACTAAGTGATATCCTTTCTTTCTACATGGTCAGCAGATAAATGTTAGAATTGTAAATAAATAACCAGAGCTATCTCGAAAATGTTGAACTCCAAAAATAAAATGTGTTGGACATAAATTGTGTATGTTAAAGGGATTCACATTAATTTTAGTAAGACTTTGTCTGTTACGGATTACCAGCTATACAAATGTGATTCATAAAAAAGACTTCAGAACCTATTACCAAGAAATTAAACATAGAGATTGTATTTATGATGTAAACATCTTTATTCGTTTCGTAATCGGCAAGCCAATGCCTAGGGGACAGAAGCCTGTCGAGGAGCCAACGGCACGAAACCACAGAATGGAGAGCCTATCACGAGGCTCGGCCCGTAGCATGACGAAGTGGATGATATGAAATGTAGGCTAAATTTATGATAGGAAAGTGGATATGGAGCAATTGGTGAAATGAGTGGCGGAGAAGCCGGAGGACCCGGAGAAAACCCACCAAGACAAATCCCATCACAAATCCCACATGAGGGTGGTTGGTATCGAACCCGGGTCGCCTAGATGGGAGGCGAGCGGTCTAACCACTCAACCAGGTGCCGTCTATCTTCAATATACCGTATATTAATAAAAATCGTTAATTTTCAGTAGATCGAAAGTTTCTAATATCTTCCACGCAAAGGGTAATTTGGCTTGGGGGACTTTTCCTGAAAGTTTTCGTGTCGTGTCCTTGGAAGATATTGTAATTAGATACCAAGCTTGGTATTTAATGAACTTTACGTTTTTAAGTTATTTTGTCCACACACTCTCGCGCGGGTTCCTTTTCCTAAAAGGTATTCTTTTTGGATTTTCCGCTGAAAATTTTTGCGTGAAATACATTATCTTCTCTACCTGCTATATATATGTAAGTAGTGCTTGGTATAAAAGTAATGTATACCATTCACACGACTATTTATACTATTTTGCAACAGCCTATTGTTACAAAAGCTAATTACTTTCTCGTGGACCGTAGAGAAGTCATTCTATTCACCCAATAGATGCGATGTCGAGATTTAGCTGGAAATATATGTTCTGAGGTTCCTCGAGTTCAAAAGAAAACCTTTTTAGAAAAAGATCCGTGTGTCTATGTATGTCTGTTAAGGTATATGTGCCTGGCTGTCGACAGCAAATTAAAAAACTATAAGGCCGGTACTAGGTTTAATTTCTTCCAAAGATACAACACGAAGATTTTTAACAGAATCCCCCACCTTAAATTATCCTTTAAATATAAAAAAACATTGAAATTTTGTCTTTTTTCAAAAATGGCTTAAATTCTTTTGATTAAAATACCGCATATTAAAGATATTTACATCAAAATCAAAATGTATATCTTGAATTTTCTGGAAATACTTCGTAAAAAATTCACTCTGGATGAACGTTGTTGAATTTCGAATTAGTAAACCGTGAAACATAGACAAAAACTTTGTATAAGAAATTTAGATTTCATAAAAACGCACAATTTAATTCATTTACAAATTTGTTTCAGATTTAACGGTTTCCGAGATATTCCTTGCCACTGGTTTCAGTTTTAAACTAGGTAACTGTTCTCAAACGAGTTACCTTTTGTTTCGTCTAACTTCTGTTTTACTGGCAATGTACGTAAATCGAACTTCAATTTTTCACATAATGACCACCGTTCTCCATGCATGACCAGGACCAAAAAATATGAGAAAGTTATAAGTATTGAAAAATTAAACTAATAAGAAGGAATACCTGGATGTAGCTAACTATAAAAATCCGATGTATTCCCTTCACATGAATTTCTCTACTCTTTCTTTGTAAAAAATTATTGTTAAAAATCTTATGCTTCTATTTACTTCACGCTAATCGAGAAAAAATTAGCAAAAATAAACTTATTACTTGCTTCCTTGTAAGTAGAAGCGAAATAGGCGAGTACCATAGATTAAAGTGATGGTCAAAAGCTGGTTGCTATGTGACTGAAGTTCTTTTGTTTCTATAAACACGAGTTGACAAATCCTGTATAAAAAAAAGTATTTCAAAGCTAAAACCAAAAAGAAGGAATATCTAAAAAACGATCAATTCCACGAAAAAATGTATATAACATAAAGTGTGTGTTTTAACGTACTCTATATTTTTGTGTGATAAGTTTTTGTCCATCTCTTAAGGTTTAGCAGTAATGCAAAATTCTGTAAAATTCATCCAGAATAAAGTAATGTTCAGAGGCTATTCCTAGAAAATTCAAGATATACGTTTTATTTGCCAGGTAAATATCTTTAATATAGATATTTTAATCAAAATCGTTAGAGCCATTTTTAAGAAGGTCAAAATATTCGAAAAAGTTCCATGTAAAGGGTAGTTGGGGGTGGGTGGATTTTTTTGAAAATCTTCGTGTCGCATCCTTGGAAGATACGAAACTTAAACACCAAGTTTGGTATTCAACGGTCATTGCGTTTTTGAGCTATGCTGTTCACAGACACACACACACACATGGACCTTTTTGTAAAAATGCTTCTTTTTTTGATTCAGGGGGAACTAAAACATGTATTTCCAGTGAAGTCTTGGTATAGAATTTTTGGGTGGAATACAATACTTCCTCTATATACTATGTACATAGTACGTGTAGAGAAAGTAAAAAGTATTTAACATAAATTGCTGTTTTAACAAGATCTGCATTATTTGTATTGTAATAATTTATCTATTGCGGTTTACGAGTTGTATAAAATAGAATCAGAATAAAGGCTATAAGTATGCATCATTCGGCATGAAAATGTCTTTAATATATGGCATTTTAATATTAATCGTTTGATAATTTTGAGAATATTCAGCATTTGAAAAAAAAAATAGCTTCTATGTAAAATGTATTCTTCGGGTGAAAAGACTTTTACTAAAATCCTTCTGTCGCGTCTTTAGTAACTACTGAACTTAAAAACAAGTGTGCTATTTACCGAGGTTTTTATTTCTTCAGTAATGCTGTTCATAGACTCATACAGGACCATTTTAAAACTGCCTATTAATTTCTCTAGACGTACTATGTACATAATGTATAAGGAAGATATTGTAATGCACCCAAAAATTCGATACCGAGATTTGACCGGAAATATATGTTTTGTGTCCCCATGAATCCAAAAAGTAAATCTGGAAAAAGGTCCGTATGTGTGTACGCGTGTTTGTGGGTATCTGTGGACAGCATAGCTCAAAAATGAAAAGACCGTTAAATATCAAACTTGGTATTTCAATTTGGTATCTTGCAAGGATGCGACACCAAGATTTTCAGAAAATCCCTCACCCTCAACTACTCGTTAGCCATTTTTGGAATAAAATATCGGATATTAAAGATATATATATATATATATATATATATATATATATATATATATATATATATCTTGAAATTTCTGGGAATAGCCTCTGAAGATTACCTTATTCTGGATGAATTTTACAGAATTTTGCATAAGTGCTAAACCGTAAGAGATAGACATAAACTTACCACACAAAAAATAGAACACATTAAATAAAATACACAATTTATGTTATATAAACTTTTTTCATGGGGCTGATCTTTTTTAAGATATGCCTTATTTTTGGTTTCAGTTTTAAAAAGCATACTTTTCTCATACGAGAATTTGTCAACTCCTGTCTATACAAACAAAGGAACTTCAGTCACATAGCAACCAGCTTTTGACTATCACTTTAACCTATGGTACAGCCTTATTTCCCTTCTACTAACAAGGAAGTAAGTAAGAAGATTATTTCTACTAACTTTTTCTCCGTTAGCATGAAGTAAATAGAAGCATTGGCTTTTTAACAATAATTGGTTGTAGAGAAAGTCATGTGAATGGACCACATCAGATTTTTCTTTTTTACTTTCTCTATACGCACTATGTACATAATGTATAGAGAAGGCATTGCACTCCACCAAAAAATTCGATACCGAGATTTCACCGGATATATATGTTTTAGAGTCCCCTGTATCCAAAAAAATCTGATGTGTTCCATTCACATGACTTTCTCTATCTCTCTGTAACAAATTATTGTTAATAAGCTTATCTTCTATTTATTTCATGTTAATCGAGGAAAATTAGCAGAAACAGTCTTATTATTTGCTTTATTGTAAATACAAGCGAAATAAGGGAGTACCATAGGTTAAAGTGAAAGCCAAAAGCCCGTTGCTATGTGACTGATGTTCCTTTGTTTGTGTGGACAGGAGTTGACAACTTCCTGTATGAGAAAAGTTTTTCAAAACTAAAACCAATAAAAAGGAATATCTCAAAAACGATCAACTCCACGAAAAAAATGTATTTAACATAAATTTTGTGTTTTAACGTGCTTTATATTTTTTGTGTGTTAAGTTTTTGTCCATCTCTTACGGTTTAGTAGTTATTCAAAATTCATCCAGAATAAAGCAGTCTTCAGAGGCTATTCCCAGAAAATTCAAAATATACATTTTATTTGTCAGATAAATATATTTAGTATATGATATTTTAATCAAAATCCTTAGAACTATTTTTTAGAAAATCAAAATTTTCGAAAAAAGTTCCATGTAAAGGGTAGCTTGGGATGGGGGGATTTTTCTCAAAATCTTCGTGTCGCATCCCTGGAAGATACTAAACTTAAATACCAAGTTTAGTATTTTACCGACTTTTCGTTTTTGAGTTATCGTGTTCACAGACACACGGACACACACACACACACACACACACACACACACACACACACACACGGACCTTTTCGTGAAAATGCTTTTTTTAGATAAAGGGGACCCTAAAACATATATTTCCGGTGAAATCTCGGTATCGAATATTTTGGTGGAGTGCAATACTTTCTCTATTCACTATGTACATGGTGCGTATAGAGAAAGTAAAAAGCATTTTCAGGTCCGTGTGTTAGTGTGACCGTGGGTCTGTGAACACGATAACTCAACGATTTTGATTAAAATGTCGTACATTAAAGATATTTACCTGACAAATAAAATGTATATTTAGAATTTTCTGGGAATAGCATCTGAAGACTACTTTATTCTGGGTCAATTTTACGGGATTTTGCATAACTGCTAAACCGTAAGAGATGGACAAAAACTTACCACACAACAAATGTAGAGCACTTTAAAACACGCAATATATGTTATATACATTTTTTTTCGTGGAGTTGACTGTTTTTGAGATATTCCTTGCTTTTTGTTTCAGCTATAAAAAACTTATACTTTTCGCATACAGGGCTTTTTGAACTCGTGTCCATACAAACAAAAGAACTTTAGTCACATAGCAACCAGCTTTGGCCTATCACTTTAACCTATGGTAGCCCCTTAATAAGGAAGCAAGTACTAAGTCTATTTCTACTAATTGTTTCTCGATTAGATGAAGTAAATCGAATAATTTGTTGCAGAGATGTAGAGAAAGTCATGTTAATGGAACACATCAGATTTTTTTCTTGGATTTGGTGAGTGGCTAAATGTGTATCTCTAATTAAATCTGAATATTTAATTGTTTGGTGGAGCATAATACTTCTCCTTACCATACAGTGTTCACAAAATAAGCAACTAGTTCGTGAATGCGGTAAATTCCGAATGCGTTACTTTCTCTAGCCCCGTATGTACAATGTAAATAGGGATAGAGAAGTATTGTATTACACCCAAAATTCGATACCGAGATTTCACCGGAAATACATGTTTTAGGACCCCCTGTATCCATAAAAAACATTTTCAGGAAAAGGTCCGTGTGTGTGCGTGTGTGTGTGTGTGTGTGTGTGTGTGTGTGTGTGTCCGTGTGTCTGTGAACACGATAACTCAAAAACAAAGAGTAGCGAAAATACCAAACTTGGTATTTAAGTTTAGTATCTTTCAGGGATGCGACACGGAGATTTTGAGAAAAATCCTCTCACCCCAAACTACCCTTTACATGGAACTTTTTCCGAAAATTTTGACTTTTTTAAAATGGCTCTAATGATTTTGATTAAAATATCGTATATTAAAGATATTTACCTGACAAATAAAACGTATATCTTGAATTTTCTGGGAATAGCTTTTGAAGACCTGTTTATTCTGGATGAATTTTGCTTAATTTGCCATAACTAGTAAACCGTAAGAGATAAACAAAAACGTACTATACAAAAAATGTATGGTTTTTTAAAATACACAACTTATGTCATATACATTTTTCTCTTGGAGCTTACCGTTTTCGATGTACTCATTGTTATTAGTTTCAGCTGTGAAGTACTTATACTTTTCTCAGACGGGAGTGTCCGTTTTTCTTTTGTTCTATTCCTGGCCAAGAAAAGAAGCGATTTGTAATGACAATCGCGTAACGACAACTTTTAAAATATTTGACTATTGGTTTAGCTTAGTATATTCCCTTATTTTCTTCCTACTTCTACGGAACTAAGTAATAAGAACATTGTGCTAATGAGTACCGAGATTAGCAAGGTGCAGAAAGAAGAATAATCTTATGTAAGAAATAGAAGAGCTAGAGAAAGTCATGTGAGTGTAACACATCAGATTTTTTTTTGTTACAGGTTCATCTCTGAGCATAATATTGACTTTTCCTAAATGTGTTGCCGTTGTCATAAGGCGTCTAGCGTGCGACGAAAATTTAGACAAATGGACCAACGAATTAAACCACATGGAAACTGTTAAATAAATTTCAACGAATAGGCGCTGTTATTGACGAGTCTTACCAGGTCGACCTTCCACAAGCGCAGCTCACATTGACCAATACGGGAGTCAATTAAACAGAGTCCTAAATCTGTACGCTCCTTTACGTTCACGTGAAAACAATGCACAGCTTTATGTCTCCGTTCCATTGACCCCCGCATTGCTTCAATGTCAGCTGCATTTGTGGAAGATTGACCTGATCGAGACTCTTCGTTGAAATTTGATTACCAGTTTTCATATGTTTGATTCGTTGGTCCATTCTTTGTAAGTTTTTTTTTCTTCTTTTTTTCTGGAAAGGGGAGACAGAGAGAGAGTTGGAAGGTAGAAAGAATGGCTTATTTCGCCATTAGGTGAAGTGCGGGAATGGGAAGGATGTTTTATGGGTTCAAAGGAGATGTTCCGGGATGGTGAGGTTCCGCTGAGCACCCTCGATAGTGCGGGAGTTTACTACTGGCCGAACTAAGCGGCAGCTCAGCAGAAGTGGAAATAAGGTTCCGGGTGACAGACATGACCGAGGCCCTGTCTGCCAGCCGGGGAGTTAAGGAAGGTCTGAAGGGAGTTGTGGGTGTTTCTTTATTTGTTACTATTTTGTGTTTTTCTTTTTTGACCTTGATAAAGGCTTGTCATTGTGTGTGTGTCCTAAGGGAGGGAAATTTTCGTCTGGTTGGTCCAGGTCGTTGGTTTGTGGTGGAGTCCTGTGGTCAAGTGGTGTAAGAAGTTCTGTAAGTGTTGGGGTAATGAAAGGGGAGAATGTCAGTGCAGTCTGGATGTTGATGTCTGTAGTCTGTTTGTGGGTATGTGTGCTGTGTTTGGTGTCAGGTGTGCCGGTCAGAAGTTTGGTGTTTAGTGTGGTGGTCAGTCTAGAGAGGCCTTCGTCCAGGGATTTTTGAATGGCTGCTGCGTTGAGTTGTGAACTGTAGTTAGTGGTGAAGGTCCTTAGTGCATTTGCTGTTGCGGTGGTCATCTGCTGTAGGTCCTGGATTCCGGCCTCAATGTCGTGTAGTATGCGTGGTGTTGTACTTTGTGTCTCGGCGATGGCGGCGGTGATGGCAGTCAGCGCCTCCTCCAGTAGAGCCAATCGGGCGCTGATGTGCAGGACCTCGGAATGAAGGTCCTGCACGGCATCCTTCATGGAGCTGTCAGATGGCGCTGCTGTTGCTGGTTGCGGTGGAGTGTTGGTGATGGCTGGTGAACTTGTAGTGGCTGCTGGAGGTGATGCGGCGTTGACTGGGCTTGGGTGTGGTGGTCGGCGTCTGCTTGGGTGGAGCGGGCAGTGCGTCGAGGTGGTGGTTGTTGAGGTCCTCGCCCTTTCGTCTAAGGGTGTGGTGGCGGAGGCTGGTGTCAGGTGGCGGCGACTGCGTGGGTAATAGGGGCACTGCGCCTGTCCTGTGAAATGACCAGGGCCATCACAGGTGGCGCAGTACCGGCGTCGGGATCTTAGGTCATGAGCTACGCATTCGGCTGTCAATCTCGGCGCCCCACAGTAGTGGCACCGTGGGGGCTCGGCGCAGGTGTCGGCGGTGTGGCCGAATGCGCAGCAGCGGCAGCATGGTGTCGTTCGGGGTTCTCGGCTAGCCTCGATGCTTAGGCGCCGCCCAAACATGGGCAGGCCCTCGCGCAAGGCAGCATTGAGATCCCCGGCCACGGCGAATACAATCCGTACTAAAGGGGACATCCCTCTGGCGGACATAATCCTTGAGGCCCTCATTACTGAGGGCCATCTCTGGCGTGCTGCGGCGGTGATGAGCCTAGTGGATAGGTCTCGCGGGACGCCACTAATCACAGCACTGTATCTCTCGATGAGAAGCGACGGTGGCGGCAGATGCTGTGGAGGCGTCGGTGCTGCGTTGGAAGGTGCGTCGGTGTTGGCTGGAAGCTCTGGTCCTGAGGTGGTGTTGGGTGTAGAAGCCGGCATTTGCCGGGCTTCTTCGGCGGTGGATGATTGGCTGGCCGGCAGGTGCGGCTGGAGGCGGAAGGGTGGCACTGCTCTCAGCCGAGAAGGCCGGTTGGTGCTCGGCTGTGGCTTCAGCGGTGTTTGAGGCGGTTTGGTTTCGGCGTTTCTTCTTGGTCATGATGATGATCTGCGGCGACGATGTAATTGGCAGTGATGTCTAAGTGTTGATGTCTGCGACCCCAAAAAAGTGTGTGCCCTCCCCACACCCCTCTGATCGCGAACCTGAAAAATCTGTCTTTCTTTCTAAGTTTCCGTTGAAACCGTCCTCGTACCTCAGCACACGGACCTTCCTGTAAACGCCATGTGACAAGGGCAATACGTTCAGGAATAGTCACCATACAGCTCAGTCATCAATCTGTATAAAAAGGCATTAATTGAACTCAATCATGAAATTGTGGACTCCCTGTATTCAGCTGATAAATTAAAAAGAATTAGAACTTCGTTACTTAATAAACTAAAGCTGATTCAGCGTTTGCTTGCTGATGTTATTTATTTGGAAAAAACATTCCTTTACATAATTAAAGCGTTAATTTTGGAACTGATCTGTTTTTCACCTATGGCTTACTCTATGATGCTCGGTACATCCATTCTTAACAATGTTAAATTTAACAGCACTGAAGTTTATTCAGTTAACCGTTCTATCAGAACTTCTCTTTTATAAAAAGTGGAATTCCTTTACAAAGATGTTGTGAGGTTGCAATGCACTAATTAACAGTTCTTGTAGAAGTACTCAGAATCAGTTACTCTACCGCTTATTTTGTACTAGTGAATAACTAATCATGTTCCTATCCATTGGTTTGTAGAAATGCCTATTGTTCATTTAATTTTGAACTGGCAAACAAACGCCAACGAATGGGTCTTGAAACATAGCCTGGCTACAGACGCAGTTGTTTTAATTGTTTTAGGTACGCTATAGCTTCATGTTCTCTACTAAATCAACATTTCACACAGCGTTCGGTATGTAGCCAGCTGAAAAAAGTAAGCATTAATATAAAATAAAAAATGAATTTTATGGAATCAATATAAAGATTAAATATTTTATGTGTTCCACTCACATGAATCTCCAGCTGCTCCACAAAGAAACTATTCTAATAAACGGTATTCTTTTAGAAACGTCAAAGTAATTGTGGAAAACCACATTCAAAAGGGGAATTTTTTTCATGGTTTTCAAAAAAATTTTTGATAAGAAATTAGTTAATATTTTGACAGTAAATAAGATTATTAATACAATTAGAGATATAGAAGTTAAGATTTGAATTATTTATTCTAAACATTAGCAAAATTAGTTTTGTTACTTACTTTCTTGTAGGGGGGAAATAAAAGAGGAAAAAACGAAATAAAGGAATACTCCAGACTAAAGTGATAGTCGCTTTAATGAAAGATGGTCACTATGTGCAAGAATTGAAATTCTGCTATCTTTGCAAGGCCAATAGTAAAACAAAAGAGACGGAATAAAGATAGCTTCACGTTTCAAAAACGTTTAATTGAAGCCAATAACCAATAATATCTAGGAAATGGTCAGCTCTGTGATAAAAATGTATGGCATAAACTGTGTGTTTTAGGAACATGCCCATTTTGGGGAAGTAGATTTTGTCTATCTCTTATGGTATACCGGTTATGCAAATGAAGAGTGATTCAGAGGCTATTCCTGGAAAGTTTCAACGTATAAATGTTGTGATGGAAGTATCTTTAATATACGTATTTTACTCATAATTGTTAGAGTCATTTGTGAAAAAATAACAATTTTTGAAACTTTTTCTATGCAGAAGGTGGTTTGATTTAGAGATTTTCTTTAAAATCTTCAATTATTTTCCAAAGACACTAAACTTAAATACTAAGTTTAGTATTTTATCGAGTTTTTGTTTTTGTGTTATCGTGTTTTTTAATTTGTTTTTAGTGTTTAACGCCCACTTTTACTACTATGGTACCGCACCCTGATGATACACGGAAGGGAGATGGAGCACCGGTGGACTACGCTGGCGGAGGAAACCGGAAAAAAACCGCCCCTGCAAGGTTTTGTCTACCACAAGCCCACATGCGGTCACTTGGAATCGAAACTAGTCGCCAGTTATCACACATGGACTCACACGGATATTTTTCTAAACATGTCTTTTTGGACACAGAGAATTTTAAAACTTGTGCTTCCGATGAAATTTCGGTGTCGAAGTTTTGGGTGGAGGGCAATACGTTCTCTACCTATATACTAAGCACTAAGTAGAGAAAGTAAAAGGATATGCGTTGTTAAAAAGTAAAAATGGGTTTTATAGAATCAGCATAAAGATAAAAAATCTGACGTGTTTCCATACTTTCCATACAAAAGGTATTCTTTTATCAACGACAGGCTAATCGAGATAAACATTATCTGAAATGGTCTCATTACTTGTTCCTATGTGAGTAGAGCGCAAATATGGAAATACACTAGGCTAAAGCGATAGTCAAATTTTTAAAAGGCATCACTATGTGAAAAAATTGAAATACGGTTCTGTTTTGCATTCCCAGAAGTAAACTAAAAGGGATGACTTCCCGCTTGAGAAAAGTTTAAGTACTTTAAAACAAACAAATAGCAGGGAATATTTCGGAAATGCTTGACTCTACAAAGATGTACATGACATAAATTCTCTGTTTTAGTGAGTTATTTATTTTTGTGTAATAAAATTTTCTTTCAATCTTGCGGTTTACGGGTTGTACAAAAGTCATCCAGAGCAAAGAAGTTTTCAGAGTCTATTCTCAGAAAATTTAAGATATACATTTTATTTGATACGTAAACATTTTAATATACGGTATTTTAATCAAAATTGTTTGAGACATTTTTGAGTAAATAATAGTTTTTCAAACTTTTTCCATGTAAAGCATAGTTTGGTGTGGGAGTTATTTTCAAAATCTTCGCGTTGCATCCTTGGAAGGTACAAACTAACATGCCAAGTTTTGTATTTAATGGCTTACGTTTATTAGCTATACTGCTCACAGTCACACACACATAGGCACACCCGGACATGTTTTTTATTTAGATCCAGAGGTCTCAAAGCTTGTATTTCCGTTGAAATCACGGTATCGAATTTTTAATGGAATACAATATCTTCCCTATCTTCTGTGTACATAATGCATACGTGCTAGAGAAGATAAAATAATTTAGAAAACCAGTCCTAAATGTAATCATGCAATATTTTTGCAAGTTGGTCATCTATAACACGTGAAATGATGAAATACTAAAGCAAATACGTCTATGGGAGAAACCGATAAGATTATGTAGTCATTTGAATTTACTAGAATAGTTGTTCTTTCTCCCTTTAAATTTCTCGTATGTAGGAAAGAGGATTTTGAAGCAATTCGGTTAATGAATCGCGGCATAAACTGTAGAACCCGAAGGAAAACTGTCCAGACCCCGCTTCATCCATAAGTTCACTTGCTGAGTTTTAATAATGTTATTTACAGAGATAGAAAGTTCGTACCGTTCACCGTTCCGAACACAGGTTGCAACCGACCATCTCGCCGCATCACAAGTAGTCATTGATAAGAACGCACAGTGGAATGGTAAATAAACCGGTTGACCAGTAAACAGTACTGTACCAGAGAACAAAAATGACTTATGAAACCTTCGTAAAAGCACCCCTATTTAATCATTATGTACAACATACAAATTGCTACTAACTCTAACTGATTTTATTCTTTACTTATGTACATTATGAAAACACCCAAGAAATTATAACACGAATTTTAATGTCTACTAATCGAATGTAAAATAATACCCAAATAATAAAACTAATTCTTATATATATATTTTCAGACTCTTACCAGGTAAAAACGAAAACAGGAATTAAACTAAATCTTTACTCATCAACAGCCGTATATGTACGTTTGAAGCCTTTCAAATGAAAACCTCATTCTACAGCAAAACCAAATGATCTACGATTCCTTTAAGCAAGACAAGAAACGAATCAACATTCAGCGCCCATCGCTCTCGTTATAAGACGAGATAAGTCGTAACATAGTAGGTGTATCGGAAGATGTGTCTAATTTTATTTTTAATTCTCTATACGTATTATGTACGTAGTGTATAGAGAGGGTATTGTATTGCACTCAAGAATTTGACACCGAGATTTCACCGGGAATACATGCTTTGAGACCCTCTGAACCCTAAAAAGAATGTTTATTAAAATGTCCCTGTGTGTGTCTGTGTGTGGGCAGCATAGCTCAAAAATGAAAAGACCGTTAAAAACCAAACTTGGTATTTAGGTTTGGTATCTTCCAAGGATACGACATGAAGATTTTCAAGAAAATCCCCCTACCCCAAATTACCCTTTACATGGAAAAAAATCAAAATTTTTTACTTTCTAAAAATGGCTCTAACGATTTTGATTAAAATCTCGTAAATTTAAGGCATTTCCATGACAAATTAAATGTATATCTTGAATTTTCTAGGAATAGCCTCCGAGGACTACTTTATTCTGGGCGAATTTTACGAATTTTTGTATAACTGCTAAACCGTAAGAGATGGACAAAAACTTATCACACAGAAAATGTAGATCAAATTAAAACACACAATTTATGATACATATATATTTTTTTCATGGAGTTGATCGTTTTTAAGATATCCCTTGCTTTTTTTTTCAGCTATGAAAAGCTTATACTTTTCTCATACAGGAATTTTTCAACTCCTGTACATACAAACCAAGGAGCTTCAGTCACATAGCAACCAGCTTTTGACTATCACCAATGGTACTCCCTTATTTCGCTTCTACTTACAAGGAAACAAGTAATAAGACTACTTCTGTTATTTTTTTCTCGATTAGCATGAAGTAAATAGAAGTAAAATATTTTTAATAACAATTTGTTACAGATATGTAGAGAAAGTCATGTGAATGGAACACATCAGATTTTTAGTTATAGCAACAGCAAACAAGATTTGTAAAATGTTCGTTCCACTTCACATGATGTATCAGTTTCATCAAGCAAATAGCATTTGGTGGGACCTAACAGTGCTGCTTGTATGCAATACATCACACAAAACTCGCATTCTTTTCAACTACTCTTTTCATTTTCATCTTTATTTCAGGTAGAACGCTCGTGGATTAGTAGATCCGTCTCGGCTTCTTCTGCATGCCACACAGATGCAGTTCAGCTTCATATCTCAGGACTGTAGCAGTGTGATAGTTGTAGGTCAACTCTTTGAATAAATTTGCAAACAATAATGTACTTTCTGTGAAGCTGTGCTGTTACTAGACGTTTAACAGTTTGTATACTAGAAGTAAAATCGGATTATAAATAAGCACATGAATAAGGGCACTGCTAGAAAAGGTATCATGGTTGTAAAACAAAATAATTTTGCTCACATTTGAGCAGACCAAGAAGTTATTTGAACGCCTTCCTTCCTAGCGACGTGGTTCTGTGTTATGCACTGATATCTGTTTTGCAGTAATGGGTTGCAGTCTACGTAGACGTTTGCTCGAGCAAGTAGCGCCGCATGGTATTGTCAACTCTGGCCGCTCTTACTCTACATAAAGGAATCGGTACAAACTTCCATAACTCTGGTTATTTACGTAACTTGTTAATGCGGGGAGAATATCATTCCTTTCTGCGCTACTTAAGTAAACTCCACCAGTATAAAAGCATCGACCGTTTCACAAATTGTGTACATGATTATATTTATGCAACATAAACACATGCCCTATCGGTAGTGCGGGGTAGCCTGTCTTTCTCATATTCATGAGGTCGAATCTCACAAAGGTTTTCTTCCAGGTTTTCTCTTATCCTATCATTTGAGTATCATTTATTTTTCATTCATCTTTCAACATGATCTACAGGTTAAAAGACATTAAGCTACAAAAATAAAGTAATAAGTAAATAAATAAACACGTTTATAAAATAAAACTAATGTAATTTTAACATAAACGTTTAGTGCCGGTGTTGAGCTTAAATAATCAAATAGTATAACACCGAATCTGTGAAAAGGTCAGTGACAGCAGAATCGTAATTTATAGATGACAAGATTAAATATAGCCGAGGATTTTAAAGCGGTCGCTGAGGCTTAAATTTTAAAGCTGTTACTGAATAAATCAATTGCTATGTATGAAAAATAGTATGATATTAAAAAGTGCTGCCGGGAGAGAGATTTTAGCATTGTTCCTGAAGATATGTTACTACCATTTTCTTTCTTGTTTTCTCTCCCTCTTTTCTTTCTTTGGTTTGGTGCAAAGTGTTAAAACCCGTCAGGTTTTTGCCTTAAAATAGTTCATGTTAAAATGTATGCTATCAGTTAAGGAAGCAATAGTTAAAAGTGTACCGAAATTAGAGTTTTCCTTAAGAAAGCGTTTTCCATAGAGAGGGTAGAGGAATAGCTTTAAGAGGAGCGTCTGATGTCTGTTTATTATGGTTTGTATGTGGCGTGTCAGAGAAAAGCCGTTAGGTAATCATTAGTGTGATATAACATAACTCCATGGCACGGGGAACCTTGACCTACCGCCCGGCCGCTGCGTCCCCCATCTCGGTCCATTACAGACGTCATTGATGGGGTGCAGAATTGGAGGGTGAGACGTGGTCAGCGCCTCCAGCCCCCCGGCCGGTTAATGCGGTTCTCATGGCCTGGAGCCGCTACTTCTCCATCAAGTAGTTCCTCAAATAGCCCCCCAGGGACCTTACGAGGCTGAGTGCACCCCGGGCCATCCCCACGCCGGTACTGGGGATCGAAACCAGGTCTCCCGCTTGGTGAGCAGCTGCGCTACCACCGCGCTAAGGAGACGACCTTAGTGTGATATGTATTAGTATTATTCTTAATTAGGTGCACCTACCTGTATTAAAGAAGAATTAATAGCATTAAAGAAAGTTAAATAGTGGCGTATCTTAAATAGGAACTTTCAAGTTAAGACATTGAGTTTGAAAAATCTGTTCTTCACACACCATGCTGTGTATTTTCTTACGGTTATAAATAAATGTTACTGCAGCTATTGCATCTCTTAGTTACTATATGTGTCTCTAACACTGGCTTGTACTGCCCTCTGATGACATCAACAAAACAAATTGTCTTCTCCCTCTCTCTCACCATCTCTCTGTACTTGAAACTAAATTAATAAATTAATAAATAATAAACGCATGGATTTCTATTGAGAAGATGTATTAGAACATCGATTCAATTTCCGATTTTTCTGTAGTAATCATAAAATATATTAATTATAAAGCCTAGAAAAGAGACGATAACACAAAAATGCATACTAAGATGCTGCATCTGTGACATTCGGAATATTCACACTATAAAGTTATCTAGTTGAAATGTAGAACTATTATTATACACAATAGTGTTGAGAGTTTTACTATGAATCAAAATCATAGCTTCCATGGTTATTTAAATAACAGGTTTTTCTTTGTCTACGTGTATTATCACATAGTGTATAGAAAAGATATAGTATTCTAGAATTTCCAGAAATTCTAAACCAGGTTTCACCGGAAATACATGTTTTGAGACCGCATGAGACCCATATTAGCATTTTTAGAAAAAGGTCAGTGTGCATATATGTGTGTTTGCCTATGGTTTGCATAGCTCAAAACCAAAAAGTCCGTTAAATACCAAACGCAGTATCTCATAATGACGCGACACGAAGATTTTCAAGAAAATTCACCCATTCTAAACTACCCTTTGCATGGAAATATTTACGAAAATCTTTGATTCTCTCATAAATAGCTCTGAAGATTATGATTAAAATATATTATATATGAGAAGTAAAATGTAATTCTTGAATTTTCAGGAAATAGCCTCTGAAGACCTTTTTAATTTAGATGAATTTTGCATCATTCATAAACCATAAGAGATAGAAAAATCTTCTAAACAAAAAATGAAGATTTCTTTAAAACACATAATTTTTCATTTTTTTTACTGTAGAGCAGACCGTTTCTGAGATATTGCTTTTTATTGCTTTACAGCTTTAAAATACGGGGATTTGTCCACTTGTAGCCATATAAACAAAGGAATTTCAATAAAATAGCAATAGCTTTTAAAAGATTTGACTGTCGCTTTAGCCTATGGTACTCCGATATTTACCTACTGCTTGCAAGGAAGCAAGTAGTAAGACAATTTCTGTTAATTTTACCTCGATTAGCATGAAATAGAAAACTAGGCTTTTTAACAATAATTTGTTACAGAGATGTAGAGAAAATCATGTGAATGGAGCAAAAATTTTTTATTTTAAACTCATTGTTGTAACAAATATGAAGTATGTGATATATTTTTTTTTAAAATATTCACATAAAATTCAGTTGTCATATCATATTTTGTAATACTAGCTCTAATTAGTGTAGTATAATTTACTTTCGTACTTTCCAAATTTCTTGAATTTTAAAAATGTAATAATTCATCAATAATTATAAAACTTTTGAAAAAGTAATTTAATCATTTTGTTTAAAGCGCTTTAGAGATGTAGTGTACATTTTTTAAACAAATTAGCGAAAACTGCATCACGTGCAACATTTTTTGAATGTGGAAAGGTATTGGGAAAAAGTTTGCCAGAAAGTAAGGTTTAAGGTTGGGAGAGTGTATTAATAAACATGCGAATACATATTTATAGATATAGTTAATTGGACATTAAAGTTCACCATTTGCGAAAAACATATATTTACCTAAACTTTAGAGTTCATGTCATTTTATTATGAAAATTTAACTCTTTTAATGTTCACAATTTCTGGTCAACTTTCATCTTAATACGTGCTTCCCTACTTGCTTCAATTAGTTTGATAATAAATGGAAATTGATAAAATGCAATTGTATATTAATATTCGATAAGTAAAGTGATAGTGCGAGTTGATGCCGCGGTAGCTCGTGCGACTCGCATTCGGGAAGTCACGGGTTCGATCCCCGTTGACGTGCACTCTGACTTTGGGTTTCTCGTGGTTCCACTTGTCACATCATTTCGAGGTTCTTGTTCTCCACGACTTCCTTTACCTCATTTCCCTTTTATGCAATTTCCTAGAGGTGTATTTCTTGGCTTATGACGTGCGGCAGTGCTGTCAAGAAGCGTATGCTTTGAAATGCTGTTCTCGGCGTTGTGGTCACTGTCCTCACGTGGAGAGGGACACTCGGAGTTCTGGTGTTGGCGATCGCATGGCGGCTTCTGTAACTGGAATGAAGAACTATCAGCTAAACAGTTAGGGACTTTCACGTGTCTCTGTCGCCGGTCTGTAACCACCGGTGGTTCCTCACTTCATCCCTTCTTTCAGGGCAGTGTTAGCGCAACATAGACCTATGTGAGTGTCAGGGTATGGGATGTTCTCCACAGTAAATTGTTTAGCCTTTACCTTAACATTTTATAAAACAAGAGTGAAGCAGAGTAAATAGTGCAGTTGCTGAATTTGGAGACTTAACATAAAAATCTGATGTGTTCCGTTCACATTATACTTTCTCTAGCTATTCTGCAACACATTATTGTTACAAAAGTTTTATGTTCTCTCTACTTCGTGCTAATCAAGATAAAGAGAAGGTAGAAAAAAATAATCTAGAGAGAAGAGGTCTTCACAGATTATTCCCTGAAAATTCAAGATATACATTTTATTTATCATGTGATTATCTTTTATATCCGATACATACGGATATTAGAGCCATTGCTATAGCAATGTAAAACGTAGTTTGTGGTGTGAGATTTCCTCAAAATCTTCCATGTCGCATCCTAAGTTACTAAACTTAAATACAAGTTTGGTATTTTACCGACTTATTGTTTTTGAGTTTTCGTGTTCACACACATACACAAAAGACACACACACACACCGTACAGGGGAATCTATAATGTGTATTTCCGGTTAAATCTTAGTATACAATTTTTGGATGGAATACAAAACTTTCTCTTCCTACTGTGTACGTTGTACATACGTACTAGAGAATGTAAAAACGATGAACACGTAGGGAGAGAGTAGGACTTACCTACTATTAGGTAAGTGTCCATATTGTATGCATGTGTCATGAATGATTGTATAACTGTCGATAAATCCTTCAGCCACGGAATACCTCAATTATTTACTTGTAAATTTAAAAACATAAGCTCTCTTTTCGAGAAAAAAAAGCAATAAAAACTGTAATATAATATTTCTGAAAAACGGATTTGAACAACGAAACTTCTGATCTTCATCCAGCTGCTCTAACCACTGAGCTGCCATGGCAACTTGCTAACGCGGCATTAAATTTCCAAATGACTCACCTTTTCCCCGTTAACTACAAGAAGATCTCAAATTATTTTGAAATGACATTCCCCAATAGCGACCTACATTGTTGTAAATATTTATGTCCTGGGCTTTACACTTTAACCAACTATTAGGTCAATCAATTTGGGAGTCATTTGGGAAATTTAATGCCGTTTCGGCATATTGCCATGCTAGCTCATCGGTTACCTAAAGTATTTCTGATACCTATTACAATGCCAAAGTATACCATCTCAAAATAATTAGAAACGGGGGAAAAACGAGTCAGTTAATGGATTTTTATTTTGTTTCGGCATCTTGTCTGATAGCTCAGTGGTTAGGGCAACTGGACGGGTACCAGAAGACCAGCGGTTCCAATCATGGCTAAGGCATAGAATTTTTGTCTGACTTTACCTCTCTTGTTCCTGTTCTACACAGGGCTAACACGAAATAAACATATAATTGACAATATTTCTAATAGAGTATCTTAGACTGTTTTCACGGCCGGTGTCATCTACTTGAAAATGTTGAGCCGTGGTCGTGGATTAAAATCTAAACCAGTCATTTCTCCAACTTCTACCAACACCTATTGAGCAAAACTAAATATTATTCCCGTTTCGAGCTGTTTTTGCTGTTTGCTGTTGCTAGGTGCCTTGAAATATCGCTCGGAGCTAGATGAGAATAGAATTCGTACTAATGATCTTCATGTTCATTGTGATTATTTGAATGTGCTACATGAAAAATCACATTACATTTAAGGAAATATTTTCAATGGAAATTCTAGAGTTGGTGATATTCAGCCTCTGATAGCCTTAAGTGTGTAGACTAATTCAGATGTTTCTTATTGTGCTTCAACATCTTATTTGGTAGAATATGATTTTAGTGTGCTCATTTGACTTATATCATAACAATAAAATAGACTCCGGATAACTCTTTGTGGAAATTTAAGGCTCTTTTTAACTGAAATAACACCAGATGCTATAAAACTGTGCTCATTAAGCTAATCTAAATCTTTTCGTAAATGCTAAGCCAATCTACCAAAATTAAGGTGAAATGTTTAGTGTGAACGAATATTACTACATTTTAAAAATTGTTAATTTATTGTTTTAAAGTAGTTACTCCCAATCTTTGTGGGTATTGAAATTTGTTTTATTATATTTAGATTTAAAAAATAATACGTTATTAGGGGGCGCTTGAGAACAGTGCATTTACACACGTGGGGGGATGTTAAAAGTAGTTTGGGAACCAATGGACTAAACAGCCAAAATATTTGCGTTGCATTTCTATCTCATAGTATTTCCCAATTTAGTTTCAAGCTTGGGTAATCTTTCAGACGTCTTTTACACTTGAATTCAGCGTTCCTTTCCATTGCATGGTGGCAATACCCAATCATTAAAGAGCATGGAATATTTTAACAATGGCACAATACGATGCTCATTTGCTAGCACATAGCTGGAATTACTGGAGTAGTCAAATGACTGGCATCTAAGTGGAATGGTCGTAAATAACGCCGTAACTCATAAAAATCAATACGAACCGCAGGCTATTTGTCACAGGGAAATTGTTGTATTATGTACATTTATTTTATCCTATATTTTCAGGAATTACGTGAAATTTGCATGTTTTGATGATGTTTATTGAATATGTTTGGATTTTTATTTTTTGTGCCCACTTTTTATACGGCTTATTTTTTGTGCATTATAAAAGCATTTACGGTCTATGGACCCTTGAAATTTATGTACATCAGCATAATATGTATACCAGTATTTAAATAAATATTATTCATTAATACTTTCTCTACTGATTACTATTTAAATATACAGAAGAAGAAAATATATTGTATTCGACTCAACAACTGAAACACCGGAAATCATGTTTTGAGACTGCTGAATCCCCGCCTCCCACAAACAATTTAGGAAATTGTCTGTGTATGTATGTGTGCGTGTGTGTGTGTGTGTGTGTGTGGCCAGCATAACCCAAAAATTAAAGTTGGTTAAATACTAAACTTAATATAGAGTCTAGCTACAATACGACGCGAAGATTTTCAGGAACATCCTGCGCTCCAACCTACTGAAGTGGAAGATTTTTTTTTTCTTCGAAATTTTCGATGTTCTCAAAACGGCTCTAAGGATTTTGATTTAAATATCGTATATTAAAGATATTGACATGATAAATACAATTTATATATTGAATTTTGTTGGAAATAGTCTCTGAAGTTATCTTCATTCTGAATGATTTTTGCATAACTGGTAAACCATACGAGAGACAAAAACGTACCACACATAAATGTGGATCCCGCTAAAATAAATTTGTGTTCACATAATTTTATATATGCACATAACCATTTCGAAGACATTCCTTGTTGTTAGTTTGAATTTTAAAATAGTTATGATTTACTCAAAAGGGAGGTCATGATTAGTTTCACATCTCCTTTGCTTTACTTCTGGCTATGCAAAGAGAACCGAATTTCAATATAATCTCCTTGCGACAGCCTTTGAAATATTTTGCTATGTCTTTAATCTAATGAATTCCTTTATTTTTCTTTTACTTACAAGGAGCTAAGTACTAAGACCATTTCTGTTAATTTTATGTTGATTACTTTTGATATCATGAAGAATAGTTTATTTGCAGAACAGATGGTAAAAACCATATGAATAGTACATGGAATGTATGCTTTCGTTTTACTTTTTACTTTCTCTACACGTACTATGTACATAGTGTATAGAGAAGGTATTGTGTTGCAGCCAAAATTCGATACCGAGATTTTAACGGAAATACATGTTAAAGAAAATCCCCCACCCCAACTACGTTTTACATGGAAACATTTCGAAATGTTTATTTTCTTAAAAATAGCTGTAACGATTTTGATTAAAATCTCTTATATTTAAGATATTTACATGACAGATAAAATGTACCTATATCTTCAATTTTCTAGGAAGGACCTGTAAAGACATGTTTATTTTGGATGAATTTTGCGGAATTGTGTACAACTGGTAAGAGATAGACAAAACTTACTACACAAAAAATATAGATCTCGATAAAACACACAATTTATATCTTATTCATTTTTTAGTAGAGTTGGCCGTTTTCGAGATATTCCTGGTTATTGATTTCAGTTTTAAAATACCTGAAATATTTTCTCTTACGGGAACTAGTCAACCTTGGGCTCGCAAATAAACGGATTTCAATGCTATAGCAACCACATTTTAAAACATTTGATAGTTTAGCCTAGTCTATTCCCTCATTTCCCTTCTACTTATAAGGAATTAATAAGGCCGTTTCTGCTAATGTTTTAGCATGAAATAGATAGAAGAATAAGTTTACTAACAATACATTGTTGCAGAGCCTAGATAAAGTCATGTGAATGGAGGACATCAGATTATTTTAGATTTTGAATGGACGCTTAATACGAAAACAAAAAAAAAAACAATAAATAAAAAAGAAAAAACGAAATAAAATACAACATGGCGTCAATTCTGTGGAAGCGCTTCCAGTTCTTAAGACTCCTGTTTTGGACATCTGCCACGACATATCTAGCTGAAAAAGCTTGGAGTTCTTAATGCGTTCATAAAACCACGATGATTATAGCTGCCGTTGGATTAAGGGCCTTGAGTAGCAAACCGCTGAAACTTGGGGGAGGGAGACAAGTATATTTATTCCGTTTCACTCACTCCTGCCAGGAAAGCGAAGTTGTAAATGTGGGAGATTATTATGGTTCTAAAACGCCATCTGTTTCCTCCAAGAGTGTGACAATGTGGTGATACGTGGCGAGTGCTTCATCACAGTTTACATCATCACGAAGCAACAGCTGCAAGTGATTTTCTGGAAATACGTTTAGTTCTCAGACAGCGAGCGACATCGCTCTAAAGTTTCCGGTGTATAATAAGCAACCACCTCCGTGTCACTGAGGAAGCACGCATATTTGGAACGATCCTGACAGAAAGGGGCTTATAACAGCAATTGTTTCCTTCCCTTATAAGCTGCAAGACGCTGCTAAATATTATAACGACCCAGGAAATACAGGGTGCTATTTGCCTCGTGGTGTGTAGATCCAAGGAAAGTAGTTGGGGGTTGAGGTGACAATGGGAACTCTGTGGCGGGTTTTGAGATGACAAAGGAAACGCCGGGTATCGCTCCTGCCCATGTTGAACCCTTTTGCTCTAATTTAAGGGGCTTATGGCATGCTATGCTACACATCTTGCTATTGGCGAAGTCTTTTCGTGCGCACAACTATAAAACTTGACGCTGATGTGATTGTCCTGGTCGGTCTTCGTGTGGTCTCTCCATTGCTGTTAATTCGATCAGCTGAACATATTATTTGGTGAGGCGTCAAGTTTGTAATTATCTAAATCAAACGTAAAACAAAGAGAGAAAATTTACTCCATGCTCCTGCAAGTCGCCCACTGCGAATTGCGTGGCCAACTGGGCAGAAAGCAGGAATATATAATTCTTTCAGAGGAGTGGAGTATGCAGTATTTTGAAGTAATTCTTCATATGTTGACTTGACTCAACTATCACTGTCGGGTTCTACTCATCCTTAACACTGCAACCTTAGTGTTTTCGTATTATCTACTATAACTATTATTTCAATTAAAAAACCCTTCGCTTTTTAGGGACAGTAAATTGTTAAATATTTTTTTTTTAGTAAAAATCATCTTATGGTGTTATCAATATACGTTAATATATACGTATTCTAGGTCCAAGATTGGTAGAAATATTTCTTTTTACAATGTCTCTTACATTAGTATTTATATTTCTGATATGAACATATTCATGCTTCCATAGATTTTGTGCAATTGGAAGTCGTTTGATCATATTACATAATAGATTACAATAAATTGTATACATGGAACAATAAAATGATTTTGAATAAAACTCAAAGGCGAGTAAATGTTATAAAATAAGGCTAAGTCTATTTAATCAGTGAAACCAAGATACTAAACGAAAAGGATCAATAAAGTATTCAAATCCAACTTAAAAGTTACTAAGCAAGTGACAGGAACAACCAGATAAAATAAAAGCTTAATAAAGGAACTTGAAAACAGAGGGGCTAAATAGAGATGAATAGGAAAACTGATTGGATCACTTACGCGAATGCTTATGATTTTAACAAAGAAAATATAAACGTTTACAGCTTTAAAAACACATGGAAACAAATGTTTAAGATTTCATAACTCATATGAAAATTGGCAGTTTATGCTGTCGTGTAATAAGCAAACCAGCTTCAAAATCAAAGTGATTCCAATTTTAACTCACAGTTGGTGGTTTTACTAAGATTTCTAAGGAAATTTGTGTGTTTAACTTAGAAATAATGACATACCTGTTTGTGACCCAAGGCTCGAAATGCAGTTCATAAGCCTCTGGAGCACTTTGTACTGTTATAATGCCATACTTTATTTTTTACAAATCAGGCAGCTTTTCAAAAATATTATTTACATTACAGAACTGGGAAGTAGTGCGGGATACTATCTAATTTGCCAATGAACACTCCAAATGTATGTGACAGATATTGCATATCTTCACAAATTTGAGCATTTATTTGCGTGAAAATGCCAATTTTGAACCAGAATTTAGACGATATTGTTGAAGTCCATTATGGGATGTTAAAAACAAATCAACTCAATAAAGGCTATGACAGATGAAGCAATCCTCATATGGGAAGGATTAAAGTTCTATGAAGATGAGTGGAAAGATTATGTTCGTATTATATCAATAATGAAAAGCATATAGGAATAGAATATGTCTACACTACATTTCAAGAAATTTAAGGACGCCTACCACATTAAGTCTTAAAAGAAATACCTAAAAGTTTTTCGTTAGAACAGATACATGCCTTTGCTCCAATAGAGTCCCTAATGGTGAGTGTTTCTTTGGAGGATGACACCTTGAAGACTTTTTCCAACTTAATTGAAATTCCGAGTACAAAAGCTATCAAATTCGTATAATTAAGTTTTGATGGGATTTGGTTCAAATAGTGCGGAATCTAAGATCTCGTTTATCTATCCATTTATCAGGAAACATTTTATTTAGAATCTGATGAGCATTGACACCACTTAGGGCAAAAACTTAATTGTACACTGAATTTATTTCATCAATAAAATATGTTCTAATAGAATTTGCTCTTGTTGAAAAGTACGTTTGTCCAACAGCTCTCGGTGGAGGTACACGAATGCCAACAGACACCGACAATGCTGGTCCGAATTTCAATAGAAATGATTAGTTCATAGAATTCCTCTAACACAATTAAGATTTCTGACCCCATTTCAAAAAACTAATTCCATCAGCTACATATGAGGACCATGTTCGTAATATATTGACGTGATTACCTGCTATTCTATATAATCGTAATCGCTAAAATCGAGTGAACAGCTGTTAAATGAAACGGCCTTTATGTATAATTTGATCAAAGGTTAAATAGTGTTAAAACCCTTGTTACCCAAGACATATTGGCCCATGTAAACCTAATAAAGTGAAATAGAAAGAAGGGAACAATCACAATGAATCTAATACAAAGAATTTGTCCTATGGATATAGAATGTAAAACTGCACCATACTGTATAATAGTACCGAATGAGGTGGTATGCAACTCGAATTCAAGATTACGCGGGTTTGATCCCGTCCACGGCGCATTCTGTCATTTTTTTTAGTGGTCTACCTTGTCTTTTAGGCAAATGCTGGAATGTTAATACTCCAAAACTTCCTTCCCATCATTTCCCTCTAACACAATTTCCTTATTCTTCAGGAGTGTTTCTAGGCTTCTGGCGGATGGTGCACGAATGAATGCACCCAGTAAATGCTGTTCTTGACGTTGAGGTGGTGTTAAGGTCGCTGTCCTCAAGGGAGTGGGGGTGTATAACGACTCCCGGAACCCTGATATTGGCAGCTTTACGGTGGTCCTGGGGCCGGAATGAAACACTTTCTGCCACTGAGTTAGGGCTTTTATATGAAAAAAATTACAGTTCCGGAGTCTTGTCGGGACTCGATCCTCTATTTCTTATTCTTTTTGCTTTTTCTCAACATTTATTTTATTCACCGTTTTCTTTTTATTCACAAAAACGCACACATATGCACATGTCCAAGGCAGGACTCGAACCCACGATCCCCTGCGTCCCGAAGTAACCAAGCGAAGCACTTTAGGGCCGCGCCGTGGCCGAGTGGTTAGACCACTTGCCTCACACCTAGACGGCCGGGGTTCGATCCCAAGCGACTGCATGTGAGATTTTTGGTGGACAAAGCGGCGCTGGGGCGGGTTTTCTCCGGGTACTTCGGTTTCCCCCGCCATCGCATTCCACCGGTGCTCCATCATCAGTGTCACTACCTGCGGTGCTATAAGTAGTTAAAGCGGGCGTTTAAACACTACAAAAAAAACACTTTAGCGAGCTGGATCATGGGATTTCAGCGCCTGTGGCCTGTCTACACCCGACCTGTGGCCACCTATGGTTTCGTCACTTCGTCCCTTCCTCCTAGGGGATACTAGCGAGCAATTGATCTCTATAGGTCACAGGGCATGAGATATCTCCTACCGTAGCCTAGTTTTTATCTTTTTGACGTTTATTACTTGGTGTTATTAATGAACAAACCTCTGTGCTACCTTATTGAATTTTTGCTTATCATTACAGTAAAGGTAGAATGTTGCATCAATTTAGACATTTGAATGGCGGGACTTAAAACCTAAAGAGGTCTTAGAAGAGACAGTTCTTCGACCTTTGTAGTTGGCAAAGTCCTAAATCTCTCAACGAGCCGACACTCTTGCATTCATTCAACTCGTTTAGTCTCGTGTTGTGTAGTCAGGTACATCCACTATTTAAATAATGATGGAGTAATAACGAGTTCTAGATTAATACCATAGACACAATAAATAAATAAAAGATATTTGAATGCCCAAAACAACGCGATAGGGAATGAGATAAAATTAATTAATGTTATATTTAAAAGGCATTGAAGACAAAATAAATGGCTGAAAGTCTAATAAGATTATGATGTTCATACAGCCGACAACCCTTAAGGAGACTTCTGTATTTATACTTATCATCATTAGTGTTTCTGATCTATGGTGTCAGTACGCATCGAAAACTTAGATTGCGTTTGAGTTAAATGAACTTTATAGTGTAGCTAGCTTAGCTGAATCTCAAATTTAAACCACAGCTACAAAAATATCTAAATGCACTTTAAATGCATTTTAGATGGCAAGAAAGTTCTGCGTACCTAACTGAAAATTTACTTATGGTTCTATGTAAAATAAATGTGAAGAAAAAGGAAATCAAAACTCTCTGTGTGTGTGTGTGTGTGTGTGTGTGTGTGCTTTTCTTATATGCTGATTTGTGATATATTCATTATTCTGCATCTTAATTTTATTATTCCAGGTACGATCCCAAGAGCCCGCATGTAGGATTTGTGCTGGAAGCGTTGTCTTGACGGGTTTTCTCCAGGCCCAACGGCTTCCCCCGCCACCCATTCCACCAATTGCTTCCGACTACGAAAAAAAAAATAGTCAAAACAATTGGCATGTTGCATTACATAATCGAGGCCACGCCGTGGCCGAATGGTTAGACCACTTTCCTCTCACCTAGACGGCCCGGATTAGATCCCAAACGACTGCATGTGAGATTTGTGATCGACAAAGCGGTGCAGAGGCGGGTTTTTTCCGGGTTTTCCGGTTCCCCCCGCCATTGCATTCCACCGGTGCTCCATCTTCATTTCATGTGTCACCAGTGCCATTGCCTGAGGTACCACAGTATTAAAGGCGGGCGATAAACACTACCAAAATACATGATCCATGTAAAGAGGGTATTTGGAGGTAGTGGAATTTTCCTGAAAATCTTCGTGAGGCATCCTTGTACTTAAACACCAAGTTTACTATTTAACCGATTTTTCGATTTTCAAGTTATGCTGTCCATAGACATACACCCACACAACAGACACACACAACGCACACATACATACACATACGGACCCTTTTCAAAAAATGCTTTTATTTGCATTCAATCCTCTATCAAAACATGTATTTGCGGTGACATTTCGGTATCGAATTTTTAGACGTAATACAAGACCTTTTCTATCTATTATATAAATATCATATACGTGTTTCGGCTTCCTTTCCTACAGGGTATCTAGGTGTCAGAAAAAGTAAAAGACCTTAAGCTGTAACTTTAGGTTTATCTTGCACCCGCTCGTCTTGCCTGGTTATACATCAAACGCCGATATGGAATTCGCTCACACCAAGGCGCGTAAGACCCACGAACAAATCCCCAGTGATGGGTGCCTCAAAAAAAAAAAAAAAAAAAAGGAAAGGGAGAAAAAAAAAAGGATTAAAAAATTAATATGTTTCATTCACATAGCCTTTTCCACCTATTTTGTAAGCATCTTGTAGATAATTCTTTTATCTACATCAAGGTAATCGACTTAATGTTAGCAGAAATTGATTTATTACTTACCTCCTTAAAAATAGGAAGGAAATAAGGAAACACGCTCGGTTAAAGCGAGAGTCATATTTAAATAGCTACTCTTTATAGGATACAACTGAAATTCGTGTCTCTTTGCATGCCCAGGAATAAACCAACAAACTTATGAAACGAATGACGATTCTGCGTTTGAGAAAAGTTTAAGTATTCTAAAATTATGACCAATAACAGAGATCCACACCATTGCTCAGCAATGTCCTCTCTTATCAGACTTTAAGTTTGTTTCCGTGCCTTAAATCGTCGATTAGAGTCCAACGGCTTTACTTCCCTTTCGAAGGAAACCATGCTAAGGATTACTACCTGAAAAAAATCCATCGCCCTTCGCCGGGCTCTTAGAAAATCTAAGGAATTACACCAGTAGCATCAAAAAAGGTTGTATTAAGTAACCGCCATCTTTTACTAGATGGCAATTAAAGTTTCAGCTATATCCATCATGTTGTTTCGTTACAGTAAGCGATTGAATCAACTATCTTATGCTTCTTTAGAAAGATGGAAAAACACGAGCTTCATGCGCTCATTAAACACTTCTATTTAAGAAGTTTTACACCGAAAGAGATAAAAGCCGAGTTGGACGGAGTTCCTGGCACTTCTGCTCCTGCGTTTGCAACAAGCTACAATAAAATTGGATAAATGAATTTATACGAGGCCGTACATCCACAAATCATGAATATTGTTCCGGAGCCCCAGTAGAAGTGACTTCCTCTGAAATTATTGACTAAAACAGGATATCGTTTTGAGTGATCGACGAATCAAAGTTCGGGAAATAGAAGATACCTGAGGCATACCACGGGATACAGTCTTCTCAGTTTTGCAACAAAAATTAGGTCTGTCTGACAAAGGTCCGGCAAAATAGGTGCTGTGTTTGCTCTCAATGAATAATAAACGTAATCATGTAATTGATTCTGAAGCTGGTTTGGCACCTTTCCGTCACAATCCTGAAGCGTTTCACAGTCGATAAATAACTGTGGATGAAACATGGATGCATTACTACACCCAGAGGCAAAAGTATAGTCGAAACAGGGAGTTTTTAAAGGCGAACCGGCTCCGAAGGAGGCAAAGGTGGTGAAATCTGCAGACAAGGCCTTGGTGGTTTGGGATGCACGCGAAAGGAGGAACGATAAATGAAGAGTATTGTGCATTTCTGTTGCACCGTTGAACGGAGAAATCAAGAAAAATCGCCCTCATCTGGCAAACAAAGGGATTCTCTTTCTTATGACAATGCAAAAGTGCAAACCTGCGTAGTTTCGATCGCAAAAATTGCAGAATTAAGGTTCGAATTACTACAAAATCCACTGTATTCATCAGGTTTGTCTCCCAGTGACTTCTTTTTATTTCTAAAGTTGATTCACATCTAACCAAAAGGTCATCTTCCAAACAGATGCCTATTTAAGGACCTTCCTAAAAACAACTGGGAAAAGGTATCGAGCTAAAAGGAGATTATGTTGAGAAAGAAAAAGAATCTAAAAAAATGTTTTTCTATCTTTCTCTAAGGACTTATTGGACGCCTCACGTATCTGTGGATATATTACACAATTGAGTAGCTATAAAAAATATTTTCGCGTAAAGGAAGCTGGGAGACTAAAGAATATGTCTACACAAAACTATTATGTATTTAATATACATCCCTAATGGCTAAAACCAGGCCATACAAAAATGGGAAATACTTCAAATAGTTTTAAATATGTTGCAGAGTTAACATTGTTGCAACGCGTTGTGTTAAGAGAACTGTTGTCCCTATAATATTGATTGCTCAAGATCTGAAGACAGTGCTGTGTTTGGATGCAACATCAACCCCAATTTCCGCCACGTCTCTTTGTACTACAAGGAGACCATCGTCAGAAACACAATTACCTTCCCACATCCAGCTCAGCTTGTCTGCTGTCTGCAGGTGATACGCCTGCTATAGGAAAACCATTTTTGACTTTGTAGCTTAAACATACTTTTATGAACACCTACCGTAAGGAATATGCGATAGCAAAAGCGTTGCGGTGTTTTCATAAGTATAAAAGGTATCAAAAACTTCGCATCTGAAACTAAGAGATTTACTTGGATCTAAAATACTCTTATGTGTACACCTACTTAGGCTGTTCCAGAAGTATAAGACCTGACGTATAGACAGTGCTTGTTGTTTTAAATAATAACAATGGTAAAAAGTATCATCCTTAGAAACTTTAAGTTTGACAATTTTACATTGTTTAGCATTTGTTTGCCAGCCATAATTATTTAATGCTCTCAGGAAATTTGTAAACATAGATAAAATTGGTCATCGTTGTGTGATACAATACTTTCATTTGAAAGTTCTTAGTCCAACTAATATTAAAACTAAGCTAGACTCTACTTTGTGGGAGTCTGCTCCTTAGGTTACAGCAGTGAAATATTGGGTGGCAGTGTTTAATCGCGGTCGTACGAGCTGCCAAGAGGAACATCGCAGTGGTTGGCCAAATGAAGTTACCTGTACAGAAATTGTAAAGAAAATCTACAAAATGGTATTGGATGACCGTCGACTGAAAGTGCGCGAATATTTCAAAAAGTTTTGTACATCGCAAACTGACTGAAAATTTGGAGATGAGAAACAATAGAACAAAAACTGCGCAGTGAAGATGTTTCAGTTGAATGTTTGGCAATGTTTCGCTGCAATAAAGCTGAGTTTTTGCGTCTATTCATAATAATGCATACTTCTTCACACCTGAGACGAAGGAACAATCAAAATAGTGGATTGGAAGGGGAGAATCGGCTCCAACGAAGGCGAAAACAGTTCCTTCTGCAGGCAAGGTCATGACGTCAGCTTTCTAGGTCGCAGGCGTATAATTTTCATTGGTTTTCTCAAAAAAGGAAAAGTAACAATGGCGAATATTATGCGAACTTGTTACAGTGTTTGAGTGATGAAATCGAGCAAAAACGGCCGCATTTAGCGAAAAAGAAAGTTTTGCTTCATCAAGACAATGCACTAGCTAAACGTTTATTATCGCCATGGCCAAAATCAATGACTTAAATTTCGAATTGCTTCCTCATAGGTCCTATTTGCCAGATGTAACCCCCCTCTGATTATTTTGTTTTTCCATCTTGAAGAAATGGCTTGGTGATAGAAGATTTGCCAACAATGAACAGGTGGAGTCTGCAGTTGATGGCTATTTTGCACACCTCGATAATTCTTACAATAAACAGGGTATGGAAGCTATTGAACATAGCTGGTAAAAGTGCATCGAGCTGGAAGGAGACTATGTAGAGAAATAAAGAAGTTTTCTCCCCAAATTCTTGTGCTTTCTTTGTTAGGTCGAGTACTTCTGGGACAGCCGTCAAACATTTATTCCTGACAGGAGACTTTTCCAGAAAGTAACTACCATTTGACTTTACTAAATTAAAACAAAATGCGTTCTTCTATTTTTAAAAATGTCCCTACCTTTCCTACATATCACCTGCTTTACATATCAAACTGTCATATAAATTCCTGAACTTTAGAATTCTATGTCGCCTGCCGTCTGACAAATTAAAAATATTTTAGTACCCAAAGAACAAGACATGCTTAGAAAATATATTTTAGTTACATGTCTATCTTGCTCGATTTTGTTGTTTACTTGATTTTTTAAATAATCAAGTAATGGACGCTGAGTGGGGTCTCCTCATGCACATTTTTTTCCATTATTTCACAATCCACATTTCAGATCACTTTCTCACAGTTCTTTCATTCAGTCCTATATCACCACTCAATTTTTATTGTCAACAGTACTTTCCTGCAGTTTTCAACTTCCGAAAAGAAAAAATTGAGCAACTCTTCTCAAATCTCAATCCCGGGACTTTACTTCAAACAGTTAATTTGAACAGTCACAGAATACGCAATAACTTGCTTCAATTAGGATTCACACAGCACTGACAAAATATATTTTGAAAACCATACGACACTCTGGATATAAACTGCGCAGTGGGAACGTTCAAATGATAATCACTTCCCGGATTACCATCGTTTGCTACATTATCCTCCTATATCTTTTCCTATAACCACGATAAAGTTTGTGTAGGAATTATTTTAGTTCAGCCAAACGGTCTGATATTCCTCTCTGGTTACACAATAGAAAATGTCATTTAAACCAGTTAAATCTTGACGAATACATTGAAACAATTCTAATGATACACTGAGATGTCTTGTTCTACTCACTATAAGTTTTTGCAGATATCTCCAGAAAAACTGTTAACGCTTGCAGGTATAGTTTTATTACATACTCCGTTGTAGGTACAAGGGGAAAACAGGAAACAGATGTCATATGTTTTAAAGCGGGTCGCAATATACTGTTCTTTAAATCCATATGCTTTCCATTAACATTGAGAGAAACAAATGAATACTAGATTTAAATAAGGCACTGAAAGTTTAAAAAACCTACGGGAAATCTCGGAAATGGCTGAACAACTTGTGACTTTGAAGGCTTTAAGAGTATCTGTATTTGTGAAGAAAAGGTATGTCTCTCGTGGTTTATAAGCTAAAAATACACAGATTTCTTCCTTAACACGTTATGTGAGGAGACTTTGAAGTAGATGGCTGAAGTCGGATGAGGTCAAATGGCCTAATCCAGGGAGGG
This sequence comes from Hymenopus coronatus, assembly GCA_030762935.1. Lineage (NCBI taxonomy): Eukaryota > Metazoa > Arthropoda > Insecta > Mantodea > Hymenopodidae > Hymenopus > Hymenopus coronatus. The sequence goes on from CM060896.1 coordinate 63,404,985, forward strand.
GGAGGAAGAAGAAAAAGAAGAAGAAGAGGATGTCCCTAGAAAATTAAGATACTTACACTTTATTTCACATTAAATATTTTAAATGTTAATGAAAATCCTTAGTCTTTTCTTCCAAATTAAAACGATATTGTATAATTCTAGTCTGGTCAATGTATACGATATGTACCTATATACTACTATCAAATGCCACCATTACCTCCTAAACAGTTTAAGATACAGGGGCATGAAGTTAACAAATTTAACCCTGCATTGCATGTTATTCCATTTGGCAACAAAAATTATAGGTCACAGTGATTATTTAAATCAGTGTTGTTATTATTTTAACATTATATGGGCACTTAACAATACATAAAATAAGGGAATTTTTAGCTGTTTATATCATAAATATATTAATTTGTTTAAATATTGTTGTAACGTTTTAAGAATAAATAGTAAAATCCATACACATCCGTCTAGCAACATTCACGCCTGCCATGAAACCGGTTAATTCACGTGTGATCTCCCCGTCTTTTATCATAGGCACATATAACTGCAGACTCTTGAGTTTTAATTTGTTTGGATGGCCAATCCATTGCTTATTGCCCTAACGATGATTATTATTCGAATCCTTAACATTAAGTTGCTTGTTATAGGGAGATCTAAACCGATTCAGAAATTAGAAAAAAATTGCATATATACAAAATAATTCTTGTAGTAGAAAGCCGTTGGCACAGGCCATTCATTAATGGTGAAAATTTTGGATTAGGGGGAGGGATTTATTTAACTTTATAACTTGCATTTTTATGGTATACGTTTGTCTTTGCATAAAAATGTTAACAAAATAACAAAAAACCGCTCATTGCCATGGACCCTTTACAATTTAGGTAAAGTAAGGAGAACTTTAAGGTCAGTGTTTCTCAGTTCTGACATTCACATTCACTCCTTGGATAAAAATGTATAGCTTTTTGGCTTTAAACGTCAGGAGAGCTTAGGATTTATAATTTAAAATATAGGTGTGGTAATTATATTAGAGAATTAGGTTTAAGTTAATTATTTCTATATCTCGCACTGAAACACTTGCAATAATCAGCAATATGTATACAAATTGTTTTTCTCTTAAACTAATTAAAATGAAAGAATAACTACAGAACAGTTTCTTTAATTCCATATACTAAACTCAATTAAAAATGTTGGCAATAGGATAAACTACTGAGTCCAAGGAGATTTTCATATAAAAAGCGATTATTTATAAATGAAACATATTATTTTAACAACGGTTTTACATATTTTGTCAAATTTTGCTTTATATTTTATAAAAATGTAAAGCAATTGTAAAACAACAGTTTATTGGATTTTCATTACTATATGGCCATTTGGCTTTAAAAAGAGTTATTTGTCAGAAATGTTAAATAGATCCTTCCCTATATTTGGTCATTTTGTTGCTTATGTTGTCTTGCATTACAAAACGAATAAAATTCAAATTCGACCATTTAACATTGGCTTGTATAAGAATTACAATGAATACGATCACCGGCCCTAAACTTTTTAACGGATGAGACTGCTGAAACTTTATGCAGATAAAAGCCTTCAGAACGTTTTCCAAGACGGCGAAGCATAGGTTTTAGGATCCCATTGATTCACTGAATGCTGCTTTCCTTTAAAAATAGTCGTCGTTGAAAAAGATTCAGAAAATCAGATGTACATCAAGTTGAATGCTTTAAACGAGATTGAATCTAACCGAGGACCATAAAATGGAGATTGATTTTTGCCATAACCAGTCAGCCAAATGATCAAATGCGCAGTTATCCATGTGAGGTCATGCTCGATTTACCTTCCATTTCATTACACTGGGAAAAATAGTTTATTGCTTAACTACTGTATTTGTTTGAATACTCGGTGCGCTTATTTTACACAAACTAATTAATATTTGTCTCAATTCAGTCTATTACTACTTTCTCTTGTATAGTAGAAAGAGCCGGTATTGTGTTTCCTCAAAAACATTAATGTCAATATTTTACTCAAATTGCACGTTTTATGGTCACCGTAAAAAAGAAAGCCGTTTTAATGTATTGAATAGGATATCTGAACAGTATATCCTCCCCCAAACGAAAATTCTGATGAATACAAAACTTGGTATCTAAGTTTATCATCTATCAAACATGCACATACGTATACTAGTAGCTCTTCAAAGAACCCTCCAACCACAAATAATCCTTATCAGTAATATTTTTAGAAGATTTAAATTTCCTGAAAACTACTTTACTTCAAGTAACCAATTTTGTATAGATTTTTCCAAAAATTTTACTTTTATTTTATTGTTATTTTAATATGAATGCCAAATTTCATTAATTTGGATAAATGCTTTGCAAAATACGAATTTTATTATGTAAATAATAAAATGTACAATGGGCCTCAAAATTTGACAAAATTGCTTGCCATTTTCTGAATTGGAACTTTAAACCACACACATAAACCAGGATATTCAAATATTGTTGTTACTACATTTACAGTTTTCTTAAAAGGGTTAGAATAATTCTGATCTTTCTAATATTACAATAGATACTTTTCGATATTTTGGGAAATTATAATTGCATTTATACAAGAACTTAACATTTGAAATGTTGTGAATCTTTTTGAAAATGTAGTTTTGAGAAAAATGTTTATTGAAATAGTGTGCTGGGAGACAGATATATTGATTGTATGAGCTTTAAATAGCTATATGGGCCGAAGCAAGGGAAGGCAACTAAATGATTTTGCATAGCTTCCAATAACTTCTTGCTATTAAAAGCAATTTTCGATTTTTAACCCACTGAGTCAAATTTCATTCCCAGTGTCCTAAGTATTGAAGCTGTTTATATGACAAATTAAATGTGCCCGTAAAGTTCTCTTCATTCGAAAGCAATATTGTATAATTTTGTATAACATGTAAGTATACGTTAAATGAAACGAAAACGCTCCCACACAAATGATGTGGAGCTGATTAAAGCAGACAATGCATTTAAAATACATTTATGGCCTAATCCATTTCGTAGATATTGGTTATCTGTGATTCGATTGAATACTGTTTCATTTTTTAAAGTCCCGTCCACATTTTCTTGTTTCTCGCTCATGGAAAGAGTATGGAATTTCAATGCCAGCATCCGGGAGAGTCCAGTGCTGTTTAATACTGTTGATCCCTTTATATCTAGGATGAAGTGTATAATGTAGTTATTTTTGCAATGTTTTTGGAATGAAGTAAAAACAAAAAATCTTATATTCTATCCACATGAGTTGCTCTAACTATTCTGTAACAAACTATTCTTAAAAAGTTTATTCACCTTTCTACTTCATGTTGATCAAGATCAAAACTATCATAAATAGCTTCATTACTTAGTTTCTTATAAGAAGAAAGGGAATACTCTAGACCTAAGCGATGATCAAATCTTTTAAAAACTGATGGCTATCTGATGGAAATTCGGTTCTCATTGCATGACTAGAAGAACAAAGAAAAAGAAATGTGAAACTTCCGTTTCAGAAAAAAAATTGTAACCAATAACTAGCAATATTTCAGAAATGGTATATAACATAAATGGTGTATAACATAAATTATGTCTTTTAACAATGTCTACATTTTTTGTGTGGAAAATCCCTTATGTAAAATTAAGAAAAACTTCATCCAGAATAACGATATCTCCAGAGGCTATTCTCAGAAAATTCAAGATATACATTTTTATTTGTCATGTAAGTATCTCTAATATACAATCTTTTAATCAAATTCGTTAGATATTTTTGATAAAATAAAAATTTACGAAAAATTGTCCTGTAGAAGACAGTTTAGGGTGGAGGTTTGAAAATCTTCCTGTCACATCCTTGAGGGATACTAAGCTTAAATTCTTTTCGTTCTGAAGCTCTGCTCAGGCACACTGACCCTTTTCTAAAAATATATCTTTTGGATCCAGCGGCTCGCAAAACATTTATCTACGGTCAAATCAGGGTATGAATTTGTGGGTGGAATACATCACTTTCACTTTACATACGTGTAAAGAAAGCAAAAAGCTACTTCATATTAAACAAGATTAACATTAGCACATATAGCTTCATTACTTGGTTTCTTTTAAGAGAATTCAAATATGAGAACACACTAAGATAAAGCGATTGTCAAATCTTTTAAAACCTGGTTGCTATGCGATTGAAATTCAGTCTTTTTGTATGACCAGGACAAAAGAAAGAGAAATGTGAAATTCCCAATCTAGAAGCGCTTTATGCATTTAAAGATCAAAACAAACAACAAGAAAAAGTGTTTGAAAATTTGTTCAAGATTGTATCAAGATAAATATTTGCAAAAATGTTTTTATTACACATTTTTTGCTTGTACAAGCAGTGTAAGGAACTATAGTAATCCAAACTAATAGTCAAATCTTCCATATCCCTCCTCTTTGCTCGATCAGAAGTAAGAAAAATGAATAACGATTTTACATTTAAGCAAAGTTAAAGTGTTGAAAAATTGAAAGCAATAATAAAGAAAATCTCAAAAATAGTTTACAAAAAATCCATATACCTTTGCGTTTTAAAAGTTCAACTTGTGTGTAATAAGTTTTTGTGTATTTTTTACCATTTACCGGCTATGCAAACCATCATAAAAAGAGGTCTTAACAGGTTATTCCCAAAATGTTCAAGATATGCATTTCATTTTAACCAAAATATCTTAAACATTTAATATGTTAATCGAAATTTTAAAGATTATGTTTGAGAAATTCAACATTTTCAAAAACATAAATGTTTCACGCTAAGGGTAGTTTGGGATGGGGATATTTTTGAAAATAAAATCTTCTTTGGAAGAAGTTGAACTTAAATATCTGGTTTTCTCTCTCTCTCTCTCTCTCTCTCTCTCTCTCTCTCTCTCTCTCTCTCACACACACACACACACACACACACACACACACACACGCCCACCCGACATTGTTAATGTTTTATACGAGCAGGGAACCTCAGAACCTATATTTGAAGAGAAAACTTGGGAATTATTAAAATTGTTGCTTAATATCACGATTTTATAATTTTATGACATCCCAAATTGGTCTAATACGAATTTCTTCTATGAAATGGTCCTTAAACATTCTTGTTGTTATAAATTATATTCAATTTTGCACCACGTAAAAGCACAAATGATGCTGAAAATCAAAACCGTAACTCAGAATTTCTCGAATATAATCAAAGCGCTCCATAATTAATTTGTAATAAATAAGGATATTTATAGACATATAATAAGCTTATAGGTATACAGATATTCATACGCTTATTCATTAAACTTATAACTATCTAATAATTATTTATTGTTGATAGAGAATATTATTTTAATTTTTCGCTAGGACAAGCTTTTGTTCTTCTGTACTTAACACCCCCTCACAAACAGATTCACACCAACACAGCCCTCACAAAAGGTAATTTAGATGAAATACTTTTTCAGTGGATATAACTTTATTATTAGATTGATTACCATAAAGTAGTAGTACTGACTCAGCTTACCGCTCATGCATAAACAGACCCACATTCACGCGACTTTTGCGTGTGTCGCGCGAACTGGAAGATCATGAGACGTGGTTTTGGGTTCGACGATATAATATATTTTGCGACTGTCGCGTTGCGTGGTTTAAGTACGTTCCTATAATTCAATACACTTTCATATCTTCTCGTATGTGTCGAATGACAGAAAATGCTTACAAAAAAGAGGGGGGCTAGAGCTGTGTGGGGTTTTCTGGAGATTTGAGTTTTACCAACCAGTCATTTGGAAAATTTGTTATCCAGTTTGTCAAACAAAAACAAACTCTGATCTGATTCACATCACTTTCTCTAGCTACTCCACCTAGCAACTATTCTTGCAAAAGATAATTCTTTTATCTACACCAAGGTAATCCAGATAAACACTAGTAGAAATTATTCTATTACTCGCTTTTTTACAAGGAGAATGGAAATAATGGAATAGATTATGCCAAAGCGTTACATAATTTTTTTAAAAGTTGGTCGCTATATGAAACAACTGAGGTTCGTTTCACTTTGCAAGGTTTGAGAAAAATTAAGTTGTTTAAATTGAAACTAGTAACAAGGGATATACAAAACGGTCAACACTAAAAAAAATAAAAAACATATATTATATAAATTGTGTGTTTTAACAATATCTACATTTTTTGTGTATCAAGTTTTGTCTATCTCTTACGTATTAACCATTTTGCAAAACTCAACAAAAGTCGTCTAGAATAAATAGATATTTAGTGTCTAGTCCCAGAATATTCAAAGTAAATATTTTATTTTTCATGCAAATATTTTAATACCAGATACTTTAATAAAAATCGTTAGTTATTTTTGAGAAAAACAATATTTTCAAAAACTGTTCCATGTAAAGTATAGTTTGTGGTGAGAAATTGTTTCAAAATTCATCGTGTCAAATCTTTGGAAGCTACTAAACATAAATACCAATTTTGACAGTCAACGGCATTTTCGTTTTTGCTATGCTGTTCATAGACGGACACACACAGACACAGACACGCCAAGGACGTTTTTATAAAAATTCTTTTTTAGGACTCAGGGGATCTCAAAACATATATTTCCGGTGAAGATGTACATACCGCGTGCTGGAGAAAATAAAAGGTACTTTTCTGAGGTCTGTAAAACCTCACGCTACTGGTCCATAAGAGAAGGAGAAGCGGACTAGGATAGTGAGAGAATGGAAGAGAAAGAGAAGACCAGATTAGAGAAAAGAATCTCCACGCCTAATTCAATTACGCGGACAGAGCTGGGTTCGGCTAATGCTAAAATAGATTGCAATTTTGGAATCCTTTATTTGTACGCTGTAAATAACAGGATGCGTATCACAGACCTTTATTGCGGGACTTAAAGGAAGAATTTACTTCAAAAGCTTACAATGTGATCAGCAAATCATCATCAGAGCATATCATATTCACATATAAACTGCTCGGATGATATGAGTGGACAGAAGAAAATTCCAAACGATGGTCCCAAGTGAGGCTACAGAGTACTGCAGACTTGTATCAGACTTATAATGTCAAAGTGCTATAAAATGAAATTTTGTTCTTCCATTGATGCCTTATAGGCCAAAGTTGGAAAGTTACAATCAGACTGAACGATGCTGTCATTTTTCGGGCTCAAAAAGCCTTAGCATGTCTTTCTTCGAAAGGGAAATAAAGCCGTTGGTCCGTGTTGAACGTAAAATAACTTCAAGCCCGATAAAAAGGCTCTGAGTAAACCTGATCACGCCCAGTATAAAATGGGACGCTGAGAGCCACAGCAGTTAATGAGCGTCCATAAATAAAGCACTCAATTTAATCTATAGGAATTTCGGCTTATTATACAGCTGCTCTAATGAATTGAAATACCATAGCAGCATGCCAGCATGGCGTTAGATTTCCCAAGTGACTTGCATGTTTCCCAAAAAACCACAAGGTGTTCTCAAATTCATTTTGAGGTCACATTCTTCAATGGGGGCTTTGAGTTTTTGAGTATTTTAGTACCCAAACTTCGTTTCCTAAAAAGTTGATCAAAACATTCGTAATGGAATTAAAAGCCTCAGTATTTGACAAATAAAGTTAGTGATTAAAATGATTGTAATAGGCAAAAAAAATAATAATAATATTTATAACATTAGATAAATTATGACAATAATAATTAGTTGTTAATTAATAAAGGGTTATTGAATTTAATGCCAAGAATGGCATTATGATGATTTTTGTTGCCTTCTTGTAATATAGCAGAACCTCTTTTTAAGATTTAATATTGTAGTTAGTTATGTGATCCATGAATAATGATTTAAAGCAATAATTGTTTTTAAATCATATTCAAAATTATCTCCTAATACTGATATAAATATTGTTAAAGCAGAAATTACCAATTGTTGTAATAATATTAACTAATTTCCTATCAAAAAAAGTTATTAAAGACCGTGAAAAAAATTCTCCTTTCGAATGTTATGTTTATTATTATTGTAGTGAATCGTGGAGGCTAGGAACCCCCATCAAATGCATTATTCGTTTACTTCTTCCTCTATCCATTCATACCTCACTATTTGCTTTAAAAAGCTGGATGAAGGAAGGAACCATTGTCAATAAAAGTTGGTATTTCAAGAAATACGAAAAGGTTTGTCCTGGAAGGGTTAGATTGGAAACCGTTTGCAAGAAATTGAGAAGGGAAATGTTTGGCATAAGCATGCGAGTGTGATAAAAGGATTTTTAAGGGAATGGAAAACCGTACTGAAGCAATGGAAAAACAAAATACGTTTGGTAGCTTAAGTGACAAACGCTTTTTGGTATTATGCGGAGTTCTGAAAAAGGAATGGAGTTAGAGAAAGAAATGATAATATATGTGATACATTAGGAAGAAAGGAATTTTATAGGGAAATAACAGGCTTTACCAAATAAATAGGGCTAGAAGGATTTTGAAACTGATGTGTACCATGCACATGGCTATCTCTATCTGCTCTGCAAATAAACTACTGCTTCAACAGTTTACTGTTTTATCTACATTATACTAATCGAGTTAAACATTAGCAGAAATTGTCTTATTACTTACTTTCCTGTAAGTAGAAGGGAATTAAAGGAAATATCCTAGGCTAAAGCCATAATCAAATCTTTTAAAAACTAGTAGATATATGAACAATTGAAGTTCGATTTGCTTTGCATTCCCAGTAAAACAAAACAGAGATGGAACGAAAGGTTAGACAAGATACGTAGTTTAAAACTGAAACCAATAAAAAGATATATCTAGGAAATGATCAACTCTACAACAAAAAGGTATAAATTTTGTTTTAACAACATTTTTGTAAGCCAGTTTTGGTCTGTTTCTTACGGTTTACCAGTTATACAAAGTTAAGACAAATTCACCCAGAATGAACAGCACTTCTTCATATGCTATTTCCAGAAAATTCAAGATTTACATTTTATTTGTAATATAAGTACGATATATTTAATTTACAGTATTTTAATCATAATCGTCATATTTTTACTTTCTCTACACTTACTATCTACATAGTGTATAGAGAAGGTATTGCACTCCGCCCAAAAATTCGATACCCAGATTTCACCGACAATATATGTTCTAGAGTCCCCAAAATAAAAAAAGGCATTTTCACAAAAAGATCCGTGTGTGTGTGTCTCCGTGTGTCCGTGTGTCAGTATGCCAGTGTGTCCTTGTGCCCGTGTGTCTGTGTGTCTGTGAACGCGATAACTCAAAAACGAAAAGTCGGTAAAATACCAAACTTAGTATTTAAGATCAGTATCTTCCAGGAAGGCGAAACGAAGATTTTTAGAAAAATCCCCGCACCCTAAACTACCCTTTACATGAAACTTTTTTCGAAAATTTCGATTTTCTCAAAAATGGCTCTAACGATTTTGATTAAAGTATCGTATATTAAAGACATTTACCTGACAAATAAAATGTATATCTTGAATTTTCTAGGAATAGCCTCTGAATAGGAGTTTATTCTGGATGAATTTTACGGAATTTTGAATACTGCTAAACCGTAAGAGATAGAAAAAAAACTTACTACACAAAAACTGTAGAGCATGTTAAAACACACAATTTATGCTATATACATTTTTTTCAGGGAGTTCATCGTTTTTGAGACATTCCTTGTTTTTAGTTTCTGCTATGAAAAACTTACTTTTCTCATACAGGGATTTGTCAACTGCTGTCCATACAAACAAAGGAACTTGAGTGGCATGGCAACCAGCTTTTGACTATCATTTTAACCTATGGTACTCCCTTATTTCACTTCTACTTACAAGAAAGCAAGCAATAAGACTATTTCTGCTAATATTTCGGATTAGCATGAATTAAATAGAAGTATAAGCTTTTTCAGAATAATTTGTTGCAGAGATGTAGAGAAAGTCTGTGAATGGAACACATCAGATTTTTTAGAAAAACATTTTCAAAAATGTTTCTATGTAAGGCAATGATAGGTGGGATGATTTTCTTGAAAATCTTCCTGTTACATCCCTGGAAGATATCAAACTTAATTATCAAGTTTGATATTTAATGTTTTTTTAGCTATGCTGTCCAGAAACACATACACACCGCGTGTGCAGATTTTACTAAAATGTTTTTTTGAACTAAGGCTAAATCTCGACATCGAAATTTTGGTTGGAATACAATTACTATCTCTATACTCCACGTACATTGTACGGGTAGTAAAAGTAATTGGGGAATAAGAAAATAGGAGCAATAATTGTCAAAGTGGTGGGAAAGGGTTTGTCATACTATAGTTAGTGACTTGCTTAGGAAAAGCATTTCACAAGTGTGGTATAGAAATAACCTTAAGTAGGAAGAGGGTGTAATGAGGGAGCAAATGGATGAGTATTGTAATGCATTTATGTAGTATTGAGATATTTTTTGTATAAGAATAATGCGATATTGTGAAATTAAACATATGAGCTGTTATCTACAAGTCAAAAGGGACATGTGGGTGGACATGTTACGTAACTACAAGGAAAATTACCAGCTGGTTACAAAGACTGTCCACGTGCTGCCTGCTCACGACATTCAAGTACGAACATACACTCAACACACAAATTGCGCTCAAAACTTTATTGGAGACCAAAATGTATAAAATAGTGTGTATAAAATCCTGTACAGTTAAAGACCAGGCGGTTATGCGGACGATCACGCCCAGTGAAACTCCGTGACTTATCTTCTCTGCTCCTGCCCGAGGCATATTCTTCTTTGTGACCTTTTTTTTTTCTCTACACGTACTATTACAGTGTACAGAGAAAGTATTGTATTACACCCAAAAATCCGATACCGAGATTTCACCGGAAATAGTCGTTTTAGGGTCCCCAGTATCCAAAATAAAATTAGAAAAAGGCCGTGTATGTGTGTGTATCTGTGTGTTCCTGAACACGATAACTCGAAAACGAAAAGTCAGTAAAATACCAAAATTGGTATATACGTTCAGTATCGTCCAAGGATGCGACACGAAGATTTTGAAGAAAATCCCCCCCAACCCAACTACCCTTTACATGGAAAAATTTTCGAAAATGTTGATTTTCTCAAAAATGACACTAACGATTTTGATTAAAATATCGTGTATAAAGTATATTTACATGACAAAAAATGTATATCTTGAATTTTTTGGGACTGGCCGCTCAAGACACCTTTATTCTGGATGAACTTTGCGGAATTTTGCATAACTAGTAAACCGTAGGATATAGACAAGAACTTAATCAATAGAAAACGTAGAACTCGCTAAAACACACAATTTATGTTTCACGCATTTTTTTCATGGAGTTCATCGTTTGAGATATTCCTTGTCATTGGTTTCAGCTATAAAATATTAATACTTTTCTCATACGGGAATTTGTCAACTCCTGTCCAAATAAACAGAACTTCAGACACCTAGCAACCAGCTTTTGACCATCACTTTACCTATGGTTCTCTTTCCTCTTCTACTTACATGGAAACAAGTAATAGCTCTCGATTAGCATGAAGTAAAAAAAAAGAATAAGTTTTTATTAATAATTTGGTGTGGAGATGTAGAGAAAGTCATGTGAGTGGAACACATTACATTTTTTTCAACAAAATTCAAATTCTTCTCTTCACTCTTGGATGTCGACTTGAATCGCCTTGACTCATCAATAACCCTGCAACAGTGAACTTTAAAGTAATTCCTAACCTATACAAGATCTTCTTCTATCCAAACTTCATTACAGTAGGTGTAAAGTAGTTGAATAGATGCTTATTATAAATAACGAATATTACAAGTAAAGTCAGACCGAAAAATTCAATGGCATATCCGGGATTTGAACCATGGATCTTCCGGTCTGTAGACGGTTGCCTACCACTGAGCTACCATGTTCAGCATTCCGGTACGGCATTAAATTTCTCAAATGACACGCATATTTCCCGGTAAACAACACGGTGATCTCAAACTATTTTGAGATGATAAACCCCAATGGTGACTTATTATGTCGTAAGTACTTCAAGATCCAGATCTATAGTATCTATAGTATCCAGCTATTATGAACAATTTTGATTATTTAATATACAAATCGGCTAAGTCTGACTTTACCTATTCAACTTCAGTCCTGCACACAGTTTCTGTGAGAAAACAATTAAAATAGTTATAACGAATATTATACTTTTGTGGTCAGCAACTTTAATATAGTGTGTTTAAATGAGTTTTAAAACAGCATGTTCCGGCTCATGTTTGGGGAAGATGTTTGTGCAACATCCTGTATAAGGTACATACCGAGATGTAGGGCCACTTAAGTGCCTAGCACTTGAGCAACATCAAGCCCTGCTGAGATCTCAGCGCTGCTCGGAAGTTCAGCCGACGGATGCATCTCATTGTCTGCAAGTGCTTCATCACAGATTTCGTGTGTGTGTGATCCCAAAGCAGGCGGCAGTCAATGAAAATCTGTCTCAAGCATAACCTGATATTTTAGACAAGTACACTAAGTACAGGTTCTACCAAAAGTTTAACGACACTCTTTGAAAACCTAATTCTAAAAATCTGATGTGTTTCATCTGTACATCTCTGCAACAAATTATTGTTAAAAACCACATTCTTCTATCTACTTCATGGCAATCGAGACAAACATTAGCATAAATGCTTTCTTGTAAGTAGAAGGGAAATAGTGGAATACGATAGGCTAAAACGAATACGATAGTCAAATGTTTTAAATGCTGGTTGCCATGTGGATGAAATCTGCCAGTGGTTGACAAGTTCTCGTATGCGAAAAGATTTAAAGTATTTTAAAAGTGAAACCAATTAAAAGGAATAGCTAAAAATGATCAACTACACGAAGAAAATAAAATATGACATGAACTGTGTTTCAATGAGATCTACATATTTTGTGTAGTAAGTTTTTGTCTCTTACGGTTTACTAGTTATTCAAAATCCAGCAAAATTCACCCGGAATAAAGAGGTATTCAGAGAATATTTCCAATATGTTCAAGATAAACATTTTATTTGTCTGGTAAATGTCTTTAATATACGATAGTTTAATCAAAATTGTAAGAGCAATTTTTGAGAAATTCAACATTTTCGAAAAAAGTTCCATGTAAAGGGTAGTTTTGAGTGGGAGATTTTTCTCAAAATCTTCGTGTCGTATGCTTGGAAGATACTGAACTTAAATACTAAGTTTGGTATTTTACCGACACATGGACACATGGACACACGGACACAGACACGGACCATTTTCTGAAAATGCTTTTTTTTTTTGGATACTGGGAACCCTAAAATATATATTTCCGGTGAAATCTCGGTATCGAATTTTTGGGTGGAGTGCAATACCTTCTCTATACACTATGTACATAGTACGTGTAGAAAAAGTAAAAATCTCACGTGTTCCATTCACATGACTTTCTCTATATGTCCGTAACAAATTGTTGTTAAACAGCTTATTCTTCTAATTCATGCCAATCGAGAAAAATATTTGCATAAATGCTTTCTTGTAAATAGAAGGCAAACAATGGAATACAATAGGATCAAACAACAATCAAGTGTTTCAAAAAGCTAGTTGTCACGTGAATGAAATCGGATTCTATGCATTGCCAGTAGTTGACAAATTTCCGTATATGAAAAGATTTGAAGTATTTCAAAAGTGAAACCAGAAACAAGGAATAGCTAAAAATGATCAACTCCACGAAGAAATTTAAATACGATTTACAAGTTATTCAAAATCCAGCAAAATTCATCCGAAATAAAGAGGTCTTCAGAGGTTATTCCCAGAAAATATAAGATATACATTTTAATTATCTATAAATATCTTTAATAGACGGTAAAATAATCAAAATCGTTAGAGATATTTTTGAGAAATCAAAATTTTCGAAAATGTTTCTGTGTAAAGGAAAGCTTGGGGTGTGTATCTTTGGAAGATACTAAAATTATATAAGAAATGTTGGTTTTTACCGAATTTTTGTTTTCGAATTATATTCACAGACGCAAGGACACACGCGGACGTTTTCCTAAAAATGTTATGGATGCAGGGGAGCCTAACACGTCTATTTCCTGTGAAATTTCGGTATCGAATTTTTGAGTGGAATGCAATATCTTCTCTACACAGTATGTACATAGTACGTGCAGAGAAAGTAAAAATCTGATATCTAGCTATCCTTAAGAAAGAGTATTCTTTTATACACACTATGCTAATCAAGATAGACATTAACAGAATTGGTATTATTACTGGCTTTCTTGTAAGCAGAAGGGAAATAAAGGAAATAACTAAGTGATAGTCAAATAATTTAAAAATTGTAATGTATGTGAAACAATTAAGGTTCGGTTCGCTTTGCATGGTCATCTCTAAAACAAGAGAGATGAAACGATAGGTGCCTTTCCGTTTGAGAAGAGTTATGCAGTTTAAGATTGAAACCAATGACAACGAATATCTCGAAAACAGTTAAAACAGTTATGTCTGAACAAGATCTACATTATTTTGTTTCAAGTTTTTGCCTATCTCTTGCGGTTTAACAGTTATAAAAATTCTGCAAACTCCATTAAAAATAAAGTTTTCTGAGGCTATTTCCAGAAAATAAAAATATACTTTTTTTTTTTATTTTCTCTCATGTACTATGTACATAGCGTGAATAGGAAGCATTGTATTCCACTCAAAAATTCGATACCGAGATTTCACCGGAAATAAATGTTTTGGGACCCTCTAAAACCCCCCCAAAAAATAGCTTTTTTAGAAAAAATTCCATATGTGTATGTGTGTGTGTCTGTAGGTAGCATAGTTCAAAACTGAAATAACCGATAAATACCAAATTAAACTTTACTCAACAGGAAGACATATTTTTTCTGGTTTCTCGTATGGTTATTCCTGGGAAGTAAAGAGATGAAGTTTCAATTGTTTCACCGGCTTTTACAGGACGAGATTATCGCATTAGCCTGTACCTTCTACTTACAAGAAAGCGAGTAAGACTCATTATGCTTGCGTTTATCTTCATTAGCATGGTGTAGATAACATGTTAATGTTTTGAATAAAAGGTTTATTTACCTAACCACTAGAGGACATCATGTGAATGGAGTGCATTAGATGTTGCCCTTCTACTTACAGGAAACCAAATAATAAGGACAATTTCTGGTAATGTTTATCTCGATTGTCATAAAGTATATAGAAACATAGGGTTTTTAACAAAAGTTTCTTACAGAGATGTAGAGAAAGTCATGTGAATGGAACACATTAGATTTATTTTTCCCGATTGAATCTAATACACTTCATCGTACCAAGTGGAATGGCTCAGGTGGCTTTGTCTGTGGGTTCGATCACCGCAGCCGTCCTAACTGGCCCATATGTGTGTGTGTGTGTGTGTGTGTGTGTGTGTGTATTTGTGTGCGTGCGTGTGTGTTTCGGGGTTTTCCCGAGTCGCCAGGCCAATACTCGGCAGCTTCATTATCCTACGCGGTTCATTTCCTATTCCCATGACTTCCTTATCAACTCTTTCAGTGTTGAAGGTCCCGGTAAAGGTGTTCGGCGGGTTGTGGCTGGATAGTGATTTACACTTCAAACAAGGTTATCCGGGCATTGTCGTGGGAAACACTCGGTCGGGACCTGTTCGGTTTCAGGGCTCTCTCTGGGGTACGCCGGAAGCTGCATGGATTACTGAATAGCCTAGGGCAGCGCCGGAAGCGTTCTAACTGTAACCGATAGAACTGCATTCAAGTTTTCGGCCGTCGTCATGCGGATCGAATTGCCCTTAGGGTCTCTATCCTTATCCCTCCCTGGAATCACGTAACTGGAAATGTCCCACAGGGTGGCCCCGGGATTCTGCCGCAGAATGCTGTGACTTCCGGCTAAGAAACAAGCGACAAGCAGATTTGAAAGAAAATCCTCCCCTCACAAATCAGCCTTTACATGGAAAACATTTCATATATTTTAATTTTCTCAAAAATGGCTTTAACGATTTTGATTAAAACACCGTATATTAATGATATTCACATCCCAAATAAATCATATACCTTGAATAGCCCGGGAAGACCTCTGAATACCTCTTTATTATGGTAGATTTTTGCCGAATTTGTCTTAATAGCTAAACAGTAAGAGATAGACAAAAATTTACTGCGTAAAAAACTTAAATCTCGTTAAAACACACAATTCATGTTCTTTACGTTCCTATTGTGAAGGTAACTGTTTCCAAAATATTCCTTCTTAACGGCTTCTATTGTAAAGTATTTATACTTTTCTCAGACAGGAGGTGTCCGTTTTTCTTTTGTCCTATTCCTGGCCAAGCAAAGAAGCGATTTGCAATGAAAATCACATAACGACGGATTTTAAAACATTTGGCTATCACTTTAGCTTAGTACATTCTCTTGGTTTTGTTCTACTTATAAGGAACTAAGTAATAAGAATATTCTGCTAATATTTATCTCGATTAGCATTGTGTACAAGAAGAATCTTTTGTAATACGTTTGTTTGAGAGCAGCTAGAGAATGTCATGTGAGTGTAACACATCAGACTTTTAAAATGTAAATGTAAATGGCGTGTTATTTATGGACGCTCTTTAACTGCTGTGGTTCTGAGCGGCCCATTCTAAATTGAGCGTGAATGCCGCTTAATATTGCTCAGAGGTCTCTCTATCAGGCTTGAGGTTCTTTTACGTAAATCTACGATACGGTACCAACGGCTTTACTTCCCTTCCGAGGGAAGCCATGCTAAGGATTTTTACGCCCGAAAAAGCCCATCGTCCTCCGCCGGTTTTGAACACGCGACCTTGGGTATATGAAGTCAGCATGATAACCATTACACCACGGAGGGCGACATCAGATATTTAAAGAATATACACCTGTAAATGGCTGGACTAGTGACTACAAGCGCCTCTCCTATAATGAATGGAGTGACGCTATAAATATGACCGCAAACATAAAAACAGTGTGCACCGTACCTGACATATCCTAAAGCAACAACCTCTGTCCACAATGTCTCGAAGAATTGAAACCCTTGCTCATGTCTTGGGAGCTGTTCACATGGTGAAGCATTGCCCTATTCATGTCATCATACAGCAATTGCTCACGACCTGAGACAGCCTGAATATAAAGCTTGAGAAGAACTTTCATGTCTTCTCTAGTAGGAAGTATCCGGCGTACGACATCATCGCCTTTAAACCTAACTTCTCCCAGGAGTATATAATCGATCCTATCATCAGATTCAAGATATGATAACCAACCAGAAGAGGTAAACGTTGAGAACAGGCTAATATAAGAACGCACAATCGATTATTTCTTTGATATAATTATAGATGACATTGATGATCGGTGCTCGAGGATATATAAGAACGCACAATCAATTATTTCTTTGAAATAATTATAGATGATATTGATGATCGGTACTCGAGGATATATTCCCCTGTTTTTAAGTTCTCTATACGCACTATGTACATAGTGTATTGAGAAGGTATTACACTCCACCAAAAAATGATTCCGAGATTTCACCGGAAATATATGTTTGGTCCCCTGTATCCAACAAAAAGTATTTTCAAAAAAAGGTCCGTGTGTGTATCCGTGTGTCCGTGTGTCTATGAACAAGATAACTGAAAAAAGAAAAGTCGGTAAAATACCAAACTTGGTATTTAAGTTTAGTAGTTTCCAGGGATGCGACACGAAGATTTTGAGAAAAATCTCCCCACCCCAGACTACCCTTTACATGGAACTTTTTTCGAAAATTTTGATTTTCAAAAAAATGGCTCTAACGATTTTGATTAAAATATCGTATATTAAAGATATTTACCTGACAAATTAAATGTATATTTTGAATTTTCTGGAAATAGCCTCTGAAGACTACTTTATTCTTGGGTCAATTTTACGGAATTTTGCATAACTGCTAAACCGTAAGAGATAGACAAAAACTTGTCACACAACAAATATAGAGCACTTAAAAACACACACTTTATGTTATATACATACTTTCGAGGAATTGGTTGTTTTTGAGATATTCCGTGTTTTTGGTTTCAGCTAAAAAAACATATTTTTCTCATACAGCACTTTGTGTACTCGTGTCCATACAAACAAAGGAACTTCAATCACATAGCAACCAGCTTTTGACCATCAGTTTAAGCTATGGTACTCCCTTATTTCGCTTCTACTAACAAGGAAGCAAGTGATAAGACTATTTCTGCTAATTTTTTCTCGATTAGCAGGAAGTAAATAAAAGCATAAGCTTTTTAACAATAATTTATTGCAGAGTTGTAGAGAAAGTCATGTGAATGGAACACATCAGATATTTTTATAAACTTTTGTAAGAAATTTGGGTTTAATATAAATTGCTATTAATGCTGTTAAACATGCTATTGCAAGTTTTAGAAATCATATGTGCAACTTTTATCATTGAACCGTTTCTGTCACTGTATTACATATCTTTATAATTACTATTCTTGTAAATTATTATTCTTATTTTGTATTATTTTGCATCAGTGTTATGTTTTGGTACTTTTCGTCTAATCTGAAACCTATAGAGGAAGAATAAATAAATAATATTAGAAAGAGAAATATCAATTTAATTCACCCACACGTCTGCTGATGTTTTTCAGTACATGGTTGCTTGTTTCGGTGACTGCACTTGTAATTCCAATCGTGTCGAGATTACTCCAGGATAAGTTGCAAAAGCTGTTTTCTTCACAGTTCTAACCTCCTCCACCCAAGGAGGTGGTGTGGCTATCTTGTAGCGCGTTTTATAGCGCGTCTTGATGTCTCCAGCGTATGAGGCCAGAAGGAATAGTCGGGTATTAGTGTTTCCTTTATTGCAGACGCTACGATCGTAACCTAAATGTTACCAGATGGAAAAGAATATCGCCAAGTCAGCATTGTTTCTCTGCCAACCCTCTCGTGTATACAAGTCTGGAAGTTCGCACCTCGGAGACCACGCAAGCAAAACTGAGATGTGAATCTTGACCGTAATAAGGGCGTTCAATAGAAAAGGATAGAAAACCATTATTTTTTAACATAAATATCCTTTTAGCTTAATACACTTTTCCCAGCGTTTCTCCAACTGTTTTAAACCACCCAAAAAGTACGATTTCGGAAGGTCCTCTAGCATCTGGGAAATAAGCTCTTCTTCAAACGTGAGTCGTTTTCCGCCGAGCTACTTTTTCAAGTTTGAAGGTAAAAGAAGTCACTGGGGGCCAAATCTGGTGAATAAGGTAGATGTCATCCGAACTATAATTCTACAATTTTCGCCATCGAAACTGCGCAGGTATTGTCTTGATGAAAGAGAATATTTTTCTTCGCCAGACGAGGGCATTTTTTCTATATTTCTCCGTTCAAACGGTGCAATAAGATATATAATACTCTCCATGTATCGTTCTTCCTTTCTGCAGGTAATCAATGTAGATGATTCCGAGTGCATTCCAAAAACCGAGCCATCGCCTTGAGTGCAGGTTTCACCATGTTGCTTTCTTCGAAGCCTTTAAAAACCCACTATTTCGACTGTACTTCTGCTTCTGAAGTGAAGTAGTGTATACATATTTCATCCGCAGTGATATCGAAGCAGGAACTCGCCAGGATTGCAACGAAAAAGTGCCAAACCAGCTTCCTAATGGATCACACGGTTTAACTTATTCTCCATTGAGAGCAAACGTAGCATCCATCTTGCCGATACCTATGCCAGACCTAAATTTTGGTGCAAAATTGAGAGCACTGTATCCTGTGATATGTCTATAGCCTCTGATATTTCGCGAACTTTGATTCGTCAATCATCAAAATTATATCCTGGACTTTGTCAACAATTTCGGAGGAAGTCACTTCTACTGGACGTATGGAATAATGTTCATCATTTGTGGATGTACAGCCATGTTTAAATTCATTTATGCAACTGTAAATTGTTGCAAACGCAGGAGCAGATGTGCCATGAACTTTATCCAAATCAGATTTTGGTATTAGCCTTTTAAATAGAAGTATTTAATCACCGCACGAAGTTCATTTTTCTAAAGAAGCACAAGTTTGTTGATTCAATTGCCTATGATAACGAAACCGCGTGCTAGATATAGCTTAAACTTTAACTGTCATTTAGTAAGAGACCATGGTTATGTAATACAAACTTTTTTCGATGCTAGGAGTATAATTTCTTGGATTTTCTAAATACTTATTCAACGCCCCTCGTACATTGTATAACAGCATGCTCCTAATGGCTAGGAAGCCAGATGTAGAACAATCTCATTAATCTATATCACAGAGACCATTATTACGGTACCAGCCCACAGTGTGTGTTGTTTATTATGGCATATCGAATATCATCCAAAGATTTCTGCGACATCAACCTGCGGCATCTCTGACGTTTTCAGCAAAATCATTTTCTAACGACTGTATGCCCAAGTTTCCGAACCTCTGCGTTTTACTCCCTTTACTAAGCACCTAGAAATTAGAAAATATACTGTATTTTACCCAAAATTTCTAAAACGAGATTTAACCGGAGTAAATGTTTTGAGAATCCCCGAATCAAAACACCAAATTAGAAAAATGCCTCAGTTTATATTTGTATGTCTATGAACGAAAAGTCCACTAAATACCAACCTTGATAAAAGTTCTGCATCTTCCAAGGGTACAACATATACATTTTAAGGAAATCCCACACTCCAAACTAGCTTATGATGGAATATTTTTCCAGGATTTTAATCTTCTCAAAAAAGGCTCTTACGATTTTGATTAAAACACCATGTGCTTTAAGATATACATTGTACTTGTCATGAACATATCTTAAATTTTCTACGAGTAGTCTCTAAAGTCTTCTTTAGTCTGGATGGCGTGCACAATTAGTAAAAGAGATAGCAAAAACTTCAACCACTATAATGTATATCTCGTAAAATTAAACATCTTATTAAAATACATTTTGTGCATTAACCATTTCCGAAATATCCCTTGTTAGTGTTTCAATTTTTCAACACATGCTTTTCTTAACTGGAAGTCGTTATTCGTTTATATTTCCTCTAGTTAAGTAAAGTGAACGGAATTTCAAGGCCAGCACATAGCGATATGATTAAAAGAGAATTTTGACTGTCACTTTAGCTTAGTGTATGCATCTGTTCCCGTTATATCTAAGAAAATATGTTATAAAAGCATTTCTGCAAAGGTTTGTCTTCATTAACGCAGTAACAAATCACAATATTTTTATATTTCTTCTGAGTACACAACTAACTTACAGCAAAATCATTAACATCAAGGACTGTTGCTTCTGTTCCTTAAATTCTTCTTGGACAGTTTTTTGATTTTTCCATTATTCTTTCTATAACAAGGCTATAATTTTTCTGTCAGTAATCTAGTAGATAGCGAAATAATGTGCGTTTCCAAAATGTCAACAAAGATATTGTAAAGTAAAAACATGTTTTGATCCCCACTGATTCCAAGAAAGTCATTAAACATATAGGTTTACAGGGCAATCGTATGAATTTCCTGTCCGAGTATTCTTCTACATATTCTTATAACTTTAATTGGTACTAATATTATCAACTTAATTCTCTGGAAAATAAAAGGTGTCATTATAAGTTTGTGTGAACATATTTAAAAAAATCTAGGGTATTCCATTCACATGACTTTCTTTAGCTGCCCTGCAAAGTATTCTTATAAAATATTCATTTATCTACATCATGCTAAATGAGATAACAGTACTAGAAATACCCTTATTTCATGCTTCCTGGTATATAGAACGGAAATATGTAAATACACTAGGATAAAGTGATACTCAAATGTTTTCTAAGCTGGTTGCTATGTGAAAAAATTTAAATTGGGGTCCTTTGAACAAAAGAGAGATGAAACAAAAGATGATTTCCTGTTTGAGAAATCTTTCAAGTAGTTTAAAATTGAAATCAATAACAAGGAGCGTCGGAAAAGGTTAACTATACAAAAGAATATGACATACCTACATGTCCAGTTTTACAATTTTTGCGCAGCATATTTTTGTTTATTTCTTACGGTTTGCCAGTTATTCAAAAGTAATCCAAAATGAGGTCTTCATAAAATTCAAGACACTATACTTTTCATTAGTCATGAAAAATCTTAAAAATGTGGTATTTTAATTAAAACTGTCAGAGTTGTTTTTGTGAGCATTAACATTTTCGAAAAATACTCCATCTAAGGATAGTTTTCGGGAGGGGGGACACCGTAAGGGAACAATTTTTTCTTTCAATTTTATAAAAACTGTCAAACTTTACTAAAACATACATAAAATATATTCAATTTAATTTATAAACACAATTTGTATCGATTTTTCGGGCAGGAATTTGAGCACTTTTAGTTATACCAGTTAAACAACTAAGAATGAAATTAAATAATCTCATTTTTATTTTTGGTTATAGCAACAGCATTTATATGTTATGTATTACCCTGGGGACAAATATCTTTTTGAGGAGCCACAGTAATTGGAGGAAATTTCTCTAATGACCATAAGGGACAGACAAAAACCTGCCACACAAAAATTTAGATATTTTTAGAACACCATAATTATTCAAATAACTGGAGATATCCTTGTGGTTTATCGGAAACAATGCAAGGCAGTTGGGGAATTTAATGTTCTCCTGGTATTTAAATATGGCAATTTAGTGGTTAGGGTAACAGGACTGAGACTGTGGCTCATATCCCGGCTATAACATTGCATTTCTGAGACTGATTTAGCAATACTTCTCCCAAATGAACATTTTCCAAAGATATCCCCATTGTTTACTTTTTGTAAACATCGTTCTGTAATGTGTATATAGGTGACTGAAATAGGCAAAGAGTATAATTTTAGTAGAATGTCAATTTATCGTAAACTATTAAAAACGTATAAAATTTAATATACATTAGTGTGTGTTACATATGCAATGTAAAGTTAACGTGTATCTGATATGTACACTTCATGAATCAACATATACATTTTTTACTAGAAGCTTTTGTGCCGTGTTCACAGAAGCAATCAAAGAAACAGCATCTGAAATTTCGGACACAGACTTCAAGAAATATGCTAAGCGTGTATGTTTGTGTGTCTGTGGACAGAAAATATATGCAAACCACCCTTTACATGGACAAATTTTCTGGTATTTTGATTTTTTCAGAAATGGTTCTATGATTTTGATTACAATGCCGCATATTAAAGATATTTACGTGTCAAATTAAAAGAATATCTTAAATTTCTAAGGAATAGTCTCTGAAATCCTCTTCATTCTGAATGAATTTTGAATAACTGGAAAACCATAAAAGATGGTCATAAATGACTACACAGATCATTTCGTCAAAACACACAAGTTATATCCTTTTTTGTTGTAAAGCTAACCGTTTCCGAGATATTTCTTGTTATTAGTTTCAATTTTAAAACACTTACACTTTTTTCTAACATGACGTTCGTGTTTATTTTGTTTCACACCGGGCCAAGCAAAGAAGAAAATGTCAATGGCAGTCGCATAGCGACAACTGTTAAAATTTTTAACCATCGCTCTAGCCTAGTGCATTCCCTTCTTATAACGAACTATGTAATAAGACTACTCAGTTAAAGTCTTTACCATGGAGCAGCAAGAATTAACATTTTTGTACAAAGTTTGTTTGTATAAGAGGTAGAGAAAATTATGTGACTGGAACACATCTGAATTTTTTCAGTGGGAGTAATAAGTTGTTACAAAGGACATTACCAGCCACAGCACTACCGTTAACAAGCAGCGTGGAAGTTTTTGTTCTGGGTTTTACTTTCCTTTGGTCAGGTTGCCAACCAACTCTAATGAGCCCTGACTGCGCAATGCGTACAAAACTAGGTCAAGAGGAACGGGTGACTCCTAACGGCATAGTTGCTCAATTAATTTTTGTGATCGGAATTTCCTCCTCCTAAGATGTACATATAAATTTAACTGTAATCCATATCATCACTGTTATTCCAAGACTTCGTAACTCCAGAAAACAGATTTTTCCAGTAGCAAGAAAAATGCTAATTAATCTCAATATATTGGAAGGATTTGAAAGAAACATTCTGGATGATATTCTGGATTACATACACAAGAAAATTGATACACGAGGTTTTGTCATTTTGTGTTATACCAATTGGAGTTGTGGTTTTGGAATTTACAGCTCAACTCCAACAAGTTAAGTTTTTATTTATTTGCACGTATTTCCTATGTTAGAATGAGCAATTTAGCATATATGTCCAAGGTGTTCTTTAGATTATATGAAATCAGTATCTAGATGTTCATTTTAAATAAATGTATGATCATATAATGAAAAGTGGCATCAAGAAATGCAACTCTTTGTATACATGTGTTTTAATTTGAGGTATACATTAATTTTAATTTATATAAAAGCGAACAGTTTAATAATATTGCAGGGAGAATAATAATAGTTCAACAGTTTATTAATTAAACAATACTGCATTTGATATAGGCCAGTATATATTAAATAAATGTCTGAAGAAACAATTTATTTAAATACTAGTTACAATAAATGAGTTCTGATGTTTCCTTTTAAATAATTTTAATATGATTATATGGCAACTGATTGCCAGAGTTAGGAATTTCATTCCAATTTCCTTATGCAGAGTAAAAGCGGCCAGACTTGGCAATAGCATGCGGCGCTACTTGTGCGAGCAAAGGTCAACGTAGAGTGCAACCCATTACTGCAAAACAGGTTCACTACATAACACAGAACTATATCGGTAGGAAGGAATACGTTTAAATAATATCTTTGTTATGCTTCAAATGTGAGCAAAATTAATTTGTTTTGAAGCCATAGTAATAGCATAGTTTTGTAGCAGTGTATTTATTAATATATTTATATAGAAACCGATGGCAGTTCTCGTATACAAACTATTAAACGTCTAGTAATGGAACAACTGTTAGTAGACAGAATCCTTTTATTGGTTGCAAATTTATTCAAGCGTTAACCTACAGCTATCACACTGTTACAGTCCCAGAGGTACGGAGCTGAACTGAATCGGTGCGGCATGTAGAAGAACTGTCAAGACGAATCTACCAATCCATGACCATCCTACCTGAAATAAATATAAAATTGAAAAGTGTAAAGAATGCAGGGTTTACTATTTACCTAATGATACTGATACGGAACGTATACAATATTTCAAATGTGCCCCGAACATACCGTGCGAAGTGGAACAAACTTTTTCCCATCATAAAGTTTGTATGGTGGAGCGTAGAATGAGGTTTTAATTTGAAAAGCTTCAGAAGTACATATAGTTTTCATCAATGCAGCTGCAGATGAGTAAAGATTTAGTTTAATTACTGTTTTCGCTTTTACCTAGTAAGAATCTGAAGATATTTAAGAAATTAATGTTATTATTTGGATATTATTTTACATTCAATTCAGTGTTATAATTGCTTGGATGTTTTCATAGTGTACATATATAGAAATCAGTTAGAGTCACCCTCATATATGTAATAATTTGTATGCCGTACATAATTAATGATCTAAATAGGTGTGTTTAAACGAGTGTCACATAAATCTCTCATATTGTTGTTCTCTTAAAACAGAACTGTTTGCTTGACAGCAGCTTTGTTTACCTCTCCACACATGCATTCTTACCAATCACTTGTTTTGATTCGGCGAGACGACCGGACGCTACCTATATGCGGAACGGCGAACGGTACGAGCTTAGCTCTGCTGATTACACACAAGAGGGAAGATTGTCTTAGAACAGATGGTAATCACTAGAATAACACATTCTTGTACGTAAATAAACTTTTCTGAGGATAGTTTTGCAGTTTCTTCATAAAGAGGTTCAATTTTCATGTCAATAGCTTTTTTACTTTCTCAATACGTACTATGTACATAGTGTATAGAGAAAGTATTGCACTCCACCAAAAATTCGATACAGAGATTTCACGGGAAATATATGTTTTAGGGTCCCCTGTATCCAAAAAAAGTATTTTCAGAAAAGATCCGTGTCGGTGTCTCCGTGTGTCAGTGTGTCCGTGTGACTGTGAACACGATAACTCAAAAACGAAAAGTCGGTAAAATACCAAACTTGGTATTTCAGTTTAGTATCTTCCAGAGATGCAACACGAAGATTTTTAGAAAAATCCCCACCCCAAACTACCCTTTACATAGAACTTTTTTCGAAAATTTTGATTTTTTCAAAAATGGCTCTAACGATTTTTATTAATATATCGTATATTAAAGATATTTATCTGACAAATAAAATGTATATTTTGAATTTTCTGGGAATAGCGTCTGAAGGCTACTTTAGGACTTTGTGAACTCGTGTCCATACAAACAAAGGAACTTCAGTCACTTAGAAACCAGCTTTTGACTACCACTTTAACCTATGGTACTTCCTTATTTCACTTCTACTTACAAGGAAGCAAGTAATGACTATTTTCTAATTTTTTCTCGATTAGCAGGAAGTAAATAGAAGCATAAGCTTTTTAAAAATAATTTATTGTAGAGATCTAGATAAAGTCACGTGAATGGAATACATCAGATGTTTCTAATTTAACGCCTTTGTAGTTCTTCACAATTATCACCATATTTTCCTAGAGCTTCTTCGGAAGCCGATCTTAAAATGCCTAGTAATATGGCTACTCACCGGAAATAAAAGTTTTGAGGACCCTTAATCCATAAAAGCATTTTTAGAAAAAGGTCAATGTGTGTACGATGTCAGAGTGTGCGGCTCTATACTTGCGGAAGTATTCAGCCGGTTAAGTCAGTTTTCAGTCTTCTTGCTAAGCGCGTCTCTCGAGCCAGTAAATATAGCTGAACGCATAGCTGGCAAAAGAGAGGTTGGCCAACGAGCGTACGAGTGTCACAATTACTCGCAAGACTCATAAGTTCGGTTAACAAGACTGCGGTGTAATGCGCGAAAACTCGCTTAATCAGTCCTGTAAGTCATATTGTTTCATCTGTTTAAATGATTTAAGATTTAAATAGCGAACACGATAAGGATGGTGTTTAAATAACCCACTCTAGGCAAAGGGTTAAATACGAAATGTGGTATCACAGAATCTGCAGATATGTGCACGTGGACTCCACTTTTATTACAAAAAGTGAGTATATATTTTATTACTCCTAAGACATTTATGTTGCAAGAACTAATTCTGTTTTCGGTTGTAATCTTAACATGTTTAAACTTAGAGAAATCAAGTCCCTTCCTATCCCCTGGGCTACTTCCTCAATGTGCTTCATGTAATGAGCCTTTGACGGTGCGACATATTTTATCGGAGTGCCGCCTTTTTACTGTGTTGCGTACATCTTTGTTCCTGGCCTCCGATCTTCCCACATGCTAGGTAACAACCATAGTTCTTGTGAGGGACTTTTCTTCGCCGCTGCGGGATATACAGTCGGGTTTAATTTTATCTGGGGGTTTTATATTTTTACCGACTCATCTTTTAAGTTAATTTTCATGTTCTCTCAGTGGCGTTATCTCCTGTGATATTCCAGTCCCTGAGTTTTAGTCTCACCTTGGTCGCTTTTTATGTTGTCTTCATATTTTTAACTCTTGTGTGGTAATCCAGTTTTAGTCTTTCTAATCCCTTTCAATTTTAATGTTTTAACCCTAGGGTGCTAATAACCTTAGTAGTTGTGCGCCCATAAACCATACTGCCTCTGCTACTGCTACTGCTACTGCTACTGCTACTGCTACTGCTACTACTACTACTACTACATGTTTATACATGGCAACCTAAAGTATAGGTATGTCATGAACAATTGATATCGCTGATACCAACCGTTTACTGTGAGAGCATTTGCGTATAGGTACTATTAAACGATGGGCTGTGTTATCACTAGGATCCGGATTTTTAGCTTTTCATAAATGCAGTTGTAAACTTTTACTATCTTCTATTAGCCTCTTTGGCATTTTAAACAATTTTACTGCCTATTTAAGTCAACGACAAACGCCTTTTATAACATAATACACATAAAAAATAAAAACTATTTTTTTCAAGGAAGCATACTATTAAAATGTACGATAATTTAAGGCAATCTGTTACACAGTATACTCGTGCTAGAACATTTTAACCAAAAAATTCAGCATGAATTTGTAATATGGTATATATTTGCACTCATTAAAACAAACTTCACATTTCCGCACTTTTGCCAGATTTCCAAATTTTCTGGTTTTTTTTTTAGTTTTGTTTTTTTATAAGCAGAAAAAATCTTTCAATATCGCAAGATGTCATTGGCGTATATTTCAGACGCGCAATTTCTATACAAAGATATAAATCATGATAAACCATTTACCCACATGAACACTCAAAACAGAACTAAACGAACTGTTAAACAGAAATTGTAACTCAAATGACTTGAAGAAAAAAATTACCCATTATCTACTGAGATTTAAAAAATGAAAATACTTAAGGAGTTTTAGGTCCTTATGTCTCATTTGGCTATTTTTACTTTCTCTAGCACGCATGTACAAAAGACATAGGGGATAGAGAAGATATTGTATTCCACCCAAAATTCGATGTCGAGATATCACCCGAAATATATATGTTTAGGAGTCCCCAGAGTGCGAAAAAGCAATTTTAGAAAAAGGTCCGTGTGTGTCTATCTGTGTGATTGTGGACAGCACATCTCAGAAACGAAAATACCCTTAAATATCAAACTTGGTACTTAGGTTTGGTAACTTCCAAGGGTGTGACACGAACATTTTGAAGAAAATCCCTCACAAATTACTCCTTACATGAACAATTTATGAAAATTTTGAATTTATAAAAAAATCTAACTCGTTTGACTAAAGTCGCATATATTAAAGATACCTACATCCCAAATAAAACGTTTATCTTGGATTTTCTGGGAACAGCCTCTGAAGACCCCTTTTCTCTCTGGATGAATTTTTCAAAATTTTGCTTAACTTGTAAACAGTAAGAAATAGAAAAACTTACTGCACAAAAAATATAGATCTCGTTAAAACAAACAATTTATGTCCTTTACGTTTTTGTTGTGATCATAACCGTTTCCGAAATATTCCTTGTTATTAGTTTAAATTGTAAAGTATTTATACTTCTCTCTAACAGGAAGGGTCCGTTTTTCTTTTGTTCTACTCCTGGTCAGGCAAAGAAGCGATTTGCAATCACAATCGCATAACGACAGTTTTTAAAGCTTTTGAGTATCACTTAAGTATAGCCCATTCGTTTAGTTTCCTCCTTCTTATAAGGAACTAAGTAATAAGAACATTCTGCTAATGTTTATCCCGATGTTTATCCCGATTAGAATTGTGTTGAAAAAAGAATAATATTTTGTAAGAAGTTCTTGTAGAGCAGTTAGAGAAAGTCACTTGAGTGTAACACATCCAATGTCTTAAAATAAGATTCGCACATTAGTTCGCGATACACGAGATTGCCACTCACCGAGAAGTGGCGTGACTTACGAGTAGCGAGCGACTGTAGCATGGGTTTTGACCGTTCTACAGAAGTAGCTGCGACAGTGGTTTTTACTTTCTCTACACATACTATGTAAGAGTGTAAAGAGAAAGTATTGTATGGCACCCAAAAATTCGATACCGAGATTCACCAGAAATACATGTTGTAGGACTACTGAATACAAAAAACAACAATTTTTAGAAAAAGTTCCGTGTGCGTGTGTGTATGTGGCCAGCATAGCTCAAAAACTAATAGACTGTTAAATACCCAAATTTTCAAAAACTTCCTCCTACCCCAAACTATCCTTTACATGGAAAAATTTTCGAAAATGTTGATTTTCTCAAAAATATCTATAACGATTTTGATTAAAATGTCGCACATTAAAACCATTTTCATCACAAATAAAATATATATCTAGAATTTTCTAGAAATAACTTCTGAAGACCTGTTTATTCTGGATGAATTTTGCTGAATTTTGCATAACAAGCAAACCTTAAGAGCTAGAAAAAAACTTGCTGTACAAAAAATGTATATTTCGTTAAAATACACAATTTATGTCATATACATATTTTTCGTGGAGTTGACCCTTTTTGATATAATCCTTGTTATTGGTTTCAGTTTTAAAGTACTTGCACTTTTCCCATATGGAAACTTATCAGCTCCTGGCCAGGCAAAGAGAGGCATTACAACCACATTTTAAAACATTTGACTGTCGGTTTAGTCTAGTGTATCCCCTTATTTCCCTTTTACTCATAAGGAACTAAGCAATAAAACCGTTTCTACTACTGTTTATTCGATACCATGAAATAGAAGAATAAGCTAATAACCAATTATTTATAACAGAGATGTTGAGAAAGTTATATGAATGGAATACATCGTATTTTTATGTTGGTAACTATAGTTGGGTGGTGGTATTGATGAGAATGGCTAGTGTGCCAAAATATGTACCAGTCAACAGTGTGCCCCCCTCCCGCCGAAAATAACTCTGCTTAAAACGCAGTAAAATATCTTCGCTTATGGGAGAGCATTAAAAGTTTATTCCTATCAAAGAAACCACCACAACTTTTTTTTCAACAATTTTATAAGAGGTGTTGCAATTGTAACTATGCAATCATTATGTTAAAAAGTAAAATGGAATCAATCAACTTATTTACTTTTATGGTTTCTTATTGGCGAAATTCATTGGCACGTTTTACATGCCGAATTCTTTCTGTCCGGAAATCTTAACGAAAAGTGAAACAAATTCACTGGTTACGAACAAATAACTGGAACACAAAACCAAAGTGACCATAAAAAAAGAAGTGGTACTGGTGGTGGTCATGGTCGTGGTCGTGGTATTTACCATTACTTTCTCTGTACGTACTATATACATACTCCATAGAGAAGGTATTGTATTGCACCCAAAATTCGATACCAATATTTCACCGGAAATATATGTTTTGACACCCCCTGAATCCAAAAAAAAAAATTTTAGAAAAATGTCCGTGTGTGTGTCTGTCTATATGTATGTGTGACTGTGGGCAGCATAGCTCAAAAACGAAATGAACGTTAAAGCCCAAACTTGGTATTTAAGTTTTGTATCTTCCAAGGATGCGACACGAAGATTTTCAAGAAAATCTCCCAACTACCCTTTACATGGAACTTTTTTCGAAAAAAAAAAATTTTTAGAAAAATGTCCGTGTGTGTGTCTGTCTATATGTATGTGTGACTGTGGGCAGCATAGCTCAAAAACGAAATGAACGTTAAAGCCCAAACTTGGTATTTAAGTTTTGTATCTTACAAGGATGCGACACGAAGATTTTCAAGAAAATCCCCCAACTACCCTTTACATGGAACTTTTTTCGAAAATGTTGATTTTCGTAAAAATGGCTCTAAGGATTTTGATTAAAATCTCTTATATTTAAGATATTTACTTGCCAAATAAATTATATATCTTGAATTTTCTGTGAACAGCCTCAAAAGCCTTCTTTATTCTGGATGATTTTTACTGCATTTTGCATAACTGTTAAGTCGTAAGAGATAGACAATAACTTACTATATAAGAAATGTAGATCGCGATAAAAAACACAATTTTTATACACATTTTTAGTGGGGCTTACCGTTTTCGAGGTATTCCTTGTTATTAGTTTCAGTGGTGAAGTACTTAACTTTCCTCAGACGGGAGTGTCCGGTTTTCTTTTGTTCTACTCCTGGCCAAGCAAATAAGCGATTTGTAATGACAATCGCATAACGACAGCTTTTAAAACTTTTGAATATCACTTTATCCTAGGTATTTCCATAGTTCCATTCTACTTATAAGGATCTAATACAATTCTGCTAATGTTTATCTCGATTAGCGTGGTGTTGAAAGAAGAATTATCTTTTGTAAGAAATTTGTTTGTAGAGTAGCTAGAGAAAGTCATGGGAATGTAACACATCAGATTTTTTAAAAGTGATTTGGATTCTCACAATCAAAAGTACCCTGCATGCCATGATTAACTTCTTGCTGGAACCACCTGGTGGCATTACTTCAAGAAGTGTATAAATAGTGTGTAAATATTATCCTTATACATGAATCACTAATTTCTCTTCTCTTAGTGGACGTAATGTTTGTGGTGTAAGCCAGCATTTTGGGAAGAAGGTTTGAATGTTACTTTCCTTATTTGATTTTCTAATTTGTGTGTATCTGACATATACAAAATATGTATTTTCCGACGACAGCATAAACATTTGCCTGTAGCGTAGTTAAGCACGTTTTCTTTTCAACCAAGCTCTCTTACATCAGGAATTTATTGTGTGTCCAGCAGCAGCAGTAATTGTTTTCTTGCAACACCCTAAATATCCCGTCTGGCAAAAAGGAGCAGCCACGGCAATTTCCTACTATACTCTTGTAATGTTCTAGATTTGAAGGCGCCATAAACGTTTGATTAGTAGGAATGTGTTTACTTTGAGCATGTCGATAAGGCAATCTCATTTCTGTTACAAGCGTGTAGTGTCGTTCCTGTTGATGCAACTGGTAATGACGTGTTACGATCGCTTCTTTAATGGAATTTAGCTTACAACACCTGTAGCACGGATATGAAGCCCCACTATTATCTGCACGTGACCTATTTTGTAGCGTCCCTTAGGGGAAACGCCGGATCTACCAGATTTATTCACATAAAATTAACTTCAACTACACTGTCGTCCCTGCGGCGTTATAAACGAATTTTATGACACTTGCATATGAAGACCCTTTTTGTAGTAAAACGAAAATGCTTCTATCACTGTAAAAGTCACAAAAAGGAATTCAGGCTGTTACATCTGAAGCTAAATGAAGAAAAAATAAGCTAATCAAGTATATCATATTTCTAAATACGCAATTCCGTGGAAAGGTCCGTATTGTGCACAATTATTGACATGGGATGGTTAGAAGAAAAAATTCGCTTTTATAGTGCTTGACGCCCGATTTTACTACAATAGACACTGCAGGTGATGAGACTGATGCGATGATACGGTCGCCTGGGATCGAACCCGGGCTGCCTATGTGAAAGATGAGTTGTCTAACCACTCAGCCAAATCCGCTTTCCACGATTGTCTCTGACAATTATTATATAAAGGGATTGCTTTAAAAGTTTGCATATATAAAAGGATATGACATTCTATAGGTATTATCTAAAACATAGGAAAGTTTGTATTCAATAATACAAATATTCCATATCAAAATTTCACTAAAACTGACCTTTCTAGACTCTGCGATTTCACCAAAAGTAAAGGATTGGAGAAAGACTTAAAAATCTAAATTCACAAATGAAAGGCAGATAGAGCCAAATTTTTCATAAAGGGAAACTTTATATAACTCAGTACATAAAATGCATTCATCATTTTTCTCTCACTTAAGAACTATCTTATTGAATGTGATTAATATGTAATATTCATATATATTGATATGAGAAAGTTATACCTTGAATTCCGGTACCGGACTTCTTTTATAATTATATGAATAATTACATTATAGAAAATAATGGGTGAATAGATAAATAATTCATATAAATAACAATATGTTAACATATATGTACAAAGGACTACAATTCGTTTCCATAACACATGAACATATAGAGCTATTAATTAAATTTCATTTCATTTTGTGAAAAATCCATTAAACGACCATTTCTTTGTATTTACCAATTAAATTTGTTCTTTTAAAGGTTTAGTTAGATACGAGTAAATACAATTGTGTAATAAGCATGAGAAAAGGTTGGGGCAAAGCAAATCAGATTAGCGAGGCAGTTAGGTACTCCGCTGTATTTAGCCGATAAGAATCCCATTTGTTCAAGGTTTAGTTCAGTAGTATTCAGTGCTTTCAAAAGTTTAAAGGATCTTGAAAATACAGGTAGACACCTTCTGAAAATTAGAAAGTAAAGAGATTACTGAGAATTTAGCAAAAAAAGAGAGAAAAGGTATTTCAAATATTAATAAGAAGCTTATAGATATTTAAACGTGCATAGAAAATAGTAACTTTGGTGGGGTAATCATGAAGCTGGTAGGCGGGACTCAGGCTAATAAAAAGCATATATTTTGAAAGTGTAGTTTTGTTTCTTCCTCTTGCAAACGTCAAAAGTTCAAAAGTGGTATCAGCTGTCAGTAGTGCTTAAGGACCGCAGTTGGCCAATCACCTCCTTAGTGTTGGTCCTTCCTCCAAGTCAAGACAACTTACACTTGTAACATTTAATAGGGAGTAAAATTTATACGAACCTTAAAATTACCTATACAAGAAGTTAGTAGATATATTACGAAGCAGTTCCAGTTCCTTGTGCTTAAATTTAGTAACATCTTAATTGTTCATTTCCAATAATAAGCAATGATTACAAACATATTTTGTATTAGTCTAATAAATTTTCTCAGCAATGAGAGTTATTTCTTTTACTACCCTCCAAGTAGCTCTTCTTAAATGAAACATCTGATGTGTTCCATTCACATGCCTTTCTCTAATTCCGTGTAACAAATTAATGTTAATAAATTTATTCTTCTATTTACTTCATGCTAATCGAGAACAAATTAGCAGAAATAGTCTTATTACTTGCTTTCTTGTAAGTGGAAGCGAAACATGGGAGTGTCATAGGTTAAAGTGAAGTCAAAATTTGGTTACTAGGTGACTGAAGTTGCTTTGTTTGTATGGACACGAGTTGACAACTTCCTGTAAGAGAAAAGTGCAAGATTTTCAAAGATGAAGCCAAAAAACAAGGAATATCTCAAAGACAATCAACTCCTCCAAAAAATTATATAACATAAATGGTGGTTTTAATGTGTGTTTGTGTGTTTTAATTTTAATTTTTGTGTGGTAAGTTTCTATCCATTTCTTACGGTTTGGCACTTATGCAAAATTTCGTAACATTTATCCAGAATAAGTAGTCTTCAGAGGCTATTCCCAGAAATTTCAAGATATACCTACATATTATTTGTCAAGTAAATATCTTTAATATACGATATTTTAATCAAAATCGTTAGAGCCATTTTTGAGAAAATCAACATTTTCGAAACAAGTTCCTCGTAAAGGCTAGTTGGGGGTGAGAGGATTTTCTTGAAAGTCTTCGTGTCGCATCTTTGGAATACACCAAACTTAAATACCTGTATTTAATGTACTTTATTATCTTAATTGTATAAACACCTTATAAACCGGTGCAACACACGTCTCACAAACCGATCCAACACACCCCTCATAAATCATCTCATTTTATAACTTTAGCCGTCATCAGCAGATCAAGAGCAATGCAAATAGGAATAAAGGCCTGACATTTTTACTTTTTGTATCACGCGAGTACGCACCCATGGACACAAAAAATGAGTCATCCCTAGATTGCATGTGTCGATCGAAGAGCTGTGTTCACAATGTACCTGAAAAACTTTACAGTGATCTGTAACTGACTTAACTTATTTGTATTTAAAACGGGTCACAAAACAACGTTCCAGTTGCCCAGAGGTTAAGAAGGTCTTCCTTCTGTTTCATCTAAGTAATTTTTGCATGTTATTCTCAGCAGTTCATTTGCATCTCTTGAATCTTATACCTTCATGAAGCCTTATTGAGCACTATAATTCTCCATCCATCTTAGCTTGTTTCACAAAGATTCGAATCAGTTCACTTCTATCAATTAGTGCGAAAATCACTCCCTTTGTTTCAGTTACTTTTTTTTCTTGCAGATCTTGAGGGTATAAAAACTTTAATGTGTTGTATTAAGAGAGACTCTTCTCTCTTCTATTTTGTTTTTACGGGTGTAATGAAAGTAATAAGTTCATTTTTCAAGATTTAAAAGTCCATCCACACCACGCACCATATTTAATTTATTTGGAAGGTTAGTTAGTTCCTGTGGCTCTTAAGTGCAGCATAGGACATCGTTACGATTTTCCTTGATTGGATTTGAATTTTTAGTTCGTGATTTCTCCGCTATGCGTCATGGTGACGAGGGAAGGTGCTCGTCGTCCACAGATCGCACTGTAGGACGAAATCACGACCTGCGGACGCGAAATAGTGGAATTTTGCCCCAAAACATCGAATAAACTTTACGCGGGACCACTACTTTGTTTCCCTTCTAAATAAAACCATGCTAAGGATTTTTGTGTCCAAATAAGTCCAATATCCTCCATCACGATTGAATCTGTGTGGTAACCACTATACCACCAAGGGCAACACTTGAAGCAGGTACAAAGACATCAGTATCTATGTATCTACCAAAGTGAAATACTGACTTTACAATTTGGAATACGCGTTATATACTGAATACATGTCGTTATAAAAATTTTGGATAGTAATGACATTGATGTATGAGGCACAAAGGAAATAATTTTTTTCTTATCATTCATGTGCTATGCTTGTTCTGTACCTCTTCTAACGCTCTGTTCCACTTTATTGTAGTTTTCTCACAGAGGATTTCTTTTGTTACTATTTCCCAGTTACTAAATTCATATTCCCTTTTGTAGTGGTGTCAGTGTGCAGCCGGACAGAAACAAAACAAAATGTCTACATATGAAATGTAAAGCGCGATGAATAAACAAGCAACTAAGGTATTCTTGCATGGTTATGAACTCTCACGCTGTCTTCTGTGTGCAAACGCAATGAAAAAGCTTTTTAGGTGCAAGTTTTGAGGTAAAAAGGGAGCACTTTCTTTTCAGTGTTTTCTTTGTATTTCCCTGTCCTTTCTCTGTTTACATTGCCTTGTTCCAAGAGGCACAAAAATGTCGGTGTGTTGACTTTTAGAATCCAGTAACGTTTTGTAGGACCATCTTTTCACTAACTCATTATTAGATAAGGTGGGCGAGGACAGAGAAAATGAGGTAGAAACGTATGACAGCGTTGGTAACTCCGCTTATGCATTAAGGCTTTCTGTCGCAGATTTGCTTTCTTACCCTTCTTGTAAACCTCATTGAAAAACCTTTTTAAAATATACTTTTTTCACGATACAGGTCATACCACTGATCACTTACAACAATTTCTGGATACAGAATGCAGTTTCGATTGGAATGCTTATATGCTTTATAGAGAGTCTGCTGTATATCCGAAAGTTAAACAATGAAGATCCGAGTCCATCATCTAC
Source organism: Hymenopus coronatus (assembly GCA_030762935.1). NCBI lineage: Eukaryota > Metazoa > Arthropoda > Insecta > Mantodea > Hymenopodidae > Hymenopus > Hymenopus coronatus. The sequence goes on from CM060896.1 coordinate 63,441,749, forward strand.
TTCAAGTCCTAAGAGCTAATATACTTTCTCCATATTAATTAGTTCAGCATTATGGGTCAATATTCCTCTTATCCTTCGGTTTATATTGTGATGGGAGCTTATTGAATTTCGACACTGACTGGCCGGGAAGAGATAACCTGATAGGAGAGCACTCTCGCCCATAGTTAACACAAAGCGTTGAGAGATAATGGAATTGTTCCACATGCTCTTTCGCCCCACCTTCCCAACATTCTATAAAACTCTGGTAATTTCCAGCGCTATATTTAGCGAGCGTACCAGCGAGTGAGCTAGTTAGTATACAAGATAGCGAGTGCGTTTCTGATGCGACATTAAGGGCACTTCAATGAATATGTTTGTGATGATGGTGAGACGTACAATAAGTGCGCTATTTCAAGAAATTATAGATGCCTTGTGTGCAACTCCCCAGCGAATGAACCATCCCAATAAGAGACTTTCACACGAAGACAATTATGTCGCTATATTGCGAAGGAAAATTCAATCCAGTGGAAATAAAACTAGATGCCATTAGAGAAGTGACACGAAATATAGACAGACTCAAAATATTTTCAAACGATATCTGGAATGCTGTCTTAAAAGCACTTCAAACTACACATCCATTTTATCTGATTTATTGATATTATTAATTAGAGCTCTCTATTTTTAAACAACTTTTTACTATTTTTACTCCCTCTACGAGTAGGCGCAGAAGGTATTATTCCACCAATAAATGTGATACTAACATTTTATTAGAAGTACACCTTTTTGATACTCGTGATTCAAAAAGGGGACACTTTTAGAAAAAAAAATCGCATGTGTCCATTTTAAATAGCTTAACTCAAAAACGAAAAGTCAGTAAAGTAAAAATTTTTTTATTCAAGCTCAGTATACTCCAAAATACAAAGCAAAAATTTTCAGGCAAATGCTCCAAATCAAGCTGCCCTTACGTGGAGTATTTTTCGTAATCTTTTATTTTCTCACAAATGGCTCTAACGATTTTAACTAAAATGCCACATGTTAAAATAGTTATGTAGAAATAAATATATATATATAAATCTTAAATGTTCTGGGAATAGGATCCAGAATTCTCATTATTCTAGAATAATTTTGTAGGATTGGTAAACCGTAAGAGCTAGACAAACACTTGCACCACAAAAAATGGAGATCTTGTTAAAGCACCCATTATTGCCAGTTATGTACAGTTTTTTGTGGAGTTGAACATTTCGGAGATATTCGCTGTTATTGATTGAACTTTTAAAATACTTATACTTTTCTCAAATGTGAAGTTATTCGTTTTTTTCCTACCTGTTTCATTCAGGCCATGCAAATAGAACGGAATTTCAAACCCATTAAATAATGATTAGCTATTACAAGACTTGACTGCTTTAGGCTAGTGTACCTACAAGGAAATAAAGTAATAGCAGTGTTATTGTTAGTATGTATTTGTATTGGCTTGAATTGGATAGAAGAATAGGCTTTTGTATGAATACTTTTTGTAAAAAAGCGAGAGAAAGTCATGTGAATGGAACACATCAGTTTTTTTTTTTTTTTTTTTTTTTTTTTTTTTTTTTTTGTGATGTTCCCTTTACTTTTCTCAGAGCCTTTAATTCTTGTGCTTGGATTCCACCTTTAATGTTTAGTGTGCAACTAAGTTTTGCTTCTATTCGAAATAACTACTTAAATACAAAACTATTATAAAACTTAAGCTTGTTTTCACCTCTAAGTTTTCTTTAAATTATTTTCACATAGTACTACAGATATCGGTAGCACCGTGGGGGAGTGATTAGACCGCTTGCCTCCCATCCAGGCGGCCCGGGTTCGATTCGTGAGATTCGTGGGCGAGTTTTCTCCGGGTTCTCCGGTTTCCACCGTCCCTAGTTCCACCAACTGTTCTATCATTACCTTTTCAGTCATAAATTTCGCTTTACATTTCATAGCATCCACTTCCTCATATTCATGCCAGGCTGCTGGCCGACCCCTCGTAACAGGTTCTCCATTCTGTGGTTTCGTGCTGTAGGCTTCCCGACAGACTTCTTTCCTCAAGGCATTGGATTGTAAGTCAGTCAGTCCTACAATTAGGGGAAGGTAAGCAGATTACGAAACGAAACAAAACTGCAGATATCACTGAATTTTGATTGATATTGATGCCTCATATGTTACTGATTGAGAAGGTTTTAAAACAGAAAGTAGAGTAATAATGGACGTGGTGGATTGCGTACATTTCTTATAATACTACATTATTTAATATGTAAGAAAATTCAAAATCAATAATGGGTTTCATATTCCTTGACAAATATCCTGCTTTTCAAGCGTTGATGTGTGTTTCTCTGTATGGGAGTATGTTGGAATTTTAAACAAAGATCTCTTATTTCGCTTCTACTTACAAGGAAGCAAGAAATAAGACTATTTCTGCTTAGTTTTTCTCGATTAGCATGAAGTAAATAGAAGCATAGGATTTTTAACATTAATTTGTTGCAGAGATGCAGAGAAGGTCATGTGAATGGAACACATCATATTTTTTTCTGAAAGGATGGTATTCAATGTAGATTTGATTGTTATGCGGCCCAAATTAGTGAAGGGTCGACAAAGAAAGAGCATGCAAGTTTCTCCAAACCTAACGGAATTTTTTAATCAAAGAGACGTCACGTTTCAACTATTAAAATCCATATAACTATATTAAAGGAAACGACATCTGAAAAAAATATCAAAATCCCAAGTGACACGTGGAAAAATAAAAAGAATATTAGGAAGGAAGCTAGAAATGAAACAAAAATAAAATTATTTAAAAGGATTGAAGTACTACAGTTCACTATGTGGCGGGAATTTTATGGTTTATTACTTTAGGATTTGGAAGGATAAGAAGGCCTTAAAAGTAGGATCTCTTTTAGGGATTTTCTCAGGGCGTGTGTGAAGAAAAAAATAACACTGTATTTTTTCGGATTACCCCAGTTTATCCATTCCACACACAATAAATTATTTGTCCCCTCTGACTTCCGTTTTCTCATTTATAATGTTATTCCCCCACACTGAATAAGTTCCTTACAATGAAACTTTTACAAATTTATCCAGATTATTTTCCCAACTATTCCCTGCTCTAATTCCCATGTGAACTCGGAGGAATGACTCTTTGTCCACCACTCACTTTCCTAAAAAAAAGACACATACTTTATATTGCAGCACTGAAGTTAATATATGCAACACGTCTGCTCAGCACCATTGATAGTTTATAAGTAACTTCTTCCCGTCTCCCATCCGTGACCGTAACCTCCCTTCGGGCCTAGACAAATTTCTTATGGCCCCTCCTATTTTCTATGATCGGACACGAATTGATCCGAAGTTAAACATTTCTTAATTTCTATTGGTCAGTATTTTCAGTCACTGGTTTTTCCAAATCGGTCTCCTCTCACCGAATAAGTTTGGCACCACAGCAAAAACATTAGACTACAGTTTGCTCCCTTCAGGTCCAAAGTACCCTTGGTCATTAATGTTTAATGTTTCTTCTTTGTAACACTCGGAACACAAAATTTCCACAATTCTATTGTATATACGTTCTGCTAATGACTTTCTGACCCACATTACCAAATAAACCTTGCAGCTAATATTCCTAAATCTCTGGTTTTTCCTTTCAGCAGTAACTTCCTTTCGAATACAGAATAAATGCTCTTTACAATTTTTTAACATTTATTGCTTATTCTAATGTATTTCCTTTTAATATCTTTAATCATTTATTTATTTGTTACTGCAATCTCTTTCCCCCCGTTCTTTTATATTCATTTGCTTATTAGTTTTATTTTCTTTATTATATTGAAATGTTTCTTATGCCTAAGAAATCAGTATTCTACATTAACTATGATAATGAGACTTGCGTTACGATCCGCAGAAATGAGAGGTTTATGATACGGAAAAATGGACTACACTAATGAATAGAATAAAGAATACAAATACCTATGCGTCAAAAATTATCATTAGAAGTGTATAAGATAGGATATTTGAACACCGGAAAATGTGTATGAAATAGATGTTAAACGTATAACTAAGAAGGAATATATCGAAGACGAATAGTGGGAAGCCCAACGTAGAAAAAATATATGTTTTTTTTTTTTTTTAATGGCAGTTTCGAAGTTTTGTCGGGACTCCGGCGCGTACTCTTTTTCCTTATTTCTAATTCCTTTACATTTCTATTGTTTTCTTATTCGTTTACTGTTACAAATACTCAAACATATACTAATTTATAAAGACACAACGCCCGTGTCCAAGGCGGGACTCGAACCCACGATCCCCTAGGCATGAAACACCAAAGCTGGGCACACTGTTGTTACATAGCCGAAAGGAACTGCAAGCCCAATCCATGCCATTGTTAATTATGATAATGATGATAGTATAGTTATTGTTGCGAAAAACATGAAAGAAGTTTGGTAAATAAGAAGTCTTCTTTGGTTGCTATTCAAACAAATTTAAAGTGTGGTTTAATATATTACATTCAAATCTAGACATCGGGTAAGTTCATTTGGTGTTCAACATAATCTATTAAGAAATAAAATCACTAGTAAAGCACAAGTAAAGCTCAAATAATACAATTTAAGAAAAATGTTGGTATAATCCATGGCTATGATAGCAGAAGTTTCGAAATATTATGATGTATTACGAGAAGTTAGGTTGTCTGAAAGGAAGTGGAAAAATCGACTATCTTGAAGAATCACCACAGCATTCATTTAACGTTTTGTGAGCGTTGAATTATCATCATTGTGTGTTGACATCCCCATAGGCATTCTGCTATGTTAACGGTATATTTATTAGTTAATAAAAAGAATTTCTGTTGAGAATTTATCAACATTAATAGGAAGTACACAAAAATAACTTATTGTGCATGATTTACGAATATTTGAATATCAAAATATTATGCAAACATTTTGCTTAACGTTTGTTTTAGAAACAGAATCCAATGCCTTACTGTAACTATTTGATAGGTTCGGTGATTGCAAGCTGGTTCGCTTAGATTTTATGCCCAGAAAGCGAATTAACCAGCCACTTTAGGCTAATGGAGTTTGTCAAACATTCGTGAAGCAAATGGTTTTCCTTTACAGAAGGCGTGTACCTGCTCTCTGGTCTCACGGATATGGTTTTGCAATTATCGGCTTCTCTGATGTCCGTAACACATCTGACTTACAGCTAAATGCCTTGACCTGTTCCATCACTATGCTCAAGTGCATTAATTTCGAACTGGTCTACTGTATTAATTCCACAAGAGAGTATCTGATCCCTCTCAAATCTTGCTTACTCTCAAGAGAATTATTTTGATTTTATTTTATTTTCCTTTGGCTCTTTCCCATTTTGTTTCCCTCTTTTCCATGGCGTTAAAGCTACGCTTGGTATTTCTTCTCTATTACATGCTTGAATTTTCTCTTTCCAGTGCTTGTTTGGAGGCCCTTCTCGCTTAAAATATAGCTAGTGCTTTTCTATCTCTAGCTTTTGTGTTTTATTTCCATTACTTATTTCCTAAATTATACAGACACATTAATTTTTCAAGTAACACGTGGTGCATAACCTTACATTTGTGTGTTAGTAAAATAGCAAATGACCTGTAACTGCCAGTAATAACAACTGTAATAATATATTTAACGTTGGATTTTAAGCAACAAAATAAGAAATAATTTTAGAAAGTCTGATGTGTTTCATTCACATGACATTGTCTATATCGCTGAAACAAATTATTATTAAAATCTCTTCTATCTACTTTGTAATAATCGGGAGAAACTTTAGTAGAAATTGTCTTAATTACTTGCTTTCTTGTAAGTAGAAGGGAAATAAGAGAATACGCTAGGGTAAAATGATAGTCAAATCTTTTAACATCTTGTTGCCATGTGGTTGAAATCCTTTTCTATGCAGTGCCAGGAATTAACGCTTTCCGTGTGAGAAAAGTTAAAACATTTTAAATCTGAAGCAAATAACAACAAATATCTGAGAAATGGTCAATTCCATGAAAAAATAATATATATGACACAAATTGTGTGTTTTGAGGTGATTGTCTTACGGTTTACCAGACGCCCAAAATTCAGCAAGATTCATTCAGAATAAAGCGGTTTTTTAGAGGCTATTGCAGATAATTCGAGATGTAGGTTTTATTTCAAAATATAAATATCTTTAATATACGGCATTTTAATCAAAATCGTAGAGCCATTTTTGAGAAAATACAAAATTTTAAAAATATTTCTATGTAAGGAGTAGTTTGGGGAGGGGGGAATTTTTCTCAAAATCTTCATGTCACATTCCTGGAAGATACTAAACTTAAATACCAAGTTTGGTATTTTACTGACTTTTGCTTCTTGAGTTATCATGTTTAAAGACGCACGGACACACACACACACACACACACACACACACACACAAACACAAGATTTACTACACAATAAAATAGATCTTGTTAAAACACAGTTTATGTCATGTACATTTTTAGAGAGTACTATGCTCCTTTTTATTTGTTTCAATATTAAATTACTTAAATTTTCCCATAGGGAATTTTCTACTCCTGGCGATGCAAATTGAACCGAACTTAATCACATAGCAGAGTTTAAACGATTCGACTGTGCTTTAGCCTAGCAAAATTCTTTATTTCCTTTCTACTTGTGAGGAACTAAGTAATAAGAACATTTTTGGTAATGCTTATCTTTATTAGCGTAAAGTAGATAGAAGAATAAGCTTTTTATGAATAATTAGTTACAGAGAAATGGAAAAAACCACGCGGAACAAGTTACACCCACAACGAATGAGTTAATCTATGATGAATGTTTTTCTTGGGTAATAAGATAGAAAAGGAATGTTTTTAGTCTGTGCAAGAATGAATAGAGAAAGTCACGAGAATGCAACCATCGCATATCAATAATCTGGTACATATGTGCGAAACGGAGTCTTCCGACAATGCTAGAGCGTTTACCATTCTGCGCTATTGCTCCATTTTCATCCTCTGAACGTCGAAAAGTTTTTAACTTTCTCTACGCATGCTATGTACATAGTGTATAGAGAAATTTGATACCGACATTTCACAAAAAATATGTGTTTTGGGTCCCCCTGAATCCAAAAAAAAAAAGCATATTTAGAAAAAGTCCGGGTTTAGGTATGTGTGTCTGTGGACGTATGGCTCAAAAACGAAAATACCGTTAAATACAAATCTTGGCATTTAAGTTTAGTATCTTCCAAGGATGCAACACGAAGATTTTCAAGAAAATTCCCCACCCACAACTTCCCTTTACATGGAATGTTTTTCGAAAATTTTGATTTTCTTAAAAATGGCTCCAAGGATTTTGATTAAAATATCGTATATTAAAGATATTTATCTGAAAAATAAACAAAATGTGTATATCTGGAACTTTCTGGAAATAGCCTCTGAAGATTCTGGATGATTTTTTACGGAATTTTGCATAGCTGATAAACCGTAAGAGATGGCAAAACTTACCACACAAGAAACGTAGAGCACATTAAAACACACAGTTTATGTTATATAAGTTTTTTTCGTGGAGTTGATCTTTTTGACATATTCCTTGTTATTGGTTTCAGCTTTAAAAAGCAATACTTTGTCAACTCCTACATTGTAACCATCATCTTAGCCTAATGTACTCCCTTATTTCGCTTCTACTTACAAGGAAGCAATTAATAAGGTTATTTCTGCTGATTTCTCGATTAGCATGAAGTAAATAGAAGCATAAGCTTTCTAACAATAATTTGTTGCAGAGATGTAGAGAAAGCCATGTAAATGGATCACATCATATTTTTTTCGACAGAAATATCGGTATTAGGATGCTGTCTATCACCAAAGTAATATTCTTTATGGTCAATGTAAACCCAGCATGCTGCAAGAATGAATTAGTGGAGGTTATGTTCGGATTTTAGATACCACTGTGGTCGCTTGTCGGGCTTCTGTGAGAAATGAGAGACATTATTCACTCTGTAATATCAGCACCAAGCGCCACAAAATCCCGCCGCCTTCTCTTCCCGTTCCATTGGGTTGCTCGAGAAATCGACTGTGACAAAACGATTTTCTTGCTCCATCTCTCTTCCTCTCTCTTCGGATCTAATTGCTCAATTGAATCGCATAGAACGAGAGATCGTCATGAAATCATCATCATATTTCAAAAGCAAATATCACTGTGTAGTGCTCCTCCGCAAACAGTTAGGGATATCTTTAGGGAAAAGGAAATGAAGAAAACTATCTCATTCTATTTTCTGTCTTCCGATGAAAAATGAAAGATGGAGAAAGCTTTCGTCGTTCATTTGTTACGTTCAGAATCGTCCAGTTCTGTAGTTTGTTCTCGCCAAAAGGTTTAGTATGATAATGTGGAACTAATAATTTTGCCTTTAGGTATTTTAAAGAAAAATATTTACTAAAGCAATTTGATATTTATCTACGCTCACAATGATCAATAAATTATTCCTTTTAATGCTCTGCAAGTACTTCTTATAGCTATTGTTTTATTAGTTTCAGGAATTATGGAAATTCCCATTCTTTATTCTCAAAACTAATATTTCACTTTAAATAATCCTTTAATATTTTAGATTTATTAGTAAAATTAAAACAATCTATATATAACCTATATAAGGTGTTAGGGATATTTGGATAAATTATACCTCAATGCGCATCCACTCCGGTGTGTTAGTTATTTTCTTTTCGATCAACAACTTTTCCACAAGCCAATTACATAATTTTCTATCTGATTTGTTTTGCATCATTTTTAGTGAGCGGCAAAATGTGAGTTTTGCTCCACGTTGACACATTTCAATACGTGACGTACTGCCCTAGATATTGTGGGATCATTGGCCTTGCAGAGGGCATTCCAACTCAGTCCCGGTGTGAAATTCGCTATAGTGAGGCCCGCCCACTGAAGGCAATGCATTTCTCATGGAAAATAAACATCCATGTCTTGTGTGTGTCATACTTAATTGGAAGTACTAACTTGAAAACATACTTCTCTTAATAAGTAAGAGTATAAGTCCGCAAATGAAGCGGATGATGTAACGTTGATATGACAGTGTTCTGAATTAACAATAACAATATCTGCACTTATACTCCTAGCAGCCTGTATAAAGACATTGCCATATTATTTGGGAAAACATTATGATAATTTTGAAAATATGTTCATGCAGGATAAATTATTAATTAATATAATTACATTATTAAATAGACGAAAAATTATTTAAGTTATTAGGTGCCTATTATACTATGACAGTGCCGTCTGCGGCTGCTCAGTCGGCATATGTTAGAAGTGTCCAGTAACTTTGACAAGATTCCGAAAGTTCTGTGACACATTTTCTGGCCCTACAAGGAGGAAGAAGTGCAAGCGAGTGTGTGAGTAGTGAATTGTGTGTCGTAAATTGCAGCGAGTCGTGAGTGACTGAAGAGATGATAATTGGACTGAATGCCCCCAGTAGCCACGATGCGACAGTCGACATTGGTAGAAGAATGCTCAATTCAGCGAAGACAGATGCTGCTAGAATCCGCAGAGAGATGGCCACGACGGTGCGTCTGGTAAACCGATTGTCGAAGGACGTCGTGAACTGCCCATTCGCGAATACATCCCGGTAGCGAGCGACGGATGAAGATCTATAACCACCGATAGGCCAATAGCCAAGTTTTCCATCAAGATGCTCTGGTGTGACTATATCGCTCGATCCGTACTAACGGACGCTACCTCAAGCTTCAACAGCAATGACAAGGGCTGCACCTTGTGGTACAGAGGATAAATAATGTCATCTATCGCATTCAGAGGTAATAAGAAGCTGGTAATACATTTGGCTCGTGTAGCCCGCTACGATGTGCTGATCGGTTCTACCAGCCGTGAGGAGGCAGTTCCGAAGGCATTACTCTTAAGTTCTTTGGTACGTGAATCGGTGGACTGGCATGTGGTAAATACGAAAGTGATACGCCAGTAGTCGGAAGCATTGGAACGTAAAATCAGCTGGCATATGCTAGAAGCGCTCAGTAGCTTCGACAAGTTTCCAGAAAGTTCGATGGTGTCATTTTCCAGCTATAAAGGAGGAAGAATTGCAAGTCAATGTGTGACTAATGAGTGACTGGACATCTTGCGATAGCTAGCAAACCGTCGACGGTTTAAAAGTCAAAACGTCGAGTGAATCATTTGTCGTAGTGAATTAAAGACATTATTTTTAACCAATTTTAAGTCAATAGACATTTGTCACAATGCATCTATCTTAGCTCAGTAAGAATATTAAAGGTTTTGTTAAAGGTATGGATAAATTCACTGTATCTTTGCTAAACGTTTAATTAGCTATACTAAGTGTACTATATTTAGGCTGTTAATAAATATTCTGATAAACGAATAACGCGAACATTTGCAAACACTATTTAATAATCTTCAATAAAAAATATATTTTCTTGGTTGAACTGCATTTATGTTATCCAAGACTGTCAAAGACTAACGTTTAAACACCTACATAAATACAGAAAGAATAAGATGTTTTATTTTAAAATATACTAGTTAATGCAAGCTGCGGTAATTTAGAAGCTATGCTCTTATAATATTCGATTATGTGCGCGAAATAATCGGCGAACCCACCATTTCCTAGCCTCACAAATGTGTTTGTCATTTACTCTGCTTAGTCCGGACCTGGAGAGCCTGCTCTTATTGTGCGCAAGCATTGCCACTCCTTCCTCGTGCAATCTAATGTGCGTACCTAGCTATGTACATGACGAATAACAACAGACAGTAACGTGTCACTGAAGCTGGCACACTAGAATGCTACATACACATTTCTCGCATAATGGGAAATAATTATTTCTAAGTTCAGAATAGTAAAGAAGATGAATATTTATACTACGTGTGTCCCATTCATATGACTTTCTGTACCAGATCTGCAAACCAACTATTCTTACAAAACGTTATTTCTTTATCTATATCATGCTAATGAGATAAACATTAGCAGAAATTGTCTTACTACATGGTTACTTTTAAGCAGAATGGAAATAAAGGAATACACTAGTTTATAGTGATGGGCAATTTATCTTTCAAAAACTAGTCACTTTGTGAACAATTGAAGTTCGATTCGCTTTGTATGGCCAGCATTAAAATAAAAGACGTAAAACGAAATGTGACTTCTCATTTGAGAAAATTTATACAGTTTAAAACTGAAAGCAATTACAAGGAATATCTCTAAAACGGCCAACTCCACAAAAAAGTGTATATTACATAAAGTATGTGTTTTAACGATATCTATATTTTTGTGCTGTAGGTTTTTGTCCATCTCTCAAGTTAGTAAAAGTCATCCAGAATGAAGAAGTCTAAATTGGGACATACAATAGCTTTTAGTAAAATTTCTGTAAATTATATCAAATACAACATAAAAATGCAATATAAGAACTGCATAAAGAGCTTTGGTAGTTATTTATTGATATTCTTTCAAGCGGCTGATTCCTACGTAATAAACCGTAACGCTCTATTTTCTGAGTGCTCGTTTCTAAACAACAAACTTATGAATAAAATATGATGGAAATTCCAAGTTGAAATCAACACAGAAACATTGCATAGGAGCTGGTGCCAGCAAAATATTGGCAGCAATATAAAAAGGAATATATTTAATTTAAATACCTACTGGTGTAAGGTAAGCAGTACTTCTCTTGTGCTCGAAGATGGAGGAATTCTTTCTTCTATCTGGCTTTTGTTTATTTTTGACGTGTAAACAAGCTGCTGTTTTAGTGGGGCTGAATTAAAAAAAAATGTGTTCCATTCACATGAATTTCTCTACATCTCTGTAACAAATCACTGTCAAAAACCATAACCTTCTATCTACTTCATTATAATCGAGATAAACTTTAGCAGAAATTGGCCTTATTAGTTGGTTTCTTGTGAATAGAAGGCAAAAACATCTAATGTGTTGCATTTACATGCTGTCCGGTAAACAAATCTTTTATCCAAAACATTAATCTGTTATCTACATCATGCTAATCAAGATAAACAAAAGCAGAATTATTCTTATTACTGGTTTCCTTTTAAACAGAAGGGAAATGAGAAAATGTTTAGGCTAAAGTGATAGTTTGTGCTTTAAAAACGAGTCACTATGTGAAACAATCGAATTCCAGTTTCTTTGCTTGCTAGGAATAAGAAAACGAGAAACGAGAAACGAGAAGATTTGTCTTTCTTAGGGAAAAGTGGCTAAAATTCAAACCAGTAAACTAGAATATCTCGAAAACAGTTAACTCTACAAAAACAAATGTATATAATATAAATTGTGTGTTTAATGAGCTCTACATTTATGTGTAATAAGTGTATCTCTTACGGTTTGCCAGTTATACAAAAGTTACCCAGAATGAAAAGGTCTTCAGAGGCTATTTACGGAAAGTTTAAGATATACAATTTGTTTGACTTAAAAATATCTTAAACATACGATATTTTAAGTCAAATTGTTAGAGCCATTTTTGAAAAAATCAAAATTTTCGAAAAATGTCATTGTAAAGGGTAGATTGGAGTGGGGGAATTTTTTTGAAAATCTTTGTGTCGCATCCTTGGAAGATGCGACACGTTTTTGAGCTATGCTTTCCATAGACGCACACGAAGCTTTTTCTAAAAATGCTTTTCTTGGATTCAGGGGGACCTAAAACATGTATTTCCGGTGAAATCTAGGTATCGAATTTTTGGGTACATTACAATACCTTCTATGCACTATGTACATAGTAAGTGTAGAGAAAGTAATAAAATTGTCTCAATCCTTCAGAATCAGTAGGGTAAATCCAAAACTCTAAAGTTAATAATGTCAATACTAATGATTGAGTTTTCATCCGACCTGACACATGCTAACGATTTAGACATAATATATCTTGGAACAGCCTCCCATGAAAAGGGAATTCTCGGAAACCTGCACATTTAGAAACTCCTAGAGGCTATGTGACCCACATGCAACAGAAAACATGTGCTGCCATATAGCTGCTAGAACAGAAATTGAGGTAAGTAGCTTGCATTTGCCTAAAACCTTAGGGGGAAATATTTCATCTCCGTCATGTAACTTTGACATCATACATGCTAAACTTTGGTTTATCCTGCAGGTGAAGCAGCACTATCTACATGGTTAGATGTGAACTACGAGATTACCACCCAATATCGAATATAGAAATTATGAATCAATAGTAACTTGATAAAGGATCCAAGAAGCAGATGTTACATTTACATGACTTTCTCTACAATTATTATTAGTAAGCTTATTCTTCTATCTACTTCATCTTATTACTTAGTTCCTTATAAGTAGAAGGAAAATAATACACTAAGTAAACAAGCAGTCATTTTTTTTTAAATATGGTTCCCGTGTGAGAAAAGTTAAAAGTATTTTAAAACTGAAACAAATGACAAAGCATATTTTGGACACGGTTAACTCATGAAACAAATGCATATGAGATACGTTGTGTGTCTTAGCAATCTATATTTTTTATGAAGTAACTTTTTGTCTATGTCTTATGGTTTACCAGTCATGCAAAATTCAGAAAAATTCATCCGGAAAATTCATTTACATTTGAATTTGTCATACAAATATCTTAAATATAAGCGATATTAAACAAAATCAAGTTTTTCAATGTAAAGGGTATTTTGGGGGTGGGGGGATTTTCTTGAAAATTTTCATGTCGCATCCTTGGACGATACTAAGCTTAAATACCAAGTATGATATTTAACGGACTTTTCATTTTGAGCTATGCTACACACACACACACACAGAAACACGCATACACAGACACACACACACGGACATTTTCCTAAAACTACTTTTTTTGGTTCCTGTGAAATTTCGGTATCGAATTTTTGGTGCAATACAATACCTTGTCTATACGCTATGTACATAATACGTGTAGAGAAAGTAATAATTCTGTTATAAGAACATTCAAGCCTGTCAAAAAAGTGATAAGAGATTAACGCTAAGCATTCCTAGGCTTTCGAAGTTGAAGAGAGAGAGAGATAGAGAGAGGAGGGAGGTTATTCTAAAGGTTTTGTAAAGGCTGTGCCAGCATCCGCGGTTAGACGGCAAAATCAAATGAGCAAATACCTCAAAATAATATAAATGTCACCTCAAATTATTCTAATTATTATATTAAAATAATATGAGAGCGAGAGAGAGGGAGAGAGAGAGAGAGAGAGAGAGAGAGACAGATAGACAGGCGCGTAGGAAGACACACACACATACTGAGAGAACGAGATTCCAAGTGTAATTTTCACCAGGCTTACTTAGTGACATTATTTATTACTTTTCTACTACATATATACAATGCATACATCAGGTATAGAAGAGTTTGCATTCCACCGAAATATCTGATACCGATATTCACCGAAGATGCTTGCTTTGAGGACACATGAGTTTAAAAAAAAAGTACTGTTAGAAAAAGTTCATGTGTGTGTGTGTCTGTAAACAGCATAACTCAAAAAAGAGAATTTGATTAATTAGTAAATATTATATTTGAGCTTAGTATCTTCTAAGGATATGACATGAACATTTTCAGAAATATTCCCCCAAACAAAGCTTCAGTTTACATGAAACATTTTTCGAAATTTTCGATTTTCTCAAAATAATTCTAAAGATTTAGATTCTGTTAAATTTACATGGAAAAAATGTGTACCTTGAATTTTTTTGACAATGGCCTCTGAAGCCCTTTTCATTTTGGAGAACTTTTGAAGAATCACTTTGCATAACATTTGTCGGTCGCATTGAAACTCACAACTTATGTCAGATGTGGCGTTAACCACTTGAAAGATATTTGTTGTTATTGATTTAAATTTTCAAGTACTTTTCTGAAATGGGAAGAGGTCGTTTTTCATTTGTTGTCACTCCTGAACTGCACAAAGATAATGGATAAAAAGTAATAACTTAATGTCCAGCTTCTAAAGATTTTCATTGTTGCTTTAGACGAGAGAAAACCTTTAAAGTTAATTTAACAACTTATATTGGAAATTAAATACTATATAAACACTTTAACATCCTCGATCAATCTTTAGTTGGAGATTTATCAGATTCTAATGTTATTGTTATTGCTCGCGCTTTCGATTAGGTTTTCTTTATAGTAATATCTATATTCCTCTGTTTCTCTTGTAGCTACAAGTAAATAAGTAATAAAATTATTTCTGTTAATGTGTATGACTATTAGAATAAAGTACTGCTGTGTCAAGAAAGTTCCGGGAATTTGCCAAAAAACACAAAAAATGAATTATTAATCCATTTTATTTTATTGCCTTCAAAGTAAGCCCCTTCTGAAATTACACATTTATGCCAACGAATAATCCAATCATCAAAACATTTCTTGTAGGCTCTTTTAGGAATCGATGTCAATTGTCGCCGCGAATTTTCCTTTATGTCTTCTATCGACTGAAAACGGGTGCCTCAAAGTGGTAACTTGAGCTTTGGAAAGAGAAAGAAATCAGCAGGAGCCAGATCAGGTGAATGCGGTGGTTGATCGATGAAATTTGTTGAGTTTTTGGCCAGCAATTCGTTCACAATAGTAGCCTTGTGAACTGGTGCATTATCCAGAATGGTGCGGAATCCATGAGTTGTCGTTCCACAAATCTGACCTTTTTCGCCGTATTTGTTCTTTCAAACGCCGCATAACGCTCAGATAATAGTCTTTATTACCATCTGACCTTCTAGCACGAACTCTGAGTGCCCGACACCGCGATAATCGAAAACAACTGTCAACATAACCTTCAGTTTTGATCGAGTTTGGCGTGCCCTTTTAGGTTTCGGTTCAGTTGGAAGGCACCATTCGGAAGCTTGTTGACTGGTTTGAGTGTCAAACTCATAAACCCACGTCTCATCACCAGTTACAATGCGTTTCATGAATATGGAGTCGGAACTGGCTCGTTCTAGCATGTCTTCAGCAATCCATACGCGATTGAGTTTTTGTAGAAACTTTTTCGAAACTAACCGAGCTGCAACGCGTGTCATGCCCAAACAATCGTTTAAAATCTCGATTCGTGAGACACAGAAAGTTCAGCGGCAATTCTCTCAGATCTAAATGATGATTTTCAGACACCATTTTCTTCACTTTAGCTATGTTCAGTTGAGCTGAAACCGTTGATGGCTGACAAGAGCGAGGCAAATCTTCCACCACATCTCTTTGAATGCACTGTACCACTCATATGCACGTGTTTTTGATAAAGTCGATTCTGTAACATTTTCAGCGATTCGGCACACGAAATACCATTTGCAATGCAAAATTTGAGACAGCTTCTTTGTTCAATATTTGTATCCATCGTAAAATCGCAAATTACCTTTGAGATGAACTAACAAAATGGCGTACTGTAAACAAACTAGATGACAGATGACGATCAAACTCCGCGTGGGTATAGAGGAAAGTTGTACCAATTTAGCGACAATAATAATTTCGAATCCACTTTTAAACAGGATTTTTAAATGATAAATTCTCAGTACTTTCTTTACAGAATGTATATAAAAGCATAAACTTTTTGTAAGACAATTTTTTTTGCTGAATAGGTAAAGTCATTTGTATAGAATATAAACTTTTTTTATGTGCAGTATTAAAAAATTCATTGTTTGAATTATCTCCTGTTCAACAAAAGTATACTTGCTACTAAATTCACTGCAGAGCAGTGAATTACGATTCGGCTCAAAAGTGCCTGATGACAGATAATATTAAACTTCACATCCGGATACATTTGGAGGGAGGTGATGAAACTGTTATAGACAGAAAAAGTATGATTTAGTTGAATAAAGTGGTTGTAGCACAGCAGCCCAGCAAGTAAAGATATAATGATGGCAAACAGGCAAGAAAGAACGCGGCCTTACTCGAAAAACCTAGAAATTACATTTATGATTAAATAAATTAGTTTGTAGAAATAAATGGTATAATTAGTATCTTCTATGTGTTAATAGTTTTATGTTTTAGCACAAGTCTATTAATGCCAGCAACTTCTATGTCATTGTATACACACGATCAAACATGAATTATGGTGGATGCAGGTTGTGTAGTAGCATTTCTCTGAGTCACGTCACCTTCCAGCGCTTAGGAAGCAGCAATGGAAATGACTTCTCTCACTCTCTTTCTCCCCCACCCTCTCAGTAGTTTCCTCCTTTCTTCTTTGTGTACGCTTTTGACAGATGTAATACTTAAATATTTATGTAGTATTGTTGAATATCGTTGTAATAACATTGTTCAGGATGATGTAACGAAAGAGAGATTGTAATGGCATTACGTATACATACTACATTTAAAAACTTCCCGCAATGTGTAAATAACACAGAAACAAGTTACTATAGGGCAATTTACACAGCATTTCCTTCAAAACAGTTCTCTTTCGTAGTGACATACTTCTGCCAATGCGTGTAAAGTGACTGGAAGTACTCCTGGAAGTCATATTCAGATACCTGTCACAGTGCCTTTATCGCGTGCACAACAATTTCTTCAGGGTTCAAAGATCTTGACTGAAACGTTTATGCCACTCATACAACTAAGTTTTCTTCATCGCTGGTTCGGCATAAGCTTCATCCATTATTCTCACTGTGTCTTAGGGAGATTTGTTTAACAAAACACAAACCTTTTAAGTTCGAACTTGGTCCGGTGCGACATTATGAAATGCGATAAACGAACACGCATATAGAAAAATAAATGATGTGTTCCATTCAGATGACTTTCTCTACATCTCTGCAACAAATTATTTTTATAAACCTTATAATTCTATTTATTTCATTTTAATCAAGAAAAAATTAGCAGAAATATTCTTATTAATTGCTTCTTTGTAAGTAAAAGCGGAAGGGAGTAAAATAGGTTAAACTGATAATCAGAGGCTGATTGCTATGTCACTGAAGTTCGTTTGTTTATGTGAATAGGAGTTGACAAATTCCTCAAAGAGAAAAGTATGTTTTTCAAGGATGAAACAAACAAGAAGTAATATCTTAAAAAATATCAATTCAACGAAAACATGTATAGAACATAAATTGTGTATTTTAATGTGCTCTACATTTTTTGTGTGGTAAGTTTTTTTCCATCTCTTATGCTTTAGCAGTTATGCAAAATTCCGTAAAGTTCATCCAGAATAAAGTCGTCTTCAGAGGCTACTCCCAGAAAATTCAAAATATACAATTTATTTGTCAGGCAAATACCTTTAATATACGAAATTTTAACCAAAATCGTTAGAACCATTTTTGAGAAAATCAAAATTTCCGAAATTTTGTCCATGTAAAGAGTAGTTTGGGGTGAGGTTTTTTCCTCAAAATCTTCGTGTCGCATCCCTGGAAGATACTAAACTTAATTACCTAGTTTTGTATTTTACCGACTTTTCATTTTTGAGTTATCGTGTTCACAGTCACACGGGCACACTGACACACGGACACACACGGACCTTTTTCTGAAAATACTTTTTTTGGATACAGGTGACCCTAAAACATATATTTCCGGTGAAATTTCGGTATCGAATTTTTTGGTGGAGTGCAATACCTTCTCTATACACTATGTACATAGTACGTATACAGAAAGTAAAAATTAGTTGCCAAGCAAAGACAACAATCATTATTAGTATGCACATTGAAATAAAGTGACATCATGGATGTTAACAAAACCTAAAAATAAAATATATCCACTAATTGTGTATACATTAAACAGAAAATAAACGATTCCTTGACTTTTTGTATATAGGGTTATTTTCTTTAAATGCAAAAACGAGAAAGCATAGAAGCGTATTTATAATGACTCCGAGCGACTGAACAAAGCATGTTAGAACATGATGGTATGGAAGGTGGCCGTGCATTGTATTCCCAGAATTATAATCACCTTGGCAACCCAGTACGGCAGTGTGTCGGGAACGTTCCCTCAGGCTACTTAGAAAGTCAAAGGGGAATAGGGAATCTGTTCGGGGAAACCAGTTCTGATATTATTTACATGCAAATAACAGGTAACTTGATACATGTTGCTATGCAACTCCTAATTAAAGATTTTTATTCCGAACTGTGGAAGAGAGAAATACAATTGCTAACGAAACAGAATTACCTTTCCTCTCAATGAACTCTTTTATTTCCATAGACCCCGATGACAGCCAATTAGAGATGTTTACTAAACTTGTCTCCAAAAAAATAAGTATTGGTCTTCCTCCTGTCAATTTCATATACAACAATTCACATATCATGCCGATGTTACACTTAGAGATTTCCTTGAAAATGAATATACACACAACTACATAGGTGAAAAATTATGGATATTAGAGGGATGGAGATAATAGTTATTTATTATGCAACTAGAAAAACAGAGAGCTTATCCATGAGTAGAACAATTTAAAACGCGACCCGAAGTCCAGCGTTTGAAGTTCTACGAGTGGGTAATAGAGGATTGTCCACTTGTATAACACATTATTTTATCCTATACATACGATAAATTAATATATGACAAATATTCAGTTAATGATTTTACAACAGATATTAATAAATTAAATAAGACATAAGACATTGAATTGTGGCGTTCTTATAGTTATAAAATATGGTAAGCTATGTATGAATACTAATTCTGTTTTTATTGCTGCTAGTTTCAAATTAATTAAGTTTGCAACGGACGTTGCTGGTTTTGAAATGGCATTTTATTTTTGGACGCTCTTTAACTGCTGTGGTTTTCAGTGTCCCATTCTATAGTGGGCGTGAAAGACCGCTTAATTTTGCTCTATCAAGTTATTTTACGTGCCGTAAATCTACGACACGGGACCCACGGCTTTACTTCCCTTCCAAAGGAAGCCATGCTAAGAATTTTTACGCCCGAAAAAATACATCGTCCTCCGCCGGGTTTGAACCCGCAACCTTGGGTATATGAAGTTAGTATGCTAACCAATTACACCACGGAGGGCGACGGACGTTGCTGGAGATGACATTACAGCGCTCAAACGACATGGAGAATGGAAGTCGTCCAGCGTAGCCGAAGGGTATATAGAAGATTCAGAGACTTACAAAATACAAATATGTGAAAAAATACTTGGAGGTGGGGTGACCAAACTCAGTCCTGGCAGTATGAATGTGCAAACGAATGTTCCTATTTCCAATTATATGAACACTGGTAATGTCACTGCTTGTAACCCATTTAGAGGCATTAACTTCTATGGTAATGTACAAGTTCACTTTCATGTAGTTAAAGAATAAAAAATGTTTGATGTTGCTGTTATAGAAAAATTGTAGTTATCAACTATTTATTTACTTTATCCCATTCGTTACTGGAGCAACTAGTGAATTTTGTTTACTTTATGCCCCAGATCAATAACTATCACTTTGATTTAAAGCCCAAGTCCACGTCATTTCTGCATAGCAACATGTCTATTACAGGTATCTGTTAGACAAATATTTTCAAAAATTAACCTGAATTAATAATCTTCAGTTTTATATAAGGATCGTTTTTACCCGAGTCCATCTTATCACATAGGAAAATTAGGCATTTATCTTCCATGCAATTTTGCTCAATTACTTGCGACTCAAAATGTTCATGTATATACTGCTATGATAGCATTCTTAACCATGTAAATATTAATAGTTTAATGTAAATCTCCTGTGCAATGCACTGAAATATGTTTGTAGACTGCATGTGTTATTTGTAAATTTATTCCAAATTGTTAATTGTTATTGTTATTGTCTTTGACTGTATGGATAATATCTAAATGCCAATAAATTTATTTAAAAAAAAAAACTTCGTATGCAATATACAGCATAGAGAGAGAGAGAGAAAGAGAGAGAGAGAGTGAGGAAGGCCTATATTCAAGTTATATTCCTTGTTGTTTATAATGACTATAAATTAAGTAAGGGAAGGTCTTAGGCTACAGGGTAACTTCATGCACATGCGGGGCATATATCCCCAGAAAATTTCAGAGAATAAGTAATATTTACAAAAATCTGATGTGTTCCATTCAAATGAATTTCTCTACATCTCTGCAACAAATTATTGTTAAAAAGCTTATGCTTTTATTTACTGCATGCTAATTGAGAAAAAAAAAAAAAAACAGAAATAGCTTACTTCCTTGCAAGTAGAAGCGAAATAAGGGAGTACCATAGGTTACAGTGACAGCCAATAGCTGGTTGCTATGTTAAGTTTTTCAAAACTTAAACTAAAAACAAGGAATTTCTTAAAAAAGATCAACTCCACGAAAAAATGTGTATAACATAAATTGTGTGTTTTAATGTGCTCTACATTTTTGTGCGGTAAGTTTTTGTCCATCTCTTACGGTTTAGCAGTTAAGCAAAATTCCGTAAAATTCATCCAGAATAAAGTAGTCTTCAGAGGCTACTCCAAGAAAATTCAAGATATACATTTTATTTGTGATAAAAAAGGCTTTAATATGAGGTATTTTAATCAAAATCGTTAAAGCCATTTTTAAGTTAAACAAAATTTTCGAAAATGTTTCCACGTAAAGGGTAGTTTGGGGTGAGGAAATTTTCTTGAAAATCTTCGTGTCGCATTCTTGGAAGATACCAAACTTAAATACCAAGTTTGGTGTTTAAGGGTCTTTTCATTTTTGAGCTATGCTGCCCAAAGACACGCACACACACACATACACACACAGAGATACAGACACATACGGTAATTTTTTCTAAAAAGGCTTTTTTTTGGATTCAGGGGCTCTCAAAATATGTATTTCCACCGAAATCTCGGTTTCGAATTTTGGGTGCATTACAATACCTTCTTTATACACTATGTACATGGTACGTGTAGAGAAAGTAAAACATATTTAAATTGGGTCGCCGGAATTTTTTCTTATTTAATAAACTAAAATTTATCTCAACTTGTATATGAGCGATATATTTATTATTATTTGGAATATAGCGAATGCTTACAACTATTTGTTAGGCATAAAGTCTCTAAAATTGGAATGCTAAAACAGTTTTCACCTTTATTTCACCTAGATATCCTGTAATTTCTTTTAATGTTCAGGGACTATTTTTCATGTTTTCCACACTGTGTTCTATATACTGAAAATATCAGATATGTTCCATTTAAATGACTATCTCTACCTATTCTGCAACAAATTATTCTGACAAAGATTATTCTTGCACATACTTCGTGTTAATCGAGAAAAAAAACCTAGGCAAATATTGTCTTGTTACTCGCTTTCTTGTAAGTAGAAGGGAAGTAAGGGAATAAATTATGCTGAAGCGATAGTCATATCTTTTAAAATCTGACCAATGCGGATTTCGTTGAAATTCAAATTTCTTTACATGGGCAAGGAGAATACAAAATGACAAGGAATAAAAAATTACTCTTTGAGCAAAATGGCTTAAAACTGAAAGCATAAAACGAAATGTTATAAAATGGTTCTCTCTATAAAAAGTGAATATGACAAATTGTGTGTTTTAATGAGATCTACGGGGCCGCACTGTGGCTGAGTAGTTAGACCATTCGCCTATCACCTAGATCCCAAGCGACCGCATGTGAGATTTGTGGTGGACAAAGTGGTGCAGGGGCGGGTTTTCTCCCGGTACTCCGGTTTCTCCCGTCATCGAATTCCACCGATGGTACATATTCATTTACTGTATCACCAGTGTCATCGCCTATGGTGCCATAAGTAGTAAGAGCGGGCGTTAAACACTCCAAAAATAAACGAAAAAGAAAACGAGGTCTACACTTTTAGAGGAGTAATTTTTTGTCTATCTCTTAGAATTTACCAGTTATGCAAAAGTCAGTCAAAATGAAAAGGCTATTCTCAAGAAATTTAGGGTAAATACTTTATTTGGCATGAAACATCTTTAGTTTAAGGCATGTTAATAAGTATTTTTAAAAAATACTATTCTTAAATATCAATTTTAATATTTAACCATTCGCGTTTTGAGTTCACACACATGGACCATTTTCTAAGAATGGATTTTTTGATACAGGGATATTTCTGATTTCTTGGGTATAGATATAGATAGATAAGGATCTATGGGTATAGATATTACTGGGTAGAGGCAGTAATATTACGCTATGTTTCATATTTTAGATACATTTTATTAGCTATAGTCAAAATCTATTTCCTGCGACAGATTTAGAATTAGATGTTATTATACTTTACACATAATGTACATAATAGGTAAAGAAGACATTGTATTCACTGAAGTATTTAATACCGATATTTTACCGGAAAAATATATTTTGAGATCTTCTGAATTCCAAAAATAGAAAAATATTTTTAAATACTATATTTGATACTGAAGTTCAGCACTGGATTCGACACAAAGATTTTCAAACTAACCTTACAAAGTCCAAGATAATCAGATTACAAACCCCAAGCTACCCTTTACATGGAAAATTCTTCGAAGATTTTAATTTTCTAAAAATGGTTGCACTGATTTTGATTAAAATAGCATATGTATAAGACATTTTTAGCTTATGAAATGTATATCTTGAGTTTTCTTGGAATAGCACCTTAGGTCCTGTTCATTCTGGTTGACTTTTACGTAATGTCTCATTCCATAAAAACATATCAAGTTAAATATAGGAATTAATGTCATATACAGATCTTAGAATGAACCGTTTTCAAAACATACCTAGTTATTGGTTTCAATTTTAAACTAACTATAAAATCGTTATTTATTTTATTTGTTTTGATCAAGCAAAGAGAACGAAATGTCAAAGCATAATTTGGCAACAAACTCTTGAAACGTTTTATTATCGCTTTAGCATATCTACAATTAAGTATGTAATAAAATTACCTATGCAAATGTTTATATCAATATACGTAAATTAGATTGAAACATAAGCATAGTTTGCAGCAGAATACGTAGAGAAATTTATTTGAATGTAACACATAAGATTTTTTCAGTTATTTTCCTTAATACCTTTGAAAAAACAAAATCTGATGTGTTCTATTCACATGCCTTTCTCTATATCTCTGCAAAAAATTATCGTTAAAAACCTTATGCTTTTATTACCTTCATGCTAATCGAGAAAAAAATAGCAGAGATATTCTTATTACATGCTTCCTTGTAAGTAGAAGCGCAATAAGGGAGTACCATAGATTAAATTGACAGTCAAAACCTGGGTGCTGTGTGACTGAAGTTCCTTTTTTTGTATGGACAGGAGTTCACAAACTCCAGTATGAGAAAACTATGCTTTTACAGCTGAAACCAAAAACAAGGAATATCTCAAACGCAATCAACTCCACGAAAAAAATGTAATTAACATAAATTGTATATTTTAAAGTGCTCTACATTTTTTGTGTGGTAAGTTATTGTCCATCTCTTACGGTTTAGCAGTTATGCAAAATTCCGTAAAATTGACCCAGAATAAAGTAGTCTTGAGAGGCTATTCCCGGAAAATTCAAAATATACATTTTATTTTTCATGCAAATATCTTTAATATACGATATTTTAATCAAAATTGTCACAGCCATTTTTTAGAAAATCAAAATGTTCGTAAAAAGTTCCATGTAAAGGGTAGTTTGGGGTGCGGGGATTTTTCTCAAAGTCTTCGTGTCGCATCCCTGGAAGATACTAAACTTAAATACCAAGTTTGGTATTTTACCGACTTTTCGTTTTTGAGTTATCGTGTTCACAGACACAAGGACACACGGACACACGGACACCCGGACACACTGACACTCGGACACACGGACACACGGACACACACACACACGGACCTTTTCTGAAAATACTTTTTTTTGGATACAGGGGACCCTAAAACATATATTCCCTGTGAAATCTCGATATTGACTTTTTTGGTGGAGTGCAATACCTTCTCTATACACTATGTATATAGTATGTATAGAGAAAGTAAAATTTATATGTATTGTAATTTTATTTTGAAAATATCGTATGGCTTGAAATGTAAAAAAAGTCATTAAAAGGCACACAAGATGATCATGATTATTATAAAAATGTAAGTTATGACAGATATCAAAATATCAAACAGAAATGCTATTATCACATTCTGAAGTTCATTGTGGAAAATTATCAATTATCTAGCTGTGTTATTGTGGAAGAAGATAGGTTTTGATAATTGGCAGCTAACAGTAAAAATGAACTTGAGTAAATGGCACATCTTTAGTCACTCTGCGTAGTGTAGTGTAGAGGGCAATGGAAGCAAGACTTCCTTCAGAAGCAAGGTAAAGCCGTTGGTCCCGTGTCGTAGATTTATGGCACGTAAAGGAACCTCAAGTCTGAGCAAAATTAAGCGATCTTTAAAGCGCAATATAGAATGGGACACTGAGAAGCTCAGTAGTTAAAGAGCCTGCACAAATAAAAATAAAATGACGCATCATTAAACTAAATAGGCTAAATTTAACTGGCGCAGCACAATAAAACAGTTTGTAAAAATGAGTGTTAAAACTTCAAAGATATATAGTTTAAACTAGGGTACTGGTTTGCAAAAAAAAAAAAAAGAAAAAAAATGGATATTTTTTTATCAAAAAGGCAGAAAAAAACACTTTTTGTCCTCTTAAATTAATGTCCTCTCGTATGTGAGTATGTGTCTGTCAATCTCTTTGTCTGTCTTACTGTAAACAGCTTAAATCAAAAATGAAAGTCGTTTAATCAGCTTTCAAGGATATTAGGAAGAGTATTGGATCATCTCTAAACTCTAAACTATGGAAATATTACCTTATTTTCAGTATTATTAAGAATGTTTCTATTAAATATTACTAAAATGATATATGTTTAAGTACTTTCATGAAAAATAAACGATACTCAATAACTTACGTTATCCTCTTCATTCTGAATGAATTTTTTATAGCTGCTAAACGTAAGAGAAAGACAAAAAACACTTGCCACGTCTTCATAAATTGCTCTTGTATAGCTGTTAAACGTAAGAGAAAGATAGACGAATTACACTACACAAAGGTGTATACCTCGTTACGTACACAATGTATATCAAATTCTATATTTAAGTGTGCCATGATGGCAACTTTTTGAAGCTAGTGTTAGCTCTATAAGGAAGGAACAACGTAGACTTGAATGGCGGAGATGTTGCCTGGCAAGTTCGGCATCCAATACAAAGAGCTGAAATATGATAACGACAATATTCACAACTCCAAATCCAAATTACATGCCCCGCATTGTCACACAAAAATAATAATATATATTTATATTTCGTGCATAAACCTACGAATTTTTATTCCTCACAGAAAGTTAACGTTTTTGTTTACATTCGTAGAAGTAATTTGTAACGCACTTTTATTCAGGCATTCACGTTGCCTTAGAGACATATCATAGCACTCTTTCGCTTTCACGCACCTTCTGTATCAACCAAATAAGACACAGTTCAAAGAAGTTTAATAGCATTGTGCAGGGATAGATACAAAAAGAAAGGACCTACCATTCATATTAAACGCTTTGCTTGTTAAACAACTTCTCACACATGGAGTTCTACGCCTGTGCAGTAGCACTTGGGGAATTGAATTCCACACTAAGCGGGTAGAATAGTGTCTTCATACAGCGTGTCATACTAAACTTCGAAGTGAACACTAAAAAATTACGCATATATACGTATGCATGCATCTGTATGCATTTACTCGGTGGACTAACTGTATATCCCTTGGTGCGTTTAAATAATTTCAGAATTCAACGGAGCTATTTCAAGTTAAAACTCGCTTTACTAGTCTTGCTTATCAGCGAAGACGGTGAGCGAGTAGCGGTTATTCTGAGGTTGCTCTGGCCAATGCTCACTGCCGGATTTCAACTTGAAATAGCCCCGTTGAGTTCTGCAACTCTCAATGCATCTAGGGGTAAAACGATTTCTTTTTATTTATGGTCACTCTTTAACTGCTATAGTTCTTACCTTTGTGTTCTATATTGGATCGCTTACATTTGCTGATAGCCTTCTTTATGAGTCTGAGGTTCTTTTACGTGCAATACATTTATGACATAGGACCAACGGCTTTACTTCCCTTGCAAAGCAAGCAATGCTAAGGACTTTTACGCTCGAAAAAATCCATCGTCCCACGATCTTGGGAACCAGACACTATCATGTAATACCTAGACCATGGAGGACATCAAGGGGTATCTGCACACATTAGAGGGCGGATATACAGCATTCATATATGTATTTATGTATGCATGTACGTGTGCATTCATCAAACATATGGACTGTCCCTCCCTTACAGAATAAGTGAATCATAAATAGAACATTTCACGGCTTTTGGAGAAACAGGTAATCTTGCGCAATGGACTGCGATGTGTGTTTTTGTAGCCTAACACCGTTTACCGTATGAAAAATAAATACAAGGTATTTGGTTAACCTCTTATGTATAAGCGGTACAATTCACTACTGGACATATGCTATACTTTTAAGAACGGTTTACGCAACTTTGAATAAACTACACTGCTTGTAGAGGCAATAAATCAGGCCATCAAAGACCATGCATTCCAGTCAGCAATTTTGAACGAATATGACCACACACAAGCATTTTCGATTACGCGTTCCATTCATACGTTTTGATGCAGCAAGGCCCGTGTTACCCCGTCTTTGTTTCGCGCCGGCGGTGGTCCCTCATTGTTGTCGGTATTGCTTGTAGTCTCGGGGTTGATGGGCTGCTGTACGTCTCGGGAACTCTCGTC
This sequence comes from Hymenopus coronatus, assembly GCA_030762935.1. NCBI lineage: Eukaryota > Metazoa > Arthropoda > Insecta > Mantodea > Hymenopodidae > Hymenopus > Hymenopus coronatus. The sequence continues at coordinate 63,469,226 of CM060896.1, forward strand.
CTGGTCCCTCGGTGTAGTAATTGTTTAAACTTTTTTTTTATAAGTCTGAATTTGCCGCTGGATCTGTAGCGTTGTTCTCGCTTACAGTTGGCGATACTGGAATTACTGTTTAGCGCAGTTTGAGGCAGTTTTAAGCTTATTCTCCGCGGTGAAGTTGTTTATATTTCATTTTATATCCCGGTTGCATTCTACATCAAGCGATTGCTAGCTATATAGTCGGTGAGTATAAGAATCTCAATCCCTTTGCTTGTTTAGTAGGTCTTTTAGGAGAGAATGAATTTAAAAATAATTTGGTATTTAAAACTTTTATTTGTATAGATTGTTGTAACAACGTGGTGTACAAGTGCACGAGACTTGAACTGGTTTCTTTTACAGAAAACTGTGCCCAATATCTCTTTATGGTATGTGCTTACATAAATTATTGATGCTAGTTAATAAAACACATTATTTTATACACAATTACTATAATATTGATCTCGATTTCTGAGATGAGCTCTTAGAGTCTTTTCTATTCAGAGTACCGGAAACTTATAAAATGTTCACTTCTAACAAAAAGTTGAAGATCATTGTTTTTAGTATTGGGCACGACAGGTTTCCTTGTTCCCACATTTAGTGATATATATACATTTTTATATGTTCCTAGTAATTAAAATTAATACATTTTAATATTTTAAATAATAATGTTCATACAAATAACTAACTTTTCCAAATTAAGTAATTTGTTAAGCTTTGTTCTTATTCTTTGTTACATGCTTAAACAACTTACAGCATCCGGTATCTCGTTCTCTTTTGTTCTCCTTCTTCTCTCGTATTATATTTAAGTTTTATATATGCTTTCCTAAACACCAATTCTTGGTTATTTTATACATAATAATGCGTTATATTTGTTACATAACCTTGGCTATGCCATTTTTGTTAAACACGCCATTTTAAGCAGTTTTCGTGCGTATCGTGAAGCGATGATGTTGCAATTTCTTCACGTACACTTCTTTAGCTTTAAGTGCCAAACAATAGTGTTTTGTTAGTTTTTAACACTGTTTTAGGGCAGTATACTTTTATTTTCAATTGCCGAGATTGCTTCAATGTTAAATTCTACGTCACGCCTCAAGGTCAAATACTACAAGACACTAAAATATGTAGAGTAATGTATCCTTCCGCACACCTTAACGTCTATTTCTAAAATTATTCTAGAATCTGAAATATTAAATATTATAATAATAGTATCAAGTATCCTTTGAATTAAATCCAATAGATCAGTTAGTTACGTAAAGAATAAGGTCCATAATAATTTTAATTTTGAGTACTTTGTACATACGTGCTAGAGAAAGTAAAATGCACAGTAGATAGAGCATTCCACCCAAAAAGTCATTACCGAGCTTTCACCGGATATATGTTTTAAGACCCCGCTGAACTCTAAAAGGGCTTTTTTTAGAAAAATATTCACTATGTCTGTCTATACGTCCATGTGTGTGTGTGTATTTGTGGACAGAATAATTCACAAACGAAAAGTCTATTAAATAGCGAATTTGATACAAGTTAAGCATCATACAAAGATGTGCCATGAAAATTTTTAGGAAAATCTCCACTGCCACACCTACAGTTTGTTTTGAATATTTTTAGAAAAATTTGATTTTCTTAAAATTCGCTGTAACTATTTTTTTAAAATACCAAAAGTTCAAGATATTCTTGAATATAGTTCTTGAATATTTTGTGAATAGCCTCAGAAGACCTGAGTATACTGAATGAGAATAAATCGTAAGAGATAGACAAAACTTTGGAGCATCAAAATGTAGATCTCTTAAAACAATTTATGTCATATTGTTTTTTCTAGATTTAATGGAGAGATTTATTTGATTGATGTAAATTTAAAAAAACACTTATTTTTCTCAAACAGGCGGTCATCCATGTGTACTTTGTTTTACTCCTGGGTCTGCAAAGTAACGAATTTTAGCGACAGTTTTTAAAACATTTGACCATCGTTTAGTCTAATTTATTCCTTTAGTGCCCTTATATTTATAAGAAACTGGGTAGTATGAGCATTCTGCTAATGTTTATTTCGGTTAGTATGAACCATAAAGAATAAACTTTTGTGAGAAGGTTGTTTGCGGAGCAGATAGATAAAGTTATGTTAATGGAACGCCACAGACTTGCGCTTTCTCTAGTCGGTAGTACAATATAATAGTGGATAGAAAAGGTAGCTACTGTATTTTACTAAAAATTCAATTTCGATATTTCACCAGAAATATATGTTTCGAGGTCCCCTGAGCACGAGAAAAGCACTTTTAGAAAAAGGTCCTTGTGTGTGTGTCCTTGGACAGTATAACTCAAAAACAAAACATCTATTATATACCAAACTTTATTATCTTCCAAGGATGCCACAGATACTCCTACGCAGTACATGAAGAAATGTAAAAATTTTGATTTTCTCAAAAATGGCTCTAACGATTTTGATTAAAATATGTACATTAAAGATAATTACATCACAAATAATATGTATATTGAATTTTTTGGGAATAGTCTCTCTATTCTGAATGAATTTTGCATAGCTGTTAAACTGTAAGAGATAGATAAAAGTTTAACAAACAAAAAATGTAGATCTTGTTAAAGCACATGATATATATCATATACGCCTTTTTGAGAACTTACCGTTTTTGAGATATAACTTGTTATTACTCTCAGCTTTAAAATATTTATACATTTCTCAAACGGAATCGTACTAAGCGAGCCGAACCTCAATTGCTTTACATACCGACGAGCTTTTAAAGAATCTGCCTATCACTTTAGGCTAATGTATTCCCTTATTTCCCTCTACTTAAAAGAAAGCAAGTAATAAAATCAATTATACTAATGCTTATCTCGATTAGCATGATGTAGATAAAATAATTATCTTTTCTAAGAATATTTTCTGTTTGGAATTGCTTGAGAAAATCATGTGAATAGAACACATCAGATTTTTACATTTTCCCACTATTTAAGATATAAATAACAGTAGCTGAAGTCCAAAAGTAGCGAAAATGGGAGCCGTGAATTATTTGGAGCCACAGGTGGGCTACTTCTCCGGCTAAAAGTTCACTTGGTGTTACCACAGGGTGGAAATTCCTACCGTTTTGCTGAAGCACATTTTGTGACCAGATGCCATCCTGCGATTCTACACACTAGCATATACACCATACCCAACATCTGTCAAATTAATTCTTTTTCCAAGTTTCTGAAGTAAAAACAAAGTACGATGGAAGGGGAGATAGCTCTAGTTGAAGGAAAACTTAATACAATAACATTTTTTTGGCCTACCATAAGATATTATAGATAAATTGGTATTAATGGAGTAAATATCGTGGCAACGTCATAGCTTAATTTTGTTCTAATTTCTTGGTTTTAAAACTGAAGGAGGATAAAATATCAGATTTTGTTTCTTTATAATGCCTATAGCCATTAATTCCAATACATAAACTTAAAAATAAGGTACACCAAAAATAAGGTAAGAAGTATCAGAGAATATCCCAAAGGTTATAATGATTTTCATTGTAGACTGCTTCCGAGTCCGAGGAATACGCTCCCTATCCTCACAGTTCTGGTATCATAAGCATATAATTTGATAGTAATTATTTCTCGCGGTAGCTGCTAAATGGCCGAAGTAGGGTGCCAATTTTCGGTGCTTCTCAACGGTATTTCTGAGGTGGAAATCTATAATATAACAACACAGATTCGTTCTGTTGATAATGTATAACATACTTCACTAAGTATATCACCGAAAAATAATTTTGAGTACACTTACCTGTGTATAGAAATATTTCACTAAGTATACCACCGAGAAATAACTTAAATGTATTGAAATACATTCCCCTTCCTTGTTTATGCTACTGCTATTCGAGTAACTACAACCAAACACCACACATGTATTCACCATTATACTGGATTAAAATGTCCTACTTAATTGATTTAACACCACAAAATCTTATTTTTGGGTGTACATTTTTCCCATAAAAGCCGTACATATCTCAAAAATGTAGAATCAAAACATGTCAGCTTGAAAAAACGTATTTCACCAACCCCAATACATAAGAATGTGGCATTTCCTATCTATTCTCTCTATATCTGTGGGTTTTACACTCTGCGTAGCGCTTGTTGAAGTTAGATGGCTTACGAGGAAAGCCATTTTTGTGACAAGTTTTAAGTTATAATTAGACATAGTAGCATTGACATAAAACTTTAACATTTCATAGGCAACGTACACAGAAAGATAAAGAATCTTGAAATAGCTGCAATAAAAGATGCAGAATGCCTATAGGTAGGATCATTTAAGCTGTGTATTGTAATTCTGGACACAGCTGTGGAAGAGAAAAGCAGCAGTTTTGCTACCTCCCTAAACAAAACAGTTAGCTCCATTTGTACACTCAGTTGAATTTCACTTAGAGTCCGGTATCAATTACTGTAACTCCACGTCCAACTCCATCGACTCTGTAAGCTAGCCTCTACCATCCCAAATCCCATTGGTTCCGGGCAACTTCCGAGTACGATACCTCGAGGTTTCAATGCTCCACTGCCCCCTTCTATTCATAAAAAATTGCTTCTCCATTTCAGTGACATTTTTTTGTCTCTCCAATGAAAAAAAAAATGGAATTTTCAAATCAGTTTCACGACACCTAAAAAAAAAAAAAAAAAAAGACAGGTGGTACAGTTAAAAACTGATGTGCTCCATTTAAACGGCTTTCCCTTCTAGCTTCTTACAAAAGAATCCATCTATTTCTACTTCATGCAAATCAGGATAAATATAAACATTAGCTGAATCAGTACTTTATAAAGAAAGGAACTAAGGGAATACTATACAAAAGTAAAAGTAAAACATTTTAAAAGTACTCGCTATGCAATTTTCGTCATTGACATTCATTTCTTTGCATGCCAGAAGTAAAACAAAACATACACGGACGACTTTCTGTTTGAGAAAAGTATAAATACTTTAAAACTGAAACCAATAACAAGGAATGTCTCTGAAATGCTTAGCTCTACAGCAAAACCAAATAGAACATAAATTGCGTATTTTGGCTAGATATATATTTTTTGTGCAGTAATATTTTTCTAATCTTATGGTTTACCAGTAATGTTAAAGTTATTCAGAATGAAGAAGATTTCAGAGGTTTTTCCCAAGAATTTCAAAATATATATTTTATTTTCCAAGTAAATCACTTTATTATACGATATTTTAATCAAAATCGTTAGAGACTTTTTTAGGAAAGTCAACATTTTCGAAAATTTCTCCATGTAAAGGGTAGTTTTTGGTGAAGAGATTTTCTGAAACTCTTTGTGCCGATTACTTGGAAGATACTGCAACTAAATACCAACTTTGGTAGTTAACGGTCAGTTCATTTTTGAGTTATGCTATCCCCCTACACATACACACCCACTTTTTTTTTTCTAAAAATGCCTTTTCTACTCAGAGGTACCCAAAACATGTATTTCCTGTGAAATGTCGCTGTTCAGTGTTGTGTGGAATGCAATAGCTTCTGTACCCATTGTGCTCTGTGTGCGCAAGTGCTAGAGTAGAATACATGGCTATCAAATTTAAATACTTAGAATTTCGTGTATTCTAAGCAGACAGATATATTTTTAACGTATAAACACTAATATATTGCATCACCTTTTTTACTATAGTCGGGACAATTGCTTATGTTGTGGAAGGCGTAGGAGTTCAACTTACAAGGCAGGTCGCGGCTGTTGCCTGTTTTCAGTAATGTACATTTGTCGGCAGCAACAATTATTGATTAAGGTATAATAAATTAATATAACATATTAAAGCAACCAGCTTGTTAAACTTGCTCTTGCATATATTAATTACCGTAGAGTATTGAGTGAGTTGAGTTGTCTAATATATTATAAGAGGAATTGAGCAACCCTCTACTGCCAATGTAAAATTAGATTAATACCTATTACATGAGAAATTACTTAAGAAATAATATGAATATTTTACAGAATAAAGTTGCAATTATTATAAATAATTTACCTTTTTGTAAGGAAATGAACTCTGTTAAATTTGTGAACTCTGCTTTAGAAAAATCTAGGAAATTTCTTCAAAACAATATGATGCTTTAAGTTAATTTTAAACAATTATTTTTATGTTTCCAAACTATTGCACACGTCAAGTTGTTTATTGTAATTTGCTTTATGGTTGCTAGGTTGTATTATTGTTTAAAAGCTTTTCTTTCTATCAATTACAGTTTTAGGTAAAACGAGGCTTTGTTACAAAAAATTAAGTTTTGAGAAACACAATTTAAAGCTGAAAATAAAGAAAAAAGCTTTCATTTCAACTTCAGATTTAAATCCCCTTACAACATACTCAGCATCTTCCGATTCCAGACTAGTCCTCGTGCTGTTGACTTTGTATTTCGATTTCTGACGTAACAACAATTTTTGTGCGATCCAAGAGACATATATTCACTTGCTCTTTATGGTGAAGCCTAAATATTATAGTTAAATAATTCTATGTGTTGATTAATTATTACTTTCTCTATACGTACTATGTACATAGTGTAAAGAGAAGGTATTGTATTGCACCCAAAATTTCGATACCGAGATTTCACCGGAAATATATGTTTTGAAACCCTCTGAATCAAAAAAAGCATTTTTAGAAAAATGTCCGTGTGTGTGTCTGTCTGCCTGTCTGCGTGTATGTGTGTGTGTGTGTGTCCGTGGGCAGCATAGCTCAAAAACCAAAAGACCGTCAAAAACCAAACTTAGTATTTAAGTTTGGTATTTCCCAAGGGTACGACACGAAGATTTTCAAGAAAATCCCCCCACCCCAAACTGCCCTTTACATGGAAAAAAATTCGAAAATTTTGATTTTCTTAAAAATTGCTCTATATTGCCAAATAAAATGTATACGTTAAATTTTCTGGGAATAGCCTCTGAAGCTTACTTTATTCTGGATTAATTTTACGGAATTTTGCATAACTGCTACACCGTTACAGATGGACGAAAACTTAAACCACAAAAAATGTAGAGCACATTAAAACACACACTTTATGTTATATAATATTTTCTCATGGAGTTCATCGTTTTTAGATATTCCTTGTTTTTGGTTTCAGCTTTGAAAAACATACTTTTCTCATACAGGAATTTATCAACTCCTGTCCATACACACAAAGGAACTTCAGTCACATAGAAACCAGCTTTTAACTATCACTTTAACCTATGCTGCTCCCTTATTTCGCTTCTGCTAACAAGGAAGCAAATAATAAGACTATTTCTGCTAATTTTTTCTCGATTAGGTGATGTAAATAGAATCATTTGTTGCAGAGATGTAGAGAAAGGCATGTGAATGGAACATATTTTTTTCTTCAAAGCCCAAATTCAACTGTAGTAGCCGGGATTTGAACTGCGCATCTCCCAGTCTCTAGCCATTGCTCTAACCACTAAACTACCATGGCAATATGCTGACATGGCATCAAATTCCTCATATAACTGGCATGTTTCCCGGTAAACCACAAGGAGATCTCAAGTTATTTTGAGAAGAAATGAAATGGCGTTTTATTTATGGACGCTCTTTAACTGCTGTGGTTCTCAGCGTCCCATTCTATATTGGGCGTGAAAGATCCCTTAATTTTGCTCAGAGACCTCTCTTTCAGACTTGAGGTTCTTTTACGTGCCATAAATCTACGATACGGAACCCACTTCCCTTCCGAAGGAAGCCATGCTACGGAGTTTTACGCGCTAAAAATCCATCGTCCTCCGAAGCGACCTTGGTTATATGAAGTTAGCATGACAATCATTACACCGCTGAGGGGCAACATTTTGAGAAGACAAACCCCAATGGCGATTTGCAAGTTATTTCGTTGTTTAAACTACAGGAACTTGCCTCGTTCTCCTGAATAGCACTGTGACGTGCTCGACAGGTTGGAATTTGTGCGGAAGCAAGAAGAGTCGTGGATATGTGACTTTGATCAAACCTCAGTTTTTCTTAGGCTTGATGCAATCACTAACGACACAAGTTGAAACCTAGAAAATCCGGTAAATAAATTTTGTGTAGCACGATAATTCCAAGACCATCAAAACCAATAGGCAAGCTTGCTAAAATCCGGTTTGTATTTTCCAAAGGTAGGTTGATATATATATATAATCCAAGCAAGCCTTTATTAATTTATCCACCTCGGTGAAAAGGGCACTCACGTTCATCAAGATAAACTGAAGCGGATATGGTATTATTGCTTACTTCTTTATAAGTATAAGGGAAATAAGGAAATACTTTGGGTTAAAGCGATAAACAAATCTTTTAAAAGCTATCACTACATGAAGTAATTGAAATTCGGTTCTCTTTTCCAGGAATGAGAATAAAAAGAAGGACGACTTCCTGCTGGAGAAAAGTTTAAGTAGTTTAAAACTAAACTAGCTATAAGAAGTATCTCAGAAATGGTTAACTGTATAAAAAAAAAAAAAAAAAAGGTTAAGATAAATTGTGTGTTTTACTCAGATCTATAATTTAGGGTAGCAAGTTTTGACTATCTCTTATGGTTTATAGTTATGCAGAATCATTCAGAATGAAAATGTCTTTAGATGTTTTTACCAGAAAATTCAAGATATAAATTTCATTTGTCATGAACATATATTAAAAAAATCTGACGTGTTTCATTCACATGACTTTCTCTAATCTCTGCAACAAATTGTAGTTAAACAGCTTATGCTTCTTTTTACTTCATGCTAATCGAGAAAAATTAGTAGAAATAGTCTTATTATTTACTTCCTTGTAAGTAGAAATGAAATAAGGGAGTACCATAGGTTAAAATGCTAGCCAAAAGCTGGTTGCTATGTAACTCAAGTTCCTTTGTTTGTATGGACAGGAGTTAACAAATTCCTGTATAAGAAAAGTGCGCATTTTAAAGCTGAAACGAAAAACCAGGAATATCTTAAAATATAATCAACTCCACAAAAAAAAAAATGTTTATGACATAAATTCTATGTTTTATCGTGAGCTACATTTTCTGTGCAGTAAGTTTCTGAGCATCTTTTACGGTTTAGTAGTTATGCGCAATTGCGTAAAATTCATCCAGAATAAAGTAGGCTACAGAGACTATTCCCAGAAAATTTAAGATATACATTTTGTTTGTCAGGTAATATTTTTAATATACGGTATTTTAATCAAAATCGTTAGAGCCATTTTTTATAAAATCAAAACTTTCGAAAAAAATTCCATGTAAAGGGTAGTTTGGTGTGGGGGAATTTTATTGAAAATCTTCATGTCGCATCCTTGGAGGATACCAAACTTAAATACCAAGGTTGGGTTTAATGGTCCTTTCATTTTTTAAGGTATGCTGCCCATAGACACACACATACACACAGACAGAGACACACACACGAACCTTTTTCTAAAAATGTTTATTTTAGATTAAGGGAGTCTCAAAACATGCATTTCCGGTGAAATATCGGTATTGAATTTTTGGGTGAAAAACAATACCTTCTCTATTCACTGTGTACATAGTTCGTATAAAGAAAGTAATATGACATTTTTATCCAAATCGTTAGAGCCATTTTTGAGGAAATCACACGTTTCTAAATACGTATCTTCCATGTAAAGAATAGTTAAGAGTGGCGATTTTCTTGAAAATTTTCGTGTCGCATCCTTGGAAGATACTGAACTTAAATACCAAATTTAATCGACTTTTTTTAAGTTATGCTGCACACAGACATGCACATTTTTCTAAAAATGATTTTTTGGTAAGTTTAGGGTTTCTCAAAATATGAATTTTCGCTGAAACTATCGAATTTTCGATGGAATACAATACCTTCTCTACCTACATACGTGTTAGAGAAAGTAAAATATATGGACATTGTGAGTGTATTACGGCAAAAGCCAAGATAAGTTTTGGGTATGCTTTTAAATTTGTAAATTAGACAATGTGTAAAGAATTGAGAAAAGCATAAAAAACACGTGGCATAAAAACAAATATTGAGAGAAAAAGACATAAAATTGTTTAATTTAATGCTAAATTATTGCAAGGTAATTAAAATCTAAATTATTATACTGAATATGTTATTTTAATTAAGTTGATGTATAAATAGTATTTTGTTCAAGAAGCAGAGCACCATGGGCTCTCAATTACAGTGGGAAAGCATTCATAGCGTCACTTCCTTGTGGGTTAGACACGTCGGAGCGCACTGTTTACAAAAGTGTATCTGTTTAACGAGAAGCCATCCGCTTTTCTTTATTGATTTGATGTTACTAAAACATTAGCATTTCAATGTAAAAATGTGTTATTATTAAGTACAATTTCCTACAGCATGAGCTGAGATATAGAATAGGAGAATCTGCATAATTCCAAGACTGCTTCGAGTGATCCGGGAGCTTACATCTCACCCGGTGGGTTCTGGGTGCGATTCCCGCTTAGGCGGGGAAGTTTTCTTTAACCAGAATTATCCCCTATCCCCATAGGGTCTCAAAATATAAATGTGAGAGTGAATGTGTGCGTGTGTGTGTTTTTAAAGATATAAAAATGATGAATTAACTTTATAAACCTACGGCAATATAAGTTGTTTCACAAGTCAAAGCCCCGGATATGACTATTGAAGTTGAAGGGGAATATACAAATGAAACACTTAAAAAAAACAAAAAAAAAACCAACTCTTCATTGTTCGACGCTACACTAAATCAAGGCATAAATATCAAATAGTCACACTAAAGTAGAAAATTTTTAAACACGCTTTTCGTTAAAAAGTTGTGAAATGCCAAATAAACATAATTTGTTACAAAATAAGTGATATTAAAGTTAAAATTATATAAAAACAAATAAGTAAAGCATTAGACAACTAGCAGTGTACAGTACAGTGCACGGAAATGTGCCGATGGTGTGTATAGTTATTTATTAAATGCTGACGGAACTTTTTCAGCAGTTGTTTTCTACACAATGTTTAGGTTTGACAATACCTGTTGGTTTGTATTCAAGTTCCAAACACAAGCAATGAGCGATGGACAAAGGGCGTGGGTAAGATGAGTAGTTTAAGGGAATAGGTAACGAGATAATGTAATCCGAGTGGAATGATTCTCAACACCCCTTCCTGGCAGAATTGATGTTATAAGGAACAGAGGATCATGACTTAATTACTAGAATATTAGGTTGCTTTAGTTCCATGATCCTCTTTGTGTTTCATCGCTTAAGTTTATCTAGTTAACAGAAATATACTTTAGGAATGCTTGAGTATGCTGGATATATTTTGTGTATGTCGAGCTTTCATTTATTTTGTAATGAAGTAGCATGATTTTAAATGAATTCGTAAAATGTGGAGTTTAACTTGATACACATATAATAAATTTGCTTCATCTCTCATCCCGTTCCTCCAAAAAATTAGGAAAGGTTAGCATTTTCATTATGCAATGACTTTTGCTCCTTACCTCAAGAATTGCTGATAGTGTAATCAAATTAAAATAAGACGCATTGTAATTTCTGGGCCTCTGGTTCACTTCCGTTATCGTTATTCGTAAAGGACTGACAATCAGGCTTTTGCTCATTTCCTTAAAAACCGCTGATAATAAAATAAAATTAAGATAAGAAGCACTCTAAAGTATTTGTTTCAATACATCTGAAACTGTATGGGCCTCTAGTTTGCCTTCGCCATCGCAAATCAAAGGGCAAGCGCATGTTATGAATCCCCTTGCTAAAGCTGACAGGAGTGTAAACTCCGGCAGAGGAGTGGTGCCATTCACCGACCAACCTAAACAGCTCTTCCTCTTGAAATTCGAAGTAAGTTTATAGCTCCTTAATGCATAGCGTTTATCTTCAAAAATAATTAAAATATGGTTTCAAACACTTGTTGATCTGTTTTGAGTCAACATGTAAATTCATAGCTTTTCTTAACTTCCTTACGCTACTGGTTTTCCATTTCCCTTTTGTAATGAACTCCCGCTTTCCTGGAGACACTCGCTGTGAAGTTTGAAACATCAGCTTGGTATTATTCCTTTTCTCTTTCTCCCTCCACAGCCTCTAATTAATGACTCAAGTGTAATAAAATCTACTCCCACTTTACTGCTCAAGCGAAGACGCACACAGTTACAAATACTTTTCTTCGACGTTCTTCTTATATCTTGAACTGCGTTTAAATTAAAGACTTCAGTTCAAAATTCCCTTGTTATGATGTCACGCTTCTTTTTCATACAATTTAAGTTAGGATAATTGTCTTAATTGAAAAATAAGCAAACATTTTAAATACCACAGAAAGCATTCTTTGTTTTCTGTTGCCCGGAGGAAGATACAGCGTAAACAAAGGGAGGAGAAACAACTGAACAAATAAAGGGCACGGTTAGGAGACAATAACTTGTTTTTTTTTTTCTTCTTTCCCTCCTCGGAAGTGCTTCTAGGTCTCGTAACAAAGGAAATCCGGTTAGAAACAGCGGTTGCTTTCTTTACTTTCCTTTGAATGCGGACATTTCGCGAGACACAATTGTGCAGCTATGAAATGGTATACCGTTTGTCTCTAGGGTGATGTAAGAAACATATAGAAGTGAAGGAGCAGAGACATTCTGTTCAATTGGTGATCCTACAAGCAGCTGCGAGAAATATTATTACATTTTATCCCCGTCTCTTTGGGACGAGCTTTAACCGTAACAATACTTTGTATGAGATGCAAGTATAAAATAGTATATTATGCAACGAGACTATAATGATAGTAATTAAAAAACGCGGGTATTATTAATAATTATCATTCGAGTGTTTTAATTACCATTATAGTCAAGTTTGATACGACTGTTTATGCTCGACCATGTATCTAAATTAAAGATTTCATAAGTAATCGTATCTTGTTTGACTGATGTGTTAACAATCGTTATTCCTATAACTATGGTTACAATACAATGACGTTGTAGCACCTGTATCAAACAAAGTTTTTCTAAACGAGAATAATCGATACCTGCGCTTTCACAATGTTCCGTGGCAACTTCTGATTGGTCGAATACCAATACTTTAATGAATAGATGTACTTTAATAAGACCCATTAAATTACTGCTACCAATCGTATAAATACTACATTTTGGCATGGTCGAACTAAACTCTCTTAAAGCCATGCACATATTATGTACAGAGTGTATAGAAAAGGTACTGCATTCCACACAAAAATTTGATACCGAAATTTCACCAGAAATACACGTTTTAGGGTCTCTTGTATCCAGAAAAATCATTTTTAGAAAAAGGTACATTCGTGTGCCTGTGCACAAAACTCAAGTATGAAATTTTGGTAAAATACCAAACTTGGTATATAAATTTAGTATCATCCAAGGATGCGACACGAAGCTTTTGAGGAATCCCCCCCCCCAAATCTACCCTTTACATGGATAAATTCTAACATTTTGATTTTCTCAAATATGGCTCTAACGGTTTCGTTAAAACACTGTATTAACAAGATTTACACGACAAATATGATGTACATCTTGAATTTTCTGGAAACAGCCTATCAAGATCTCTTTATTCTGGATCAATTTTACTGCATTTTGTATAAGTAGTAAACCGTAAGCGATAAACAAAAACTTACTGCATAAAATATATAGGTCTCGTTGAAACATACAATTTATGTCATATACATTTTTTTTTGTGGAGTTGGTCATTTTTTTAGATACTCCTTGTTATTGGATTCGGCTTTGAAATACTTAAAACTTTTCACACATGTGAATTTGTTAACTCCTGGCAATGCAAAGAAACGGATTTAATCTACGTGGCAATCAGGTTTTAAAAGATTTGACTATCGTTTTATCCGGGTTTATTGCCTTATTTCCCTTCTACTTATAAGAAACTATGTAATTAGACCGTTTGTGCTAATGTTTAGGTATGAAATAGACCAAGAATAAGTTTATTAACAATAATTTGTTACATATAAGTAAAGAAAGTCATGTGAATGGAGCATATCAGATTTTGTTTTGTAATTGAAGTTTCTGGGAATTGTAAATGTTACTTTCCCTTGTTCCAATTCCATACCTCCTAAGTGGAGCAGAGGGCATCGTTACGATGTTTCCTTCATCGGATTTGGATTTCTAGTTTTCAAGCTGCTATTGGGTGTCATGGTAACGAGGGATCAGCTCGTCGCCCACAGATGGCACTGTAGGACGAAATCACCACTTGCGGATGCGAAATAGCGGAACATTTTCCCCAGAAACCTTCTTCTTTCAGGGTATGGCATTCTATTACGTACAAATAAACATTACTTTCCTTCCGAAGGAAACCATTTTAAGGATTTTTGCGTCCGAAAAAAAATCCACCACCTTCCGCCAGGTTTTAATTTGCTATCTTGTGTTTTAGAGGCCACTACACCACGAGGGAGACTCAAAGTAGATATAGAAGGTACTGTCTTTCAACCCAAAATGATATACCAAGATATCACTGTAAATGCGTGTTTTGAGATTTTTTAAAAAATCTCCGTGTCAATGAACAACATAAGTCAAAAAAGAAAGTCGGTTAGATACCAAGCTTGACAGTATATTTCAAGCAAGATTTTCAGCAAATTTCTCTACCAGAAAGCATCATTTATGTGAAACATTTTTAAAAAAATTTGATTTTCATAAAAATGGCTCTAACGATGTTTATTAAAACAAATGTTTAAACCATTTTCATAAGAAAAGGAATTTACTTCTTAAATTGCCTCTGAACACCTCTTCATTGTGCGTGACTTATAATTGAGGAGCCGTAAGAGATAGACAGAAACTTGAACTTCAATACAGGAGGCTCAAATAAATACACACCACGTTTTGCGTGTACATATAAACACTTCATGCGTTATAAATTTTCAGATCTCCACGCGGTAAATGCGAGCATACGCCGGTCAGTGGTGTTATAAATGAGAGAGACCTCCGCTCTTGTCCTCTTTTATATCACCCCAAACGGTGAAAGAATGAAAGGAGATTCCCAGACTTGTACTAGAGTCCGTGGCGATAAATAAGAACAGTGTAAACTTAAGGAGAAAGTTAACATGCTTTCCAATTCGATTACAGTGCCTTTATAATAAAGGCATCTTTTGGATTCACAAATAATTAAAACGCCCATTTCATCTATCACTATCCGCCAATAACTAGTTTTTAAATTGTGTAATACACTGTTCTTATTTGAAATTAGAAACTAGACCCACTATAAGGTTAAATCAAAATATTAAGGCGCCGGAACAAAAACCATCCATGACAGAACTGTGTTGACTATTACGTTACATGCGCTGTTGCCTTGCCGGTCCAAAATCGCCGCACGTAGGAACGCCTTCCTTTCAAATCGGATAGCAATTGTTTCACTGCGTTGTCATCTTTTCATAGTTCCACTGCCATAATTGCACTTTCTCGAAAACTTAACATGTGAAGAACGGCTGCAAATCTGGAATGACACACCTAGAATGATTTCTATATCTGGACATTTCTTGCCACCACATAAACAGATATAAAAGGAAGATGCTAGCCTGCAATCAAGTTGGTTTTAACAGTTCCAATTGGGCACACCTGCAGTAGAACGGCGATCCCTATAGTGGTGCCTTTCTCATATCAATGTTACTGACACATCGGATACAGAACCCACTAGATCTTTGACGCGTGTCACTGCAGGCACCGCAATTGAAGCTCCTGGAACTGGCTGCTTACTGTCCTACCAATCTATATAATGGACCGCCAACGACCCGCGCTATTTGGACCAGTTTCCGACTACAAGGACGGTGTATAATTGGCGCCAAGTGTGGCGCAATTTGTACCACCCAGTTCTCACTATTCTACAGCGCAGCAAACGGTACCAAGTAGTGACCAACACCATCCTCAGCAATGAATGGCTGCTCCATATTGGTATGAAGTCAACGCCGAACTGTGATCTCTGTGGGCGACCAGATACCCTGTCCGTAACCTGTCGAAACCTGTCCGTCCTCTGCTCCTTGGCCCATGCGGAGGATAACATCCCTAGGATTTTGAACCTCCCTAGAGCATATTTTGGGGCACATTATCTGGTGGTGCCTGTATTTCAGTGCCCGTCATCAACATTGCGGAGTAAAGTGATTCACCGTATAGAGCAACTCTTGTTCGATTTATTTGCATAATTTGGATTTTTTTACTATTTAATCACAATTATTAATCTAGCACGTAATTTCAATTTTTCCTTGTTTTAGCCATGTAATATTCTGACAGCGACTAGCTTCCCTTCAAACTAGACCTGTGATCTCAATTTTGTGTTTGTTTGAACATGTAACTTATTACGTGGAATTATGGATATATTATTTGTACACTTGTAAGTTATTTGACCTGTATTAATGTTAGATATGTGCCACTGTGTATGTAGGAATACATTTTCAAATAAAAACAAATATTTAAAAAAAGAATAGCGAGAGGGGAGAGTCGGAGCAATAGGAGCGAACGTCGTAAAGACAATTAACTGCAGAAGTGAAGTTAAAACATTTATTGTAATCAAGATTTGAAATAAATAAAGATTTTTTTACAATATATTAGCGAATAAATGGCTTCACCGGTATGAAGATCTTGCATCCTCCAACATAGCAGTCACTCCTGTATTTTATAGGAAATCTCTCCCCCACCCCTTCATATCTAAACTACCGTATTTATATAAATTTAAGCATTTCATGTGATTTTAAAGACATTCTCTAAGCTATATATGATTACAAAAGTCCTCCAATTAGGTACACCTTTTCTTGAAATGATACTACTAAATGTGATAAGTCAGAGCCTTTCACACAATCTCCGGTACGACTTAATCGTTTTCACCGAAAATAATTTAATTTAATCTGTAGTTTAAAAGTATGGTGCTAAGAAAACCAACATTCTATAGTTTTCTTCACCTGCACACCATTTTTACTTTCCTCATCACGTACACGAAACCAGTTCAACAAATATCCGTGTTAGGAATCAAGACGCCATTTTACCAAACATAAATTATTTAATTTCCAACAATAAATTCTTTTAGAAGGATACACTTCTCTCAGCAGTCCTTCAAAAAAAGAAGTTGTCAAGTTCTGTAAAACTCGCTCTCCGTGGTGTAGTGGTTACCATGCTAACTTTATATACCGAAGCATCGCGGGTTCAAACCCGTCGGAGAACGAAGGGCATTTTTCAGGCGTAAAAATACTTAGCATAGCTTCCTTTGGAAGGGAAGTAAAGTCATTAGTTTCGTGTCATAGATTTTCGGCATGTAAAGGAACCTCACACCAAGGCGATCCGAGTCGATTCCAGGTGACCGCAAGTGGCAATTGTTGTGTAGAAAGCGGCACAGGGGCGGGTTTTCTCCGGTTTCCCGTGCTTCATGTATCATCGGTGTCATCTCAGTAAAAGCAGGCGTTAAACACCATAAAAATTTGATTTGTTCTATCCACATGACTTTCTCTTCATTTCTGTAACAAATTATTGTTAAAAAGCTTATTCTTCTATCTACTTCATGATAATTGAGATAAATATTAGCAGAGATTGTCTTTACTACCTGGCTCCTTGTAGGTAGAAGGGGAAAACCTAATGTGTACCATTCACATGATGTCATCTAACTGTTCGGTAAATAAACCTTTTATTCAAAACATTATCCACATCATACTAATCAAGATAAACATAAGTAGAATTAGCCTTATTACTAGCTTCCTTGTAAATAAAACGGAAATAAGAAAATGCACAGGTTAAAGCTATAGTCTCATCCTTTAAAAGCCGGTCGCTGTGTGAAACAATTGAAATTCCAATCTCTTAGCTTTTCAACTAGAAACGAGAAGGAAGATGTCTTCAGATCGAGAAAATTTTAAGTGGTTAAATTGAAACCTTATCTCGCAACGGTTAACTTTACCAAAAGGGCATATGACATAAATTATGTGTTTTAATGAGATATAGATTTTTGTGTGGTAAGTTTTTGTATATCTCTTTCAGTTTGCCAGTTATTTAAAAGTCATCCAGAATGAACTGGTCTTCAGAGGCTATTCCCAGAAAATTCAAATTCTTTTGTCATAAAAATATCTTACACATAAGGTATGTTAATAAAAATTGTTAGAGCCTTTTTTGACTAAATAAAATTTTTTGAAAAATGTTCCATGTAAAGGATAGTTGGAGTTGGGAGGATTTTCTTTAAAATCTTCGTTGATACTCAACTTAAACACCAAGTTTGGTATGAGACCATTAGCCGGCCTCGCTACTCTTCTTCTTTTTCTTCATCTTCTTATTATTATTTCTATTAATTATTATCAATTATTTAATGTATTTAAAAGTGTATAAAGCTAGCTTCTAGCAAGCACAGATCAAAGTCGTTTACCAAACTTTGCTGCTGAATAGTGAAAGTTCTTGGTGAAGAAGAACGCTATTGTCAGTCATGTACTCTTGTGCATGTGCGTGCAATAGAGAAACAATTGAAAAGGTAATTTCGTAAAGCCTCGAATTGCAGAGAAGTGAACTTATCTTGATTGTGTTGCGACGATCACGAGGTGTTTATGATGCATTTTGGGTAAGGAGCGATACATTATGGGACACATAGACGCCAAGTTCGCGATCTTCTGACCAATGAAAATGAAGCAGCCATGACAGCAGAATTTACAATATAAATAACAGATTGCAGAATGTTTGGGCGTCATTTATTATTAAGGTTGAGGTCATGTACGCGTAATCGCTGATGGGAACACTCACTGCTAAGTTTAAGGCACGTATAATCGTTGATATGTTACTATACAGTGTGAAGTGTAATTGCTATAAGTGCTGTTTACTAGCAAAGTGATCAAGTACTAAGTTCTACGAGAGAATTAAACTTAAGTCGTTGAATAGTGAAAGTTCTTAGAAATCATCAAAACTCAATTAGCATGTAAAGCAAAGTGCTTGTCTAAACACGTATCAATTCTAGTCAAGAATAAAAGAATAGATGAAGGTGAAAGTGTGTTCATTATTTCGTAGGACCACTCCTAACCACCCTCATTGTCATTACCACCCCAGAGAGTCAATTTTCATGCACACTAAGTTACGCCGAGGCAGCTTTGAGAGTGTATCTCAAAAATCAGGTACGTGGAGAGATCTGCTATCTTGGTAGGGGAGTACGTCCAGACTCACTTAATAAACGTGGACAACAAACGACGCATACTTGGCTGTTCAACGTGGCGCCATACCGTCGCATATTTGATACCCACAAGGTGGGCCGATAAAACCGTTACAGGTATTTAACTGACTTTTCGTTTTTGAGCTATGCTGCACACAGACACACACGGACCTTTTTCTAAAAATGCTTTTTTGGATTCAGGGGTTTCCAAAACATGTATTCTATTCAGAGGGGTAATGAGTTTATGATTATATTATAATACCTTCTCATTACACTATTTACATATAGGTATAGAGAAGTTAAATCCACCATACACATAAACACCCAAGAACATACACACAATCCTTTTTATCAATTAGTCTTATTCAGGAAACTTCAGGATATGCATTTCCGATAAAATATCGTTATATATCATCTCTACCGACTGTATACATTGTATATACATGTTAAAGAACATAAAAAATAAACACGAGTGGCAGCGCAACTGTATCATACCTCTTTTTCAGATCAGTCATCAAATGTGTTTTTGTTTTATTTGTAGTATTAAATTTGTATTTCTTCCGATAAAGCTGTAAGAGGTGTATTACAAGTTAAACTATTATTACTGTTTATAAAGAAATATAATTTAAAGTGACTATAGTCTTATGTTTTGAAGGTTTGCAAAGCAGGCCTAAACATGAGCGTTTTTCCTTCTTTTTCATCATCTAGGTATGTCATACCAACGATTATTTATACTGGGCCCTCTGCAGCGTAATCCACAGGCGAGTTACAGCACACAGCAGGCCTGGCCACACTCCACCAATGACAGAGAGCATTTCCACTCTAGCAAATGAGATGCAGTTTTCGGTTACTAATGCGAGGCAGAACAAAATTTTGCGTGAACATCCCCGCATTATATATGTTGTGTTTGCATACATAGCGTAATGACCAGCTCCTGTGTTTAGTCCAACTCGCACACCGCCAACTGGCATTCACGTGACTCACAGTGAGGTAACTAGGAACCGATTTAGGCGTAAAGTTTGCTTTACAGAAAAAAATAGCTTTACATATGCTGAATTAGCAGAAATTCATTTAATTTACAACGCAATTGGGAAATCTTTTAATACTGGGAGGGACTACATCATCGGCATTTTTAAATCGTCATCTTTCCAAAAGGCGAACATTAACACAAAGCGAATATATTCCCTTAATTCCCGATTCGAAGTCTTTTTTAAGGGTTGAGGTGTAATTTTAATTTATCACCTTTGCAAAAGCAACGATTTTGATTTTGTAGTTTAAAAATGGAAGCACAAATGCTTATATATTGGTTTGAGTTTTGTATTTCTGCAATAAAACCAACTTTATATACAGCATAATTATTGTGTTCAATGTTTTAAGTTGAAATATGAATACTTTGTGAATCTTTATGAGATAATTTTGTCTGGTCACGTAGGTCGAATTATCAATGCGATCGATATTCCTCTCTTACATCTATAGCCTATTTGCGCAAAGGGCAGAGGAGGATAAAACCTGTGACCTGTTATGTAAACAACCACAGGATAGGGAATAAATGTCATAACAGTCATCAATATATATATATATATATATATATATATATATATATATATATATATATATATTCAATTGGACTAAAACTCCAGTTTGGTGTTCATACTTTGGTATATAATTTTATACTGAGGTTACGTTATTTTACAATCTAAACTATATGCCTACACATACCCTTACAGCGATTTCTCTTATGTACACATTTGTGGTAGCTTACATTAAAATTATTTATTACATTGGTACGACAATACTGCCTCCAATGGTTGTGTACAAAATATTTTAATAATACCATGTCACATTTTCTAACGAGTAGCGCGTGCTGTGCCTATTGCATATTTACTTGGAGATACCTCTCATTAAGCGAAGAACGTTGCCCTCCGTTGAATAGTGGTTACCATTCTGTCTCCAATATCCAACTTTGCGGCTTCAAATCCGATGGAGTGTGCAAGATTTTTGGATGTAAAATCCTTAGAATAGAAGCATATCTTTGGAAGGGAACTAAAGCCTTGAAACAAAAGTCTCCTGGGTTAAATTTTGCCAGTTTATGTCCGCAACTCGTGAATTCTTCCTGGTAACATCTATGGGCAATGAGTTGATCCCTCGCAAAGAGATAAACTCGCCAACTAGAAATCCCGTCGAAGTAAATCGTTAGAGAATACTTAGAAGCGAAGAAATACCATACTTATATTATATTGTACGTTCTCTATAGATGAGTTATCTGATAACGGAAGATTTAATAACGAAGCATTCCCTGTCGAAGTTTTGATCGTCTTGTTAATTTTTAAATCAGTAGCACCCAACTAACAAATACTTCTACGTAGGATTCATATTTCAATAATGTATTCCTTCTGTTGAATCTGCATGGAAAAAAGTTCTTAGAAATAATCTATAATGGACTTTTTACAATCAAATGAACTAATTTAAGCTCTAAAATCAATAATGGCACAAACGTTTAATGGAAATAACGGATAGTTTCAAATGTAAAAACAAAGCATACATTGACGAACATGTCAGGTTCGGCAGTGATAACTCATAACTATTTGAAACACTAAATGCACATTTTACATTGCACATTGGTAATTAAAATACAGAATATATAAATGTTAATATACTACCAAACTAAACCTTTTATTGAGAGAGATGCGCGGAATATCTATGCAATAAAAAGTACCTATTAGTGAAATAACCAACATATATTTTGTTGGTTCAATTTATCTTTTTTCTCCAATGACGAACTAGGAATATTGATAAAGAGCAACGTGAAATTAAAATTACCTATTTCATCCATAGATGTAAATAATATTTCAGTAAATAGAAATAGCTAACTAGGAACATTTAAAAAGAATGCAATACATCTAGAGTCCACGGAAATTACCAAAAAGAATCCGGTATTATATTGCATTTCCTTTTCTACCTTATAACCACATATTTATTGCGTTGCCATGGCTTAGTGGGCTCTTTCCCAGCCACGATATGTGCACGGATTCAACTCCACCCATGGGGGTGCGCAGTTTAAGTCCTGGGTATTAATGTGCCCACACATCTTGAAGAAAGTGACGAGCGGCGACAAGCAGTGCTCCCGGCCATGATAGCCAACATTCCAATTGGGAATGTTTGATGCTGGCCACATTACCTCCCAGAATCGATTGGATGATCGTCCGCCTCTACCGTGCGTAGGTTGGCGTGAGGCCGGCAGTCCGGTTGGAGCCCCAGGCAGCAGCCGTAACGTCAAGGAATTATTATTATTATTATTATTATTAGTTATACAAATTATTCATACGAAAGTTAACTCCGCAATATACTTCATTTTAATCGGGATAAAGCGAGACGGCCTATGTGGTGTGGTGCGGTGCAGCGGTTAGCACACTAGGTTTTAATAGCTGTTGACCCGGGTTCGCTTCCCGGTTGAAGGATAGAAGATTTTATTTTGTCAGGATTATTCTCTATCCTCCCTAGGGTCTGAAATGATGAGTAAGTGTAAATGTGAATATGAATTTGATACTTAGAAAAGAAATTCCAGCAAACCTAAAAGCACACAATAGTAAAAGCGTGAACATCATTTAACATGAGCAAATGTTCCAAAGACAAGAGCCTCCGATAGAGCTTAGATGTCAAAAAATATGATGTGTTCTATTCACATGACTTTCTCTACATCTCTACAACAAATTATTCTATTTTCTTCATCTAATCGAGAAAAAATCAGCAGAAATAGTCTTAATACTTGCTTCCTTGTTAGTAAAAGCGAAATAAGGGATTACCGTAGGTTTAAGTGATAATCAAAAGCTAGTTGCTATGTGACTGAAGTTCCTTTGTTAGTATGGACAGGACTTGACAAATTCCTGTATGAGAAAGGTGTATTTTCTAAGTTGAAACCAAAAACAAGGAATATCTCCAAAACGTTAAATTCCAAGAAAAAAATAGATAACATAAATTGTGTGTTTTAACGTGCTCTACATTTTTTGTGATCTTTAATAAGAAAATCAAAATTTTCGACATTTTTTCCATGTAAAGAGTAGTGTGAGATGGGGGGATGTTTTTGAAAATCTTCGTGTCGCATCCTTGGACGATACCAAACTTAAATACCAAGTTTTCTATTTAACGGTCTTTTCGTTTTTGAGCTATGCTGCCCACAAGCACACACATACACACATACACAGGCACACACACAGACAGACAGAAACACAAGAACTTTTTTCTAAAAATGCTTTTTTTGGATTCAGGGGACCTCAAAGCATATATTTCTGGTGAAATCTCTGTATCGAATTTTTAGATACATTACAATACCTTATCTGTACACTATGCATATATTACGTATAGAGAAAGTAAAAATAATGATTTATATTGAGTTTTAAGAGCTGGATGCAAACACTAAATGGTGATAGAACTGCAAGAAAAGAGAAGGCAAGAGAAATTGAATAATTATACCTAACGATATCTTGGAAACGCCTGATGCCATATTTGGTTTAAGCGGATGAAAATCTTCGCATTCTTGGAAGATACTATAATCTTAAATATCAACCTTAGTATTTAACCGGGTTTTCGTTTTTTAGTTATTCAATTAAAAACACACAGTGATACACATGTTCCTTTTCAAAAATGATATCATTTTGAATTCAGGCGTTTTTAAAACATGAATTTCCAATGTAATTTAATATTGAATTTTTGGCTGGAATACAATATCTTCTCTACGTATTATGTACATTGCACATTGCTAGAGATATTAAAGATCTCATTTCGGCTGCTTCGATACGTCTTTTATCATTTAATTGATCTATTTGTGAACCTGAACATTATATACTGGAATTGTTATATCAATTCATTCAAATATGTTTGAATCGCTATGCCACGGATTTTAAGTTTTATCGTGTTATGTTTATTATATAATAATTATTTTGCAATTTTATTATGTGCTCTGCCTATGTTTTACTTCCATAAGTTGTTCGTTCTTATTAAAACGTTGAAATGAAAAAACGTTTAGATATTACTAGCATACAAAACTCTTTACAAATATTTGGCTTCCAGAAATAGTTTTCAAGTTAACTGAACATTATTAGTAAACTGCCTGCACAGCATAGCAACAGAGCACCACTTCCTCCTCTGCCTCTTCTTCTTCTTCTTCTTCTTACTCATCTCATCTGCTTACGCTCCTCGTACGAATGACTTGCACCCCCTAAGATTTGCAAACGAATGCCTTCTTCTGACGCCTAAAGGAGCCCACCGACTACAAGTCGGATAGGGTATCCAGGAATGAGGGATCACTTCAATACCTGTATGAAGGGAAAGAAGCAGATGATATGAAATGTAGGCAACATGAATGAATGGCGGGAGAAACCGGTAGATCCAGAGCAAATCCTTCCAGAAGCCGTTTCTTTCGTCTCCTGCGGTCTCCTGGTCTAGCCTAGGTCTACCACGTTAGAGTACAACTTAGGAGTTTTTATGTAAAGACGGTTCACTGAGTACAGTCAGAATCAATTGTAAAGTGAAGCAAGAGGACATGAAAGGAGGGAGGGGCTTATTTCGCGTAAATGCTAAAAACAAGCTCGCCAAGTTACATATGCATCAGATTTGTAACAACTACAGGGTGTTTCAAAAATACGAGGCATAATTTCAGGTATGTATTTCCCACATGTAGACAATCAAATTAGTTCAATATAACATGTGTCCGGAAATGCTTCATTATGGCCTTCACAACATTGAAATTCACTGGAACGTTTTTCTTTCCGCAGGTTGTCATTACAGAAGATGTTCAAAATGTCCACCTCCTGCTTAAATGCAGACCTCACATCGATGTCTCATTGACCTGCGAACACTATCCCAAACTCCAGGAGTATTGCGTATGTCCTCACAACTTGCCAAAATTTGATTCCGAAGGGATTCCAAATCCGGCACCGGAGACGAATAAACCAATGATTTTAAATGGCCCCACAAGTAGAAATCGAGAGGGTTCAGATCAGGTGAGCGTGGAGGCCAAACAATTGGGCCACCTCTACCTATCCATCGATCAGGAAACCTTCGATCCAAGTACCGGCGAGCCGTAAGACTGAAGTGTGCAGGAGCGCCATCATGCAAGAAGTGAATGTGTTGATGATTGATCAGTGGAGTGTCTTCGAAAACGTCATGTTTTCCAGGAAGTTTGTGTACGCCTGCCCCGTAAGTATGTTTACAAGTACATGGGGTCCAACTAATCGATCACCAATGATACCGGCCCACATGTTGAGGGAGAACCGCACCTGGTGATGAGATACAACAGTTGAACGTGAGTTTTCATGTGACCATACATGCTGATTGTGGAAATTTGTTATGCCATCTCTTGTGAACTGTGCTTCATCTGTAAATAATACGACGGCAGAAAAGTTCGGATTTACACCACACTGCTGCAAGAACCACTGACAGAACCTTACTCGTGCAGGGTAATCTGCTGGTGACAGGGCCTGTACACGTTGCAAATGATAAGGATACAATTGATACTCGTTCAACAGTCTCCAGACAGTCATATGAGGAACATTGACTTGACGCTAACCGTCGTGTGATGATAGGAGTCCTGTCCACAGCCTCCAGAATCTCCTCCTGCACTTCTGGAGTTGTAGATCTTGGTCGTCCCCTTCGCAAACCAGGAGAGGTGAATGTTCCATACTCGCACAGACGGGAATGGAGACGTACAAATGTCTTCCGATCTGGACATTGTCGCTGTGAGTGCCTCTCCTGGTACAAACGACGAGCCAGCGCAGCATTGCCGTCCGCCTTACCGTGCATGAAGTGTATCTCTGCCAGCTCTTGATTTGAATACATGTCGCACAGTCTTAACGCCTAAGAAACACTGAATGTAACCTTCCTCAGAATGAACTATCAGAGTGCCCTCCTAATTTGACGGCAAAGACCTGCGGAAAGAAAAACGTTCCAGGGAATTCCAATGTTGTGAAGGCCATAACTCGGAAATGAAGCATTTCCGGACATGAACTATTTTGATTGTCTACAGGTGGGACTTTCAATGTTGTAAAGGCCATAACTCGGAAATGAAGCATTTCCGTACATGAACTATTTTGATTGTCTACATGTGGGACTTTCAATGTTGTAAAGGCCATAACTCGGAAATGAAGCATTTCCGGACACATGTTATAATGCACTATTTTGATTGTCTTCATGTGGGAAATACATACCTGAAATTATGCCCCGTATTTTTTAAACATCCTTTATATTTTATCAGAGATGACAGTAATAAATAGTATATTGTTCTTTCTAAAAGCCTTTCACTGGAATGAAATAATGCCCCTCTTCAAAATAGTTTTTAATGCAGTTGCTACACTAATGATTTGCCATTTTTAAGTCATATATTGGTAAAGGTGAAATTTAGATAATGGAAATTAAATAACAATGGATTTTCTGTGAAGAATAATGTTTTATTTATTATAGATAAGTAATTCTGTGGGTTCTTGGAATAAGCAGGTGTATGTTATATAACTTCACACATACAGATTTCATGCGAAATTATTTACACAATGCAAATTATCGTTTATTATTCTTAATAGATCAGAAACTAAAACTCCAAAGAGAATTAGGTATTTATGTAAGCTATACGTAGAACCTGAAGTTGCAAAATCCTTATGCAGATTGTCGAAAGGAAAATCACACAACCTAGATTCAATTGAAGCGATCAATTAGATAATGTTATCCAAATTCTGCTTTCTGCAGTGTTTTAAAACTCAATAACATAAAACAAATCTGATTGTTCTATTCATTAGATTTTTCCCATGTGTTAGGCAAAGTATTTTTACAAAACAACATTATTTTTGTCTATATAATGCTAATAATGCAAACGTTACCACATATGGTCTTATTAGTTAGTGACTAGTAAGTGGAAGGAAAATAATGGAAGACACTAATCAGTAAAAGTTTTGAAAAGATGTCGCTATGCAATTAAAATTCGGATCTCTTTCCATGGCCATCAGTAAATATTCGGGTGAGGGCTTCCAATTTGAGAAACGTTTGTTTGAAATGATAGCTCTACAAAAGGTTATATAACGTAAGTTGTATCTTATAAAGGGTTCTTCATTTTTGTGTAGTAAGTTTTTATCCACTTCTTATAGTTCACCAGTTACGCAAAAGTCATGCAGAATGAAGGAAAGTTCAGAATATACGTTTTATTTTCCATGTAAGCATATTTAAAACATGGCGTTTTAATCAAAGCCGTTAGCTAATTTTTATAACGTCTGAAATCTCCAAATATGCTCCATGAAACAGGTGTTTCCGATTGGGGGATTCTTTCTGAATATTCGTGTCAGGTACTAAACTTAAATAACAACTTGATATCTAATTGGCCTTTCGTTTTTTTATTTTTTGTCTACGCACATATACAAACACGCACACAGGCTTTTTATAAACAGTTTCTTTATTCAGGGTCCTCAAAGCATGTAATCCTGGTAAATCTCAGCTTATAGTTTTTGGATGGAATACACACCGTACATATATGCTAAGGAAGGTAAAAAGGATTAATACTAATAACTACTTAGCAATATCCTTCATACAGGTATAACACAAAAAGCTTACTTTTTTCTGTACATAATACATAGTTATGAATGGTATTGTACTCCATCCAAAATCTGATGTGTTCCATTCACATGACTTTCTCTATATCTCTGCAATAAATTATTTTTAAAAAGCTTATGCTTCTATTTACTTCCTGCTAATTGAGAAAAAATTAGCACAAATGGTCTTATTTCTTTAATTCCTTGTAAGTAGAAACGAAAGTGATATTCAAAAGCTGGTTGCTATGTGACTGAAGTTCCTTTGTTTGTATGGGCACGAGTCCTGAATGAGAAAATTATATGTTTTTATAGCTTAAACCAAAAACAAAGAATATCTAAAAAACAATCAACTCCACGAAAAAAATGTATACAACATAAATTGTGTGTTTTAATGTGCTCTACATTTTTTGTGGGGTAAGTTTTTGTCTCTCTCTTACGGATTATCACTTATGCAAAATTCCATAAAATTCACCCAGAATAAAGTAGTCTCCAGAGGCTATTCCCAGAACATTCAAAATATACATTTTATTTGTCAGGTAAATATCTTTAATATACGATATTTTAATCAAAATCGTTAGAGCCATTTTTTAGAAAATCAACATTTTCGAAAAAAAATGCCATGTAAAGGATAGTTTGGAGTGGGGGGATTTTTCTCAAAATCTTTGTGTCGCATCCCCGGAAGAGACTAAACCTAAATACCAAGTTTGGTATTTTACCGAATTTTCGTTTTTGAGTTATCGTGTTCACAGTCACACGGACACACACACACACACAGACCTTTTTCTGAAAATACTTTTTTGATACAGGGGACACTAAAGCATATATTTCCGGTGAAATCTCGGTATCGAATTTTTTGGTGGAGTGCAATACATTCTCTATACACTATGTACATAATGCGTATAGAGAAAGTAAAATACGATACCGAAATTTCACCGGAAATACACGTTTTAGGATCTCCTGTAATCTAAATAAAAAAAAATCATTTTTTGCAGAGTTGACCATTTCCGATGCATTGTTTGTTATTGGTTACAGTTTTAAAATACCTAAACATTTCTCATACGGAAATTTGTCAACTCGTGGCCATGCAAAGCAACAATTTCAATCACATAGATACTAGCTTTAAAAGGATTTCACTATCGGTTTATCCTAGTGTAGTCCCTGATTTCCCTTCTTCCTACATGCTAATGTTGATCTCAATTAGCATAAAGTAGTTAGAAGAACAAGCTTTTTAACAACAATTTGTTACAGAGATATGGAGATCATATGAATAGAAAAAATCAGTTTTTTATAGTTTTGCAAAATATAGAACACATTTTGTCAGTTACTTGTTTTCTTCATGAAGTTATTGTGAGTAATATTGATATGAACTGCTGGTGGTGGTCGGGTACGTGAACTAGTTTAAAATTAACATGGGACTATTTTATAGTAATCAGCTATTTATTTCTATGAACAATCTGTGCTTAAAACGTTAATTTATGTTATTGCTAACTCACAAAATTTGTAACAATGATTATTAAGCATTTGTTTTAAAAGATACTGAAGGATGAGTAGTTTACTGTAACAAAGATATCAGCTTGTGAAACAATTTCTTTTCTTAAGACTCCAAGCGCCATAGATAATCCCAGAAAGATAAATGGCGTTTTGTCACAAGAAAAATTATACAGACCAGCCTGCTTTCAGGAAATACATTAGCAGTTTCTCTAAAAGGGTCAATTTCTCATTTTGCTGCACATAATGGAGAAAGCTGTTGACAATGAAATATTATAAAATTGCTGTGATTCAGAAGGCATTGGAAGGAGTTTGAAAATTTTTTGTTTCTTCAATTCTAAAGTGCCCTTAAATATGCTGTAATATTGGGGACTTTTACTGAAACAATGGTGTAGATAGCTTAAAGAACTGAATTACACTACAAGTTCTATTTCATTTTTAGTGCAGAAGATAGGGTTTTAGCCCACCCATGTGAGTGCAAAGAATTTCCCAAATTAGCACCAAGAATTGTATTAAGACTTTTTGTAACAAGAATTTCATAACACTAACTGTGAATTACTTTTCAATCTAATATACATACACATTTTTAATTTCATACTCACAGCAATAGATAAATTCTAATATATGTGACAGTATTATAGGCAGTAACCAAAGAAAAATGTAAATATGTTTTTTTTTTTTTTAATTTGCAAATCTATCCATCCGTAAAGAAAGGAGAAAAGAGTCAAGAATGCGCGAGAAATATTGTAAGGAAAAGAGACCTACACAATTTGTAATTAAATCTTACATTATTATTGCAAGACAGTTAAAGCCTAAACAATTCAGCTATGTATGAAATATTAATTAATATGATGTAATAATATCATTTTGTCTAAGAGTAGAGCACCATGGGCAATCTCAAGTAGTGGAAAAACCAATAATAGCGTCAGTTCCGACTGAGAAGCAAACATTCTCATGAGATTTTTTTTGTTTCAACATGCTTTGTAATGTCAAAACAAGTGGTTATACAAATTTGTATATCGCGAGTGCAGTTATTTCGCGAGTTACTTACATATTAATAAGAGCGGGGGAGGGGTGACGTTTGGGTTTATGCGGAAAGAAATCAAATTTATTACCTCAATTGAAGCTTCTGAGGAGTACTGTACATCTCTAAATGCAGTTATTATTCCTGAACATATACCCACAAAAAGGTATCCCACAAAAAGGTGTGTAAAACATAATTCCACTGTTCACCATCCACATATAATAACTGAACTTTTCGCATTTATCACATAATCCTTTTAAATCCTTAAAGGCATAATACGTTGTATTTTGTAAATGGCTTTTGTTTTTTTCGGATAGTACAGCCGGCAGCCAACCGCACTGGAAGTACTATGTGATAAATTCGAAAAACTGGCAGTTAATAGGTGTGGACGATGTACAGTGAAATTCCATTTTACACGCTTTTTTGTGGGGTATATGTTCAGGAACAAAAACCGCATTTGGAGATGGGTAGTACACCCGAGAAGCTTTAACTATGGCAAGAAATTTTATTTCTTCTCACTTACTATCTTATTATTGTGTAAATAACTCGCGAAGTGATCGCACTCACGTTATAAAATGTTGTATAAGCACTTGTTATTTTCTTTATACGCAACATGTACATAGTGTATAGAGAAGGTATTGCACTCCACCCAAAAATTCCATACAGATATTTCTCCGGAAATATATGCTTTAGGGTCCCCTTTATCTAAAAAAGTATTTTCGGAATTAGGTCCGTGTGTCCGTGTGTCCGTGTCTGTGAACTCGATAACTCAAAAATGAAAAGTCGGTAAAATACCAAACTTGGTATTTAAGTTTAGTACTTTCCAGGGATGCGACACGAAGATTTTGAGAAAAATTCCCCCACTCCCAACTAACCTTCACAAGGAACTTTTTTCGATAATTTTGATTTTCTCAAAAATGGCTCTAACGATTTTGATTAAAATTTCGTATATTAAAGATAACAAATAAAATGCATATCTTGAATTTTTTGGGAATAGCCTCTGACGAGTACTTTATTCTGGATGAATTTTACGGACTTTTGAATAACTGCTAAACCGTAAGAGATGCACAAACACTTACTATATGAAAAACGTAGAGCACATTAAAACACACAATTTATTTCATATACATTTTTTCGTGGAGTTCATGTTTTTGAGACATTCTTCGTTTTTGGTTTCTGCTTTGAAAAACATACATTTCTTATACAGGAATTTG
This sequence comes from Hymenopus coronatus, assembly GCA_030762935.1. Taxonomy (NCBI): domain Eukaryota; kingdom Metazoa; phylum Arthropoda; class Insecta; order Mantodea; family Hymenopodidae; genus Hymenopus; species Hymenopus coronatus. Next base: position 63,500,505 of record CM060896.1, read on the forward strand.
TTAACTGCTCTCCATACAAACAAAAGAACTTCAGTTACATAGCAACCAGATTTTGACTATCACTTTAACCTATGCTACTCCCTTATTTCGCTTCTACTTACAAGGAAGCAAGTAATAAGACGATTTCTGCTAATTTTTTCTGATTAGCATGAAGTAAATAGAAGTAAATGCTTTTCAAGAATAATTTGTTACAAAGATATAGAGACAATCATGTAAATGGTACACATCAGATTTTTTTACATTAAAAACATGTTGGAAGAAAATAAAATCACATTTTTATTTGCCCCTTGAGAATATTTGCTTGTGAGCGAAACGAATCAGTGGCGCGATGTATGTAATACGCGTCGCGTGCCTTGCAAAAGTATATCTGTTTACGGACAATCCGTTCTCTTTATTCATTTGAAGTTAACAAACTAGTGGCAATTCATTTTAAACATATTCTTGTTATTTGGTATTCTATAGCACAAATATCATATCTCCAAGACCACGAGCCAAGATAAAAAATCTGATGTGTTCCATTCATATGACTTTCTCCATTAGTCTTATTACTTGCTTCCTTGTTAGTAGAAGCAAAATAAGGTGGTACCATAGATTAAAGTGATGGTGAAAAGCTGGTTGCTCTGCGACTGAAGTTCCTTTGTTTGTATGGACACGAGTTCACAAAGTCCTATATGAGAAAAGTATAAGTCTTTATAGTTGAAAAAAAAGGAATATCTCAAAAACAATCAACTCCACGAAAAAAAGGTATATAACATAAATTTTGTGTTTTAAAGTTCTCTACATTTGTTATGCGGTAAGTTTTTGTCCATCTCTTACGGTTTAACAGTTATGCAAAATCCCATAAAATTGACCGAGAATAAAGTAGTCTTCAGAGGCTATTTCCAGAAAATTCAAAACATACATTTTATTTGTCATGTAAATATCTTTAATATACGATATTTTAATCAAAATCGTTAGAGCCATTTTTTAGAAAATCAAAATTTTCGAAAAAAGTTCCAGGTAAAGGGTAGTTTGGGGTGGGGGGATTTTTCTCAAAATCTGCGTGTCGCATCCCTGGAAAATACTACACTTAAATAGCAAGTTTGGTATATTACGGACTTTTCGTTTTTTCAGTTGTCGTGTTCACAGACACACGGACCTTTTTCTGGAAACACTTCTTTTGAATACAGGGGACCCTAAAAACATATATTTCCGGTGAAATCTGGGTATCGAATTTTTGGGTGGAGTGCAATACCTTCTCTATACACTATATACATAGCACGTATAGAGAAAGTAAAAAGAGGAGAATGTACAAAATTCTACAAAATCTACATTGTTCTACAATACATCTATGCCAAGGCATAAATATCAAATAGTCATACTAAAGGAGCAAACCTTAAACGTGCTTTTCATTAGAAAATAGCAAAACGCTAAAGAAACTCAATTTGTTAAAAGTATTAAAGCCCAGAGGGAAGAGCTTTCGAGTGTGATTTGCATTCTTATGCCACGTATTTGATATTGATAAATAATATTTACGAATCCCCGGATAACGAAAAAACATAAGTCGTTAAGCTTATAAATCGCTTGCTTAGGTGATGTTACATCGGATAAAATGTGTGTTAAATAACAGTAAAAGCATCATCATTTAAGTCATTAATAAGCTGGCATCCAATTGAGCTTTTAATAATTACACCCCCCAAATAGCATCAATTTACAAATAAATTATTCACTTTAAAGTATATTTTTTCTTTTATAATTTGTGTATATTTTAATGTTGAGTATTTTCTGAATACCATTTGGGTGTAGCATAGGTTTGTATTCCATAACACATTTAATATGACCTTATCTGACTTAAAATAAAATCAAGAAATTAATAATTCTTTCTATGACCTGTTAACATTTTGTTCATGAAATAGTATTAACAAATTCCATTTGAGATTACTAATTTCATCAGTTAACACTCGTAGTACCCAAGAGGTTTCAAACGATAATTTCATTTCAACATTTCCCTAGAGACAGCCAGTCGAGATTGGTTGAAATTTAATCTCTTAATTTATGCCACATGGAAATAATATACTCTGCTCTTCTTTTATAAACCCCAACCTCATTGACATTGCTTCCATACTCGATGAAAATGATTCTTGTAAATTGCTGCCAGAAGTGAGAGCCTGTATTTTTCACACAAGTCGTGTGTAGGACAGCAGTTTGATAGCTAGACGCAGACTGAAAAATTCAATGCCAAAGCTGGGATTTAAACGATGGATCTCCCGGTCTGTAGCCGGTTGCTTTACTACTGAGCTACTATGGCAACATGCCGGCACGGCACTAAATTTCTCAACTGACTCGCATGCTTCCCGGTAATCTCAAATTACCCCAATGGTGACTTACAATGTCGAAAGTACTTTAAATCCCGGGCTTCATATTTTGGTCAAATTTTAGGTCAACTCCTATTAATATATTTTTCACACGAGCCGTGTGAATTTAGACTGCAAAATTCAATGCCAAAGCCGGGATTTGAACCACGGACCTCCTGGTGAATAAAGCAACCCTTATAGGATAAAATATTAAGACCATGTGGCGAAATGAACAACGCCTGTCAGTCTAGACTATACGTTTTGCTTCCACGGTTACGTAACTTGCTGTGCTAGGCATTGTGAGGTCATTGACCTTGCAGAAAGTAATTATATTCAGTTGCAACTCTCAACTAACATTCGTATAGCCAGGCGACCTATGGAATCAGGGAGGAACTAAACAACCACTTCACGCAATAAGCAAAATTATAAGCCCACAAATGAAGCAAATATTTATGTAATATTGTTTATTACACTGCTGTTAATTACTAGCACTTATACCCCTAGCATGTATACCAAAATTTAGGACACCAATCTGAAAAATACAATTCCTAATTTCTAAAATGAGATCAGTAAAGTCCAATAAGATAAAAGTCTTCTTTTGTAAATTGGAAGTAAAATCAGTAATTCAGACTTTAGAGAATTAAACGCTATTTACTGACATTTCAAGAAATGGAGAAAATGAGAGACCAAGAGACCGCACCACTCGGTGTAGTAACGGTGCATGGAATAAATTACATGATAAAATCTTGAACTCCCATTCTTAAAGCATTCATACGCATATGTACGTAAACTCAAGAGTTGCATTTATCTTTAAGAGGAACTAGCTACCTCCCGCCCACTAAACATGGGACGTTACTCTTACGTAAATTTAATCACTCGCATGGAGGAAGAGCAGAATGCTTATAACATTCTCACCATATCGTTTTAACATACCTGACTGCTATTTAAAGCCGTGTACACAATGCCGCAACGTTGGCAGATGATTTACGACGCCTGTTTGTACCTACATTCACGTACCTCGTTATCTCAAATGAAGATGAATGCATGAAACCGACGCTGCACTGCCCATTTTCCGTTTCGAAACCGTGAAAAATATTGAGGTCGATTTTTTCGGCTTGTTCTTCCCACGGCGGTAAAAAAATCGTTTGTGTGTTGCCTAGAAATCATCGATGAGGCAACTTTACGGTAGTGTTTGCGAGTGAAAAAGAGAAAAGCATTGGAAACAATAAATAACGGTACAAAGCCTGGCCCAGGAGTACGCTACGTTAGTTTGGAATATGACAGAAGCTCACTGCGTCAATATTATCTTCCATTTTGGCTATCTTTGTTGGTAAGCCTGACAGTTGGTGCCGTAACTGAGGTCGTATTTCTCACCAGTAATGGATGGCTGTATGGGTAGTCTCAATGCAATATAGTATTGAAAAAATTGATGTGTTGCAATCAAATAACGTTTTCTGTTTCCCTAAAACCTTCCTCTCTAACTGAAGATTTTCTTTACAGTTTTACCGAGTCCAAATACCTGGCCGGTGTTGTCTGTCTCTGTAAAAATGTTTCAGAGTAAAGCGGATTTTAGATATAAATATTAAAAATACATCTTTGATACACCATGAGAGTATTCTATGCATTTTCTATTCAATAAAAATCATTATATTATTTTGAGAAGATTAAAATTTACGAAAAATGTTTCGTTTAATCTTAAGATTAAGTACAATTCTATTTGCCGAGACATAAATTGTGATTGACTTTTACAAACACTCCATGCAAATGGTGTAGTCTGAGATGGGAGAATTTCTTTAAGAAATCCAGATTCTTGGAAGATGCCGAATTTAAATACAAGTTTGGTATTTAGTTCTTGAACAACGCTGATTGCACACCACACACATACCTATATTTTTTTTCTTTCTTTATTCCGGAGATTTCGCCTTTAGCCTGTAGCGTCGTCACTCTATTATTACCGTCCTTTTCGGTCAAACAAACGTTTCTTCTGTCTTGGGGTGTATAAGTATGTCCGATGCTGGATATTCTTTCTTCATTCTCTATATATGTACCACCCAATTATTATGTTCTGTAATGTTCTCATTTAAATCAAATATCTTAAATTTTTACTTTATATACACATTTATTATTTAATCCCTTCTTGAACAATCTTTCACACCTCTCAAAAACCTCATTTTAGCACTTTGTATCCTACTTCTCTCCCTCTGCTTTAAGATCCTTGGTACGCTTCCATATAATAACACTAGTACCTTCCCGCTTAATATCGAAAGGATTATGAGTAATGGAATTTTTAAGTGCAGTGGTTACCACACCTCGCTCAACCACCAACATTAATTTTAAGAGTTTAAAACACATTTCTGGTGAAACCTCAAAGTCAAATATTTCAGTAGAATGCATTACTTCCCATACTTTAAAAACACAGTAGAGATAAATAGTGAAAATATAGACCACTCAGCACAAACAAATGGCTGCGCCGTGGCCGAGTGGTTAGACCACTTGCCTCTCACAAATCTCACCGATCCATCGCATTCCACCACTACTCCATCATTCATGTATCATCAGTGTCACCGCCTGCGGTGCTATAAGTAGTTAAAGCGGGCGTTAAACACTACCAAAAAAAAAAAAAAAAAAAAAAAAGCAGCACAAACGAAAATACTAGAAGCGTTGAAAGATTCTTTACCAACGAATAACCTTAGTTTCATTCCACATTAAACATTTCAGTGAATAGTGCATTTATAACAGTGAACGACAAATAATTAAGTCAACTATATATATATATATGTATATATATATTAAGTTTAAATGTATATATTTTCTTATACATAAGAGATTTCGTATATTTCATAAGGAATGTATAAATAAACATGTATACATTCTTTCAAATATACAATCAGTCGATTTAGTATTTTTGACAGGTATTGTAATTCTTATTAAATTATGGAGCTCCAAATCGGATTTAATAATAACATTAAAATTACATTTCTGAGTTCATTAAGTGTACATAACCGTAGGGAAAACTTGGACTGTTGAAAAGGCATTTCAGATTTTTTGTAAACATCTAAATATAATGGTCTTCTCGTAACTCAAATATTTTAATATATGGTTAAAATCAATACATGTCAGATTATTTAACACTTCGTATCACCAGCAGATAGCAAATTATTAGAATTCACAGCGAGATATTTAATGTAAGAAAATGCCCCGTGTACATATGCAACCCCTGAGAAATTTTTAAGCCTTTACAGATGTGCCTGGAATGTCGACGGATCTCGTGTAACCTGTGAAACTGGACAGTGCTGCAAAAAGCCTGCCTGGGTAGTGTGTCCGTCTCACATTCAACAGGTCGTAAATTCGAATCTTGCATAGGGTAATTTACCCGGAAAAGGTTTTTTCTGGGTTTTTTCTTTCTCTTGAGAAGACCAATGTCAAGTAACATTAATATTCATGGGCCCGAGATCATTTAAGCATCATTTCACCAGTTTAAGTCATCGTCCGATGTAACCAACAAGGTTAAAGGACGTTAAGTTACAAAAAAAAAAAAAAAAAAAAAAAAAAAAAAAATACTGTAAGAGAAATTCATTATTTTAACGCATAGAAACAGAAGTTAACATATTTTAAATTTATCGTGTTTGTTTTAGCTTCACTTAAACTAAATAAAACAATATTGTAAAGCGCTAAAAATGCGAACTAATGGCTCTTTGGCAGAAATAATCCAGGAAAGTCTCTCTTATTTCTATATTGCACTCTAGTTAGTAGAGGGAGTTGCATTCCACCCAAAGGTTCGATTCAAAAAGTTAACAGAAATATGTACATTTTTAGAAGTCCGTGAATTAAATAAGCATTTTTAGAAATAGGTCCGTGTGTGTATGTGTGGGCGTGCGTGTATAAATGAGCACCTAACTCAAAAGCAAATAGTTGAGTCAGTACCAAGTTTGGTTGTAAGTTCGAGTCCTCCCATACCCAACTGCCCATTTCTTAGAAAAACGGTCGTCTTTTTTTTCTTTTAGTAATTTTAAACATGCATGGTTTGACTGAAATACCATAACATGTTTATGATATTTGTCGAAAAATAAAACGTATAGCCTGAATTTTCTGTGTATAGGCTCTAAAGTCCTGTTGTAGATGCTGCAGTGTAGTGAGCCCACTACATAGCACACGTATGTACTACACTGGTTTTATTTATCTAGTTTTAACTACTTTTATGCTCATTAACATTTATTTATGATTTTCCCATTCATTTAGTGATACTTCCATTGATCCATTTTATTTTATAATTCAAGGTAACCTCAGTCTTAATAGCTGCACTGTACTTGAGACAGAAGTTTTTGACGTTACCTTAGGTAGTAGAAAATTTTATTTCAGGAGCTTGTTACGAGAACTGAAATGGAGCTCATAAAACGAAGAATATTATCATATTTTTTTTGTTTTTTGTTTCTTTTTTTGTTATTTTCCTGGTGTGTGTTATTGCTCCTAAGAAATAAAACCAACATTTAGTGATATTTTCATATAATCCATCTTTTTTTTTTTTTTGTTTTTTTGTTTTTGTAATTCAAAGTAACCTCAGCCTCAATTAGCTCCACTGTAGTTGAGAAAAGTTTTCGACGTTACCTTGGGTAAGGGAAAACTTTATTCTTCCAGCAGCTTGTTCCGATAACTGAAATAGAGCTCATAAATCGAAGAATATCCCCCCCTTTCCATGAAGGAGCCATATCATAAATGTGTTTGTTATTTGTATGCTCATGGCTTCCTAGTGTGTGTCACCGCTCTAAAGGAATAAAACCAATACATGCCTCACATTTCCATAAAAAGCTCATTAGGTATTCGGATGTGAGGCATTTGTTTCCGAAATAGCTGCGCGCGCATACGTACGGTTTGGTTTCCATGTACTTCCGTATGCTGTCATTCTACTGACAGATTGCTGTTTGAAAAGCAGCCGGCTTTGCCTTTACCGCTATATCATGAATCAAACGATCTGGGCCTTTATTGTTCTGGCTGCGCTGTAATGAAGGAAGCACCTATCCGAACATTAGGAGGATCTATGACTTCAACATTGCATGAGAGAGATGAAAATTATTTAATCAGTAGATACATTGAAATTTTAATTTAATTTTATTATATTTGAAAATACTTCACCACAAGGAAAAATTTATACAGATTATTTACGTGTAATGCCATAAATATTTCACTGTTACATAAATATACTAATAAAATTAGAGAAAAACCTTGTGTGTTCCATTTACATGACCCTCTTTACCTCTTCGTAACAAATTATTGTTGAAAAGCTTATTCTTCTATGTACTTCATGCTAATCAAAGTAAACGTTAACAGAAAACTTCTTATTACTTGCTTCTTTGTAAGCTGTAGGGAAATAAGGGACTACACTAGCCTAAATCGATAGTCAAATCTTTTAAATGCTGGTTGGCATGTGTTGAAATACGTTTCTTTGTATAGCCAGGAGTTGACAAATTCCCATATGAGAACAGTTCTTAAGAATTAAAACCAATAACAAAAAATATCACGGAAATTATCAACTCCACGAGAAAATTTATAAGGCACACAGTTTTTGTGTAGTAAGGTTTTATTTAGCTCTTATGGACTAAATCCAGAATAAGGGGCTATCCCTAGAAAATTCAACATATACATTTTATTTGTCATGTAAATATCTTTAATATACGGAATTTTAATAAAATGTTATAGCCATTTTGAGAAAATGTAAATTGTCAATTTTTTTTTTTTTGCATGTAAAGACTAGTTTGAAGTGGCGGCTTTTCCTCAAAATATTAATTTAGCATCTTTGGAATACTAAATTTAAAATAACAAGTTTGGTTTTTTACCGACATTTTGTTTTGAGTGCTCATAGAAACGGATACATGACCTTTTTCCAAAAAGCTAATGTTTTCCATTCACATGACTTCCTCTACTTGTTATGCAAACTAACCTACAATAGAGTATTCTTTTACCTATATAATTTTAATCGAGATAAACATCAGCAAAAAGAAACGGGAATACACTAGGCTAAAGCAACAGCCATATTTTAAAAGCTTGTCGGTATATGAACAACTGAAATTCGGCTCAGTTTTCATGGCCACAAGTAAAAACAAAAGAGGTATGAAACGAAAGGTGACTTTTCGTTTTATAAAAGTTACTAGTTTAAAAGTGAAACACATAACAAGAAATATCTCAAAAACGGTCAACTCCACAAAAAATGTGTATGACATAAATTGTGAAGTTTATCGAGACCTCTTACCGTTTACAGTTATGCAAAATTCATTTCAGAATGACAATTTATTCAGAGGCTATTTCCTGAAAATTCAAGGTATAAATTTTATTTATTATATAAATATTCGTTAATATACGTTGTTCTAATCAAACACATTAGAACCATTTTTGAGAAAAACAAAATTTTCGAACATTTATTTCATGTAAAGTGTATTTTGGAGTGGTGGTATTTTCTTTAAAACTTCATGTCGCATCATTGAAATTTGTACATTTTTGATACAGGGTATCTTACACTTTTTATTTCTGGTGATATCGAATTGTCGGATGGAGTACAATACCTTCTCTACCTATGTAGGTTCTATGTACTAAGTAGCGAAGGTAAAAATATACACAAATAAATACAATAATAAACAAATGTTACATTGGCATTATAAACATAAATCACAAATAATACATAACAGCGATGATACTAATATCAATATTATTTAAAGGATAGTTGGAGTGGAAGGATTTTCTTGAAAATCTTTGTGTCACATCCTTGGAAGATATCAAACGTAAATAAGTTTGGTATTTAACGATTTTTCGTTTTTGAGCTATACTGTCCACAGACACACATATGCACACTTATGGACCTTTTTGTAGAAATGCTTTTTATGGATTCAGGGGGACGCAAAACATGTATCTGTGAAAACATGTGAAATCTCATCAGATTAAAGAAGGTAAAGAAATTACTTGAAAGAAAAATAAATTGAAACAAAGCAGTTAGGAATAAAATTAATTTGCAACGGAGGCTGGACAGCTTATGGTAGAAAGATAGAAGCAAAATATAAAGTGGCAATAACAGGAATTAGAATATGTACACATAATACGAAACAGAAACATGGGAGTATCAGAGAAAGGATAAACTGCTGCTTTAAATTTATTTCAGAGTTCAGCAGAAGAGAGCCAAAAGGCGTAGCGATAGAATTACCAAGATTGGGAAGCAGACGAGTGATTCTAAAGAAAAATTAGTATAGGTGAATAAAGAGCGTACTCTGCTAAAAATATATGTGTAATATCTCAAGATAATTAAGAGAGCAAAGAAGGTGGGGCAGTTGGGAAAATCTGGACGAAAATAGAGATGGGAGACATATGGAAGAAAATATGAAAATTGATTCTCAAAATCATTGAGAAATAGGCCAGATATAAACTTGAAATATGGAGTGAAGTAGAAAATAAAGTTGCTGTGTTTATACGAAAAATAGAGCAAAACAGTTAATAGATGTGTATGTACTAAACAAGAGATGAAAGGATTAGCGTAATGAGTTCAGAAGCAACACTTTAGAAAGGGAGGAGAGGAATGAATTAGAATGCTGTATATCTTTTACGTGGTACAGGACAGTACTTTTCAGTGTTTAACTGAATATAAAGTGAAAAGGAATTGAAGGGAGGCAATTTGTAACCATAAATTGCATACAATCATAGGAGAGATGATAGCGATGAAAATATTGAATGCTAAGGTAAAGAGAAGAATTAAAGAAACAGGGTAATATTTGGGAAGAGTAAAATAAAAGTGGGTAAGAAGAGAAAGAGACGAGCTGGAAAAGGTAGCACAAACCAAAAGGCTACACTCGCTAACAGCCAGGGAGCTAAGTGGTATTTAAATTAGTATCTTCCAAGAATGGGGCAAAAAGATTGTCAAGAAAATTCTCACCCCAAAATCTTACATGCAAACTTTTTCTACAATTTTGATTTATCAAAAAAATGGGTAACGTTTCGAAACAAGACAACTTTAGAGTTTTCACGAAATTGGAGGATTTGGAAAAACGAGCAGTGATTAAATACTTCCGTAAAGAATGAAGGAGGAAATGTACAGTACACTGAAAGACTCTGCACCTTCATATTCAATGATTAAAAGGTGGGTTGCAGAGTTTAAAACGGGACGTACGAGCAAAAGTGATGAAGCAGGCTCTATACGCCCTGTAGAAGTGACAACTCCAGAGCTCATTGAAAAAAGGAAGACCGCAGATTAAAGTTGTTTGAAATAGCAGAGGCTGTAAACATATCAAAAGAACGTAAGGTAATATTTTAAGTAATGTTTTCGGCTTTCACAAGGCTTGTGCAAGATGGGTACCGCGTTTTTTGACACCTGATCAAAAGTTACAAAGAAAAACTGTTTCTGTTAAGAATGCGGAGCTCTACCGTAAAAATCGCAGTGAATTTTTGAGACGGCTCATTACCATTTATGAATCTTAGATACATCACTACACTCCAGAAAGTAAATCACAGTCAAAACAGTAAATTACGCCAGGAGAACCAACTCTAAAAAGGCAAAATAAATTTTTGGAAAAGGGTAAAAGTATTACTGATGACTACTACGCAAGCTTACTGCAACGTTTGACGTTTGAGGGATGAGATGAAAAGAAAAAGGCCTCAAAAAAAGAAAAAAAAAAGACTTGTTTCATTACGACAATGCTCCGGCCCATCGTTCAGTCATTGCAATAGGGAAAATGTGCGAATTAAAGTTGGAATTGCTTGAACATCCACCCTATTTTCCAGATCTAGTACCCAGTGACTACCATCTGTTCCCAAACCTCAAAAATTCTTGGAGGAGGAGGATTTCACAGCGACGAGGAAGTCATTGATGCTATTTTGAGGGCCTTGATAAATCGCACTAAGATATGGTTTAACTAAATTAGAACACCGATATGACAAATTTATTAGCATTTCTGGAGATTATGTTGAGAAAAAAAGCAAAACAGAACATTCTAAATGCTGTTTTCACTGACAGGCCCGGGTCTTATCAGCCGAACCTCGTACTACAAATAAAAAATAGTTTTCTGGGAACATCCTTTTTTGTGGAAATTTCTGAGATATTCGTTTTTATCGGCTTATATGTTAAAACAATTACACTTTACTCAAAAGAGAAGTTCTTATTCGCTTCAAATCTGTTATTATTACTCCTGACCATGCAGATAGAGCCGAATTTAAATTGTGTGTCAGAGCGATAAGGCTTTAAAGTATTTGACTATCGGTTTAGTCTAGTGCATTCTCTTATTTCCTTTCTACTTACAAGGAAGCAGGCAATAACACCATTTCTGTCAACGTTTATATTGATTAGCATAAATTTGCTAAAAGAATGATCCTTCGTAAGAATAGTTGGTTTGTAGAACATATAGGGAAAGTCATGTGAATGGAACACATCAGCTTTTAGTATATCATAATAATCGTATTTTCAGATTGCTAACGTCAATATAGTTCTACATTTTATGTTGGACGCTACTGGCAGACACGGAAGGCGTGGACGGGCTAGGTAAATTTATACTTAAGGCAAGACAGCTGAGATCTGAGGAAGCTGCCAATAGAGAAGCGGGGGGAGGGATAAGAACAACTAAATAAAAGTGACCACAATGTTTATGTCATACTTAGATCGCTGTTGTGTTATGGTTTTATATATTGTGTATATATTAAATGTATATCTTTCTTTTAAGTGTAAGTCTTTATTATAAGAGGGTGCATTTATGAAGGTGCACTCTGTGCTGTAAATTTTAATTGCGATATTTGAATATCTTTGTATTTTAATTTTGGGGTTTACTCTTTTAATTCTTTGTTATTGTTTTCTTCGTTTTTATTGCTTTTGATTGTGTATTACCTTTGTCTTTTTATTTTTATGATTACTCTTTTAATTCTTTGGTGTTGTTGTTTTAATATTACTTTTTAGTGTGTATTACAAAAGCACGTACAGTCGGTGGACACGTGCGATTGTTCAAATTCTATGTAGATATGATATTGTTATGTCAATAAATACACTTATTCATTCACTCATGTTCTGTAAGTGAATTGTATTTTTGCTAGGTACTATATTTATTATGAAGATAATAATTTAAAAATGCCACTTAGTTAAAATAATTTCTAAACTGTGAGCATTTTAAACAAAGGTCTTTGTGTTTAATTTTTATACGATTTGCTTAGCCCTCATTCTTACTGAACTGCTCAATTCTTGTGTTGCATTGACAAGACACTCTTCTACACACTTGTAAATATTTCATTACTCATTAGCACATGTCAATATCAGAAAAATAAGATGTGTTGGATTCACAGGACTTTCTCTGTCCATTCAACAACTACATTTAAACACCGTATTCCCTTATCTAACTTCACTTTAATCGAGATAAACCCTTATGCGAATGATTTGATTACATTATTCATGTAGAAACAAAGAAATAAAGAAGTATATTTGGGTAAAGATATGGTTGTATCTTATAAGAACTGGTCTGTATGAGATTGTCTTTGAAATTCCGTTATCTTTACATGACCAGGAGCAAGAAAAGCGAATAGCAACATCCAATTTGATGAAAGTGAAAAAATTTTAAAACTCGCAATGTCTCACAAATAGATAGGAAAAACGGCCATTTGCTTAATTTTACTTAATGTACTCCTCACCAACTAAATCAATTTTCCTATCACCAGGTTACATATCCTTAAGGTTATGCTTTTCCTAAAATAAAATTAGCTTTATTGGTTTTTAAGTAAATGATAATCCAAAAATTGGCGTAAATTGTGTACTTGAATGCAATAAACATTTCTGTTTAATAAGTTGTCTATCACCTACAGTTTATCAGTATGCAAGAATGGAGAGGAATTTTGAGACAATTGCCATAAAATTCAATACAATATCAAGAGAATATCTTTAAACATAAATACTTTAATGAAATCGTTTGATCAGTTTTGAAGAAAATCAAAATGTTCGAAATTTTTTACCTTTACCTTTAATGCACGCGCACGCGCACGCAAACACACACAGGGAACTTAAAAACGTATTTTTTATTTGGGAAAACTCAAAACGTATTTCTCTTGAAATCTCAAAATTGTATCAAGTATTTACCGATTATTTCCTTATACATTTATTATATTAATATTCATTATTCTATAAAATGTGTCAGATTTTGCCTGTAATAGAATATTTTCCCTACATAGTAGAGAAAGTACAGTAAGATAAAATGACGGTCAAACGTTTTCAAAACAGTTTTCGTATGTGATGGTTTTGAAATGAACTCAAAAAATAATGAATAAGCATTTGCAATAGACAAGAGTAAATTTAATAAATTTCACGATTAAAACCAATAACAAAGAATATCCAGGTCTTCAAAATGAAAGCTGGACACAACTGTGTAGTTAAACGAGATCTACATTTCCATGCCGTTTATAATCATATACAAGTTTTTCAGAATAAAGATGACATCAGAGGTTATTGACGAAATTGAGATTATATGTGGGATTACGATTAAAACCGCTTGAGCCAGTTTTGTGAATGTTAAAAAATAAGGAGAGTTTTTTAATGGAAAGAATAAATTTTGATGGAGGATACTTGTTCGAAATATTCGTGTTGTATATTCTGAAGAACCTGAGTTTAAATACCAAGTTCTATAAAGGTTTTAAACAAGTTTTTAGATTCGGGAAGTCTAAAACGTGCATTTCCGGTGAAGCCTTGACATGCAATTTCTGGTTACTATGGAACACTTCTTCTTTTTACCATAGCTAAGTAGCAGAGAATATAAAAAGAGAAATAAAGTGGAAATTTACTTAACACGCATTTATTATACCAGTAAACATCCGTTTTAATTGCCTTGGAAGAGAAGTAACTAAATGCCTTTCTCCTGCTACAAAATTCATCTGATTTCCCTGCATTCAGTTATACGCAACAAGGCCTAGGCATGTCATGCACGCCTATTCTCTTTCACGCTTCGAATTCCACATAGGCCGCCGGGTTCTTCCTGCCTACCACCACATTGCGGAATTTGCCATTTGGTTCTAACAGCACTTCGCTTTAGGTGGGCAAGTGCCAGTTGTTGTAAACCGGATGTGTTAATACCGTGTGTATAAAGACCATTTCACATACGAAGGTGATTTAAAACATAAATCGTAACGTAAATGTGATTGTTAAATGAGGTGACACGGAAAACCCTTCATGTCGTCACAGTTCATTTACATCAAGAGAGTTTCAGAAAAAATCTGATGTGTTCCATTCACATGCCTTTCTCTACATCTCTGCAACAAATTATTATTATAAAGCTTATGCTTCTATTTACTTCATGCTAATCGAGGAAAAATTAGCAGAAATAGTCTTATTACTTACTTCCTTGTAAGTAGAAGCGAAATAAGGGAGTACCATAGGTTAAAGTGATAGTCAAGAGCTGGTTGCTAAGTGACTGAAGCTTCTTTGTTTGTATGGACAGGAGTTGACAAATTCCTGTGTGAGAAAAGTAAAAGTTTTTCAAAGCTGAAACCAAAAACAAGGAATAACTTAAAAACGATCAACTCCACGAAAAAAATGTATATAACATAAATTGTGTTGCATTGCTCTACATTTTTGTGTGGTAAGTTTTTGTCCATCTCTAACGATTTAGCAGTTATGCAAACTTCCGTCAAATTCATCCAGAATAAAGTAGTTCACAGAGGCTGTTCCCAGAAAATTCAAGATATCCATTTTATTTGTCAGGTAAACATCTTTAATACATAATATTTTAATCAAAATCGTTGGAGTCATTTTTGAGAAAATAAAAAAATTCGAAAAAAGTTCCATGTAAAGGGTAGTTGGTGTTGAAAATCTTCGTGTCGCATCCCTAGAAGATACCAAACTTAAATACCAAGTTTGGTATTTAACTGTATTTTGTTTTTTGAGCTCTGCTGTCCACAGGCAAGCGCGCGCACACACACACACACACACACTCACACGTGGACCTTATTCTGAAAATGCTCTTTTTGGATTGAGGGGGACCCAAAACATGTATTTCCGGTGAAATCTCGATATCGCATTTTTCGGTGCAATGCAATACTTTGTCTATACACTATGTACATAGTACGTGTGGAGAAAGTAAAAAGACGAAAAGTCATTCAAACATCGTTAGTTTTTATGAAAACTAAATATATGGCGTACAATATTTAAGTAGAGTATGTCTCACATATAATAGATATTTTAAAAACTTTATTCGTTAGTTCATAGTACAATGTTTTTGTTTTATTTTATTTTTTAAGTTGTTTCATTTATATAGCTCCCTTTAACATCTATGGTGCAACTAATATGTTCGTTCGTTTGTTTGTTAAATGTTCTTAACTGTATACCTATGCCATGTAGACTCTTCTCTCGGTTGTAGTAAACAAGACTCGTTTTGTATTAGCATTATAGTAAATAAATATTAATTGCTATTAAATCCTTTTGAATTTATTGTAAAACATTGAATATACAACATATAAACACAAAATCAAGTCATAGCACCTATTTATCTCAAGAATAAATTTCACTCCTTAATGTTCATCAGCAAAATCAATTTTACTTTTTTTTAAGAAATTATAAACTGAAATATTTGTGTTGCCATCCGTACATTCCAAGGCAGTGTAGCGTTTTCACATACATACAACTCTTTCCGTCTCTTTCTATTGTTGGTCATCTCTCCATCCAAAACATTAAAATCTCCTTTAGTTAGACCTTTTTACATTAGAATGAACACAACTTCTTCCAATTAATCAATAACACAAGAAAAAATAATCAGCATTAACAATTTACACACAAATTAACAGATTTATGTATGTTTAAGCTCTAATTTATCCGAAATAAATTGCAACATTATTATTAAAATTAAAACAACAGAAAAACAAAAAACTTTTAACTTTAGGGTTGGGGAACTAATATTTTCACAATGGTCTTCGGCTTAAAAAATCTGGTGTATTCCATTCACATGACTTTCTCTACATCTCCGCAACAAATTATTGTTAAAAAACTTATGCTTCTATTTACTTCATGCTAGTTAAGAAAAAATTAACAGAAATAGTCTATTACTTGCTTCCTTTTAACTAGAAACAAAATAATGGAATACCATAGATTAAAATGATAGTCAAAACCTATTGCTATGTGACTGAAGGTCTTTTGTTTGTATGGACAGGAGTTGACAAATTCCTGAATTAGAAAAGTATAATTTTTTGTAAGTTGAAATTAATAACAATGAATATCTCAAAAATGATCAGCTCTACGAAAAAAATGTATATTACATAAATTGTGTGTTTTAATCTGATCTACATTTTAGTAAGTTTTTGTCCATCTTTTATGGTTTATGCGGTTATACAAAATTCCGTAAAATTCATCCAGAATAAAGTGGTCTTCAGAGGTTATCCCAGAAAATTCATGATATACATTTTACTTGTCAGATAAATGTCTTTAATATACGGTATTTTAATCAAAATCATTAGAGCCATTTTTGAGAAAATAAAACTTTGCGAAAAAAGTTCCATGTAAAGGGTAGTTTAGCGTGGGGGGGATTTTTCTCAAAATCTTCGTGTCGCATTCCTAGAAGATACTAAACTTAGGGGATCCTAAAACATACTTCCGGTGAAATCTGGGTATCGAATTTTAGGTGGAGTGTAATACCTTCTCTATACACTGTACATAGTACGTATAGAGAAAGTAAAAACTCCTCGTTGACTACAGGTTCTTAAACGTTGAATTTAATCATTTTCTTTTCTTCAAACACACGCGCATACTCTCACATACATACTTCTTGACTGTGGAAGATAGGGAATGATTCCAGTTAAGGAAAAACTCCCCGCCCCAGGGTGAGTCATGATGAATGTCATATGAAACTGAAACATAGAAAAGACAGGATACATGTAAATAAATTATTGTTATATACTATCTGCATAGCGCAGCAATAATATCAAACAGATAAATGTATAAATCAAAGAATTGTAAAGTTGGTAAAAGTGGATAAGAATATTAGAGCATTTGAAGAAAGAAAGTTGATATGTTTAGGAAAACTTAAAAATATGGTATATGTAAAGTTCCAAAAATAATTTTGAAGTGAAATTCTGAAGACTGAAATAGAAGAGTAAAACCAGGAACTGACGGAAGAAAATGCACAATAGAGACATTTGTGGAGGGATGAGATTATTTGCGGCTGAAATAAAATGGCTTTATTTATGGTATTTAACTTCTTTAGTTTTGTTTTTGAGTTATGATCTTTACACACACACGTACACACTGGTCTTTTCTCTAAAAATTTTTTTTTCGGATTCAGGAGACCTCAAAACATATTTCCAGTGAAATCAATTTTTTGGTGGAATAAAATTGATTCTCCAGGTACTATGTACATTGTATGTACATCCGTGATACAGAAAACTAAAATGTATATGACATTAATAATTGGATGCTTGAATAAGATCCACAACATTTTTGTTATCCAGTTATGCAAAAGTAATCGAAAATAATAAAGACTTCAGAGGCTATTCTTAGAAAATTCAAGATATACATGTTACATTTTATGTGCAGATTTAGGGTGGGAGATTTTCTTTATAATTTTCGTCGTATCCTTGAAAGCTGAACTTAAATATGGTGTTCACAGACACACACACTCAAATACACAGTCGTACGCACTCTCTCTCTCACCAGAAAAATTTGAATTGAATGAAATATAACTATGTTACTATTTGTAGATACTACAAATCATATTATTTTAACTTTTGAAACATATTATTAAGATACCTTCATCCAGTTCTTACATACAAGTTAGTTGTCTAACTCTTGAAATTTCTCATTACTCTCTGAATTAGGTCATGTTAGATTTTTTTTTCTCTTTAGTAATGTTTGGTGTTGAGCCGTGAACTTTTAAGGAAACACCACAGAAAATAACCACAAGCTGTTAATGGATGAAAGTGCTGGCCACCAAACGCTGTATTTTTTGAACCAAAATAATACTGCAGAAAACCATACCTAATATTTTCATTTTTGTATTTGCTGTATTAACATTGATCCCATTCTGCTGGAACCAAGTAGAATTAATGCACCTAAGGCATCGCGAAACTACGAGTAATTTCACTCAAAGTCCCAACCATACCGCAACTCTTTCGTAGCAAAAAGGTTAACGATGAACCATTATGGACTTTCTGGACTCCAATCTCTGAAGTTTCTGTCATTAACATGTCCTGATAAATGAAGATGTGCTTCATCAGTCATCAGGAGAAAATATTCTACGAGTATCCGACTATGTTCAAAGTCCTGCCCGTTTAAGTGAAGAATTAGTATGTTGTGTGAGTGGAAGTGTCTTTCCTGCTAAATAATTCTACGAAGATTATGAACTTAGTGATATAGTTTCTTTTCTTATAGGGCTTTATAAGCTTCTACTAACCCGCTCCTTACATTTTCAATATCTTCTAGTGATTGTGCTGTCCAAATTGACTTTAGACTCTAAACTCTGTTCAAAATAAACGTTTTGATATAACGATTTAATTTGTTGACGTAATACAACCGTACTGTTACAGATATAAGTATGTTTATCGTCAGAATATAGTAAAATATGACACATAGTATATAATGTAATAGTTTATAATCTGTATTATAATGTTCATTATAATACAAAATATAATGTTGATAGTTCTGTTCTAAGGTGAATGAATATCGTATTGTTAGAGTGCATTTCAATACACATATTATAAATAATAAACATATACCCTTTCTTAGTAAAAGTTTGTAATGAGCCTTGAATTAGGCACATTTTGAGCCGTGAAAAACAGAGTCTCCACTTATGAAATATGCTTCCAAGATGTGCTGTCCAAAGCTCTATTGCAATTAAAATTAATTCGTTTTGCTTTGACTGTAATCTTAAAGCTGTTATTTTATTTTGGAGAGAGTGACTACTGATATCCGTTGGATTCCTCTGTCCCAGCATATATTGGGGAGCTTGGTGGAGTAAGAACATGATGTAAGTTGTTCAAGAATAAAAGACGTAAAAGTTTAATTATAGTTCACATTACTTTATTAAAATTGCCTCTTAATGTTAATGACTTGCATTAAAAGGTGAGAATAAGTAAATTGATCAGAGAATCTTGTGAGGAGTGGAAGGTACAGATTGAGACAAGATTAAAATGAAAAACTATCTAAAAATAATATATTAGAAGGGTTTAATATAAGAACATATTAAATGAAAAAGGCACGCAGAGGAAGGAAATTAACGCTGTGCATGAACACAAATGCACCAAATATAATAAAGCGCAATAATATATTTAGTAATACATAAATATAGTAAAAAATAAAAGAATAACATATGTATACTAATTACGCAATCTTATGAAGTTTTAAATATTAATAATTGTAAGTAAATGTAATTTATGAGTTCATGATGTGTTGACATTTTGTTATGTCGCAAAGCATGACGGATGCTCACATATGGAGGTGCTTATTCGGTATGGAAACACTGTCAGAAAGATCCATTTGTTGGCATGTGCAGTAATAATGCGTGGTTTTACGCCTTAATACATACTACTGTTTCAAGAAAGTTCCGGGAATTTGCCAATAAAACACAAAAAATGAATTATTAATCCAATTTTATTTTGTCGCCTTAAAAGAAGGCCCTTCTGAAATTATACATTTATGCCAACGAATAATGCAATCATCAAAACATTTTTTGCTGGCACTTTTCGGAACCGATGTCAATGTCGCCGCGAATTTTCCTTTATGTCTTCTATCGACTGAAATAGGGTGCCTGGAAGTGGTAACTTGAGTTTTGGAAACAGAAAAAAAGCAGCAGAAGCCAGATCAGGTGAATGCGGTGGTTGTTCGATGAAATTTGTTGAGTTTTTGGCCAGAAATTCGTTCACAATAATAGCCTTGTGAGCTGGTGCGTTATCGTGGTTCAGATTCCATGAATTGTTGTTACATAAATCTGGCCTTTATTGCTGTATTTGTTCTATCAAACGCCGCATAATGCTCAGATAATATACTTTATTTACCATCTGACCTTCTGGCAAGAACTCTGAGTGCACGACACCGCGATAATCGAAAAAAACTGTCAACATGACCTTCAGTTTTGATCGAGTTTGATGTGCCCTTTTAGGTTTCGGTTCAATTGGAAGACGCCATTCGGAAACTTGTTGACTGGTTTGAGTGTCAAACTCGTAAACCCACGTCTCATCACCAGTTACAATGCATTTCATGAATGTGGGGTAGGAACTGGCTCGAGTTTAATCGGAGCAGTCTGCTTCACTCAACGTCTTCAAGAGACGTGGCAGTAGATTTTATAATACAACCATGCATTCTGACGTATTTGCATTGGTATTAATACATATAAAGTATCTATGGAAATAACAAAAGAATGATAATCTTATGTATGTAGACGAGATTTTGTTCTAAATATGGATACCAAACAAACATTGTTGGAAAAACCGTTTACTCTCAAAACGGATAAAAAATCGGCGTTGTACATTTTGGATAGACGAGTGATATAAACCTCGATATTTCTAAATACATTGTATGCATTTGAGTAATACGTGGTAACTGAAGATTCACGTGTAGTTAAATTATAAGAAAAAAACTGCAAGTAAGTACTACTGGACGAATTTTGTACAACCTACGCCAATGTAACACACGCAAAGGATTTATTATTTTAATCAAGTTTGTAATATTTTATAACTTATGTTTGGGAAAAAGAGTATTTTAACATCTGTAATGTGTTAGTACACTTCTACGTTGATTGGCTTAATTAAGGAAGCCATTAAAAGCAATTATTGGTAAATTTTGCTTTGATTCATTACTTTTACAGTTATAGATTTTAAAGTAAATAAATTAAAAGATCTCACCATAAACTTTCCAATATCATTCAGTAGCTAATCTCCTTGTATAACACGACACCTAGATTAATTCATACTCAAATAAGATTCTTAAAATTCCCACACTTATTTAAATGTTTGCCGGCAAATGACACCTAACATAACTTCGAGCTACTGAACGAGCAAGCATTTGTAGCGATTTTTGGGGTGAACCAAGAGCTTACCGCCAATCCAGGTAATCCAGGTAAGCCAACCTAACGTGACTTAATAACAGATAACTGTTAATCCCAAATTTTCTCGGGCTTCTAGCCAGGTAAAAACTTGGCTTGACACCAACGTTTCGAAGAAGTGCATCTTCCTCGTCTTCAGGGTGAACTGAAGACGAGGAAGATGCACTTCTTCGAAACGTTGGTGTCAAGCCAAGTTTTTACCTGGCTAGAAGCCCGAGAAAATTTGGAATTAACACGTCGCCAGGAAAGCTTCAGTTCTTATTTTAGATAACTGTTGCCTACTTCAGAATTCACCACAAAGACAAAGTTGAATAAGTCATGCAGAAAAATGGTACTTAATATGTATGGTCATTTATCACACAATTTATTATTTGGTGACGGCTGGCTCATAATAAGACGGGACAAAGATGATACAGAATATATACTCAGGAAATTTGTAGATGTATTTGAAGTTGGCAGATTAAAAATAAACATAAAACAGAACATATAGTAATTGAAGGAAATTCAACACATCTACGAATATTAAGTATATGTGTTGAGGAATGGGTCCTACAGACGACCCCAACGCCACCCCGCCGCCGAGAGCTTTATTTGTATAGCGCAGTCACCACCACAGTCCTCGCCGACACTTGAATCCTGAAAGAAACCGGTTGGATGAAATGAAGACGCAGAAAGTTCAAGGGAATGAAGAAATCTGCCCAGTACTCGCCTAGTGATCCGGGAAAACCCATGGATCAGAGGTCGACCACGGGAATCTAACGCACTGTCTCCCAAATGTCAGCCCCAGGAGAAACGCTTGAAGTATAGTATGAGCAGGTACAACGGATGCTGGAGGAGTGATGAATCAAAGGAGTCTTAAAATGGATGGTACCAATCAGAGGAAAGCGGGGAAGAGCCAGAACGAACATGATATGAGGGAATATATGGTGTCAAGATGAGGAATGGAAAGTCCAAATAAATTACAACTTAAACTAGCACAAACAAGACTAGCAAAGCTCTGCCTACTTCTCAACAAAAGATCATCTCTTAAACTAAAAATCTGTGCTTCCGAAATTAAACCAATCCAAAATTTTCAAAACAAGATTCTACGCATCCCCAAAAAATGCTCCGTGATTTGTCAGAAACAGTCATAATTAGAGAAATGGAAAACAACAATATCATACAACAGTCAAGCAGAACGATTCTATAGCATCTAGCAAACGTCCTCGCAGTTGCCTCTCGGCAAATAATCCAGATTGCCACTCGCATCAGGAGTCATCTACCATTAGACCACTTCTTAAAACAAGACATGCTGTGAACTATTTTTAAAGCAATGAGGGACCCATTGGGTTTACTTCGTCTCAATTTTATCTTTAATGTTATGTATATATACATATTAACAATGTTTGTAGAGAGCACATAGGCTGATCACTCTATAAATTCAAAACAATGATGAAAAGTATGATGGAAGGACAAAAGGCATGTGAAAAATAGGAATCAAGGGTGAACTGCTGTAAACTGGCGGGCCTGTAGAAGTATTTAAGTAATAAGTACTTCCTATCTCCGAGGTCGCACCGTGATTTCAACAAAGAAGAGTCTTCGCAGCTCCCGACTGATGCTAAGCTGAATAGTAAGAGCTATACCAACACTGTACCACACAAAAATAATACAGTGCATTCCCTGAGCGACCGTACCGCCCCGCGGCTGCACCGTAACGGGTGAGGGCCGGCCGCCGCTAAACGGTACGGTCGCTCAGGGAACCTACTATATTATACCCGCACAAAATAAGTCTTAGAAACCGACGAACGAGCTTTTGTTTTGTTACAAGATAAAGTCTTTCTTTACATAGCAGAATATCGTCGAGATAGGTATCCCAACTAAACATAAAAAGGGTTGAGGGAAGAATGTTAAATTATCTCCTACAAATATTGTTAAAAATTGAGTTTTTAGTCGGTTGGGGTTAAGGGATAATCCAGTAAATAGTGGCTATCAATGGAACGGCTATAGTAGCAAATACTGCTCCTATGGAAAGCACCGGCACGAGTATCCTCTTTCCTACCTTTGCCCATTCCACTGTCTTAAAAGACTGACCAAGCAATAGTTTGATGTACGTAATGCATATAACCAATAATGTTATAGACTGTGGATATCCTGTTTTAAGTTTTGTATTTGTTGCTGAGTTAAAGTATTTCCTCCAATATATTTCGTGAAGTCGCCTACAACGTTATACCTGCATGTTTATTACCAGGAAGGATAAAATATGGATTAGCTGGACACACGTTCATCTAATCTCAAGCATATGACGGACGCGGAGTTCCCGAAATGACAAACCAAATCCCGAGGGTATTCCATTCCCAACGTTCCATTAACTATCTGGTCCCTGTGGCAGTTAATTTACTGTGCTGTTCCCTTATGATAAGGTGAAGTGTCACAAGGGTCATCCGTCTGGAAGTAACTTCTCACGACACTAACAAGTCATATATACACGTCACACCATCTAGTCCCTACCTGCCATCAAATTTTGTATACAAACTCCAAATATAAAACATTAGCACTAGTATTGCTTTCTTGCTACCAGTTTTATGGTCTGAGTGCAAGGAGATCTGTATAAGGAAGAGACATTGAGACAAGAATTAAACTTCAGAGATGCTAATCACCCATCCTCTCTTTCTTCCGGTCGTTTTGTTTATTTAATTAAAATGCTATTTTATTTTTTTCAAGCTTTGTTTTTCCATTTTCCACTCTTTTCTCTTTTTCTAACGGAAATCAAACGCATAATGAAGACTAAAAAATGTTTTTGTTGTGTTATATCCACTCACATGACTTTTTATACCTTTTATTGTTTATTAGTGAGCATACAAAGTATTCTTACGAAAGGTTTATATTTCAATATACTTCACATTGAGTTAAAGCCTTTAGGAGTAGTACCTAGAGTAACTATTTCGTTATAGATACAAAAGGAACAGCGATGGTCAAATGTTTAGGGACTGTAGGAGTATTCAGCAAAAAGGAATTAATGTTATATACCACATATAAATTAATGTTAACTAATAATTTCCTCGATAACAGACAAACCATTCATTGTTTTAATATTAAAAGAAAGAAATTGTATGTTAGCAAAGAATGCCATGTGACGTCATCACTAATAGCATATGTTACATTTGGTATAATTCTAAATTGTAGGCTACACAGAAGTGTTGTAGTACAATAATGCTAATATCTGTGTCACTTTATAACTGTAGGAAAAACAGTAACTAGATATAAAGAATGGATAATGAGATGTACATCTGCAACATCGACATAGTAAAAAGTGTAAACGAAACAAAATAAAGAATATTGCTCTACACAAGCATTTTTATGTCAGATTTTGAAATAACCGATATATGATTTAAAATATTATATGTATATGGTCGTCATAAGAACGAGAGAGCACAACGGATGTAAACAAT
Source organism: Hymenopus coronatus (assembly GCA_030762935.1). Classification (NCBI taxonomy): domain Eukaryota; kingdom Metazoa; phylum Arthropoda; class Insecta; order Mantodea; family Hymenopodidae; genus Hymenopus; species Hymenopus coronatus. Next base: position 63,525,282 of record CM060896.1, read on the forward strand.
GATGCTCATCTTACGGAGGTGTAATAAACATTTTCTGTAGTTCCGGGTATAGAGAGAAAGTTGTGGATATTCTAGAGAATCTCGCTAATCGAGGTCCCATAATATTAAGAAATTGTATCGTATTATTGCGTTGTATCTAGAAACCATTGATTCTTAACCAAAAATTGAATTAAATATATTTGTTAAACAATCCAAATAAAAAATATAATTTCATCTTCCAAAATGCAATAGCTATTAATAGAGCAACATGTAAGTGTTAAATGTTATTATATTTATTTATGTGTCGAGTGAAATTACTAAAAAGAGGAGTTAAGAGAAGTGAAACAGTTCACAATTTCTAAAACAAATTGGTATTTCTCTAGCTTTATCTGAATTCTATTATAGTAAATAAAGGTATAAGAAAACTCGGCTTAAGCTAGTAACATTATTCTAAATTTATCAGAATATCCAGGGCAGAAATAAAATAAAATTTAGTTTGAGCTACACAAAACAGTCAAATGTACGATTGTTACCAATGCTGAATTAAACTGAGACGTATAGAGCAGACACGCAACCCAACTGTCACGCGGGGCGGAACTGAATGATAAAACTAATGTCTAAGTCGAAAGGGGAAAGGTGGGTCTACTCTGAAAACTTCCCAAAGCGCATTTCACTGCTCAGCCGCATAGCACCAGAGATAGTCGCCTGGTCCTTCAACCCAGAAACACATGATGAAGGAAACGATGGGTGCAAGAAATAAGTGACAGGAAAGTCCCACAGGCAAGTCGAACTTCAGCACTTGGCTACTGGAGAAACCACGTAAAAAAAACAAAAGAAAAAAAACAAAAAAAAAACAAAAAAAAAACAAAAAAACACACATATGGTCAGAGTCCAAACGCCGAGAATCGAAGGCAGGAACTCACAAATGCGAGCCTTTTCACGCTACAGTGGAGGCATCTTGCTCGGCTATTATTCTATAGATAAAGTGTAATTTTTTGGAGATTTTATTGTTAGTAATGGCTTTAGCAAATGTCCTCTCATATCAAGAAGTCATTAATTGTAGCAAGCCCTAAAAGCAGTGAGTAATTATTATATGGTAAAAACTACAGAAACTTCGAAAACGTAGATTATCTAACCTTTAAGAAAACTGCCACTTTTCGTTTAGGTACACGATTCTGAACATTGAGGCATAAGAAAGTGCATAACAAAATGCAGAAGTAATTTGTTGCTTGGCACAATATGAGAATTACAGCCTTTAAGAAAGACAGAAGCGTTACAGACCCTTTTGCAGACACACTGACATTCTTGTTGGATGCCTTCGACTTCTGTTTGTTTTCCTACTGGAGATTCTCAGATGTTACAAAAAGCTGAGCGGCAGTTTAATTTGGAAAGCTGGGTAAAAACGTTCAGGGAACCGTCTTAAAGCCCTTATAGTATACGACAAAAAGAAACTCCTTCCTAATTTGTTACCATCTCCTTTAATTTCTCTTCCTTTGTAAGCGAAACTCCAATTCTAACCACTTTTATGATGAGGATGAATTCAGTGTCCCTCTCCTTGTATATGTGTGTATCTGTTTCTCTCTTTCCTATTTCTCTCTCTCTCTCTCTCTACCGTTTCCTCTCCAACTTTTAGCATAGTTGAAAGAGTCTCCATAATGACTTTAAACAAGTCGTATAAAATTATATGGGCAGCTAAATAAGACCATTTTACTTTTTCTAGCATGTATGTACATACAATATACATAGTGGCTTGAGAAGGCATTCCACCCAAAAATTCGATGTCAAGATTTCACCGGAAGTATATGTGTTGAGTCCGAAAAAAAAAACATCGCTAGAAAACAGTCCACGAGTGCGTCTGTGTGTCAGTCTATGGACAGCATTGCTCAAAAACGAAAAGACCGTTAAAAGTCAAACTTGGTATTTATGTTTATTATCTTACAAGAATACGACACGAAGATTTTCAAAACAATCCCCTCACTACAAATTATCCTTTAGATGGAAGCATTTTTGAAAACGTTTTTCTCAAAAAGGTTCTAACGATTTTGATTAACATACCGTATATTAAAGATATTAACTTCAGTAATAAATTTATGTTTTAAAGTTTATAGCAATAACCTCTGAAGACCTATATACTCTGGATGAGCTTTCCAAAAGTTTGCATTATAATAGAAAAAAGCTTACTACACAAAAATTTTATATCTAGTTAAAGTACCTAATTTATGTTATGTGCTTTTTTTTAGAATCGACAGTTTTTAAAATATTTCTTGTTAATTCAGTTTTTAACTTTTCTCAAAAAGACCGTACAAAGCTAATCGTACTTCCGATTGTTTCACATTGCGACCAGCTTTTCATGTATTTGAATATCGCTTTAGCATAATATATTCCCTTATTTCTCTTCTACTTATAAGGAAGCAAGTAATAAGCCGATTCTGCTAATGTTTGTCTTCTTTAGCAAGATGTAGATAAAAGAATAGTTTATATTAGAAACAGCTAGAGAACACTTCATATTTTCCTACTTTCTTTCTTTCTTTCTTTCTTTCTTCATTCCAGACACAAATTATTTGTTTATCAATATAGTCCTTTTATGAGATTTACGGGGTATCTACAAATTATGGAATGATTTCATAAAGCTGTATTTTCAACAATACTTGGCATAACTCATTTGAAACAAAATAAGTTTGAAGTTTTGTGCTGTTTTTTCTGATTTTCATTTATTATCTAATGGGAAATGTATACATTGTAATTGGAGAAAATGGCTGTTTTTCCGGCCGATCGTAGTTAGTGTGCTTAAATTCGCGCGAATGGACAGAGTTATAGCGGTTCGCTAAGTATTTAGAGCGACAATTTGGGCATCCTGCACCTCCCAAGTCGTCATTCCAGAGGTAGCACGAAAAATGTCGTGACAGAGGATGTATTTTCATCAAAAGACACGAGGTAAGGCCAAGTGTAAATGAAGAAACGAGTGACAAGAGCCCATGAAAGTTTCAGTACAGAAAGCCAGTCAATAATTGCAGATACGATCACTGTGTGGAAAATGTACGGAAGCGAATGAACTTACCGTTGGTACAGAAACTGTTACCTGATGATCCATCAACGGACATGTGTTTTGTGAGAATTTTATGGTCATGATCAAAGAGATTAATGCCACAACTTAGATGATCATTATTTTATTTTTCAACAGGAGGACATACGAATGTCCATGGGTACCACAAATGACATCTGCCAGGTAGATGATGGATCATGAAACAGCCGCAGATAACACCTTCTGCACATGGCCACCCGTTCAACTGACTTACAGTATGTGGTTTCTTCTTGTGTTCTTCCTAAGTCAAGGATAGTGTTTATATCCCTTCACTTCCAGTGTCGATGGCGGAAACGAAGATGCTCATTACGACAGCTTGTAAGAACATCACCCAAGACAAGGTGTCTAAATGCCCGGCGAACCGCTACAGTCGGTTGGTAAAGCAGCTATTTTCTCTATAAACAATGTACACATTTCTCACCAGATGACAAATGAAAAGCAGATGTAAAACACAAACTTCATACTTCGCTCTTTTAAAGGTGTGTATGGCAGTTTATTAATGTTAAATATTGGTGAAAATACAGCCTTATGAAATCGTCCAATATTTTTGGACACACTGTATATAATGAGAGTTGAAGCTTTCCTGGCAACGAATATGCTCTAGATGTTCTCGGGCTTCAAGCCAGATGAGGTGATGTGGATACATCGACGTTTCGGGAGCGTACATCTCTCCCTTCTTCAGGATGCTGAATGAATCGGTATATATACAGCCCTAATACCGATCCAATCATTCAGCATCCTGAAGAAGAGAGAGCTGTACGCTCCCGAAATGTCGATGTCTCCACATCACCTCAACTGGCTTGAAGCCCGAGAATGTCTAGAGCACACTGTATATAGATCTTCCGATGTTCCTGCCATTTTTAACACCTCCAGAATTGTCTAGTTCTGCAAAATATGCTTCTGTCTTGACGATAACCTCTTCATTAATCTAAATCTTGTTCCTGCGAGCCAGTTCTTCATATTTGGGAAAAAGAAGAAATCGCAAGCAGCCAAGTCGGTCGAATATGGGGTGCGGAAGTAATTCATAACGCAATTCATGCAGTTTGGGGCGACAACTCCGGATGAGTATCCTAACATGTTGTCGACTGAAACAACACTTTTAACGCCAAATGGGATCTTTTTCTGCAACTTACCGAATCGGCCTGTTAGTTCACTCATATTATTGTCCTATAATAGGTTTTTGTTTGTTTTTTGTATTTACTTTCTCTAACACGCATGCACAATATTCCATTTAAAAATTCGATACATAGATTTTATCGAAATACATGTTTTGAGTCCTCCTAAATAAAAAAAAATTAGAAGCATGCTCCTGTGTGTCTGTGGGCAACATAGTTCAATAACAATAGTTCTTGGTATATAAGTTCAGTATGTTCCAAGAATAACATAAGTACCTAATGAACCAGAAATGCTTACACTGTATTCTTCAAGTTGTGTCGGGTTAAAGAGTCCCTTTAACGTTTTCATTTTTATCTTTGGTGGATATGTAGGGTAGAGTCGGACAAACTCGGGAAAGCGAACGAAACAGGGATTCAATTTTACGGCTAGATTTGTGGCGATACATGGCGGAAACTTGTAGAATTACTTCCAGATGAGCGCCAGACCATGAGCTTAAGTCGTTTTGCAATTTAAATGTCCAGGGTAAAAGATTAAGAAATTGACGTTGTAATATAACTTCCTAATTTAAATACCAAGGATGTAATTCAGATGTGTACATTATCTGATAGCCCAGAATTTACCTGTCATTTCAACGATTGTATAGGTGTCTAGCAGTTGTTTGAAAAATGCCAGAGTAAAATTAATTAAAAATGGCGTAGTCGGACAGAATCGGGAAGTGGCATTCCAGTTCAGATCAGTTCTAGAGCCATAAGGCAATATGTCAAGCGCTGAGGCAAAACAGCTATCATTACTTCATTCCCCCACAAATTATAAATTGAAGCAGAAGAAAAATAAAGGATGAAAAACAAAGATTTAGCAATGAAGCGAAAATTTTTCAAGGTGGCAGAAAAAAAAAAAAGCTAGCAAAATTAAAGTGAAAAAGAAGCTAAAGAAAAATGAACCTTTGATATCAGACAAGGAGCAGGATGAAAGGGTGGGCACATAAAGCGTGCAGCAATGCAAATTTGTGCCTAAATTGTTTAAAAACTCTTAGGGCATATATAAGCACACCTACGAGTGAAAATAGCCTAAGATACTCTTAGAGCATAGCTTAAATCAACATTGTATGATGTAGGTTTAATACAGAATCAAATTCCATAAGTTTTATGTGTGTTATTCTACAAGGTTTGTTTAATAAATAGTTTTACTGCAATGTATCAATGTGTTTTCAATTATTCTTTCCAGTTCCCGATTTTGTCCAACTTGGTGGGACAAAACCGAAACATTGCACACTGTTAGTATTTGTTTTTATGTTCTTAATTACAAATGGCCACCTCTGATATATATGGTTGTGTTTTCTTCACCAGGAATGAGTTTATTCGTTTATTGTTGTCGGCTTCATTCCCATAGCGAATAAATATTCTAAAATTCCGTTAAGGTCCTGGTTTTGTCTGACTTTTCTCTACTGACTCTCGATGGTGAAATAAAATCAAATTTGTTAGTGGAATATAAATCTTTTCTACTTCAGCTTCAGACAGCTGTAATGGAATTAATAACAAAATCTGAACTTCATATGATCTTTTTTACCTATGTACAACAATCTGTTGCTATAAAAGGATGTTCGTCTATCTATTTGATGTTTATAAAGTTAAAGAATAACAGAAAAAATGTTATTACCTAGTTCTTTATAAGGAAATGGGAAATAAAAGAACACTAGCCTAAATTGACAGTCAAATATTTTAAAAGCTATCGCTATGCGATTAAATTCAATTATCTTTGCATGGCCAAAGCAGAACAAAAGAAACAGGAATGTAAAATTAATATTTGAGAAACATGTTAACCGTGTATTCTAAAATTGAAGCGAATAACATGGAATACTTCGTAAATCGTTAACTCTACAACAAGGCGCATGTTACATCAATTGTACTTTAATGCGATCTACATGGTTTCTCTATCACTTATGTATATGCAATGTACATAGTAACTAGAGAAGGTGTTGTACTCTACCCAAAAATTTTATGAGATTTCAATGTATATATGTTTTGAGGTCCCCTTAGTCCGCAAAAAAGCAGTTTTACTTTCTCTAAACTAAATTTACGAAGTACCTAGTGGATAGAGATGATATTGAATATTGGTACCGATATTTCACCGCAAATATATGTTTTGAAGTTATCTGAGTGCAAAAAACATGGTTTCTCTATCACTTATGTATATGCAATGTACATAGTAACTAGAGAAGGTGTTGTACTCTACCCAAAAATTTGATGAGATTTCAATGGATATATGTTTTGAGGTCCCCTTAGTCCGCAAAAAAGCAGTTTTACTTTCTCTAAACTAAATTTACGAAGTACCTAGTGGATAGAGATGATATTGAATATTGGTACCGATATTTCACCGCAAATATATGTTTTGAAGTTATCTGAGTGCAAAAAACATTTTTAGAAAAGGGTCCATATGTGTGTATGTGTGTGTGTGTTTCTGTTTAAACAGCATATTTCAAAAACAAAAATTCGGTCAAATACCAAACTTGATACTTAATTTCAGTATCTTTCAAAAATTCAACCTGAAGATTTTCAAAAATATCCCCATATCCCAGCTACATGGAATATTTTTCCAAATGTTTATTTTTCTCAAAATTAACTTTAACGATTTTCATTAAAATACCATATATTAAAGACATTCACATCTCAGATAAAATGTATATTTTGAATTTTTAGGAATAACATCTGAAGAGCTCCTCGTTCTGAATGAGTTTTGCAGAATTTCGCGTAACGGTTAAATCATAAGATAGAGTCAAAATCTTTTACACAAAATTGAAGATCTTGTTAAAACCCAGAATTTATGTCATGTGCGTTTTGTTGCAGAATTGCTGAATTCGAGATATTGTTATTGGTTTAAATTTTAATATAATTAACGCTTCTCAAACGGTACCATGCATATCGAGCTGATCCTAAATTATTTCACATACCCAGTAACTTTTAAAAGAATTGACTATCGTTTTAGGCTAATGTATTTCCTTATTTTCCTTCTGTTTACAAGGAAGTAGAATAAGACAAATTCTTCTAATGTTGATCTCGATTATCATGCAATATAAGCAAAATCGTCACGAGCCATTTATGAGAAAATCAACACTTTCGAAATGTTTTCCATATAAAGCGTAGACTGCGGACGTATCACATCCTCTGGAAGAACTTGAATATCAAGTTTGTAGTTAAACGACATTTCGTTTTTGAATAATCATGGTCACACACATACTTTTTTGTAATTTTTACTTTCTCTTCACGTACTATATATGTATATAGTGCATAGAGAAAGTACTTAATGCACCCATAAATTCGATACCAATATTTTACCAGAAATACATGTTTTGGGTCTCCCTGAATCCAAAAAACATTTTTACCAAAATGTCCTTTTGTGCGTCTGCGTGCCTATGCACAGCATAGCTCAGAAACGAAAAGACCGTTAAATACCAAACTTGGCATTTAAGTTTGATATCTTTCAAAGATGAGACACAAAGATTCTCAGGAAAAACCCCCAAATCCCAACCACCCTCTATATGGAAATTTTGATTTTGATTTTTTCAAAAATGGCTAACGATTTTGATTAAAATATCGTATATTAAAATATTTACCTGACAAATAAAATGTATATCTTGAAATTTCTGGAAATAGCATCTGAAATCTTCTTTATTCTGACTGAATTTTAAGGAATTTGCATAACTGGTAAACCGTAAGAGATAGACAAGTATAGAGCTCGTTAAAGCATAACTTATGTTATATAATTTCTTTGTAGAGTTTATGGCTTTTGAGATATTCCTTGTTTGTGACTTCAGTTTTAAAATACTTAATATTTTTCTTGTATGGCAATTTGTCAACTCCTGTCCATACAAACAAAGGAACACCAGTCACACAGCAACCAGCTTCTGACTATCACTTTAACCTACGGTACTCACTTATTTCGCTTCTACTTACAAGGAAGCAAGTAATAAAACTATTTCTTCTAATGTTTTCTCGATTAGTCTGAAATAAATAGAAGCAGAAGATTTTTAAAAATAATTTGTTATAGAGATACATAGAAAGCTCTTTGAATGGAACAGATCAGTTTTTTACATAGGAGAGAATAAAACACAGAATTAACTGGATATCTGACCGGTATAAAGAAATTAAATTAAACGCGTTAATTGAGTAAATTATATGGGAATAAACTCCCAGAACACCGAGAACGAGGAGCAAATTAAATATTATGGGCTCGCAGATTTGCATATGTCGGGAAAGGCCAAATAGGAGAAACTATTCTAAGGAATAACAATAAACTGAACCCAATAGTGAAGGCCAGCAAAAACCATAAATATTGTAAGAATGAACCTCAGCATTTTAATACAAAAATCTGATGTGTTCTGTTCACATGACTTTCTCTACGTCTCTGTGACAAATTATCGTTAAAAAGCTTATTTTTCTACCCACTTTCTGATAATCAAGATAAACATTAATAGAAATTATATTAATTATTTGCTTCATTAAAGTAGAAGAAAAATAAGGCAGTACACTAGACTGGTTGCCATGTGGTTGAAATTCTTTTCTATGCAGCTCCAGGAATTCATAACTTTCCGCGTGAGAAATGTTTAAGCATTTAAAATCTTAAACAAATAAGAAGGAATATTTTATAAATCGTCAATTCCACGAAAAAATGTATTTCCCACAGTATGTTTTCAACTTGATCTACATGTTCTGTGTAGTAAATTTTTCTACCTCTTAAGATTAATCAGTTACTTATTTCCATATAAAGGGTAGTTTGGGTTGGGGGATTATTCTCAAAACCTTCGTGTAGCATCCCTGGAAGACAAATTAAAATATCAAATTTGCTATTTTACCGACTTTTCGTTTTTGAGCTATCATTTTCACAAATACTCCTACCACACACACGGACATTGTTCTGAAAATGCTTCTTTCGGATACTGGAGACCCTAATACATATATATATATATATATATATATATATATATATATATATATATCGGTATCCAATTTTTGGGTGGAGTGCAGTGTATATAGTATGTGTGGAGAAAGTAAAGAACACACACAGTGGTCGATTAGGAGTTGAGGCACGATAGCTCCAACGGCAGCACCGTGATAAACCTTTAACAATGGTGCAAGGTGTAGATGTGATATTAACCTCTGTAGGGTGGTGGCGAGTTTATCTCAGTACAATGAAATAAAATAACTACATCAAAGAAATCGTAATTCCATCGGAGCATAATCCTCGAACCTGCCCAAGAGCCCCCACATATACCCTGAGAATCCTGAATTCATCCTCACCCACAGAGCTCCACATTCTATCATCAGTGACGGTGGTGTAACGGTTACCATGCTAACCTCATATACCCAAGGTCATAGACTCAAACCCGTCGGAGGACGATGGCTTGTTTGGGCGTAAAAATCCTTAGCATGGCTTCCTTCGGAAGGGAAGTAAAGCCGCTGGTCCCCTGTTGTAGATTTACGGCATGTAAAAGAACCTCTCATAGAGAAGCCTCTGAGCAAAATTAACGCCCAGTATAGAATGGGACGCTGAGAACTACACCAGTTAAAGAGCGTCCATAAATAAAACTCAATTTCCTCATTCGAACGGATGTCGGCCGCAATCTATCCACTATGTACTAAGTACAGAAAGTAAAAATACATTCTGGCATCCTAAAATGTGTGCAGAGAAACAGAAAAATATGTGCGTTGGCGTTATAATTTTCAACACCCTCTCTCGGGTTTTTGATTGTCGACACATTTTCACTTTTAAATTACTACACACATTGTGGTTTTCCATTATAAATCAGTGAAATGCTGTATACCTCTTAACAGGATATAAATTTCATGTGTTTCTCATGTTTTATATTCACAAAATTTTTGTACCTATTCTGCGACGAAGGATTCTATAAAAACAGATTATTCTTATATGTGTTGGTGATGGTGGTGGTTCATTAAAGCACTTTCAAAAATGTTTAGATATTCCAAAACTCAATACTTTTCTTAAATGGAAAAAAGTTACACACACTACTCTTCGTAGGCTAAAGTGATAGACAAACCTTTCAACAGTTGAGTAATATGTAATGGCATGTGATGTGATGATATTTCACTCTGTCTCTCTCTCTCTCTCTCTCTCTCTATATATATATATATATATATATATATATATAAAGTAGTGTAAGTATATGTATATATACACGAATACACTACTTTTTGTAGGCTAAAGTGATAGACAAACCTTTCAACAGTTGAGTAATATGTAATGGCATGTGATGTGATGATATTTCACTCTGTCTCTGTCTCTCTCTCTCTCTATATACATATATATATATATATATATATATATATATATATAAAGTAGTGTGAGTATATGTATATTTACACGAATACACTACTTTTTGTAGGCTAAAGTGATAGACAAACTTTTCAACAGTTGAGTAATATGTAATGGCATGTGATGTGACGATATTTCACTCTCTCTATCTCTCTCTCTCTCTCTCTCTATATATATATATATATATATATACATGCCATTACATATTACTCAACTGTTGAAAGGTTTGTCTATCACTTTAGCCTACAAAAAGTAGTGTATTCGTGTATATATACATATACTCACACTACTTTATATATATGGAGAGAGAGAGAGTGAAATATCATCACATCACCTGCCATTACATATTACTCAACTGTTGAAAGGTTCGTCTATCACTTTAGCCTACAAAAGTAGTGTATTCGTGTATCATCACATCACATTATATATATATATATATATATATACACGAATACACTATTTTTGTAGGCTCACAGCAACGAGGAGGTCATTGACGCAGCTGTTTTGATAAATTGCACTACAGAGATGGTTTAATTAAATTAGAACAGCAATATGACAAATGTATTAACCTTTCTGGAGATAACCTTGAGTAATAAATTATTTTTAAGTGCTGTTTCCATTGAGAGGCCCGGGAATTATCAGCCGACCCCGTAAATCCTGTATTTCCAGTATAATCTCGGAATAGAATTTTCGGGTGGAATGCAAATATATTCTTTGTCTATATACTATGTACGAATGGAGAAGGCAGTAATAAAACAATGTTTTAGTTGACATGTTTTCTGTGCAGTGTTCGCTAATGCAAATTCCGCAAGCAGTTTCAGCATTTCTTCACCTCATGAGCTGAATTACATTTCGCCTGACCTCTTCTTGTCTCATAATTACTGCCTGACCTTCACACTGTGGAGCTGTTCTATGTTTTATACTCTCTCTCTTTGCACTGCCCCGCAAATAAATCAATTGTCACGACCAGCAGCCTCTTCTCGTAATTCCTTTGTTCCGTTATCTAATTGTTTGTTCCCTGTTGTTCTTCATAGACAGCATGGACCAGTGCAAACGGATTGGCTTCTAAATTAGAATCCTCCTCAGCCAGTTGTTTGCCATTTCTTTTACCAATCAATTCCTTTTTCTTCTCTGAATAAGTCGGGAGCATGTGAATAATTTCGTTTGTTCGCGTTGTTTGTCGGTCGGTTCTTTCTCACTATAGCATCAACACTCTTATTTTTAAATAAGATAAATAGACTCTACAACCTCAAAGACTTATTTCACTTTCTAATTTGCTATCCTCAAGCGATCAAAGGCGAATCCTAAGCGTTTTAATCAAGGGATTAAAAACTATATAAAAAACTGATATTTTTCATTCCCAGGACGTTCTCTAATAACTGTTCTTACAAAAGTTTATTCTTTTCTTTACATTTTGTTAAACGTTTATTATTAATTAGAAATTTCGTTCTAGGTGCAAAATGATTACAGTTAACTAATGGTATAATCAAGTATTTCAAACCCGGGCGCTATGTGATAGTTTAAAAATATACATTTGCTCCTTTTATATGCTTCCTTTAACATCTCGTTTCTTATCGATAGTAATTTAGCTTTGGATATTGTTCATCAGCAATGACCTCATGTATGTACAAATATGTTTATAAGTGGTACTATTTTAGATAATTCATTAAATGCATATACACATTAACATCCTTCCATCATACTTACAGACTATAGAGCGGCTGGGGAATAATCCCACACACCAGGCGGAAATCGAATCTAGAACTTTGAAATGAATTTCTCTTTGCATGACGAGGATAAAGAAAAAAATGGTAAAAATAATACAGATTTTCAGTTGAAAATAGTATAGGATTTCAATATTTCTACCATACAGTGTCATGCCTCGAATATTCTGGGACAAAAATGATAACTTATTTGTTTCAACGAGTTTAACATTTTTATTAATAAGTTGTACCAATTATAACGAAATCATTCAGAATAAAAAGTAGGCTATTCCCGAAAATGTCAAGATATACATTTCATTTGTCATGAAAATAATTTAAACTATGGTATTTTAACCAAATCATGGAGCCATTTTTAAAAAAATAAAAGGTAGTTTTGGAAGCTGAGATTTTCTTCACAATCTTCGTGTTGTATTCTTGAAATATTCTTAATTTAAATGGAAAGTTCGTTATTTAACCGATTTTTTTGTTATTAGTTATGATGTGCACACGAGTGGTTTTTTTTCAAGCACCTCAAAACGTGAATTCCGGTGAGATTGTGACATCAAATTATTGGATGGGATAAATCCTCTTCTTTAAATCTGTAGTACAAAGAGAGGAAATAAAAGTGCATTTTGTGGAACGTGAACAGACTGTAATTTCATATCCTACTCCTGTTGATACGGCAACTTCTCTTCTGAAGCTGCATTGCGGGTGCGCAACTTTCCGAGGAGGTTTTAACATGATGATGCGGTAATAATCTGATGTACAGTATAATTCACTGTCACATCCTTGGTGGTACATTTATGTGTTCATACAACTTATGGATTAAAAAAGAACTGAGTCCTTAAAGGCATTTTATTGTGCTTTCACAATTTTAGGAACGCTTGGTAAAAATTCTCGAGTAAATAAACAGTAACAGCTCAAGTTAAAATATTGGAAAATATAAGTGAATGCTTCGAAAATAATTATTCTAATAAAACTTAACATCAATGAAATGATCTTACGCGATCTATACTCTCCTTTATAAATCCTTTACTTTTTATAGTTTCCATTTACAGCTCGTAAAACATTGGTGGAAATAAAAGGGCTTCAAAAGTATATCACTAAATGTTATTTCATCTCCTACAGCACCTCTATCTCATAAGGGTATATTTTTTTAGTTTTCTTTAATGCTTTATTTGTTTTTTCTATAATTAAGAATGAAATACTCAATATCCCTCTAATTCTAGTAGTTTTGATTTGCTCCCTCATTTAATTTGTCACTGCTACTTGAAATGATTTTTGTCATGGTCTGTAATTGAGAATGAAATAGATGCAATGTTTACTACAGACACATCATCTTTCTCTCGTTAGCTGCACCCCTGTGCACACGATCATTTATCTCTTTGGGTCAGTGCTTATCTTGCGAGTTATTCGTGATAAAATTGCTTTAACGTCTGTTAAGATAACTCACGATTGCAGACACTAAAAGAATATTCACGTGTTTTTCAAAATCTGTCTTATAACTCCGCACATTTAATAAATCTATGTAGGTAATTCAACTGGTACATTTACAGAATTGTGTATTTCAGTTCTTTATATTATTTCTCTACCACGATAATATACTACTAGGCGATGAGGGTTATTGTATTCCCACCAAAAAAAGTACACTGCGATTTCATCAGAAACATGTTCAGATGAATAAAAACCATGAGAAAAAGATCGCATAACTGTGTTTGCGTTTGTGAAGAGTACAACTCAAAACGAAAATTCGATTAAATACCAAACTTGTACTTAAGTTTGAAACCTTCCAAAAATACGATGAAAGGATTTTCAATATAATATTACAACCAGAAACTATCTTTCACCTGGAAGATTATTCTAAATCATCCATTTACTAAAAAGGTTACATATGTTAAAAAATCACATATTAATGATATTTAATTAGTGTTATTATATGCTATTTACTTAATATTTCATATATAATCGACTTTTGTAGAATAGCTTTTAAGCCTTCTCTATTTTGAATGGTATTTGCATAACTGCTAAACGTATGAGATAAACAAAATATTACTACAGAAAATATACATTATTTTAAAAGCACAGTTTATGTTTATGCAGTTTTTGAGAACTTAACCAATTCCGAGGCATTCGTTACCTTTGTTAACTGGATAGTCACACACTTCGTTTTTAATTTACCTTTAATTTATTATTATTATTATTATTATTACTTTTTTTGACCATGCATTTATAAGCAATGTTCAATGATCTTAGCGGTCAGCTCCCTAAAAGCTTTATTATCGCTTTGATCGTGTGTATTCCCTTATTACTTTCTCTACACGTACTATGTACATATTGTATAGAGAAAGTATTGTATTCTACCCAAAAATTCGATACCGAGATTTCACCGGAACTACATGCTTTCGGTCCCCCTGAAACCAAAGAAATAAATTTTGGAAAAAAATCCGTGTGTGAATGTGAGTGTGCGTGTGTGTGTTTGTGTGTGTTTCTGGACAGCATAAATAAAAAACGAAAATACCGTTAAATATCAAACTTAGTATTTAAGTTTAGTATCTTCCAATGATGCGAAACGAAAATTTTCAAGAAAATCTCCCCCCCCCCCACTCCAAACTACCCTTTACATGGAAAAAATCTTGAACATTTTGATTTTCTCAAAACTGACTCTAACGATTTTGATTAATATCTCTGTTATTTAAGACATTTACATGGCAAATAAAATGTGTATATATTCTGGGAATAACCTCTGAAGAGTACTTTATTCTGGAAGAATTTTACGGAAGTTTGCATAATTGCTAAACCGTAAGAGATGGAAAAAGACTTAACACACAAAAACTGAATAGCACGCTAAAACACAGAATTTATGTTATATATACTTTTTTCATGCAGCTGATTGTTTTAGAAATATTCCTTGTTTTATGTTTCAGTTTTAAAAGACTTATACTTCTCTCATACAGGAATTTGTAAACTCCTGTCCATACAAACAAAGAAACTTCAGTCACATAGACCCCAGCTTTTGACCATTACTTTAACCTACGGTACTCCCTTATTTCGCTTCTACTTACAAGGAATCAAGTAAGAAGACTATTTCTGCTTAGCTTTTCTCGATTAGCATGAAGTAAATAGAAGCATAAGCTTTTAACCAATAATTTGTTCCCCGATATGACCTTAGATGTTAAAGAGGGCTATATAAATGAAACAATGAATAATGTGTTGCCGAGATGTAGAGAAAGTTATGTAAACGGAACACAGATTTTCACTTTCTCTACACGCACTATGTACATAGTGTATAGAGAATGTATTGTAATGCACCCAAATATCCGATATCGAGATTTCACCGGAAATACATGTTTTGGGTTCCACTGAATCCAAAAAGGATTTTTGGAAAAAGGTCCGTGTGCGGCTGTTTGTCTGTAGACAGCATACGCCAAAAACGAAAAGACCGTTAAATACCAAACTTGGTATTTAAGTTTTGTATCTTCCGAGGATGCGGCAGGAAGATTTTCAAGAAAATCCCCCCCACTCCCAACTAACCTTTACATGGAACTTTTTTCGAAAATTTAGATTTCCTCAAAAATGGCTCTAACGATTTTAATTAAAATATCGTATATTAAAGATATTTACCTGTCAAATAATATGTATATTATGACTTTTCTGGGAATAGCCTGTGAAGACTACTTTATTCTGGATGAATTTTACGGAATTTTGCATAACTGCTAAACCGTAAGAAATGGACAAAAACTTACCACACAGAAATTGTAGAGCACATTAAAACACACAATTAATGTTATATATATTTTTTGAGGAGTTGATCTTGTTTGAGATATTCCTTATTTTTAGTTTCAGCCTTGAAAAACTTATACTTTTCTCATACAGGAATTTGTCAATTCATGTCCATACAAACAAAGGAACTTCAGTCACCTAATACCCAGCTTTTGACTTCACTTTAACCTTACAAGGAAGCAAGTAATGAGACTATTTCTCGTAATTTTTTCTCGATTAGCATGAAGTAAATAGAAGAATAAGCTTATTAACAATAAGTTGTTACACAGAAGTAAAGAAAGTCATGTGAATGGATTACATCAGATTTTTTTTCTTAGACCTACAACCAAATAAATAAGAAGACTATTTCGGCTAATATCTACCTGTATTGGCATGGAGAAGGTAGAGGTAGAAGAATAAGCTTCTGTAGAATAATTTATTTGCAGAATAGGTAGAGAAAGGCATATTCATGGAATCATCACATGTACACTTCGCTCCCTGGAAGCGCCCAATAGGGCACTCAATTTTGTTGCTTTTTGCTGGGTGTTAGATTCTTATTTGGGAGTTGGTGTTTTTCTGTATAAATGTATACTTATGTACTCTAGTTAAAACGAAAAATCGTATGTCTTCCATTCACATAACCTTCTCTATCTACAAACTGACTATTCTTACAAAAAATATTTTATTTCCAGAAGAAATTTTAGTAGAAATTATCTTATTGCTTGCTTCTAAGCAGAACGGAAGCAAGGGAATATACTAGATTATCGCTATAGTCAAATCCTTTAAGTCTTAACCCGTTTCAGAAAACTTTAGGTTGTGTAAAATTAAGTAGAAGGGAAATAAGGAATACATTAGGCTAAAACGTCAATCAAATATTTTAATTCTGATCTTGCTATGGGATTGAAATCAGATTCTTCGCGTGGCCAGCAGTTGACAAGTTCCCATGTGAGAAAAGTTTAAAGTATTTTAAAGCATGAAACTTCACGAAAAAGAAACTTATGCGATATAAATTGTTTGTTTTAAGGATCTTTGCATTCTTTGTGCAGTAGGCTCTTATGGTTTACCAGGTATGCTAAATTCAGAAGAATTTATCCAGAATGAAGTGGTTTTCTGAAGCTATTTCCAGAAAATTCAAGATATACACGTTATTTGCCATGTACGTATCTTAAATATAAGCGGCTTTAATCGAAATCGTTAGCGCCACTTTTGCAACAACAAACAAAAGTTTTAGAATTTTTTTTCCATGTTAAGGGTAATTTGGTGAGGGGAGAATTTATTGAAAATCTTAGTGTCGCATCCTTGGAAGATACCAAGCTTTGGTATTTAACGGTATTCTCGTTTTTAATCATTGGTGTCCACAATCCACAGACACAAATGGCCTTTTTTTCTTCTAAAAATGCCTCCTTTTTCCTTTCTCTAGCCTCGTATGTACAAAGTACATAATGGATAGACAAGCTATTGTATCGCACCCAAAAATTTGATACCGAGATTTCACCAGAAATACATGATTTAAAATTTCTGAATAAAAAAAGCATTTTCAGAAAAAGCTCCATGTGAGTCTGTGTGCGCCTGTGGAGAGCATATCTCCAAACGAAAAGAAGTTTAATATCAAATTTAGTATTTAAGTTTTGTATCTTCCAAGGATGCGACACAAAGGTTTTCAAGAAAAACTGCCACCCCCAACTATGCTTTACATGGAACCTTTTTTGGAAAATTTTTATTTTCTCAAAAATAATAATAACGATTTTTATTAAAATATCATATATTAAATATGTTTACCAGAAAATAATATGCATATTCTTGAATTTTCTGAGAATAGCCTCTGAAGACTACTTTATTCTGGATGAATTTTACAGAATTTTGTAATTGCTGAACTGTAAGAGACGGGCAAAAATTTACCACACAAAAAATGTAGAGCAGGTTAAAACACACAATTTATGCTATATGCATTTTTTCGTAGAGTTGACCATTTTTTAGATGTTCCTTGTGTTTGGCTTCAGCTTTGCAATACTTATCCTCTTCTCATACAGGAATTTGTCAACGCTTGTCAATACAAACAAAGGAACTTCAGTCACATAGCAACAAGTTTTTGACTACCACTTTCAGCTATGGTACTCCCTTTTTTGCTTCTACTTACAAGAAAGCAAGTAATAAGGCTATTTCTGCTAATTTTCCCTCTATTACTATGTAGTAAATAGAAGCATAAGACTTTTAATAATAATTACTTGCAGAGATGTAGTGAGAGTCATGTGAATGGATAAAATCAGATTTTTTGGAATCAGGAAACCCTAAAATGTGTATTTCCTCTGAAAACTCGGTATCAAAATTTTGGGTGCAATATTGAACATTCTCCATATAGTTCATGGTAAGTGTAGAGAAAATACAGAAGTATATGGCATAAATTGTGCATTTTTGTGTGGTAATTTTTACTTTCTCTATACGAACTATGTACACAGTTTATAGAGAAGATACTGTATTCCATCCAAAAATTCGATACCGAGATTTCACCGGAAATACATGTTTTGGGTCCCCCTGAATCCAAAAAAAAGCATTTTTATAAAAAAGGTCCTTGTGTATATGTGCGGGTGTGTGTCTGTGTGTGTGTTTGTGTGTCTGTGGACAGCATAGCTGAAAAACAAAAAGTCGGTTATAAACAAAATTTGGTATTTAGGTTTGCTATCTTCGAAGGATGCGACACGAAGATTTTCAAGAATATCCCCCACACCCAACTACCCTTTACATGGAACTTTTTTCGAAAATTTTGATTTTCTAAAAAATGGCTCCAACTATTTTGATTAAAATATCGTATATTACAGATATTTACCTGACAAATAATTGTATATCTTGAATTTTCTGGGAATAGCCTCTGAAGACTAATTTATTCTGGAAGAATTTTACGGAATTTTGCATACCTGCTAAACCGTAAGAAATGGATAAACACTTACTGCACAGAAAATGTAGAGCACATTAAAACACACAAGTTATGTTATATACATTTTTTTCGTGGAGGTAATCGTTTTTAAGTTATTCGTTATTTTTGGTTTCAGCTTTGAAAAACTTATACTTTTCTCATACAGGAATTTGTAACCTCATATCCATACAAACAAAGGAATTTCAGTCACATAGCAACCAGCTTTTGACTATCAGTTTAACCTATGGTTTCCCTTATTTTGTTTCTACTTACAAGCTAGCAAGTAAACTATTTCTGCTATTTTTTTCTTGATTAGCATGAGGTAAATAGAAGCATAAGCTTTTTAACAACAATTTGTTACACAGATGTAGAGAAAGTCAAGTGAATGGGACACATCAGATTTTTTGTCTATCTCTTGTGGTTATCCAAAACTTATTTAGAATGAAGAGGATCTCAGGAACTATTTCGAAAAAAATTCCGAATATACACTTTATTTGACAAGTACACCTCTTTAATATACAGAATTATTGGCCAAAATCGTTTGCCATTATTAGAAAATTGAAAATCTTAAAAAATGTGACATTTAAAGGATCAGTTTGATGAAGGGAAAATTTTTGCAAAATCTTCGTGTACAACTTTGTAAGATACTACACTTAAATACCAAGGTATTTAATGGTCTTTTCGTTTTTATTTATGCTGTTCACAAACACGCACACACACAGATATACATATACGCTCACGTGCGGACACAACCACAGGCACGCACACACTAACACTTTTCTGAAAATTCCAGCTTTCTCCAAACATGCATTTCCGGTGAAATCTCGGTATGAAATTTTTGATTTAAATATAATACTACTATGTACATTATGCATACACTCTAGAAAAAGTGAAACGTTAGTAAAACGAAACATACTGATATTTATTCTTCTGAATATAATATTTTTAGTAATAATTTTTATCTCATGATAAGCTTTGGGTTTTTGGGGTACCTGCTGTATTGGTTCTATGATTTTAACATCTGGTACAATTTTTATATTATCGATAAAAGCAGCATAACCTATAAAGTCATCCCATTGTTCTGAGTGATTAATTTTCATTTGAAATTTGAGCTTAAAATTTACTCAAACATGAAACAAGAACTAACTTCGTTCCAAATTCACTGTGTTAAACATCTTTGTACTAGAAGAACCGGTGAAAGATAATAGAAAGCTTTCACTGGTTGAAATAAGATATAAAAGAGCACTAAACTTGGGGGATGCCGAGAGGAGTCTCGGTTGTGATTGCCAACGAATACTTCCCTCAACACGATGGCTTACGTTGCAGAGAACTTTCCAATAGTCTTCTAGAAACTTGAGAATCACTATTACTACCCTCATCAACACTGTCCAGCCTCCAGCAGTAGAGAAGTTTTATAGGTTCCTGAAATCCAAGTATTTCTTCTGATCCTTTTACTTCTTACATTCCTAACCTACAAGACAGGAAGTTTTTTAATCCATCAAAAGATTTGATCTCAAAATGTCACGTGTTCTGAGATCGCTGCATCTTTAAAGTGCGACTTCTACCCATTTATTTTAGCTAAATTCTGTACACTCAAAGACATTAAATATACACCTGGAAATGCTTATTGTAAGACGGAGATTTTTCGCTGTTTCAACCCATGTCTTCCACCGGTTTGGATGCTGGTTATCACTTGAACTTCTAATTCAGCGGAGGCCTCTTATATAGCCTTGCAATGCTCTTAATCCGTATTGAACTGGCGACATTACAGAAGGGGAACGGTGGTGCACATGATACACAACTTGCAACAAATGAAGTTCGGAGTTGTGAACTGGTGATCGTTAACTCTCTGGTTGGGCATTAAGCCACCTTTCTCACCAGGTGATACAAAATTAGATATATCTTTTCTCTGTGCTACATACTCAAGTTCTAATTGCAAAGGTAATTCACACACGTGGTGGACAAAATTAATGCACTTCCTATACAAGTCAACCTGTGCTGAGGGAGCGTCGAGCGCGGTTGAAGGATGAAGGGGTGGATTGCCCAATCGGTTTTTGCTTTTTCCTACTCGCCTGGTAAATTGTGCCAGAATGGCACCAATAAAAACCGGTGTAATACCTGAGTCCGCGTCAAACGTTTACATTTCCAGCCAAATCACAAATCCGGGCATATTTTTAATGTGTTTGAGTCTACAACTGGTTATGTATACAATCAAGTATATATACATGATTGTATTTATAAGTGATTTTATAAATAAATATTCGAAACAACTCATATAACTTCCTTGTCACGTACAATGTACTAGAAGATATTTAAAAAACCGACACTGAGACATTACAGTAAATATGTGATGTGGGGTTAGTTTATTTCAAAAATAACATTTTAAAGAAATGTATATGTATCTGTGTAAATAGCAAAACTAAAAAAGTAAAAGTCAGTTAAATATTAAAAGTTATAAAAATGCAACACAAAGAATCTCCCACCATACTAGATTCACACTTACTTCACGGATTAGTGTTATATTTACATCGCACTCAATCAACAAACAATAAAAACATAATAATTTAAACTTATAGTCCAAGTGCATTAATCAATTGCAATCGAATAATTTGAAAACGAAAGTAGCAATACATGACGTTTTACTTCAGAGGGCTAGTAATAAAGAGCAGTATTTATTTATTTCCACAACACCTTCCATTAAATATTGCTAATACCACATACTAGTTTAAGTTCTGTACACGAACATTTAAAAAATAAAATACAGTTTATTTTCAATTATAAAAGTACTGTTTAAGCTAAGTTTACATAGTGTAATTTTTTAAAATTTACGTAGTTAAATGTTATCAACATATTTTATTCAACAAATGTAATGCAAATTACTTTCAGTATAATTATAAAGCTACTGTTTAAAATAATTTTACATATTGTAGTATTTTAAAATTGATCTGTTAAATGTTGTCAACTGTTATTATAAAAATAAACATCTTTGTATTTGATCAAATCTCTCAAGGTTACAAGCATGGCAAAATGTGGTTTTATTAGCTGTACTTCTTACAAGTACGTTTATGGGGCAAATCGGGAGTTTTTCGAAACCTTTTCCATATGTGAACAAATTCGGTGACGTTATATGACTAAGTCTGTAATTAGTTTTCTTAAGTGGAACTTTAAGTTATTTACACAGCTGAGACAAATATACTGTAAGCATTTAAGACTCATTGTATAGTATTTACTACAAAAAGTACGAACAATACTATTTAGGAACTCGACCCCATCTCTTGGCCTTACCCAAGCATTCAAATATTATCCGATTTATCATATTTAGAAACATAATGCAGTCAAATCATTTGTTCCATTTATTAACAAAATCTAAAGTAAAAATATTCTTAAAAATTACTTTAAAATCTTGTTTGAATTCTTAAGAACCTATTAGCGATATAGTCCACTATGAGTAAAAAAAAACTAATGAGGTAACGACGTCACTAAAATTAAAGCTTTCTGTCGTTAAAGAAAATCATCAGTAATGCATAAAACTTCAATTTCGGAAATAGCCAATGCGGCTGACGTTATGTTTTAGTGGGAAATGTTTATTTAATACAAATTTTGTGCATCTGGAGATTATAAAATTAAGAAATCCCTGGAAATTGCAACACTGTAGGTCATTCTATATGATATCAGCTACATTATTGTGAATAGATTAACGTCCTTTATCCTGGTTGGTCATATCTGAAAATGAATGGAATTGGTGAAATGATGCTCTAATGATCTAGGAACCCACTAAGCTTAAAGCTGCTCCGAAAAAAACTTATTCAGGTAGCTCAGCCTAAGCGTCACCTCTTAAATGTGAGACACGAAAAATCGTTATCATTTACTTTGAATTGGTGTTTTTTGTGCTTATAGGAACTGAAGATAATAAATATATATATACTTGCAAAGTATGAGTAACTTATCATTTTCCATACTAACAATACAAATTATTTTTATGTTTACTTTCTCTACACGTACTATGTACATAGTATGTAGAGAAGGTATTGTATTCCACCCAAAAATTCGATACTGAGATTTCACTGGAAATTTATGTTTAAGGTCCCCATTTTTACTTTCTCTATACGTACTATGTACATGGTGTATATATAAGGTATTGTATTGGACCCTAAAATTCTATATCGAAATTTCACCAGAAATATATGTTTTGGGACTCCTTGAAACCAATAAAAAGCATTTTTAGAAAAATTCCCATGTGTGTAATGTAATGTGCGTGTGCATGTCTGTCTGCCTGCCTCCCTGCATGCATGCATGTATGCATGTATGCATGTAAGTATGTATGTATGTATGTATGTAAGTATGTATGTATGTATGTATGTATGTATGTATGTATGTATGTATGTATGTGTGTGTGTATGTATGTCTGTCTGTCTGTCTGTCTGTCTGTCTGTCTGTCTGTCTGTCTGTCTGTCTGTCTGTCTGTATGTATGTATGTATGTATGTATGTATGTATGTATGTATGTATGTATGTATGTATGTATGTATGTATGTATGTATGTATGTATGTATGTATGTATGTATGTATGTATGTATGTATGTATGTATGTATGTATGTATGTATGTATGTATGTATGTATGTATGTATGTATGTATGTATGTATGTATGTATGTATGTATGTATGTATGTATGTATGTATGTATGTATGTATGTACGTATGTATGTAAGGTAATGTAATGTATGTGTGTGGGCAGTTGGCTCAAAAACGAAAACTCCGTCAAATACCAAACTTGATATTTAAGTTCAGTGCCTTTCAAAGATGCGAAGAAAAGATTTTCAAAAAACAAATCTCCTCCAGCTACCCTTTATATGGACAATTTTCTAAAATTTTGGTTTTCTCAAAAATAACTCTAACGATTTTCATTAAAAACTAGTATATTTAAAATATTTACACGATAAATAAAATATATATCTTGAAGTTTGTGGTAATATGCTCTAAAGGCCTCTTTATTCTGAGTTTTTTTTTGTAATTTTGCATAACTGGTAAATTGTAAGAGATAGACAAAAATATGTTTCACAAAAAATTATAGATCTCCTTAAAAAAACACAATTTATCTCATACCTTTTCCCGTGGATTTGAACGCTTTTGTGATATTTTTTGTTATTGGTTTCTATTTTAAAATAGCTAACTTTCCTCACACGGGAACTTGTCAACTCTAGACCATGCAAAAGTCAATCCCATGGCAACCACATTTTAAAACATTTGACTGTCGGTATTATCTACGCTCCCTTCCGATCTCAACAGCTTGTCTAGTATACAGTGCGTAACACGCGGTTGTACCGACCGGCCATGTTTGAAGGTTTAGCTGTAGGTGACAGTGAATAATTTCAAGAAATTTTACTAAAATTACACTAATATTGAGAAAAATAAAAGGAATAAAAATTAAAACGGCATAATTTTTATAACTGTATAGTACGCGATACGGTGGCAAATAAATAAGGAAATTAACATATTGTGGCAGTGCCATATGCGGTCATTTTCAGACGCTTAGAAGCTTTGTATGCGGCGGTAAGGCTAGAATGCGTTAATCACAGGAAGTACAACGCGCTATTAACCGGAAGCTAGGGAACGCGACACGTCTGACACATACCAGAATCTTCCAGTAGCTTCGACTAGTTTCTAGTAGGCACAATGACATCATTTATGGCTATAAAAGGTAGTAAGAGTCAATACGTGAATGAAGGAGTCAGATTCAGTCGACTGGAGTGTTAACGAGCAGTGGTTTAAGAAACTGTCTACACGTCGAATCGTGAAGTGAACTGTTTGCAGCAGTGGATTAAAAACTTTTACTTTTTACCAATTCTGAGCCAATTAAGACATTTCAACTCGACTATATGTGGTAGCCGGGCTTATAAGCCGTGGTCCAAATGAAAGACAAGTAATTCTAGATGACATCTACGTTATGTCTACACTATATTACAGGGATAATGATAATTGTGATGAGCTTTTAACATTATTTAGATGAAAATTAATTTGTGTGCCTTGGGTTCCAAGGCATTGAGGGAGTTCTTAATATATTTCACTAATAACTAAACTAAGTTCCCTTCGCAGATTTGATTGTCGTGTAGCAGTGTTGGCCAAAGACCGAAAAGAGAGACTGAGGATAAAATACCGAGGTTTAAATATGTATCATAAAACCGACTCATTATTACGTTAACATTATCCTAAAAAAGTCTAGTAGACAACGACAGACAGCAGTCATTGCACACAAAACTACCACGGCATGATAAATTCGATCTTACAGAGCCCGCGGAAATTCAACTAATGTAGCGTGTGGTACCAGACCGACAGCGGAAATTTAAGTTGTATGAAATGAAAAGATTGCCGATAGAAAATATATTATTATGTGAAAAATATAAATGTCCAAATTTAATTATTACAACCCAAAGTAGTGAAACTTGCATCAGGTTAATGCGAAAATGTGTCGGGAACTATTTTGTCAATCGCATACATAGGTAATTATCCTGGGTCACTTTCTGCCTGAGCAAATTGCGCAAATTTTAAATATCCACATACTTTTAGTTATATTTTGTATGTTATGGGAATTTTTACATTATTTTTCTCTCCATCTGATCAAGAAAAATAACAAAAGAATTCGGCACCTATTTGATATTCTGGCCCTGTTGACATAGCATTAACAAAACCCTAAAGTAGAAGGCTCAAATTTTCGATTAGACACTTCAGTTGATTAGCAAACATCAAGGAAAAAAACATCGCGTAAAACAAACGTTACAGAATGCCTAATAACATTACTTTGCTAAGAACAATTCTTTAAGCAAAATAAAGAATTCAGCATAACAAATTATTACCCTGATAGTCTATAAAACAACAAATACAATTTGTTAAATCAGTTACAACAAAATTTCTCTTGAAGAACCTTCCTGCTGCGGTACTGGGTTAGTGTCCCGGGCGCAGGTTATGATTAGCGAGAAGGGTGTAGGTTTGAGTTGGCTTTGCTCAGGGTTGTTGTTAGAAAGGGGACTCTTTCAGGTTGTGGTGAGACACAAGTGCTTTATTAACTGAGTCCGGCCTTTTTCCGCCGTAGAACATGATTCTTAATTGTTTTTACTGTGACGTTACACTTTATTCGCACGCTAATGTTATTGTTTATTAATGTTGAGGTCGTGATTTATTACGTACTATGATCGGTCTTAAAATCACTTACATCCGTCACAACTAAGGATTACACCACACACTCAAATACCACATCTTAGTCGAGCCTTCGTCAAGTGCCTTAAAATGTCGCCTGTTCGGCTCCATCACGAATTCTAAATTTCACATCTTGGTTGTTCGGAGGTCCTTCACCAAGTGCCTTACACTATCGCCTGAACAGCGGAGAGCATTGTCTTGCTGTGTCCCGTTAGTTACCCTTGGGCAGGGCATTCTCGCCCCTTTCCCTTCGGTCAATGCACGACAGCTAACGGATCTTGTACCCCCACGTGACTTATACGTGTTAAACGTTTTTCTACCCTTCCCAATTTCACTCTACATTTATATTTTATCTTCGAGATATAATTTATATTCTTGGCTATGATTTATATTTCTCTTCTTAATGATTCTTTCCCCCGGGACAAGACATGTACTGTGTCACTGCGTATAATATAATTGAGTTTGCTCTGGCATACTGAAATTATTTATCTATGAGTGTTACGCACGCACCTTAGAAACTATCACGATAATAGGATAAGCTGGCGCTAAAAATGTTTATCCACATAATATATGACCCTTAATATGTCCCACATAGAGGTGCAGAAAACTTTCTTACTGCTAAGCATGAATTATGTTGTCCATACCATTCACAATTCAGAAAAACATTACGAGTGTTAAAAACCCACATAATTATCTAATAATAACTTACAGCCTTACACGTCAATTAAACTTGTATGAATCAAAAACAAAACACTTTAAAATTCCAGAAAATATCCTTTAAAATGTGCCCCCAAATAACAATGACAAAACAAAAACCAAATCTTACTGTCCACTGTCTTGTAGAGTACTAAAACAATTTAGAGAGACGAACCCCGAAAAGTACGATGATAACAAGGTAGATATTTGCCCTTGAAATGGTTACTTGTATTTACAAGTAGCTCACCAAGATTACTTTGCAAGATGACACACAAGAACAAGTTTCTAAGCTAGGCAACTAAACCTTGACGGGGCCAGGGATGCCATCTGAAAAACCAAACAAAATAAGACCCGGCAGCGCTCACATAGGCCTTAAACACAAATAATATATAATTGGAAAACTTCCACCATTATAAGTAACAATAAGTGCATTGATAGGATCAACCATAAAAATCTGATATGTTCCATTCACACAGCTTTCTCTACATCTCTGCCACAAATTATTGTTAAAAAGCTTATACTTCAATTTGCTTCATGTTAATCTAGAAAAAATTAGCAGAAATAATCTTATTACTTGCTTCCTTGTAAGTAGAACCAAAATAAGGGAGTACCATAGATTAAGGTGATATTCTAAAGCTAGTTGCTAGGTGACTGAAGTGCCTTTGTTTGTATGGTCACGAGTTGATAAATTCCTATATAAGAAGAGTACAAGTTTTTCAAAGCTGAAATCCAAAACAAGAGCATCTCAAAAACGATCAACTCCACGAAAAAGAATTATATAACATAAATTGTGTGTTTTAATGTGCTTTACATTGTTTGTGTGGTAGGTTTTTTTCCATATCCTACGGTTTAGCAGTAACGCAACATTTCTTAAAATTCATCCAGAATAAAGTAGTCTTCAGAGGCTAATATACATATTATCTGTCAGCTAAATATCTTTAATATACGATATTTTAATCAAAATCGTTACAGCCATTTTTAAGGAATTGAAAATTTTTGTAAAAAGTCCCACGTAAAGGGTAGTTTGGGGTGGGGGATTTTTCTAATAATCGTGTCGCATCCCTGGAAGATACTAAACTGAAATACCAATTGTGGTATTTTACGGACTTTTCGGTTTTGAGTTATCGTGTTCAGAGACATACACTCACACAGACACACACACATTTGGAAATGGGCCTTTTAGTGAAAATGTTTTTTTGGATACAGGGAACCCTAAAACATATGTTTCCGGTAAAATCTCGGTATCGAATTTTGGGTGGAGTGCAATACCTTCTCTATGTAGATAGTACGTGTAGAGAAAGTAAAAATATCACACCAGTATGAGATGATATAATCTATTCTCTATGCTTTAGGACTGTATTAGCTCCGATAGGGAGCTTTGAAGAGAAGAAGGGGTAAAAGAAATAACGACGAAATGGAGTCCCTGGTGAACGTTTTATAACAAACAAAATGCTGGTTTTGTTGTGCGTGTGGAATTTTTAATTGAAATCGTGCTATTTGCTGTGAGCAGACTGGTACAACGCACATATTTCTAATTAACACTAAAGCTCGAGGAAACCCCGGAGGTGAATCAAATCACTCCCTCTAGTGGGAGCTGGAGATTGGTAGGGATACTGTAATTTCATTCTCATTATTACAGTGTGCGTCCTAAATGCTTCTCTTGCACAATCAGCCCGAGTAAGCCACTGCTGGCTACAATCCTTAATGTTACCTCAACCGTTGCGGTTTTTATCTTCACACCTGCAGCGTTTTATAAACGTGAGTTGTACACTCCGACTACGTCTTTACTTTCTCTACACGTACTCCACCCAAAATTCGATACCGAGATTTCACCGGAAATATACGCTTTACGGTTTCCTGTATCCCAAAAAAGTATTTTCAGAAAAAGGTTCCTTGTGTGTGTGTCCGTGTGTCCGAGTGAACACGATAACTCAAAAACGAAAAGCCGGTAAAATACCATACTTAGTATTTAAGTTTAGTAACTTCCAGGGATGTGACACGAAGATTTTGAGAAACATCTCCCCACCCCAAACCACCCTTTACATGGAACTTTTTTAAAAAATTTTGATTTTCTCAAAAATGGCTCCAACGATTTTGATTAAAATATCGTATATTAAAGGTATTTACCTGACAAATAAAACGTATATTTTGAATTTTGTGGGAATAGTCTCTGAAAACTACTTTATTCTTGATGAATTTTACGGAATTTTGCATAACTACTAAACCGTAAGAGATGAACAAAAAATTACACACAAAAATGTAGAGCACGTTAAAACAAACAATATATGTTATATACATTTTGTCGTGAAGTTGATCGTTTTATAGATATTCCTTGTTTTTGGTTTCACCTTTGAAAAACTTTTGTTATACAAGAATTTGTCAACTCTTGCCCATACAAAAATGGATATTCAGTCACATAGCAACCAGTGTTTGACTATCATTGTAACCTATGGTACTCCCTTATTTCGCTCCTACTTACATAAATAGAAGCATAAGCTTTTTCACAATAATTTGATGTAGAGAAAGTCATGTGAAGGGTACACATCAGATTTTAGTTTCTCTACCGCTTACCCAATATATAAGAAAAACGTGTAATAACGGGTCTGATTTCAATTAAATTTTTTTGATTTTAATGGAATTTTTGGTGCCCGAAATTTGTATTATATTTTAATGAAGTTAAGAGGATTTAGTCAACTACAACCCTAAAGATGTTAAGAAGAAGCTCATTCTAGTAGCGTTTTAGGCAGTCATATATAGGTTGCATGTATGTAGATACACACACACACACACACACACACACACACACACACACATGTGCGCACGCGCGTGTGAAATCGTTTTTAAATGCTCAGCAAAAAAGCAATGACAAGCATCAGAGAATATCTCAAATTTTATAATGACTTTCACTGTGGACTGCATGTATTACATTCCAAGTCCGAGGAACACGCCCACTATTCTCACGGTTCTGGTATCATGTAATTTGATAGTTATTATTTATCGCGATAGCTGCTAAATGGGTGAATTAGCAAGAGGTTTCTTATAAACCAAAGTAGGTTACCAAGTTGCCTGGGAATTCCCTTTATTTTTTTGCTTCTGCTATTCGAGAAACTAAAATCAAACAGCACATACGCATTGAATCATTCTTCCCAAAATTTAAAAATTACGCTTAACATTTTAATACACAAATGTAATAAAAATTAAACATTTAAAGAAACAAAAATTAAAATGAATATAATTAAAAAATAATTAAGTAATATTTTAGCTTATTAACTTGAAATCAATAAGTTGTTTTTATTTATAATTTTAATATTATTAATTGTGTTACATTTTACTTTTTGTAGACTAAATATGATTTTTTTATTATTTCATTGAGGGGAATTTAATTCCTACTTTATTTTTAATTTTTTGTCCATTATACTGGTTTAAAACCTATATACTAAATGTACTGCTTAAATGCTCTAAATGCATTAATAGGTTTGTAAAATGAGGTTTATTAGTGCAAGAAAAGTGAAACAAGTTAAATTATCTGATTTATTTAAAGCAGGACCAAGTTCAAAATAATGTTTTCTTCGTACGTATCTCTGTTGTTTGTAAAATTTTGCACATGTAGGTCCACTGTATTATATTTCTTTAATATGTATGATGCATTATCAAAATCTCAGTTGTAAGTAATTCTGAATTACACGTAATCTTCCCTTGTTCCCTTGATATACGCATAGATTAGGTTCAACTGTATATTATTTTTCAGGTGTACGAAGCAGAACCTTTCGCCTCAAATTAACGGTTTAGTTGCTCTAATGCCACCTTTTCGTACGAGGGTGAATGAGCATCTCTTTTTTACCGGCTCTACACAATGATTGTCTAGAATGTACTTATCTCCTTTTTCTGGATTTCATTGCTAGTTGATTACAATAATGCTGCTCGTAATACTTTTCTGGATTTCATAGCTAGTTGATTACAATAATGCTGCTCGTAATACTTTTCTGGATTTCATAGCTAGTTGATTACAATATTGCTGCTCGTAATGCTTATCTGGATTTCATAGCTAGTTGATTACAATAATGCTGCTCGTAATGCTTATCTGGATTTCATAGCTAGTTGATCAAAATAATGCTGCTCGTAATGCTTATCTGGGTTTCATAGCTAGTTGATTACAATAATGCTGCTCGTAATGCTTATCTGGATTTCATAGCTAGTTGATTACAATAATGCTGCTCGTAGTACTTTTCTGGATTTCATTGCTAGTTGATTACAATAATGCTGCTCGTAATACTTTTCTGGATTTCATAACTAGTTGATTACAATAATGCTGCTCGTAATACTTTTCTGGATTTCATAGCTAGTTGATCACAATATTGCTGCTCGTAATACTTTTCTGGATTTCATAGCTAGTTGATTACAATAATGCTGCTCGTAATACTTTACTTTATGAAGAGTTTTTCATACGCTATTTTTTGTAACTATTTCGCGTAAACTAGGATTCAATAAACCTTGCGATTTTGGTTTCATGTCCATGTGTTTCTCCAGCAACTCAGTTCATTCTCTTCCTCATTAATCGTAAAGTTACGACACAATTATTTTCCAATACTTATGCTTTTCTCAAATGGTAACTCATTCATATTTTTACTTTCTCTACAAGCACTACGTACATTGTTTATAGAGAAAGTATTGTATTCCAACCAAATATTCGATGTAAATATTTAGCTAGAAATATATGCTTTGAGGTCCCCTGAGCCCAATAAAAACATTTTGTGTATCTGTGTATGTCTGTAGACAGAATAACTAAAAAACAAACTTGATATTAAGGTCTCTAAGAATGCAACACTAAGACAAGAATATCCCCAATCCAAACTACTCTTCACATGGAAACATTTTCGATTTTTTTGATTTTCTCAAAAATGGATCCAACGATTTTGACTATTTTAATCCACTTTCACGTGCCAAAAAATATTTTTTTTATGATTTTAGTACTGTTTTAATGCAGCATAGTCTTTATTTTTTAGTTGCCTAAATTGCTTTAAGCTTAAAGTCTGCGTCAACCCACGATATTGGGAATATGCAGTTAGCATGGTAACCATTACACGGCCGCGCCGTGGCCGAGTGGTTAGACCACTCGACTGTCATCTAGACGGCCGGGGCTCGATCCCAAGCGACCGCATGTGAGATTTGTGGTGGACAAAGCGGTGCTGGGGCGGGTTTTCTCCGGGTACTCCGGTTTCCCCCGCCATCGCATTCCACCGGTGCTTCATCATCATTCGTGTATCATCAGTGTCACCGCCTGCGGTGCCAAAAGTAGTTAAAGCGGGCGTTAAACACTACCAAACATGGAGGGCGACCCGCAATTCTGTCGCACTATGCATGATGCTTGAATGAAATATGCGCGGGATTTGTATTTTTTTTGTAAAGTTATAATTATTTTGCCATTTTCTGTTTTTTTCAACGAAAAATCAAAGGCTTTCTGGCTACAAATGTGCAACGTCGTATATTTATATTAGCACGTGAACATGATTTCAACATGTTTTCATATTCCAATATTGATGTAATGCAAATTCATTTGTCTTTCGTGTTTAATTAAAAGCTACTCTTTGGTCAGAATCTTTTGAGACCACTCGTGGCTGAAGCTCCGGTTACCATAAAGAGCCGATAATGTAACTGACCTTTGTTCTTTAGACTCTCTCAAAAAACTGACTAAACAATAATCTTGGAACCTATTTTCGTTGTGAAAAACACTGACAAAATGGAAAAGAGTGATAAAAATTGTAACGTGATTCCTGAGATTTCCTTATACAAACTTATGCTACTTTTGCTATAATGAGCTTGGACAAACACAATATATGATTATATAAGAAGTAAAACTATTTTTAGTGGAGCACAAATGGCTCATTGTTTCAGTTAAAAGTAGTTGTTTCTTTTAGATATGCACGAATGTGTCAGATGAATTTTTTAATATTTAGCAATGACACAAAAGGTCTGCAAAGCAAGATATAATGATATTTTGCTCTGTTGTATATTTAATTAGTATATTAACTGTAAATGTGGCACTTTTTTCATTGTAAATAGGAGTATACATACCACAATGATCATATTTATTTTATATAATTACTATTATTAACTATTTTTTGTAGCTTAACGTCCTTTAATCTGGTTGGTCATATTGGACGATGAATGAAATTGGTGAAATGGTGCTCAAATGATCTCGGGGTCCATGGAGCTTAAAGTTACTCGACATTCGTCTTTTCAGCATAAGGGAATACCCCGAAAAAATCTTATCCGGGTAACTCACCCTAAGCGACAATCGAACTCAGGATCTTTTGAATATGAAGCAGACACACTACCACCACACTACCCAGACGGGCAGTCTTAACTATTGTGTTGAAAATAAGAAAAACTACCATCTGACATTTCACCAGCGTTACGTAGTAAAATGATGTTTATTTAAACATGTTAACAGTAATTTTGATACTCTTTGTTTATATGTGCATGCAAACAAAGTATATATGCTTTTATGTAGCACAATAAGTATAGTGCAAAATGAACCTACAGAATGTAATCTAATCTAAATTAATCTAACATGCTTGGAAAACAGATAAGGAGTAACAGAGATACATAGAGTGATTTTCATTCCACATTATTTACTCAGGCGTACAATGGAGCAAAAATTCACTAAGCATGTCAGTTTTACACCATACATAAGAAAACACTCTGGAAAAGATAGAAGTGCTTACATATAAGGTTAATATTAGTGGTTTTACATTCTCTTGATATTCTTTATTTAACCGATATTGAAGTCTATATAGGAGGATCCCATGTAACGGTTCAGGGGAAAAACCTGTATAAATCACATTGTAATTGATTTAACACAAAAGGGCACTGAAATTAATAACTTGCGTTTATTTCCATAAATTAGCTAATGAACTGTTATGGCATTACTTCCACACAATTTCGCCATACTAAACCACATTTGTTTATGCATGCACTGACATTGTAATGATTTTCACGCAATATCATTCCAACAGGTTAGTAAATGCTTATTAAAGGTGGAGTTCATCAAATGCATCACTTCAATCTACAAACAAAAATGTTATTTTTACTTTCTCTATCTCCCACAATATACACAGTGGGTAGAGAAATTATTTCTTTTGGCCCAAAAATTTGATACCTAAATTTAACCATAAGCAGCTACATGTTTTGAGGACCCTTGAGTTCAAAATGCATTTTTAGGTAAATATCTGTGTGGTGTCTATGGAAGTATAATAACTCAAAAACAAAAATCTAATGTGTTACACTCACATGACTTTTTCTAGCTGCTCTACAAACAAACTTCTTACAACAGATCATTATTCCTTCTATACATGCTATTCGAGCTGTATTAGAAAAATGTCCTTATTATTTAATTCCCTATAAGTAGATGGAAACTGAAAGAATACACTATACTAAAGTGATAGTCAAATGTTTTAAAAGTTGTTATACGATTGTCATTGCAAATCGCCTCTTTGCTTGGTCAGGAGCAGAACATAAGAAAACTTCCTGTCTGGGAAAAGTATAGGTACTAAAATTGAAACCAATAACAGGGAATATCACGAAAACGGTTACCACCACAACAAAATTGTAGATAATAAAAATTATGTTTTTTGATGAGATCTACATTTTTTGTGCGGTAAGTTTTGTCTCTCTCTTACATTTAGCACTTAAACAAAATTTGGCAAAATTCGTACTGAATAAAGAGGTCTTCAGAGGCTATTCCCAAAAAATTCAAGATATACGCTTTCATCACGATTTAAATATCTTTAATTTGTGGGATATTAATCATAATCATTGCAGCCATTTTTGAGAAAATCAAAATATTCGAAAATTTTCCATATAAAGATTAGTTGTTGTGGGGGATTTTCTTGAAAAGCTTCGTGTCGCATCCTTGGAAGATATCAATCACAAATACCAAGTTAAGTATTTAACGCTCTTTTAGTTTTTGAGCTATGTAGTCCACAGTCACACACCCGGACCTGTTTTTAAAATGCTTCTTTCGGACTCAGGGGACCCGAAAAACATATATTTCCGGTGAAATCTCGACATAGAATTTGGGTGGAGTATAATACCTTCTCTATCCACTATGAACATTGTACATGCGGGCTAGAGAAAGTAAAAATTAAGTTAAGTACCAAACTCGCTATTTAAATTCAGCCTTTAGTGGAAACGGCACGAAATTTTCATAAAAATTCCCGCTTATAAAATAATATTTACACACAATATTTTTCGGAATTTTCGATGATATCAAAAATGCCTATTAAGATTTGGTAACTATTTTATATATTAGATTGCATTCACATAACTTATCCCTCCTATTCTGTAACAAACGCTTCTTACAAAAGCCTTTTGTAAGCAAAAAAAAAGATCTGATGTACCTCGTTCACATATCTCCATAATATATTAGTGTTGAAAAGCTTATTCATCTATTTACTTAATTCTTATCGAGCAGATAAAAAATTAGCAGAAATAATCTCATTAGTTGCTTCCTTGTAAGTAGAAACGAAATAAAGAAGTATTAGATTAAAATGATAGTCAAAAGTTATTTGCTAAATGGCTGAAGTTCCTTTGTTTGTATGGATAGGAGTTGACAAATTCCAAAATGAGAAAAGCATAGGTTGTTTAAAGCTGAAACCAAAAACAAGGAATATCTCAAAAACGACCAACACCACAAAAAAGATATATACACATAAATTGTTTTTTTTTAACGAGATCTAAATTTTTTCGCATGTTCTTCCCTATCTCTTACAGTTTACTATTTATGCAACATTCAGTCTTCAGAGTATATTCCCAGAAAATTGAAGATATACATTTTATTTGTCATGTAAATATTTTAAATATAAGAGATTTTAAGCAACATCATTAGAGCCATTTTTGAGAAAATTAAAACTTTCGAAACTTTTTCCATATAAAGGTTAGTTTTATTTGGGGGGATTTTTCTCAAAATCTTCGAGTCGCTTCTCTGTAAGATACTAAACTTCAATACGAAGTTTTGTATTTTACCGACGTTTCGGTTTTGAGCTATCATGTTCACAGACACACGGACCTTTTCCCTAAATTGATCTACTTCCATCTATTTTCGGTAAAATTTCGGTATCAAGTTTTTGGATGGAATGCAATACCTTTTCGGTACACTATGTTCATAGTACGTGTGGAGAAAAATATTAAGTCTTAATTTTTAAACGTCAAAGGAAAGAAATTCGTATCATTAGTTCCCAAAGCTATATTACTTTAAACTACCACTTTAATTGGCAAAAATTGAGAAATTATTTTTATTAACAATAAATTTGACCTATAAACTTCATGCATTTATAGCCTTATATCTTGCTCATGCTAATCAAGAGAAACATTAGAAGAAATAGTTTTGTTAGTTAGTCCTTATAAGTAAGAGGAATACACTACACTAAGCCCATTGTCTGATCTTTCTAAAGCTGTCACTATGTGAATTAATTGAAATTCGGTTCTCTTTGCCTGACTAGGAGTAAAAAAAAAAGGATATGATACAAAGGTGATATCCCGTTTCAGAAAAATTTAAGTAGTTTGAAACCAAAATCAAAAATATCTTTGAAATGGTTATGTCAACAAAAAACTTATAGTACATAAATTGTGTGTTTTAACGAGATCTACATTTTTTGTGGTATGATTTTGTCTATCTCTTACGGTTTACCAGTTTGGCAAAAGTCATTGTGAATGAAGAGGATTTCAGGGGCTATTTCGAAAAATATCAGCATATTTGCCTTTTAAATATCTTTAACATATGGCATTTTAATCAAAATCGTTACAGCCGTTTTTTTGAAAATTGGACGTTTCGAAAAATGCTGCATGTAAAGTGCAGTTTTGGGTGAGATGATTTTCCTGAAAATATTCGTTTCACACCCGTGTAAGATACGGAACTTGAATGCCAAGTTTGGTATTTAAGCGAGGTATTTTGAGTTACGCTGTCCGCAGTCTAGGTCGCGCGCGCACACGTACACATGTATAAACACACTCATACATAAACACACACACACACACTAATATTTTTCTAAAAGTGCTGCATTTTCATGTATTTCCGGTAAAATTTCGATATCGAATTTTTGGGTGGAATACCATACCTTCTCTACCTACTACGAGTATGTACAATTTGCGCTAAACAAAATCGGAATTCGTGACCTCTTGAATATAAGGTAAAACACGCTAACCTTACACTACAGAGACGAACTAAAATTCCCAGTAATCTTTTATTGAACTGTTTATATTATAATAAAACCAGAGACATTTTCGAGGAAATAAAGCAAAATTAAGGTTACTCCATATAACATATTGCACTGAAATTAGCCTTGCAGTTCATAAAGTACTAAATTAGATATTACATTTGTTTTACTTTTTTTTAAACGTATGTACAATATACATAGTGGATAGAAAATATATTATATTCCTCCCAAAAATCGATAGTAAGATTTCACCGGAAATGCATGTTTTTAGGCCCCATAAATCCAAAGAATAGTATTTTTAGAAACATGTTCGTGTAAGTATCTGTGTGTATATGTTTTCTGGGAATCAGAGCTCGAAAACAAAACCAAAATACTAAGCTCAGTACCTTTAAAGGGAGCAACACGAAGATTTTCAGGCAAAGTACTCTACCTCAACGACCCTTTACATGCAACATTTTTCTAAAAGTTTGATTTTCTCAAAAATGCCTTAAAGATTTCACGACAAAGGAAAATTTTCTGAGAATAGCCTCTGAGGGCCTCTTCATTCTAGACAACTTCTGTATAACTTTTGTATAATTAGTAAACCGTAAGACTGTAGAAAAATGCAGATCTCATTAAAATAAACAATTTATGTCATTACATTTCCTTTTCTTTTCTTATAATTACCCGTTTTCGAGATATTGGGGTTATTGGTTTAACTTTTAAGCTTTCCGCAAAAGTGAAGCATCTTTTTTTTTTTTTTCGTCTCTCTTTTGTTTATTCCTTACAAGTTAAGAGAACAGTTATATCACATAGAGACTGCCTTTTAAATATTTCACTATCGCTTTTGCTTGTGCATTCGCTTATTTCTGCTCTGCTACAAGGTAGTAAGCAAAAGGACAATTGAGTTAATGTTTATAATGATGTAGATAAAAGAATAATCTTTTGCAACAAAAGTTTGTTTGCAGAACTGCTAAAGAAGGTCATGGGAATGGAACACATCAGATGTTTTAAGATGTGGAGCACTAGAATGCTAAAAATGTTTATAAAAGATCAAATCGGCTCTCAAATAACTTGCGTTATGTCTTGAAGGGTAATTATGTGATTAGATATTGTGTAATCTAAAGCCTCAACTTTCTTAAGGCTCTTTACCTTGAGGTAAGATGCGAAAGGATATTGGTAAGATATTGATTCCATGTAATGTACACTTCCCAAGAGATTTCCTCCAGACGCATGTAACCTTCTACCAAGCATCACTAAGTAGAACCATGAAGAAAAAAAAAAATTGAAGACCCTGGAGCATTCAAGACGACCTACTCTTTTACCACTCTTACAAAGCGACGATGCAAGAATCTTCCAGAAACCTTCTTCATTAAATACTACAAGATCAATTAATCTATTTCAACTTCAGAACAAACTCTTCATTGATCCTTCAACATTTCCACGATTTAACACTTTTAGTCACAGCGAATTTTGCCAGATAATTGTGTCATTCTTCATATACAGAGCTGTACCATAAGTACCCGAACTGACGTATAGATACCGGTTGTCGTTTCAAACAACAGTGGTAAAGAGTACCAACCTTAGAAAGCTTAAGTTTGAAGTTTGACTATCTTACACCGTTTAGCATTTGTTTGGTAGCCATCACTAATGAATGCTCTCAGCATATTTGTAAACATGAATAAAACTGGTCATGGTTATGTGATACAATACTTTCATCTGAAAGGTTTTAGTCCAACTAATATTAAAGCTGAGCTAGATTCTACTTTGGGGGAGTCTGCTCCTTTGTTTATAACAGTGACATTTTGGTTTCCGAGTTTAAACACGGTCGTACGAGCTGCCAAGACGAACATCGCAGTTTTCGACTAAATGAGCTTACTTACCAGTCCAGAAATTGTGCAGAAAATCCATAAAATGGTATTGGATGACCGTCGACAAAAATCGCAAGCTAGCAGGCATTGCAGCCATTTAAAAAAGTTCTGTACATCGTATACTGACTGAAAATTTGGATATGAAAAAGTTGTTTGCAAGGTGAGAGCCGTATTTGCTCACAATAGAGCAAAAACAGCGTCGTGATGATGTTTCAGTCGAGTGTTTGGCAATGACACGCTGCAATAAAGCCTTTTTTGAATCGATTCATAACAATGGATGAAGCCTGGGTCCACCACTTCACATATGAGACGAAGAAACAATCAAAACAGTGGATTGGAAGGGGAGAACCGGCTCCAAAGAGGGCGAGGTCATGGCGCCAGTTTACTGGGATGCACGCGGGATAATTTTCATTACTTATCTCAATTAATGTGAACAATAATCAATGACGAATACTATGCGAGCTTGTTACAGCGTTTGACTGTTGAAATCGAAAAAAAACGGCCGCATTTATTGAAACATAAAGTTCTGTTTCATCAAGACAATGCACCAGTTCACACGTACATTAGAGCCATGGCCATATCAATTAGTTAAAGTTCGAACTGCTTTCTCATTCACTAGTTGCCAGATTATTAGTTTTTGATTATTATTTTTGATACTGTTTAACGCCCGCTTTTTCTGCTGTGGCACCGCGGGCGATGTCACTGATGATAGATGTAACGAAGATGGAGCACCTGTGGAACGGGATGGCGAAGGAAACCGAGAACCCGGAGAAAACCCGCCCCTGCGCCGCTTTGTCCACCACAAATCTCACATGCGGTTGTTTGGATCCGAACCCGGACCGTCTAGGTGAGAGGCGAGAGGTCTGATCACTAGTGCTCGGCGCTGCCCCCGATTATTTTCTGTTTAAAAACTTGAAGAAATGGCTTGCCAACATTGAAGAGCTGGAGCCTTCAGTTGCAGACTATTTTGCAGACCGCAACAGTTCTCACTATAAACAGGGTAATGGAACCACTAATTATAGCTGAGAAAAGTGTATCGAGCTGAAAGAAGACTAGGTAGAGAAATTAGGATGCATTCATTCCAAATTTTTGTACTTTCCTTGTTAGGTTGAGTACCTCCGGGACAGCTCTCGTACCATAAGCTCCAAGAAAAAAATCTGATGTTTTCCATTCACATGACTTTCTCTACATCTCTGCAACAAATTATTATTGTTAAAAAGCTAATGCCTTCATCTACTTCATGCTAATCGAAGAAAAAAAAAAACAAAAAATACAAAACAGTAACAGTCTTATTATTTGCTTCCTTGTAAGTAAATAAAAATGTAAATGGCGTGTTACATATGGACGCTCTTTAACACAGTGGTTCTCAAGGTCCCATTCTAAATTGGGCGTGAAAGACCGCTTATTTTGTTCTGAGGCCTCTCTATCAGGCTTGGGGTTCTTTTACGCGAAGTAAATCTACGACACGGGACGAACGGCTTTACTTCCCTTCCCTGAAAAAATCCATCGCCCTCCTCCGGGTTTGAACCCGCGACCTTGGGTATATGAAGTTAGCACGGTAACCATTACACTACGGATGTCGATTCCCTGTAAGTAGAATCGAAATAAGGGAGTACCATAGGTTAAAGTGATAGTCAAAAGCTGGTTGCTATGTGACTGAAGTTCTTTTGTTTGTATGAACAGGAGTTCCTGTATGAGAAAAGTATAAGGTTTTTAAAACTGATACTAAAACAAGGAATATCTCAAATACGACCAACTCCTCGAAAAATGTATATTACATAAATTGTGTGTTTTAATGTGCTCTACATTTTTGTGTGTTAAATTTTTTGTGTATCTCATACGTTTAGCAGTTAAGCAAAATTCCGTAAATTTAATCCAGAATAAAGCAGTCTTCAGAGGCTATTCCCAGAAAATTCAAGTTATACATATTATTTGTCACTAAATATCTTTAATATACGAACTTTTAATCAAAATCGTTAGATCAATTTTTGAGAAAATCAAAATTTTCGAAAAACAATTCCATGTAAAGGGTAGTTGTGGTGTTTTTTTTTTTTCCTGAAGTCTTCGTTCCGCAACCTTGGAAGAAACCAAACTTAAATACCAAGTTTGGTATTCAACGGTCTTTTCGTTTTTGAGTTATGCTGTCTACAGACATACAGACACACAAACATACAAACACACGTTCACACACACACACACACACACACACACACACACACCAACGCGCGGGGACCTTTTTGTAAAAATGCTTTTTTTTGGATTCAGAGGGACCCAAAACGTGTATTCCGGTGACATCTCGATATCGAATTTTTGGGTGAAATGCAATACCTTCTCTATACACTATATGCATAGTACGTGTAGAGAAAGTAAAAATCAATATGCCTCCTTTTCAAATATTGATTAAGCTGGTAATTGATGTTATAGATGGATGAATGAAATGTGGGAAATGATGTTCAAATGAGCTCGGGGTCAATAGAGCATAAAAGTTATCCGACATTCAACTTCTCAGAATAAGGGAAACCACCGCAAACGTCTTATCCGGTCAGCTCTTCTAACCGATTTTCTTGACTGTTTTTTTTTTTTTTTTGGTAGTGTTTAACGCCCGCTTTAACTACTAATGGCATCGCAGGCGGTTTCTTGACTGTGAGACAGACAGGTACTAACATACACATGCTGGCATTTTTCTTTTTTCTACATGATAGATGGAACATAGGAAGGTATAGACTCCATCCGATAATTCGATACCAAGATTTCACCTAGAAATACACGTTTTAGGGTCCTCTGTATAAAAAGCATCTTGACTTTCCCTACGCGTACTATGTGTATAGAGTAAACTTATATTTCACCAAAAATTTAATACCGAGATTTCACCGAAAATACATGTTTTAGGACCCCCTGAATCCCCCCCAAAAAAGCATTTTCAGAAAAATATCTGTGTGTGCGTGTGTGTGGGTGGGTTTGTGTGGGTGTGTATGTCTTTGGACAGCAGATCTCAAAAACGAAAACACTGTTAAATACCAAACTTGGTGTTTAGGTCTGGTATCTTCCAAGTATGTGACTCGAAGACTTGCAAGAAAAAGCCCCCACCCCCAACTACCTTTTACATGGAAAATGTTCTAAAATTTTGATTTTCCAAAAACTGGCTCTAATGATTTTGGTTAAAATCCCAATATTAAATATATTTCCATGCCAAATAAGATGTATATCCTACATTTTCTGAGAATAGTCCCTGAAGACCTCTTTTTTCTGGATGAATTTTGTCGAATTTTGCTATACTGCTAAACTGTAAGAGATAGACAAAAACTTACTTCACAGAAAAATTAGATCTCCTCAAAACACACAATTTATGTCTATACATTTTTGTTGTGGAGGTAACCATTTCCGAGATATTTCTTATTATTGGTTTCAGTTGTGAAGTACTTATATTTTTTCTCAGACAGTAAGTGTCTATGGTTCTTTTGTTCTAGTCCTGGTCAAGTATAGAAACGATTTGCAACGACAATCGCAAAACGACGGCTTTTAAAACACTTGACTATCGGTTTACCCTAGTGTATTCCCTTATTTTCTTTCTACTTATAAGAAACTAAGTAATAAAACATTCTGATAATGATTATCTCGATAAACAAGGTGCAGAGGGAACAATAATGTTATATAAGAAGTTTTTAAAACTGCTAGAGAAAGTCATGTGAGTGTAACCCATCAGCTTTTTAGAAAAAGGTCCGTTTGTGTCTATGAATACAACTCAAAAACGAAAAGGTGGCAAAATACCAATCTTGATATTTAGGTTTAGTATTTTGCACGGTTGGTAGCGCCCTGCCGAGTGGTTAAACCGTTTGCCTCCCACCTAGGTAACCCTTGATCGATCCCAAGCTCCTGCATGTGGGATTTCTTGTGGACGAAGCGGCGCCTAGGCACCGGGTCTTTCGTTTCCCCGGTCACTCATTCCACCAACTGCTTCATCATCATGTTTCCTATCATCCGTTTCCCTTACATTTCATATCATCGACTTCCTCATGTTCCGGGCCGACCAATCGCTCCAGATTCTTCATTCGGTGGTTTCATGCAGTTGGCTGCACGACAGGCTTCTGACCCCTAGGCATTCGCTTGTGAGGGGGTGTAAGTCCTAAATATACGGAGGGTAAGCCGACTACAAAAAAAATCTTACAAGGATATGACACGAAGGTTTTGAAAAAATCCACCCCCAAAACTACCTTGATATGAATCTAATTTCAAAATAAAAACAAACTATTTTGATTAAAATACAGAAAATTAAAAATATTTACATGACAAATAATGGATGTATCTTCAATTTTATGGGAATAGCCTCTGAATACTTCTTTATTCAGGACGAATTTTGCTGAATTTTTATAATTGGTAAGCCGTAAGAGAGAGACAAAAATGTACCACACAAAAATCAGATCTTGTTATATCACACAATCTGTATCATATACATTTTTAGTGGAGTTGGCCAATTACGGGATATTCCTTCTCATTGGTTTGTCTTAAAATATTTATCATAAATTTTAAAGTCCTGCTCATGTAAAGAAACATATTAAACTATTTGAATATCGCTTTAGCCTAGTGTATTCCTTTATTTCCCTTCCACTTACAAGAAAGCAAGTGATAAAATAATTTCTGCTAATGTTTATCTTGATTAGCATGAAGTAGATAGAAAAATAAGCTCTTTAATAATAATATGTTACAGAGATGTAGAGAAAGCCATGTGAGTTGAACACATCTGCTATTTTACTTTATTATATATTGGTATAATGATACGGTGTTATTTCTTGGAGTGTCTTTACATAATGGCAGACAAGTACTATCAATAAATAACCTATAAACTTTAATCGAGATGTTCACAAAGCATTCGTGGACGTACACCCTTAAACAACTTGGTACTCCAGCTCAAACGGCCAATATACCGGGTGTCTCGCATAGATCAGCATGGTTCTTTGCAAGTATGAACATTCCCGAATTTTACTTTAGGGGCTAGACGCCACGTACTTATTAAGAGTTACCTTCCGATAGAAAAGGAATCACCTCAAACACATTTCGCACCATAGAGGTAACTGTAGGGCTCCAATCCTCATGAAGTAGTAGTAACATAACGCGGTATAAGTGCAGGCGTCAGGAAAGATCATTCACAATGCAGCCGTAGGCGTAACGCAAAAAGTTGCCTCCGGATTCTAGATCGTAAATTATACGCGGAGTTTCAATTGAGTTCAATTTTAATTTAGCATACATTTTAAATTAATTAAATTAAATTTTCACCCAATGTTAAGTAAATTAATAAAACATAAAATATATTATATCAACCAAACATCTTATCAGCATCTGGCGTCTGTATTTTAAAGGCCAAATGGAAGAGAGTCATGATTTCCAGTAGTAGCGTAAACTCTCAGAATGGAGCCCAAATCTGATGTCTTCCATTCACGTGACTTTCTCTACATCTCTACAAAAAATTATTGTTAAAAAGCTTAGGCTTCTATTTATTTCATGATAATCGAGAAAAAATTAGCAGAAATAGTCATATTACTTGTTTCCTCGTAAGCAGAAGCGAAATATTGTATCAGCATATGTTAAAGTGATAGTCAAAAGCTGGTTGCTATGTGACTGAAGTTCCTTTGTTTGTATGGACAGCAGTTGACAAATTCCTGTATGAGAAAAGTATAAGTTTTTCACAGCTGAAACCAAAAGCAAGGAATATCTCTAAATGGATCAACTACACGAAAAAAAGTATATAGTATACATTGTGTGTGTTTAATGTGCTCTACTTTTTGTGTGGTAAGTTTTTGTTCATCTCTTACTGTTTGGCAGTTATGCAAAGTTCCGTAAAATTCAAGTAGAATAAAGTAGTCTTCAGAGGCTATTCCCAGAAAATTCAATATATATATATATATATTATATGGCAAGT
This sequence comes from Hymenopus coronatus, assembly GCA_030762935.1. NCBI lineage: Eukaryota > Metazoa > Arthropoda > Insecta > Mantodea > Hymenopodidae > Hymenopus > Hymenopus coronatus. The sequence goes on from CM060896.1 coordinate 63,570,023, forward strand.
AAATATTTTAAGTATAAGGGAATTTAATCAAAATCGTTACAGCCATTTTTAAGAAAATCAAACTTTTCTAAAATTTTTTCATGTAAAGGGTAGTATGGGGTAGTGGAATTTTCTTGATAATCTTCGTATCGCATCTTTGGAAGATACCAAACTTAAATACGTAGTTTGGTATTTACCGCTCTTTTCGTTTTTGAGCTATGCTGCCCACAGACATACACATATACACACACAGAGAAGAAATAACAGACAGACAGACAGACAGACAGACAAACAGACAGATAGACACACTCACGGACATTTTTCTAAAAATGTTTTTTTTTGGATTCAGGGGCTCTCAAAACATATATTTCCGGTGAAATCTCGGTATCGAATTTTTGGGTGCAATATAATACCTTCTCTATTTACTATGTACACAGTAAGTATTAAGAAAATAAAAATTCAGAAAGATTTCTCTAAGCTCACGACTCAAAATAAAGTTTAGAGTTTACGAACTCTTGCGTGGCGTTTAACGCTCTCTTTTACCGGAGTCGATACCACATTTGATCCATGGAATGAAAAAGCACCAGTGGAATCCGATGGTGGGGGAAACCTGAGAATTGAGAAACCCGCCTCTACGCCGCTTTGTCCATCATAAATCCCACATGTGGTTGCCTGGAATCGGACCCGGACCGCCTTGGTGAGGGGTGTGTGAACTAACCACTCGGCCACGGCGCGGCCAATAGCGCACTGCTTAACTTCCATTAAAATCTTACATTTATGCTGCGTTTACTTTAAAAATGTAGATCCGCAATTTTGAGAAGAATGAGGAAAATGCTTATGAAGTGAACCACATTGTGCAAGATAAGAAGAATTTTATATTTAATACTTTCTATGATTTTCCCCCTTATTGCAATAGAAGTCACTGCAGAGATCGAAAATCAGACCACCCAACCTACTGCCCAAGATCTATGCGAAACACTCATTCTTAACAAGTAGAAAAAATGTTGCACACCACCCAAATTTTTTTATAATTAAGCTTTGACGAAAAATATGATGTCTTACACTCACATGTTTTCTTTATCACTATAACAAATGATTATTAAAAAGATTTTTCTTCTATCTACTACAAGCTAGTAGAGATAAACAGTAGCAGAATGGTCTTATTACTTCCCTGTAAGAAAAAAGGAAATAAGGCAATACACTAGGCTAAAGCGATAGTCAAATCTTTTAAAAGCTGGTTGCCATGTGATTGAATTTTTTTCTTGCATTACTAGTAGTGGAAAAATCCCCATATATAAATAATTTAAGTATGGTAAAACTGAAACTAGTAACAAAGAATATTTAAAATGGTTGATCCCATGAAATACGTTTATATGAGAAGTTTCGTGTGTTTTAACGAAATCTATATTTTTTGTGCCTTAAGTTTTTATGTATGTGTTACAGTTTACAATTATGTAAAAATTGTCCCGAATGAAAGTACTTCAAAGGCTATTCTCAAAAAAATTCAAGTTATAGATATCTACACTTTATTTGTTATGCAATATCTTCTCCAGTATTTTAATCAAAATCGTCAAGAGCCATTTTTGAAAAAAAAATCATTTTCCGGTTACCATGTTCACGGCCACATACAAACACCCGGTACACACTCACCTTTTTCTAAAAATGGTGTTTGCTATAGGGGAACCTAAAGCGTGCATTTCCGGTGACCTCTCTTATCGATTTTTGGGGTGGAGTACAATAACTTCTCTACTTATGTACTATGTGCTAAGTAGAGAAACAAAAAGGGATATAAAGCTGAGACTGAGCGAAAACAGAGAGAATAAAGGAAAGCAGTGAAAAAAATCTAATCACAAGATAACCTGACACCCGCTGATTGATTTCATCGTTGTTAAAAACAGGTTTTGCATCTTGATGTATCATAATTAAAACACTAAATATTTAATATTTACTAAATTTCATATTTAAAGGAATAAACGCTAGGAATTGCAAGGAAATGTAACACCTCAATATTGTATGAACAATAATTTTACCTTTGTTTTATTTGATGAAAGTTTGATCTGATTTCACACTTTTCTAAGTAGGAAACTTTTACCTCAACACTTTACATGAATATTTTTAGCGTCGCTTTATTTAATCAAAAAATGTCTCTGACTTATATTACAAAATACAGCGCTTGGTGAAGATATGCCGACTAAAATATACCTATAAGCTGCATAATCTATATGCAGACCGTAATGTCCTCTGTATGCTCTTTGTAAACCATAAGAGATATACTATAGCCAACTAAAATATACCTATAAGCTGCTTAATCTATATACAGACCGTAATAATGTCCTCTGTATTCTCTTTGAAAACCATAAGAGAAATACTATAGCGGACTAAAATATACCTATAAGCTGCTTAATCTATATACAGACCGTAATGTCTTCTTTATTCTCTTTGAAAACCATAAGAGAAATACTATAGCCGACTAAAATATACCTATAAGCTGCTTAATCTATATACAGACCGTAATGTCTTCTTTATTCTCTTTGTAAACCATAAGAGAAGTACTATAGCCGACTAAAATATACCTATAAGCTGCTTAATCTATAAACAGACCGTAATGTCTTCTTTATTCTCTTTGAAAACCATAAGAGAAATACTATAGCCGACTAAAATATACCTATAAGCTGCTTAATCTATATACAGACCGTAATGTCTTCTTTATTCTCTTTGTAAACCATAAGAGAAGTACTATAGCCGACTAAAATATACCTATAAGCTGCTTAATCTATAAACAGACCGTAATGTTCTCTGTATTCTCTTTGTAAACCATAAGAGAAATACTATAGCCGACTAAAATGTACCTATAAGCTGCTTAATCTATAAACAGACCGTAATGTTCTCTGTATTCTGTTTGTAAACCATAAGAGGAATACTATAGCCGACTAAAATATACCTATAAGCCGCTTAATCTATAAACAGACCGTAATGTTCTCTGTATTCTCTTTGTAAACCATAACAGATATACTATAGCCGACTAAAATATACCTGTAAGCTGTATAATCTATAAACAGACCTTAATGTCCTCTTTATTCTCTTTGTAAACCATAAGAGATATACCCAAGGTGTAATATCTGCAATCAAATGGTTTTAACTATACTTACAGTGCATTCGCTTTAAGCCAAGGCCACGAATCGCGCATATGTGTGTGCCGGCCGAGACGACAGTGATTTAGGTATTATACCACTACGTAGAAGCGGCCCAAGACGTTTCAAGGGTAGGCGTCTCAATCTTCCTTTGTCTTCGTGTTGCCAGAATACGTATGTTATGTGCGCTCATAAAGAATTTCATTTTGTTTAGCCCACGGAAATGTGTACCAACAAATTTACGCTTCAACAGCGTATTTTTGTGTCCGCTGAAAACAATAATGCAGATAGATTTGTAGACAATCTCAGCAGCAATTTTTCTGGTTATCCAGTGTCGAGTAGAGACACTGTGAGAAGTTCAGTCAATAAATTCATAACTACAGGATCACTAGATCTTAAACCAAGGAAGCGAAGAGGGCATTATGTTCCTTGAAGGAAAAATTTGTTATGGCTTTAGAATGCTTAGCTAAGAAGTTCCTCAGTCGTGTTGCACTCCAAGTGTCTTTTACGATCCTCTCTTCACACAGCAACTAAACTTTTAAGCTTGTAGCCCTAGTTTGTGATCATAGTGCAGAAAATGTGAACATTACACAATAACAACTTATGGCGTGAATAGTAATTTCATCCGGCGATGTCAACAATGTCTTCGCGCAGAGGGACACCACTTTCGACAACACTTATAACAAGGTCAGTACGCATTACATACATGTTACAGAACGGGAAACTCCGCAGTGTGTGTGTGTGTGTGTGTGTGTGTGTGTGTGTGTTTGTGGTGTAGGTATTCGTGCGATCCGCGGCCTTGGCATTAAATGAATGCACTGTATGTATATTTGTAAAACAATCTTGTGGCATCTACAATGTTTTCGTTATACAGGGCATACTACCAACATGGTGAAAATATTTATATATAGGTAACTTTCTCTAACCCCCATATGTACAATGTATATAGTGGACAGAAAAGGTATTGTCTTCCACCCAAGAATTGGATGTCGAGATTTCACCGGAAATACATATTTTGGGATCCTTTGATTCCGAAAAAAGCATTTTAGAAAAATGTCTGTATATGAATCTGTGGACAGCATAACTCAAAAACGAAAAGACCCTTAAATAACAAACTTAGTATTTAGGTTTAATATCTTCCAAGGATGTGGCACGAAGATTTTCAAGAAAATCCCCCCACCCAAAACTAATCTTTACGTGGAAAACTTTTTTGAAAATATTGTTTTTCTCAAAAATGCCTCTAACGATTTTGATTAAAATGCTCTATATTAAAGATATTTACATCACAAATCAAAATTTATATCTTGAATTTCCTTGTCATGTACGTTTTTTATGTAGAGATTACCGTTTTTGGGATATTCCTTGTTATTGGTTTCAATTTTAAACTACTTTAACTTTTTCAAACAGAAAGTGATGTTTCGATTCATATCTCTTTTTTACTGCAAGCCATGCAAAGCGAACCAAACTTCTGCTGTTTCATATAAGACCAGTTTTTAAAAGATATGACCATCGATTTAGCCTAGTGTATTCCTTTAGGTTCATTCTACATACGAGGAAGCAAGCAATAAGGCAATTTCTGCTAATGTTTACCTTGATTAGAACGTCGTAGATAAAATAATAATATTTTGTAACGAAAGTTATTTGTGTTACAGCTAAAGAAAGTAGTGTAAATGGAAGATGTCAGATTTTTTTATTACTCATAGCCTCATAAAGCCATTTAAATTCAAAACACCTGCTAGAGCCAGAGCCGTTTGACATTTCTTTACCAACATAGCTACCATTTCTTGTGAAGAAATATTTCAGGTATTTGAGTGTAAACTTGAATACAAATCTTCAATAGCATTGAAAAAAAAAACAAAAAAAAAACGGTGTATTGCGGGGAAGTTAAAACTGGGTATATGATGGAACATTCATACGTCAGATACAGATACTGCGGTGATCTACAAATAAATTTATCTCTAATCCATCCTTTACAAAGCCCTCTGAAAATACACCTCCTCCTTTTCCTCCTCGTCTCCGTGAAGAGCACCGTATCCATTTTCCAATATTTAGTCAACAGACATCAATAGATTCACGAGGGAATACCCACTGTAAAACTGTCAAACAAAATAAACAAGCCACTCAAAAATATGTTATACTGTACCTGCTTTTATATCCGGTGCTCAGATCGATCGTCCTGCTGAGTCCTTCAGAAGTTTTATACATGGAAATTCTCTTCTATAAGGGTACAAGATAGAAAAAGAGAGCTCTTGTCCACGAGCAAAGATTTTTAATATTTCGCAGTAAACATTTCCAATTTATATAGGGCAATTTGACTATGTGAACAGAGCCGTTATTAGTACCTACATTTAGGCGGTTACTAACAGCAGATATTCTTAAAAATAGCTTTTTAGTCCTTTGTGCATCCTGTTTTTACTTTTTCTACATGCACTATGTGCATAATGTATAGAGAAGGTATTGTACTGTACCCAAAAATTCCATACCGAGATTTCGTCGGAAATATATATTTTGAGACCACCGGAATAAAAAAAAACACATTTTTAGAAACATGTCCGTGCCTATGTCTATCTGTCAGCTCTCTGGCTGTCTGTGTGCGTGTGTGTGCAGCATAGCTCAAAAACGAAAAGTCCGTTATATACTAAACTTGGTATTTAAGTTTAGTATGCAAGGATGCGAAACGAAGATTTTGAAGAAAATGCCCTCCACCTCCAATTGCCGTTTACAAGAAAACTTTTTCGAAAATTTTAATTCTCTCAAAAATGGTTTTAACGATTTTGTTTAAAATACCTCATGTTTGAAATGTTTTTATCAGATGTGAAATGTATATCCTGAATTTTCTAGGAATAGCCTCTGAATACCGCTTCATTCTGGATGTTTTTGTGTAATTGGCAAACCGCAAGAGATAGATAAAAACTTACTATACAAAAAAATAAGATCTCATTAAAACACACAGTTTATGTCATATACATTTATTGTAGAGTTAACCGTTTTCGAGATATTTTGGATTATTGATTTAAATTTTAAGCCACTTAAAACTTTCCCGACGGGAACACATCTTTCTTCTCGTTTCTCATTTGCCTACTCTTAACAAGCAAGGAGAATGAAATTTCAATTGTTTCACACAGCGACCGGTTTTTAAGGACTAAACTATCGCTTTATCCTGTGCATTCCCTTATTTCCCCTCTATTTACAAGGAAGCAATAATTAGACTATTTCTGCTTACCTTTATCTTGATTAGCTTAATGTAGTTAAAATATCAATCTTTTGGATAAACTGTTTGTTTCCCTAACACATGTGAATAGAACACATTAGATTTTTTCCCTTCTACTTACAGGGAACCAAGAAATAAGGACAATTTCTGCTAAAGTTTATCTAGTTTATATGAAGTAGATAGAAGAAGATGCATTTTAACAAGAGACGTAGAGATGTAGAGAAAGTCATGTGAATGAAATACATCCGATTTTTTTTGCTTTCTCTATACGCACTATGTACATAGTGTATAAAGAAGGTATTGTACTCCAGCCAAAAATTTGATACCGAGATTTCACCAGAAACATATGTTTTAGGGTCCCCTTTATCTAAAAAAGGCATTTTCGGAAAAAGGTCCGTGTATATGTGTGTGTCCGTGTCTGTGAAGACGATAACTCAAAAACAAAAAGTCGGTAAAATACCAAAGTTGGTATTTAAGTTTAGTATCTACTGAAGATTTTGAGAAAAATCCCCCCACCCCAACTACCCTTTACATGGAAGTTTTTTCGAAAATTTTGATTTTTTCTGAAATGGCTATAACGATTTTGATTAGAATATCGTATATTAAAGCTATTTACCTGACAAATAAAATGTATATTTCGAATTTTCTGGGAATAGCCTCTGAAGAGTATTCTGGATGAATTTTAAGGAACTATGAATAACTGCTAAACCGTAAGAGATGCACAAAAACTAACTAAAATAAAAATGTAGAGCACGTTAAAATACACAGTATATGTTATATACATTTTTTTCGTGGAGTTCATCGTTTTTGAGACATTCCTTGTTTTTGGTTTCTGCTTTGAAAAACGTAACGCATTCATGTTTGTTTTAGACTCAAATTACGAGGGATGATCAGAAACTAAGGTTACCAGGCCCCAAATTCTTGGCGTTTCGTCTTCCACAGCGGACTTAGGAGTGTGCGGTGATTCTAATACATGTGTTGGCAACAGTGAAGAGTTTCAACCAATTGCCACCCACAGCGGTACTGCAAGGTTAACACAAATGGCGACTTGTCTGATAAACTAGTCTCGCGAAGAAATCCGCTTAGTTATTCGATTTCTGTGGACAAAACATGTAACCGCGGCTGACATTCGACAACGTGTAGAGATTTATGGAGAAACTTCAATGTCTCGCCAGCATGTTACGGATTTGTGTCCAAAGTTTGTGGCCAGTAGAGAAAACGTGATCGACGAGCATCGTAGTGGCCGACCCACCACGGCATCCACAGATTTGAACACAGCTCGCGTGAAGGAGGAGATTCAGGACAACAGAAGGATCACGTTAAGACTTACTATGGCGATAGAACTGGGAATGCTTTTTGGAAGCATTCATCACATTGTTCACGATATTCCGCAATAACGGGAAGTTTGTTCTCAATGACTTCCACGAAATATGTCCTATCAAAATAAGGAGAAACGCATGGCATGCAAACTTTTCAATGGTTCTGCACGGAAATGAGCAGTTTTCTTCACCGCATTGCCACAAGTGACGAAATAGGATACACCACTCTACAGTAAGCGATCGTCTATTGAGTGGAAACACACTTCATCTCCAAAGACAAAAGAACTTAAGCTGGCTGCGCGAGTGTCATACTCATGGAGGTTTTTGGAAAGCGGGCACACAGTGACCGCTGACGGATACTGCGCTACCATGACTCGAATTCGCGAAGCAATCAAGAGGAAACGGCAAGGACTCCTCACCGAGGGTATAATTTTCCTTCACGACAACACGCGGTTTCATACAGCCCAAAAGACCACCACCTGTTGAAGCAGTTTCGTTGGGGTATCTTCGACTACCCTCCTTTCTGCCCGGATCTCGTTCCAAACGAGTTTCATCTTTTTTCTTACTTGAAGGAACACCTAGGAGACCAACGATTTGCTTCAGATGAGGAGGTGCAATATTTCACAACAATGTGGCTGAACACGCAAGGAGAGGAGTTTTATCAGGAAGGAATATTCAAACTCTGCCACGAAGCGACAAGTGTCTGAGTTGATATGGAGACTTTGTGGAAAAATAACCTAATGCATGTACTATCAGATGATATATTGGTTGTCGAAATAAAATATACCTACCTGTTTCACTTCAGGATTTGGAACCTTAGTTTCGGATCATCCCTAGTATTCCTAGTAATCTTTTACTCAAATCTTTAATCCTTAGTACTCCTTGATTGTCTATTAATATCAACCTTAACTCCTCACATTTCATTTGTAGTTGCAACGAATACATCAAAATACTAATAATCCTGACAAAATAGTAGGATAGGCGTTTGTTTGTTTGTTTATTGTTGTTTTTTTTACTTAGTATACTCCTCATAAACCGATTCAATACAGGTCTCTCATACCGATCCAATGAATTAAATTTCCTCAATAACTTTTATTTGCTTAACTAAATCATTAAAAACAGTTTTAATCCTAGTATTATTTTAATTTGACTGACTGGTTGTAAGTTTCAAATGCGCGTATTGATTCCCACCAACGTTGTAAAATGTTAATGAATCAATGGCTTGCTATCCAGTTATCGACCAGTTCTACAGATATATTCAGTTCAAATTAAGATTATTACTTTGATCATTATATAGGCATACGGAACACGGAAGCATGTTTTGTTTACTGTTACCATTAGTTAACGGGAAGCTACGAGCCAAATTCTTCAGACTGGAAACCTTTATGTGTGTATTAGAAGAAATCAATGAATATCGAGATTGGAATATCTGGTATTATTTACATTAGTGGTGCTAGCCATTGTATTAAGATAATAGAGCATTAAAAATCATCGACAATATTTGCGATATTTTAGCTGTATTCTATTCTATAATTGGCTACAACGAAATCGAAAACCCTGGCAACTAAGACTCTAGCAAACCTGTTTGGGACCGGTTCCACAGAAGGAGTGCTGGGAGTTACTTTCAGGAGTGTCTCAATCTATGAACTTTAAAGACCCCGTAATATCCGCATCTGCCACTAGTTTGTCTGGACAAGAACTCTTTGGATATCTCATCCCTTCCTCCTGAATATTACATAATTTGGTCGTAGTGCTTAAATTCTCCTCTGCCCCTTGCGCGAGAAAAAAGTCTCTTTGTGCTCCATTCACATATTTTCTCTACGTATTCTGCAACAATAGCTTAGTCTACTCTCTACTTCGTACTAATCAAGATAAACATTAGGATAAATGGTTGTACTACATAGTGTAGGAGCAAAATAAAGGAATACATTAGAGTAAAACGATAGTCAACATTTTTAAAAACTGGTCGCTATGTTATGGAACCGAAACTCCTTTCTCTTTGCATGATCAAGATGAAAAAGATGAATAATGATTTCCCATTTGAGAAAACAGTAATTAAAAATTTTAAAACCAATAAAAAGAAATGTTTCAAAAGTGGTAGCTTTACAAACAAAATTAAAATATGACAAATTGTATGCCTTAGAAATACCTAAATTTTTTGAGTAGTAAGTTTAGTCCATCTCTTACGGTTTACCAACTATGTAAATTTCATTCAAAATGAAGAGGACTTCAGAGGCTATTTCCAACAAATTCGAGATATACATTTTATTTTTCATGCAAACATATTTAGTATGCGTTATTTTAATCAAAATTGTAGAGACATCTTTGAGCAAAACGAAAATTTCGAAAAAGTTTGATATAAAGTGTAGTTTGAGATATACCTGAACATCTCGTGTCCTATCTTTGTAAAATACTAAAATTAAATAACTATTTCAGTAATTTTGTTTTTAAGCTATGCTTCACACACATGCATACACATGAATAGTTTTTTATTCCGGGGTCTTCTAAACATGTAGCTTTTGGTAAAAATTGGTGTCACATTTGTGGGTGGAATACAATACCTTCTCCACCTTCTATGTATGTTCTGCATAGTGTTTGGTACAGAAAGTCAAAAGCAGATGTATTAATAACTATAATTGTTAGAAATTATTTCCCTGTGACATTTATACTAATCATAATTCCCTTAAAACTTTAGCACGCAGAAATAAACCAAAATTAAGTCTTACTCTTAAAACTTCAAAGAAAAGAAATTCTTATCATTAATTCCCAAAACTAATACAACTTAAGAAAATAGCATGTCTAATTACTGTTTTGATACTATTAAAACGTTTATTTCATTAATTGCTCATAGTTTATGTTCTTCGGTTTTTTTTTTTTTTTTTTTTTTTTTTTTTTTTTTTTTTTTTTTAGCTAATATGGAAACATGAATAATAGTTACAGAATATGGGGATTAATATGTAGTATTTAAGCTCGTGGACGTGAAATCTTTTTTTGTATTTATGAAATTGAGTTTAGATTTTAAGTATAAACAGACTTAAAAGGATATTTTGCAAACTTTATAGTTTTATGAAACTATGAACATATTTTGAAATGCGTTTCAGCTTTTTAATATGCAATATTGATTTCCAACAAAACAAACATTTAAACTTTCACAGCTCTTTTACTGTTTCTACACGTACTAGCAAGAACATGGTGTATACAGAAGGTATTGTATTCCACATCCAAAAAATTCTTGCCGAGATTTAGTCGGATCCCTGAGTCAAAAAAAACATTTTTAGAATAAGGACGAAGATTTAAAAAAATCCTTACTACTTCAAACTACCCTCTACATGAAAGACGTTTTCAAAATATTGTTTTCTCAATATTTACGATTTTGAATAAAATACCGTATATTAAATATATTTATGTTACAAGTAAAACGTTTATCTTGAATTTTCTGAGAATATCTTCTCAAGACCTTTTCGTTCTGGATTAAATTTGCTGAACTTTGTATAACTGGTGCACCGTAAGAAATACACAAACACCTACTGTGCATATAACGTAGACCTCGTTAAAACACGCGAATCACGTCATAGATATTTTTGTTGTAGAGTTGACGGTTTCCAAGATAGTCCTTGCTATTAGGTTCAATTTTAAACTAGGTTAACTTTTCTCAAACGGGGTCACCGTTCGTTTCATCTCTCTTGTTTTTTTCTGGAAATGCAAAGCCAATTAATTCTTGACATACTGGTCAGCTACTAAAATATTTGACTATCGCTTTAGTCTAGTGTATTTTCTTTCTTCTTTTCTGCTTAGAAGCAGTAATAAGAGCATTAATGATAATGTTTATCTCGATTAGCATTAAGTAAATAGAAGAATGAGTTTATTAACAAGATATTGTTATAGAGATGTAGAGAAATTCATGTGAATGAAATGTATCAGATTTTTACTTTTCGTTTATATAATGTTAGAAAACTTTCATCACTTTTATAAACAACTAATTAATTTAAAATCAAATGTAAGTATTTAACGAAAATAATGTTCATGGTATGAGCAAATGCTTGATGTAAATCACAAACAGAAATAACGTTGAACATTAACAATTTAACAACCTCTCTGATGGTTACCTTTGTCAGTGAATAGCCCAAAAACAATTAAACATAAATTAATTTAGGTAAAGCCAAGCCCACAATGACAACTTGTGTTTACAGTACCTTTAGTATTAATGAACTTTTCGAGGGTGCTCGTATAAAACTGTAACAGGAATTTGGAACTACCATTTTAGGTCCTTATGAAAAATTGCGTTAGTGCACTTAACAAGCGGCACTCGTGTTATAACAATCTCTTCCAATTTCGTTATTGGAGATCAGTTGTATTTACAACAAAAATGCATTACCTTCAAATTATGCACTTATGACCTACATTAACAGCAACAGTAGATTCCATGAAATGGGAGTTGTATAATTGTTTCAGAATTTATCATTTCATTTTGTGTTTGGACGTGCCCATTTCTCTCATCTACTTACATAATGTAATTATAATATTATAACTACATAATTTATGTATAATTAAGAACAGCTAAATAATAAACATAGCATCAATATTTGCAGACTTATAATGTCACTTATTAATTGTAATTGTTTTCAGCTTAGTTGATATCCCAAGTAGGAGTGGTACACACAAGAGATGAACGTCTTTTTCCCCCTGACATCTAGGGTCGGAAGCCGTAAACTTGAGTGGACAGACCTTGATATAACGAATGTAGCATTGGAAATGAGTTTGAATATTTTTTGCAAGGTTATGTTGAACATTTTTACAACTACTATTTAATTCTCAAAAAATAATATTGATTAAAATAATATATTTTTAAGATACTTCTGTGACAAATAATATGTTCCTTGAATTCTCTGGAAGTAGCCTATGATGTCCTATTTGTAATAACTGTTGTATGATCTTGACTAAGTGGTATAATATGTTAAGTGATAGACAAAAACGTACTACAAAAATATCGAATGTACATATCCATTTTTCAAGAAACTATTCTTAAACAGCTTTAATCTTCCATTTAGTTCTGGCTAATCCATGTAAAAATTTGCATAAATGCTGTTTTCCTTGTAGATACAAAGGAATAAGTGAATACACTTGGCTAATGTGATAGTCACATGTTTTAAGAGCAGGTAGCAATGGAAATGTAGCGATGGAAATGTAATTACATTTCTCTTTCCTAGACCAGGAGCAACAGAAACAATAACGACATCTAATATAAGGAATGTATAAGAATTTAAAACTTAATATTAATAAAATTTTAACTCCATATTAAAGGACAATGACTATCTCTGAATTTACTTACTCCAGAGCAAATAGTTTTTACATAAATTGTGTGTTTTTAACGAACTCTACATTCTCCCCATCAATTTTTTTGTCCATCACTGACAGTTTATCAGTTGTGCAAAAGTCATCCAGAATGAAGAGGACTTGAGAGGATATACCCGATCAATTCAAGATATATATTTTATTTGTCCTTAAAATGTCTTAAACCAATGGGATCTTTTGATACTTAAACCACTTTTCATTTGCGTTATGTTTGTCACACATACATACAGGGACTGTTTCTAACTTTTACTTTCACTACACGTACTCTATACTTAGTATATAGAGAAACTGCTGAATTCTATCCAAAACTTCCATGTAGAGATTTTACCGGAAATATATGTTTTGAAGTCCCCCCTGAGTCCAAAAATCATTTTTTTCTGATGTCACCCTGCAAAGTAATCCTATTGATATCGGTTGGTCTTGGAAAAGAAATTCTCTGTATAAATAAAACAACAATTACACGCCAAAAATGAACTTATTTAGCTACTCTTTTCATATCATTGTTGTGACAATGGCGACTTATGCAATAGTTTTCGCGTTCATCTTGGTATACGAATCATCAGAGTTAGGATGCGTTTACAACGCGGGAGAGTGAGCGACCTAACAGAATCCTTCGGAACGCGACATCATGATACCTCTCGATATTCGAGATGTTTCTCCAAGCTTCGGATTTCATAAGCGTCCAGTATCTGCGATAAGTTAACAGGAAGTTCTGTGACGTTATTTTCTAGCTATAAAATGAGGAAGAATTGTAATGCAGGTTGTTGTGTTGTGAATTGTACTTTCTCGAGAGTGACTGAAGTGTTAGAGCTCAGTGGTGAGTGAGCTATGGAAGGCGCCTACGCATCGAAACGTGGAATGAATTGTTTGCAGCAGTGAATCAAAGACTGTGAATCAAAGACTTGCACATGCAAGAACAGAATATCTTACGTACACGTTATCGAACCCCTGCACTGATGAAAACTGTCTCCTAATTACTCAGTATTCATAGTTTCGCAATGTATGAAAAGCTGTATTCTTTTAAATTAATTGTTAAGCTATTTAAATTACTGAACCTAACAATATATTTACATTCATTACTTTCATAATAACTTTGTTGTTTCTCTGTTACTATAACATAAATCTCAATGTTCTGGTGCAAACCTGCTCATATTCTCGCTCGTCTACACACTTATTATCCATTGTTGACAAGCGATCACTGTACATTTTTACATACATAGAAATTAAATATTAGCCCTTACCTTAATAATACCGTTTCAGCTTTCTTATTTCGTCAATACTAGAAGAACACAGTTTCTTTAGCAATTAAACTGGCACCTAAATACACTTAACTTAGTAGAAAAACGTTTCTAGGTCTCCGTTTTCGTTGTTCAATTTTGAGTTTTTATAGAACCATCTAATGAGGAATCCATATCTTTTTGCTCTAGACGTGAGTATTTAAAGGGTTGAGAAAATTTAGAGTTTTATTCAGGAACTTTGGTAACTAGAAAACGCTGACGCTTAGAAACCCGTAACGCGGAAATTCTTAGCACGAGAGAAGACTGCACTTGGAAGAAGAAATTGCAATATGTGATATGTGCATACCTAGCATTATATTGTGAGCCATTGTGTATGTATAGCTGAAAAATACATAGAGATTTATGCGTTTTGCTTCCCAATTCTGCTAGCTTAATCGTTTATCAATTTGCCACATATATTAAATAGTTTTTCCTTTTCCCACCAAGACTAAATGTTTGCTTATTTTCCCCTCGTCGTGGTAAATTTCCAACAATCTTGCAACAATAATTTATAGTATATGCGTAAGCTTTCACGGCCGGTGTCCATGGTTTTAAAATTTAAAATTTTCGGGCTGTTTTGCCGTGGTCTGTAGGTTAAAATATGTTCAGTTAAAATATTTCTACCTAACGTTTCGTCCCTGTCTGTGGGGGACATCTTCAGAGGCACTGCACTCATGTCGCTAACTCGGAAAGAATTACATCAGTGCGGGTTACAGTCAGTATATATACTCGGGCACTGGTAGGCGCGGTCAAGTGGACAGGTTCTGGTTTGTTTATTTGGCCTGGAGGTTGCGGAGCTGGGAAAGTATAGGGAACCAGGTGGAGTTTAATTTAAGTCCTTCGTCTTTGTTGAAGTAGTTGGTGTTCTTATAAATCTCAATGGCCTCTCTGTATAAGCGGCCAAATAAACAAACCAGAACCTGTCCACTTGACCCCGCCTACCAGTGCCCGAGTACATATACTGGCTGTAACCCGCACTGATGTAATTCTTTCCGAGTTAGCGACGTGAGTGCAGTGCCTCTGAAGATGTCCCCCACAGACAGGGACGAAACGTTAGGTAGAAATATTTTAACTGAACATATTTTAACCTACAGACCACGGCAAAACAGCCCGACAATTTTAAATTTTAAAATAATTTATAGTGTATATGTACGTCCTATGGATTTTGTAGCAATCCACCGCTAGTGTATACGGTACGTAGATGGTTACAATGGACCACCTTCAGCTGATCTTTTTGTGTGCATCCCTGTCATAAGTTTGTCATGACCACATGACAGTGTGTTTATAAATCCAGAATAATCCTACCTTGTTTTACTAGGTGCGTAGAACATTCTCTGTGCTTCATGTTTCGGGGAATTTAATATGCGCACTGAAATATTCCTTACCTGAAACAAAACAAAAATATATAATAATATTAATAATACACATTTTATTATTCTAAAGAATTATAATCAGAACAATTTATTATGCTTACTTGGATATTACACAAGTTTCAATCATACATTTCTAAATGTTTACATGGCTTGCTCCTTTTACATGACTTGGTCTAGCTATTCCGCAAATAAATGTTCCTTACAAAAGATTTTTATTTCATCTATACCATGCTAATCAAGATAAACATAACCAGAATTATTACTTGCTTCATGTAAGTAGAAGGGAAATAAGAGAAAGAGCTAGACTAAAGCAATACCCTCCGTGATGTAATGGTTACCATGCTAACTTCGTATACCCAAGGTAACGGGTTCAAACCCGCCGGAAGACGATGGATCTTTTAGGGCGTAAAAATCCTTAGTATGGCTTTCTTCGGAAGGGAAGTAAAAGCTGTGGGTCCCGTGTCGTAGATTTACGGCACGTAAAAGAACCTCAAACCTGATAGAGAGGTCCCTGATCAAAATTAAGCGGTCTTTCACGCCCAGTATAGAATGGGACGCTGAGAATCATAGCAGTTAAAGAGCGTCCACAAATAACACGCCATTTCCATTTTCAAGTCTTTAAAATGCCGGTCACAATATGAAACAATTGAAATTCGGTTCATTTGAATGCAAGGGTAAACAAAACAGAAACTAATAGAAATATGACTTCCCGTTTGAGAAAAGTAGCTTAAAACTGAAACCAGTAATAAGTATATCTCGGAAACGACAAACAAGCAAAATATATATGACATAAATTGTGATCTACATTTTTAGTGTAGTATGCTTTTACCTATCTCTTACGGTTTACCAGTTATACAAGAGTCATCAGAGGTTATTCTCAGGAAATTCAAAATATACATTTTGTGTATCATAAAAATATATTAAGCATATGGCATTTCAATTAAAAGCGTTTCAGCCACTTTTCAGAAAACCAAATTTTCAAGAAAATGATCCTTTGTCACATTCTTGGAAGATACCACGAATTTAAATACCACGTTTGGTATTTTCCCGAAATTTCGTTGTTTAATTATGCTGCACACACGCGCGGATCATTTTCTAAACATGTTTTAATTCAGAGGACTCTAAAACATATATTTCCGGTGAAATCTGGTACCAGTTTCGGGAAGAATACAACACCTTTTATATTTGCTATGCGCATTGTACATATGTGTTAGAGAATGTATAAAATAATGAAAGCTCTACTACACTGTCTGTCAATTTATATTCTAATAAGATATTTTATATTGCGGTTTATACACTACTTCTGAAAGAAACTGGGGCTAATAGAAAACATAAGCCGCTTATGCATTCATAAGGTGCCTGCAATTCAAAAAAACTTTACAAACTATATCAGTAGACGGCTATAGAGCCACACAAATAGAAAGAAACATTGTTGGAAGTAAGCCAAAGTCGCCAACGCACACAATAGTGATAATGCCACTTGAACTTGGGAAGTTATTCTATAGAGAAACGAGAAAAATCACGATATTCAGATTTATAGACAAGACGGAGAAAAAGGCACACTTCAAGTTTCTTCGAAGTTTCTCGAGTTCGCCCTCTAATAGGATTAAAATCCTCCTGCGTTCCTCATATATGCTTATTTGTTGACATGTAGAGGAAAATATCTTCACGAAGACGTTCTTGTACAAGATTCTGATGCTAAAATATATTTTAACAATACTCATTGATAAAGTAAGTTTTGTAACAACTTGAAACTGTTATATAAACTTAGTTAGACCTCTTACATTGTGATAGTTGTAATTGTATTCTCACAGAAACCATGTGTAAGACAGGAATGGATAGGTAGAGTCAGACTGAACAAATCTGATGTGTACCATTCACATGACTTTTTCTATATCCCTGCAACAAATTATTCTTAAAAAGCTTTTACTTCTATTTACTTTATGCTAATCAGAAAAAGTGAGCAGAAATAGTCTTATTACTTGCTTCTTTTTAAGTAGAAGCGAAATAAGAGACTAACATAGGTTAAAATGATAGACAAAAGCTGGTTGCAATGTCAATGAAGTTCCTTTGTTTATATGGATAGGAGTTGACAAGTTCCTGTATGAGAAAAGTATAGTTTTTCATAGCAGAAACCAAAAATAAGGAATGTCTCAAAAACGACGAACTCACGATAAAAATGTATATAACATAAATTGTATGTTTTAACGTGCTCTACATTTTTTGTGTAGTAAGTTTTTGTCCATCTCTTATGGTTTAGCAGTTATTCAAAATTCAGTAAAATTCATCCAGAATAAACTACTCTTCAGAAGCTATTCCCAGAAAATTCAAGATATACCTTTTATTTGTCAGGTAAATATCTCTAATAAAATCAAAATCGTTAGAGCCATTTTTGAGAAAATCAAAATTTTCGAAAAAAGTTCCATGAAAAGGGTAATTGGGGGTGGGGGGATTTTTCTCAAAATCTTCGTGTTGAATCCCTGGAAGATACTAAATTTAAATACCAAGTTTGGTATTTTACCGACTTTTCGTTTTTGAGTTATCGTTTCACAGACACACACACTCACACACACAAACACACACACACGGACCTTTTTGTGAAAATCCTTTTTTTTTTTATATTGGGGACCCTAAAACATATATTTCCGGTGAAATCTCGGTATCGAATTTTTTGGTGCAGTGCAATCCCTTCTCTATACACTGTGCACATAGTAAGTATAGAGAAAGTAAAAATCAATGCTAAAGTCAGGATTTGAGTTTTTTCAGTCTGACTCAACCAAAACAACTCCTGTCCTACAAGCGATTTCAGTAAGAATACAATTAATACAATTATCACAATTGTCCGTAATAGTTGGCTATACTTGAACTTACCACAAAAAATAGTTGGCTATACCATGAATTCTGGGACTTATAGTGCTTGCAACATTGTAAGTCTACATTAGAGTTGTCGTCCCAAAATGATTTGATCACCTTGTGGTTTACCGGAAACATGCGAGTCAGTTGAGAAATTAATGCTATGCCGGTATGTTGCCATGGTAGCTCATTGATAGAGCAACCGGCTAGAGACCGGGATGTTCAAATCCTGTCTATGGCATTAAATTTTTCAGTCTGAATCTGTCTATCCGCCTCTTATGTAGTTAATTCAAAATCTTCTCGGGCTTCTAGCCAGGTAAAAACTTGGCTTGACACCAACGTTTCGAAGAAGTGCATCTTCCTCGTCTTCAGGGTGAACTGATGGTTTGAGCTTGCGGAGACTGGTATTCATTAGAGCTGGGATGAAGCTAACATCTGATTGGTTCATCCCAGCTCTAATAAATACCAGTCTCCGCAAGCTCAAACCCTCAGTTCACCCTGAAGACGAGAACGATGCACTTCTTCGAAACGTTGGTGTCAAGCCAAGTTTTTACCTGGCTAAAAGCCCGAGAAGATTTTGAATTAATACATCGCCAGGAAAGCTTCAGTTCTTATCTTATGTAGTCCTTTACGTTTTCAAATTTTTAAATTAGAAACTACCTATACTGTCGAGCATTCTGACTTTTCAAATCAACACTCCAAGGTCTGATTCTCGGCTGGTACGAGGGTGATCCTCTCTAATTAGATAATTCCCAAATATACAAAATATAAAATTGTGAACTTGGGACTGATAATGGGTAGATAGGCAGAGGGATTTAGGGATTTACCCTTGGCTGCTTCAGGGATTTTTCCTCTTCAGCCTGGATTATTATTTAGAGGAGAGACCGAAGGCAGGCGGGCATTTTTTTTATTCATTAAATTATTTACAATTGGTTACAAATAAGAGTTCGCAATTATTACGTTTTTCTTACTTTGTTTGCAATTGGTTTAAAGATAGTATGGTTACAATTTAGGTATACAGTATAGTTATTTATGTTAGTGTGGTATAAATATTAATCTTAAGATACTTATACTATGGGTGATATTCCTTTGTTTGTATCTGTAGTGTTTGTTGTAAATGCTGTCTAATTTCTTCGTCTTCTAGTTGTTTTTGTCTTTCGTATTGTTCTATAATTGCTTTTAGTGGAGGGTCTTTTGATTGCTTTTCGGACTGAAGCTGGGTCTGTTTTAGTTCCTTTCCTCTTGACAGTAGTTTCTGGCGATGTAGTCTGTGCTCTGCATTCGTGATGTATTTGCCTATGGGTTTCGTTTTGGAGATTGTGTATATTTCATCTGATTTGGTCCAAGGGGGTAGTTTCTGGCATATTCGCAGACATTTTCTCTCGAATTGATGAATTCTTTTCTTGGTGGATTCAGCTGTGATGGGAATGAGTGTTATAGCTGCGTGAGTTAGTAGTGATCTTATTATAATTTTGTACAGTTGAGTTAGTATTTGCGTATCTATTCCTTCTTGTCCTGTTTTGGATAGGAAATACAATGTGGATAGTCCTGCTTTCGCTTGGCATATTTTTGTGATGCAGTGCCTTCTGGTGTTCAGTTTGTTGCTTAAGGTTATACCTAGGTATTTTATATGGGTTTGAATTGGGATATTGTGTTTGTCGTATTTTATGGTTATTTTTTATGTTTAATCTTGTGGCTTCTACGAAATATGATTACCTGTGTTTTTTCTGGATTTATGGTGACCCTCCATTTGTTAGCCCATTTATAAAATTCTTGGAGCTGTTTTTGTATTTTTGCTTTGGCCTCTTCGAGCTTCCCTGTTGAGCACCAGTAGGCGTTGTCATCAGCGTACTGTGTGGTGTGTCGTTTGTGTAGAGGATATACAGTAGGCCTGAAAATGCGCTGCCTTGTGGTGTTCCGGCTTTAAGGTGGATAGGTGACGAGAGGGTGTTGTTGATTTTTATATATGATGTTCGATCTTGTAGAAAACTGGCTGTCCATCGGATGATTATGGTTGGGAGTTGCATTTTCGCCATTTTGTATAGCAGTTCTTCAGTCCAGCAGCGGTCGAAGGCGCCCTGAATATCCAGGAAGGTTGCGACAGTCGTAAAGCCTCTGTTAGTTTTCTCTTTGATTTCAGATATGACTCTCATGAGTTGTTCTTGTATTGTGATGGTGCGTCTAAACCCTGCTTGCGTTTCGGGTAGGAGGTTATTTTCTTCTGCGTATTGGCTCAGTCTTAGTACTATTATTTTTTCTAGGACTTTTGAAAGAGTTGCTGTTAGTGATATTGGACGGTAGTTTGCTGGGTTGTTGTTTGGCTTTCCGGGTTTTTCTAGTAGTATCATATGTGCTGTTTTCCAGATTTTAGGGTGGTAACCATATTGTAGTATTAGGTGGTATATGTGTACTATTTTTCGGATCATGTTGCATGAGCATTTCGTAAGTTATGGAGTCTGGACCTGGTGCAGTGTTCCCCTGTTGTTGAATGGTTCGAATGAAATCTTCCTTGGTGATTGGCTGGTCTATTTGTTCTTGTGATGCTAGGTTTGGTGTTCTCTTTGCAGGAGAGAGTAAGTTTTGATTCGTCTTTATGTATTTTTTGACAGTCTTAGTGAGTTCTATTGAAGCTTGAATTTTCTAGAGTGATGAATATTTGGTTGAAATGTGTGTGGAAGATTTCCAGGTTTTCTTCTGTAGTGCCTATTAGTTCATAGTTTTATTTTATTGGGTAGACGAATTGATTTTTATCTCTGATTGCTTTTATAAATTTCCAGAAGTTTTTAAGTTTGCTGATTCGTGTTGTGTCCACGTCCTTAATCACTGTCTGCCATTTTGTTTTATTGTGCTCTTCAATCTTTTATTTTACTTGTTGCCTGAGATGATTTGCCTAGTTTTATCGTTTGGTGAATGTGATTTCATGTAAAGTCGTGTATGCGTCGCTTTTCCTTTATTAATTGGATTATTGGACGAGGTAGAGGTTTGCTGCATTTGTTTGGGTTTATGGTTTTCTGTTTGATGGTTGCGTTTCGGGCTGTTATGATCTCGCTAGTTATTTGGAGTGCTAGATGTTCTATGTATTCAATATTGACGTCTTCTGGTGTTTGCAGGTCTTGGGTGTTTTGATGAATGTGTTCGGTGTAATCGCACCAGTTGGCGTTCGTGTAGTCATATACTTTTTTCTTGCTTCTTTCTTCTGTCTTCCATGTGCGGGTGGATAGTGTTGTTGTTATCGGTAGGTGGTTGGAGCTTATTGGTGCTTCAATGGTGACATTCTTTATTTGGTTGTAGTCGCTGGTGATGTTAGAATTTTGTCTGGTGAAGTTGGTTTGTCTTGATCTCTCCAACCAATCGTGGTTGGACCTGGCAGGTAGAGTATGCGTAGGGGTGTCTCTGCTAGTAGTTGTTTTAAAATACGACCATTACTGTTGGTTACTTCGTCCAGTAGATCCTTGTGATTGGCATTTAGATCACCTAGAATAATCAGGTTATTGTAGTGCCTGCTGTATGTGTTTGATAGCTTCCATCTGCACAGTGTCGTTGGTGTAGATTGCGGTTATGTATGTGGTTTTCGCATTAATTTTAATCTCAATCGTTAATATTGCCTTGTCTTTGTATTCGTTTGGTAAGGTTATTAATGTTGGATTTAGTTCTTCTCTGGCTAGTATTAATAGTCCTCCACCAGGAGCTTGCAGTCTATCTTTCCGAAAAACTGTGTATGGTTGTAATTGAAATTTCCTGTAGGGTTTTAATGTGGTTTCGTTCAGTGTGATGATATCAGGTTTGTTGGTCTTAAATTGTTTGCTTTAATTCTAGCATTTTATTGCCGATTCCATTTATTTTGAGGTGGAGGATTTTGATGTCGTTATGTAGTGTAATTCTGTTCACTGTTATTTTTTTTTCGCTTTCTTTATTCTTTCTCTTCCTTCTTTAATCTTTCTCGGGTGGCTGGTATTCGTCCACTACAACTACTAATTGTCTGTTTGCCATGTAAGTTTTTATTGACTTTTCCATGGTCTTTTTTGTTATTTCGGTTAAGTTAGTTAACATTTGGTTGCGGCAGTCAGGTGCTGTGATACTGTATGTTGTGCAGGTTAGTGTTTTAAGTATTTGTATTTTCAGGTTATCGACTGTTTTGTTTATGTACTCGATTAGTGTTTCCTGGATTCTGTCAATCTGTTTTTTCATGGTAGTCATGTTCTGGATTTGGGATGTGGCGAGGTCTTTCATTTTAACTGCTGTCTCTTCTGTTGTCAATGTACTGCGGCCGTAGAGGATTTGTGGTGGTACTAGTGTGGGCCATTGTAGTTTTGAGGCATCATATGGGGTTGGTGTGGGTGGCTCAGTTTCTATCCTTGTTTCTGATACCTGCTTTATTTCTGTGGGGGGGGTCGCGTTCTGGGATATTTGGGACATTTAACTTGGCCTAATTTTTCATTTACTAAAATGGAAGTATGTGATAAACCATTTTTGTTAATATTTATCTTGATTAGCAAGAGGTAGATAAAATAAGAATCTTCTGTAAGAATAGTTTGCAAAACGTGCTGTGAAAATCATGTATTTTTTATTTTCAAAACTCAATATTATATATATATACATATACACACATACTTATAATGTATATATAGAAACGGCGGCGCGTGGAACCGGGCGACCGCTGAAGGGATCACTGCCTCGGTTACTGTAACAATAGAGCGAACAGGCTGAACGGCCGGGAAAACCAAGCCCATTGTGCGTTTCCCTGCAATAACTCTCGAACCTTCTTTCCCCTAGGCCGAGAACACTCTTCTTTCAGAGTAACTTCTTTCTAATGGACAAAACATAATGTTCTCGCAATTTCTCAGACTAGAACCTTCAGGAGGCCGGGACGGGCTATAAAAGGAGACGACAAGTGCCGGAAATATGAACTAAAGTAAAATGAACTGAAGTGAAGTGAGTTAAAGCTCAATCTAGTGAGTAACACTTGCTAAGAAAGTGACGTGCACTCAGTGACAGTTTATTAATAACTGTATTAAGATTAGTATTTATTGTTTTGACCTTATTTATTATTTTGTATTATTATATGGTTATAATAAGTAGAGAATTATATATAATTTCTTTTGTCTTTTGCGGTTTGTGAAGGGGTTTCAAACGTTATATTTACGTGTAGTGGTCTAGTGATCAATAAATTGAATTTAATTGAAACTGCCATTCTCATTAGGTACTATAAGTATCGAAAATGATTTTAAAACACCTAAATGTTTCCGTAAGGCAAATATAAACAACATGTTCAATTAAATCTACGGAAAACTTCTCTGGTTTCTTAGATTCCAGGAATAGCGCTTACCACTTTTTGTGAGCTAGAGGTGCATATGCATTTCTAAAACTCAAAAACAGGTAAGTAGTGCAACTGCCACATCTCAGCAATTTTAATTAATGCCTTTAGTGACCTAGTCATACATAGAAGCGATAAAAGTTAAATGAAAAGTTTAATTCCGGAACCGCACATATAAAAGCTTCAGAAACATTGATAATAAACTCAGAAGAATTCAGGCAGTAAAAATGAATCAGGGATTGAACATTATCAGACTTCGTAGCACTAGCCGCTAATTATATTGCATTTTCTAGCTTTTACACACTTGCTGGGTCTAACATAAACAAAAAATCCAATGTGCTTACATTTACACAACCTTCGCTACTTATGCTTCATAAAATATTCTTACAAAAGCTGATCCTTATATCTATTTCATTCTTCAAGATAAAAATCAGCAGAAATGGCTTTAGCGCCGAATTATTTCCTTCCTCAAGGAAGCTAAACCGATAAAAAATTAAAAAAATAGAAAAAAATAAAAAAAATAAAAAATAAAAAAAAATAAAATAAAAATAAATAAAATCTACTCAACTATTATCCTGGCATCTAGAGGCTATACCAGGACAAAGCTGAATCGATTTTATTTTTCCGCATAACTTTATTTAATTGCTCAATAATTATACATAATTTTGGAGATACAATATTTATAACTAATGCTACTAGAGACCAGTAGCTTACAAAAATTACTACTACAATTCCAGAAAACATTCTAAAATCTACTATTTCTGCCACTACTCTACACAAATCATACATTTTAATTACATTTCAAATCTCTAACTACTTCTATAACTACTTTACATAACATTTCATAAATTAATTTCAATAAATCGATAGTCAGATACTTTAAAATCCGGTCCCTATGTGATACAACTAAAATTCCGTTCTCTTTTCTTGACTAAGATGAAAAAATATTATAACGCCCATTTAAGAAAAGAATGGGCATTGGAAAATTTAAGCTTATATAAATAATATCTTGGAAATGATTCTCTTCTCAACAAAAGTGTATTTGCATAAATTGCTTTTTTTATATATTTCTTACACTTAACCATTCTTTCAAAATGAAGAGGGCTAAAGAGGCAATTCCGAATAAATGCAAAATATAGGCTGCGTTTGATATATAAATATCTTTAATAGATGATCTAAATATTATTCAAAATCGTTGGTACATTTTTGAGAGAGCAAAAACTCTCAAATATTTTCCATGTAAAGCTAATTTGGAGCGGGGGATTTCCTTGAACATTTTCGTGCGGCATCCTTGGAAGTTGGCAAACTTAAATTTAAAGTTTGGAATTTAGCTACTTTTTGTTTTTGAGTTACATACACACAAACGGAGCTTTTTTTTTTTTTTTAAATGTTTTGTCTGTTGTTATTTATTGTTTGGGGGGGGGATTCCAGTAACGAATTTTTGGGTGAAATGTAATACCTCTCTATCAAGTACTATATACGAAATAGAGAAAGTAAACATTGAGTTACATCTAGAATACCTGAAAAAGAAAACTGGTGTTGTTAAACAAAACAGGTTATTGGGTAGGTAGAGTCAGACTGAAAAATGCAATGCCATAGCTGGGATTTGAACCACGAATCTCCCGCTCTCTAGCCGGTTGCTCTACCACTGAGCTAATATGGCAACATACGTGTATAGCATTAAATTTCCCAACTGCCTCGTATGTTGCAGGGCAAACCACAGGGTAGTCTCAAATTATTTTGAGATGACATATCCCAATAGCGACTTACAGTGTTTTAAGTGTTTTAAATCTCAGAATTCATATTACAGCTAACTATTATGGTCTAATAGTATTGATTTAATTGTTTTTTCACACAATTGGTCTCTACCACTGAGCAACCATGCCAATATACCGGTAAAGCATTAAATTGCTCAACTAACTCGTTTGTTTCCCGGCAAGCCGTAAGGTGATCTCAAATTATTTTGAGATGACATCCCTTATGGCGATTTTCAATGTTGTAAGTACTTTAAGTCCAAGGATTCATAGTATAGTCAACTATTATGGTAAAATTATTTTTTCACACAAGCCAAGTGTAGGACAGGAGTTGGATAGGCTATGTTTAAAGCTGGAAGCTTGTTTTGGTTTCGGAAGTGCATCGGTTTAATAATTAAGTGAGATTAAATGCCCCTACTATGCACTGATGTGCAGGAATATTTAATTTAAGAGCAGCCAACTCCCTAGGAAGATGAAATCGAAGCGATGGCATGAGCTTTGGGGGTAGCCTATAATTAATCCCGTCGTTAGCACTTCCCCAACTAGCGACATAATCCGTTACTGAATTGATTGTTGTGCCATGTTCACGAGACTTGGCCCTGGATGCGCCGACAGTCCCGAGCTGTATAGTGTATTTATCAACTCGCTACGAATTTCACTGTCAGCCACTTCTAGTCCTACTGAAATCAGATCTTCCAGCCTCTGCTCATTTGGGTCAAAGTGGTGATATCTCATACACACTCTCTAAAGGAACCGCCGTCCAACTGAAGTTGGCTGCACTGCCCTCCACGTCCTAGGGTGACAAAATATGCGGGCTAATTGTTCTTGATATCCCATGTCCTTCAAAACACACAAAAATCTGATGTATTCCATTCACAGGACTTTCTGTACATCTCTATATAACATGTTATTCTCATAAAGTTTATTGTTCTATCTACCTTATGTTAATAGATATAAACATTATCTGAAATGGTGTTATTACTTACTTCCTTTTAAGTAGAACCGAAATAAGGAAATTCACTAAGTTAAAGTAATAGTCACACCTTTTAAAAGCTGGTTGCTATGAGATTGAAATTCATTTCTTTGCATGGCCAGTATTTGACAAATTCCCGTGTGAGAAAACTTAAAGATTTTAAAACTGAAACCAATTACAAGAAATATCTTGGAAATGGTTCAATTCCACGGAAAAGTACTATATTATTATAAAAATTGTGTGTTTTATAGACATCTAAGTTTTTGTTTATCTGCTACAGTTTTTTTTCAGTAATACAAAAGTCATCCAGAATGAAGAGATCTTCAGAGGCTATTCCAAAAAACTTCAAGATATAAATTTTAGTTGTTGTGTCATTATTTTTAATGGATGATGTAATCAAACTCGTGAAGAATCATTTTAAGGACATTAACATTTTCAAAGTTTTTACCATTTTTTGGAGTGGCTCAATTTTTCTCAAAATCTTCGTGTTGCATCCTTAGAATATAGTAAACTTAAATACCAAGATTGGTATTTAACCGACTTTTCGTTTTTGAACTATGCTGTTCACAGACATACATTCCCCAAGACGGACCTTTTTATACAAATGACTTTTGGATTTAGGTAACACCAAAACATGTATTTCCGTTAAAGTCTTGGTATGAAATTGTTAGGTGGAATACAATTTCCTCTGTAACTACTATGTGCTTCCCGAAGGGGGAGGTTCCGACCCCTTCAGCTGCTCCGTGCGAGCACTGCGGACTCCGAGCACACGTTGTACTTCTAACACTAATAGAAGTAGTCGGGCGAAAATCTGACCCCCTCTCGGCAGGGTGCTGTGCGGATTGGGTTGGACTCAGCGTGGGAGTGGCCCGATACCCATGGGAGATTTGGTATGTCTAGACCTGGTTGTGAGACACCTGTTTCGACGTTGCTATACAATATTTATTGTCCTGGCAAATAAAATAATCTATCTATAAACGCCCTATGGCAATAGCCTGGATAGTCAGTAGACGGAATGCGATACCGAGGTTTCTCTGTAGTCTTCCCTTCGGGTTTGACGCGCGCAAGTGGCGTATCCGCTTCTGTCCCGCTACGTTCGCATACCGGGGGGGGGGGGGGCTCTTTAATAACCTAGGTATTGCCTAATCGTAAACCCTCGGAGATTAAATTCTCCCTGGTCTGAGGGTGGTGCTCTTTTGTCCCTGGGTAGACAGTCGCGGAACATTGTGCATATGTGCTTGAGAAAGTAATAAGGATTTGAAAAATCTAATGTTCCATTTATATAACTTTATAAAACTCCTCTGTTACATATTATTTCTATAAAAGCTTATATATAATATATACTTAATTCTTGTATCTGAGACCTGGTGAGCATGCCACCACTTCCTTACCCACTCCGCACTATATTCTTGGCTGTCTACATGACGAATTGCAACAGAGAGCGTGCAGTCAGTGACGTTTCATTGATGGAACTCATCAGTGGAAAAGGTTATTTTCTAACCTATGCATTTAATGTAATAGATTATCAATTGCAGTTTTAGGTAGAACTATGACAGAGCATTACTAAAACAACAGCGAAACACTTCAACTCTTGATTTTCCAATCCGCATTGTTACAATGTTTGGTTCCACATCATGTCAGAATTGCTAATAATAACTAATTTATTATATCTATTTTCATGTGAGCAATTCGTTTCTATATTGAAATAGATTAAGAATGGTACAGGCTCAAGCTTAAATGATACAAAAAGACACTATTAATATTTTGATCCTAATAATAAAGAAACAGTAATTTGTCATTGAAGGTTATGTTATTGTTTCTCAAAATATTCGCGTTTATGATCAGTACATTTTATATGAGTTCAAATCATTTGTTGTAATATTTTTTTTTTTTTCCAATCTGCTCGAGTCCCCTCCAAAACGTGGTTTTTGAACGTATCTGACGACGAAAGTCATTGGGTGCCAAATAACAACTGAACGGCGGACGAGTCATCAATTCGAATCTTAATTAAACTTACAGGCTTCGTTCCAGGATTCTGCCAATTAATCTGGTTCCCGTTATGACATATTTGGCAACCCTGGTGTAGATAATAAAAGTGGTGGTTTATATGGTGGCGGTGTTAGTGAGAACCATAACGATGATGACGACCTAATCTTGAAATTACGTTGCCCTCACAACGCTGTTTAAAATTAAAACCCTCTCTTATTGCCATTTAAAGGAAACGTGTCTATTTCAGTCCGCGGGAAAAGCATTAATGTCCCGAGTACGTGTATAGCAAGGTGGCAGTAAAATGTGAAGGAAAATTGCATGATAACATAACCCCTGCAGTTACTGCAACTCTACCGGTAGCGTGGAGTTCAGTCATAATATTGTTGCCCGTTTCCTTTCAAATCACATGTGGATATTGGCAATTTACACTATCTATATGTTTTCTACGTGCTGCTACTGCTTAACTTTGACCTAGGTTTTTGTTGCAAACTTTGTATGAGTTTCAATAAAAGATGACGATAGAGCGACAAGCTCAGAGACCTTAGCAACACTGGTTCCATACGAAAATGGCGAAATCTCTGTTTTACATTACGTGTATAGCAAGCAGCTGGGCTCCCCATGAGACTAAATTAGAAGTTATAAAATCTGATTGTTGCGCACATTTGTTAAAACAGACCTTCTGCAGATTAATACAAATTTACGTCTTTACGAATATGCATGTTTCTCATGGGTAACGAATGAAATAAATTATGTTCACATTCAACTACTCGGACTATTGCTGAGAGATGTATAATTCGATATTTGCATTTGCACACAGTGCCATTTGCTCTACAGCACCGTATTTGAAATATGCAGATAACCCTTTATACGTTAAACAAGTTTCAGAACCTACAGGGCAATTCCAAATAACCGTATTATCAAATATCGCTTCGTTTCACACCTCTTGTATATCACAGGAAACGTTGAGAAAATTGCGCTCATTGAGAGGTAGTTCCCAGACTTGTACTAAAACCTGTGATGAAGGTCCAAACGCGCCTGCGAGTGTCTGAACACGATATCTTAAAAACGAAGTCAATAAAATACAAAACTTGATATCTAAGCTTAGTATCTTCCATGGATGCGACACGAAGATTTTCAACAAAATTCCCACCACCCCAAACTAACTTTCAGAAGCAAAAACTTTCGGAAATTTTGATTTTTTCAAAAATGGCTCTACCAATTTTAAAACACCGTATAATAGATATATTTACAAACTTATATTATTATTTTCTGAAAATAGCCTCTGAATAGGTCTTCAATTTGTATGACTTTTGTATCACTGATGAACCATAAGAAACAGACAAACGCTCACTGCACAAAACATGTAGATCACCTTAAAATACAAAATGTATATATATATATATTTGGAGTTGATAATTTCCAGGATATTTCTGTTATTCATATTAGTTTTAAAATACTTAAGATTTTCTTATATGTGAATTTGTCAACTCCTGGTCATGCAAAGAAATGAATTTCAATCATAAAGCAAACATCTTCTAAAATATTTGACTATCGTGTGAGCCAATGGTACTCCCTCGATTACTTTTTAGTTACAAGACTTCAAGTAATAAGATGGTTTCTGCTAATGTTTATCTCGATTAGTATAAAGTAAATAAAAGAACAAGTTTTTTGACAATTTCTTACAGAGATGTATAGAAAATCTTTGAATAGAATACATTTTAGGACAAGTTCATTTTGCATGTGTGCGTGCGTGTGTGTGTGCGTATGTGAGGGAGAACAGCATAACTCTAAAAGAAAAACCGGTTAAATAACAACATTTATATGTAAGTTAAGCATTTTGGAAGAATGTGACGACAGGAAAAGTTTCAAGGAAATCATTTCAACTCAAAACTATCCTACACGTAGAGCACCCTTCGAAAATTTAAATTTTCTCAAAAATGGTCTAAACAATTTGATGAAAACATTATATTTAAAATACTTTATATTAATTTAATCTTGAATTTTCTGCAAATGGCCGCTGAAGTCTATTCATTCTGGATGGTTTTTACATAACTGATAAGCAGTAGTTATGTCGAACACCTTTCTTGTATAGTTAATTGTTTCCAAAATATTCCAAATTATTTGTTTCAATTTTAAACTAGAATTACAATTCTCAAATAGAAAATCGTTATTCCATGTTCCAACTCGTTATTCGGGCGTAAACATCCTTAACATGACTTCCTTAGGAAAGCAAGTAAAGCCGATAGTTTTGTGTCGTAATTTATGGCACGTAAAAGAAACTCAAGCCCGATAAAGATGCATCTGAGGACACTTATGTGGTCTTTCATATCCAGCATAGATTGGAACCGCAGCAGTTAGTACTCAATTTAATTTAATTTTTCGGTCAAACGGAATACATCACAAGGCGACCAGCCCTTAACATATATTATATAGTTTCAGTTTAGCCTATTTCGCTATTCCCGCCTGCTTACAAAGAAGTATATAATAAAACTATATCTACAAATGTTTTATCCATGTACACAAATTAGATAGAAAAATAGGCATTTGTTAGTGTAGTTAGTTGCATATCAGCAGTTATGTGATTATAACATAATATGTTTACTTTCTCTAGCACTTACGTACAATGTACATAGTGGATAGAGAAGGAATTGTATTCTATCCAAAAATTCAATACCGAGGTTTCACTGAAAATGCATGCTTTGAGACCCGCTGAACCCCCCTCCCCCAATAAATTGTTAGAAACATGTCCATATGTGTCTATGTGTATGTATTTGTGTGTGTTTTTGGGTGATATAGCTCAAAACCGATAAGTAAGTTAAAATCTAAACTTGGTATTTCAATTCAGTATTTTTAAGGATGCAACAAGAATTTTAAGAATATCCCTCTACTCCCAATTACTCTTTACATAGAACATTTTTAGAATTTTTTTATTTTCTCCAGAAAGGTTAATACATTTGCCATATCGGTGTTCTAATTTAATTAAACCATCTCTGAAGTGCGATTTTTCGAGGTCCTCAAAATAGCTGTTAACCGCATCAATGACCTCCTCGTTGCTATGAAATCTTTGTCCTCCAAGACATTTTTTGAGGCTTGGGAACAGGTGGTAGTTACTGGGTGAAGACCTGGCGAATACAGTGGATGTTCAAGCAATTCGAACTTTAAATCGCATATTTTTCCCATTGCAATGTCTGAACGATGGGCCGGAGCATTGTCGTGATGAAGCAAGATTTTTTCTTTTGCTAAATGAGGCCTTTTTGTTTTCCCCTCATCACTCAAACGTTTCAGTAAGCTTGCGTAGTAGTCACCAGTGATACTTTTACAATCTTCCAAGTAATCCATAAAAATAATCCTTGTTAGCTGAAAAAATTGACTTTGCCTTTTTTGGTGTTGGTTCACCTGACGCAATGCACTGTTTTGACTGTGATTTACTTTCTGGAGTGTATTGATATATCAAATTTTCATCCATGGTAATAAGCGGTCTCAAAATTCACCGGGATTTTTACGGCAGCGCTTCACATTCTTAACAGAAGCAGTTTTTCTTTTCAACTTTTGATCACGTGTCAACAAACGCGGCACCCATCTTGCACAGACCTTGTGAAAGCCAAAAACATTATTTAAAATATTACCTGCACGTATGTTTACAGCCTCTGCTGTTTCATACAACTTAATTGCGGTCTTCCAGTACTAAACGATGAATTTTTTCAATGCTCTTTGGAGTTGTCACTTCTATAAGGCGTCCAGAGCGAGGCTCATCATTAGTGCTCGTACGTCCCATTTTAAACTCAGCGCCACCTTTTAATCATTGAATATGAAGGGGCAGTCTTTCAATGTACTGTCATTTCCTCCTTGATTTCTCTAGGCGTTAAGTCTTTCAAATGGAAGTATTTAATCACTGCTCGTTTTTCCACATCGTCCATTTTTGTAAAAACTCTAGGTTGTATTGTTTAAAAGCTATCATTCGAAAACTAAACAAGCTGTTCGCCTGCAACTATGGATACAAGCTATTCTAGAGTTAAACTATATAATACTATCGTCTAACTGTCCTAGTGGCGGCAGATCTATGTGAAGCCCGGGACTTATCAGCCGACCCTCGTATATAGTTTGAATTCTGGGAATAGCCCTGAAGACGTTTGGATGAAGAGTTTTGTAGAGTTAACCGTTATTTCGAGTTATTTGTTTCAGCTTTAAACTGCTAAAGATTTTCTCAAACGGCATTCGATATTTCTTTTGGCCTCTCCTTTGTTTACTCCTAGCATGTAAAGAGATCCAAATTTCAATTTTTTTTCACATAGCGACCGGCTTTTAAAAGCTTTGACAATCGCTTTGCCTACTGTATTCCCTTATTTTTTCTTCTACTTACAAGGAAACAAGTAATAAGACCAACTCTGTTAATGTTTATCTCGATTATCATTATGTAGATAAAAGAATAACCTTTTGTTGGAATGTTTTGTAAGGATAGTTTGTATATGAAACAGCATTTCTGTGTGTGTCTGAGTGGGCAGTATAGGCCAGAAACGAAAAGTATCTTTAAAGGATGCGACACGATGATTTCAGAGCTCCAGCTACCCTTTTCATTGAACACTTTTCGATAATTTTGATTTACTCAAAAATGGCTAACGACTTTTAATACCAGTAAAACTTCTAATATTTAAGATATTTTCATGACAAACGAATAGTATATCTGGTTTTCTGAAAGACCTCTTCATTCCGGATGACTTCTGTATAACTTTCGTATAACTGGTAAACCGTAAGACATATACAAAAAATGTAGAGCTCATTAAAACACACAGTTTATGTCACATCCATTTATTTGCAAAGTAAACCGTTTTCGAGATATTCCGATTTACTGGTTTCAGTTTTAAGCCGCTTAAACTTTTCTCAAACGGGAATTTGATCTTTTTTGTTTATTCCTGGCAAGCAAAGAACCAAACTTCAATTTTACATATAGTGACAGCTTTTAAAATATTTTACTGTTACTTTAGCCTATGTATTTACCTATTCCTCTTCCACTTCAAGAGAAAAAGGCAAGTTATAAAACCAATTCTGGCATTGTTTATCTTGATTAAAACGATGTAGGTAAATACAAATATTTTGTAAGAAAAGTTATATTTGGGATAGCTAGAGAAAGTCATGTGAATGGAACCATTCAGATTTTTAATCTAACATTTGTTTCATCTGAAATAAAAATAAGTGCTCAGATTACTGTTTCAACTTGATTATCTGGAACCAGCGGTTTTATAATGGAAGTGTAGCTTTAACGGATAGACAGATGTTGTCACCACCAACTTCAGGCGGTAAACTTTCACCCCGTTCTCTCTCTCTCTCTTTAAAAATCGATGTACCTAATCTTCCTAGGCCTTTTGCCGCTTGGTTTACTTTGTGGTATTGTGTACATTGTAATTCATGGAAAGCGAACATTGATCTACTTCTTCTCTCTACTCTTTACCCAACTTTGTTTATCATTTCGAAACGTGCGGCGTTTTCAGTTCAGTGTGATCATTTTGTTTTTTGCTTCCAACATATCCAGCCATACACTTCCAAGAAGCTTGTAATTTTTACTTTCTCTATACGCACTATGTACATAGTGTATAGAGAAGGTATTGCACTCCACCCAAAAATTTAACACCGAGATTTCACCGGAAATATATGTTTTATGGTACCTTTTATCTAAAAAAGAATTTTCGGAAAAAGGTCCGTGTGTGTATGTGAGTGTGTGTGTGTGTCTGTGAACACGATAACTCAAAAACGAAAAGTAGGTAAAACACCAAACTTGGTATTTAAGTTTAGTATCTTCCAGGGATGCGACACGAAGATTTTAAGAAAAATCCCCCCACTCCCAAGTACCCCTTACATGGAACATTTTTCGAAAATTTTGACTTTCTAAAAAATGGCTCTAACGATTTTGATTAAAATTTCGTATTTTAAAGGACCTGACAAATAAAATGTATATCATGAATTTTCTGGGAATAGCCTCTGAAGGGTATTTTATTCTGGATGAATTTTACTGAATTTTGAATAACTGCTAAACCGTAAGAGATGGACAAAAACTTACTACGCAAAAAATGTAGAGCACATTATAACACATACTTTATGTGATATACATTTTATCGTGGAGTTCGTCGTTTTGGAGACATTCCTTATTTTTTGTTTCTGCTATGAAAAACTTTTACTTTTCTCATACTGGAATTAGACAACTGCAGTCCATACAAACAAAGGAATTTCAGTGACATAGCAACCAGCTATTGATTATCACTTTAACCTGTGATACTGCCTTATTTCGATTATACTTACAAGGAAGCAAGTAATAAAGCTATTTCTGCTAATTGTTTACTGATTAGCATGAAGTAAATAGAAGTATAAGTGTTTTAAGAATAATTTATTGCAGAGAAAGTCATGTGAATGTAACACAAGATTTTTAAAAAGTATTACGCTGTGGGTGTGTGAAATAAGGAAATATGAACATCACTCTTCCAACTTGATAGAAAGTTTGTATTAGGTAGAACTAATTTTATCACACAATTTCCCAAAGCTTAGTGTCTAATTCTTAAAGTGGAATCTAATTTGTTTGACTGATATGAATAAATCGTTATTGTTTAAAACCCAATAAAAATTTCAGATACCTCAAGATTTTAAAAATGTCTGTTTTCTATATTTTTAACCACATACAAATTTATAGCTTTTGACTAATCTGGATTAATCTAGGGAATATAGAAAGGATATACTGCAAAATTGATAGCTTTCTTTACAGCTTCCACAACCTATATTCTCCATATTTGTATTCCAACTCTGCATATTTCAAACACAAAAAATGCACCATTCAATGTCTAAACCTTGCTCCA
The DNA here is from genome assembly GCA_030762935.1 of Hymenopus coronatus. NCBI lineage: Eukaryota > Metazoa > Arthropoda > Insecta > Mantodea > Hymenopodidae > Hymenopus > Hymenopus coronatus. The sequence continues at coordinate 63,605,387 of CM060896.1, forward strand.
TATATTTTTTGGTATCTCTTAAATTCCACGTACACTAGTCATTTCTCATTGGGTTCCGTTGTGGAATACATTCCTGTGTGATAATATATTCGAAAAGATCTGTAAATAGTAATAATAATAATAAAAATCATAATTATACATAATAATATGTATTATAGTACGATATTAAAAGCGAATAATAATACATTTAAAAGAGAAAAGTATTATAAAATACAATAGACATATATTATTAATCAGAATGTAAATAAAATATATTTTTATTTAAATGTATAAAGGTAAAATCTATTTATGATATACTTATTATAATCTGTTGTAAGATTACACAATTTTTAAATAAAAATATATTAACGTATGGATGACTTAAAATAAATTGCTTTATAAATCACTTAATATAGTCTAATTATGGCAATATAATAACTATTAAAATATTAAAATTAAAGAGCACCATTGGAGTTGAATTTTGGTTTAGCTTAACATGTTAAATAGTATCTTTAAATTGTAAATTTATTTGTAATTGTTTTATTTTAAGTTCATATTCGTTAGTAGCTGTACTTTTTTATGTGTACAGTAATTATATAAACATTATACATATAGAAATAGAAAACGAATATTAAGATCTTAGATTATATTAGCTTGGTATAAGATACTAGGCTCCAAGATAAAGTATAGGAATGTTATTTTATTTTAATCGATTTAAATACCCATAACGTAATGAATCAAACATGTTATAGACAAAAGAGATAATGCATCTGGAATATGTTTAAATTCTTATCCTCAAATAGGTAGGAGTATCTCCGTTCAAACTTGCCTCTCAGAATGATGAAATCACGTACAGCTATCACGAAAGACAGCTTGCATTACAAGCGGCCTTACCCAAAGTACTACAGATCACTTTGCACAGGTGTGACTCGCGCTAGGCTTTCGGCATTAGATGCTCTGCTGAAACGCATCCCAGCGTCGAGGTTTACATTGTCAACTTAGAGCAGCAAGAGAAGATCAGCAAAAACATAAGTGTGTCTCATTGCAGTCCGCAATGGTTTTCGCTTATCTGGTTCTATAGCGCTTACAACATCTTCCTGCGCATGTTTAATTTATAAAAAAGCACGCACAGACAACATAATTCATAACTATATAAAAAAACTTAGCCTTTTTGTAATTAAAAAATAAATTAATAAAAAAGTACCCAGATTGAGAAGGTTTTGCAATCCACCCAAAAATTCGATACCGTGATTTCACCAGAAGCACACGTTTTAGGATTCCCCAAATCAAAAGAAGAAATAGAAAAAGCTTCGTGTCTCCGTTTGTCTTCAACATCAATAAAAAAATCGACTAAATACAAAGTTCATTAGTTAAGTTCATCGTCTTTCAGAGATACTACACAAAGATTTTCAGGAACATTTCACCACACAAACTACTCTATACAGGGAATAGTTTTCTTAAATACTGATCATTTCTGTTTGTTCTAACGCCTTTGTTTAAAATGCAGTATACCAAATATACTTTCAAATAAAATTTATATTTTTATTTTGCTAAGAATAGTCTCTGAAGTTTTCTTCATTGATTTGTATAAACGATAACTCATAATAGAGACCTTTAAAAAATTTAGTATCGCTTTATCTTGTTATATTCCTTACTCCCCTTGTACAACTTAATAATATCGAATAAAATAACCATGAAGTGAATAGAAGAATAAACTTTTGTAACAATACAATAAGCTTTTGTCTCGGAATAGGCAGAGAAAGTTATGCTCTTTTGTCATATGTCACCACTCAAAGAAAATATTAGCAATCAGGGAGAAAGAGTAAATAAAAAGACTACTCCATTTCAATGGAGAAGGCTTTAAACAAACAGGATTATTTGCAGCCTTCATCTATTTCACGCCATACTAAACTCCTTGAACACTTTCACTCGCATACCCTGTAATAAACACTCCAATTTTATTCCACCTGATGTCCTCTCTTTACTTTCCTTTTAAAAACGCTCTTTTTCGCGAAAAGAGAATCACAAATATAACTTTTAATACTGCTGACTAATAATTTCTCCACCTCCATCACTTTAATAACTATTCTTCATTCATCACCTTTCTCATCAGCCCATCAATGCTAGGTATGTAGGTACACATTTTAACTTGCAATTTCTTTCCTTATACTGAGTATTTACTCTCAAATATAACTCTTGTGGTTTAGCCCTACTCCTATCCGTTGCTGCATCAGCTCCCACTCGGAGAAGAACTTCCAACTTCCACTATGCTCCATCAGGTGTTGAATAGATCTATCCGCAACGCTTAGGTCAGCATCTCTTCGCACGCCAAGCCAGGCAGCTTCTTTCAACGCACTTCATAGTTAAGTATTTCTTCTTACACTGCTTCCTTCTTAATCCTAACACTGCTCTTGTACTTGGAATCCGCATTGAGTCGAAGCTTGGTGGTAACATACAAGTCAACTATTAAATTACGCCTGTGTTTATTCACTTATCATTAAAATGTTAAAAATCAGATGTGTTCTTTTGAGGTTATGGTTTCTAGTTCAACTATTCTGTAACAAATTATTGTTACAAACTCTTATTCTTATATCTACTTCATGCTAATCAAGATTCACATTAGCATAAATGGTCTATTATTTAGTTCCTTATCAGTAGGGATAGCATATTGGGGACCGATAGCAGTACAGAATCGAAATTAGCGCAGCATAGTATATAGTTGTTATGTGTTGACAATGCAGTGTGCACGTAGTGGTACTAATAGAAGGAACATGGTACAGTAGTTGCACAGTAGACTGTGATGTTTTCACTAGAGTGAAAGGCGATTGAGATTGAGTGGGTGGTAAGCATAAACACCACAAACTTACGGGAATTAAAAATATTAATATTTCCATAGGTACATTCAATTGTGGTTGTGCACACCATTGTCCGTTTCATTTTCTCTCAAGATACACAGGTTACAATACGCAACAACGTACATTTATAACGTCTCAAATCTGAACCGTCTCCGATTGGCACGTAAACAGGCTTTATATTGTGAAAAATTTCGCTCCACATACCAAGATCTCGTAGTACATTTCATATTTCACGCATTATTGAAAATCCAACATGTTTCCATCGATGTTTCCAAACAAGATTTATTGTCGTGGATATATTAGCAAAGTTCTTCTCTATGTATTGAAAATCTTCATGCAATCCACTTGAAGTAAGAGATTTTAATATCTTGATTGAAGAGTATTTACTATCATCAAAGGGATTAATTTACAGTGTTGTAATATACATCATGCTACTCGAGCCACGTTCCCCAACACATTACTACACGTGGTTTACATGCGGCGCGTGCAGTCGTTAATGCAGGTCTCTGCTCGGTAGGTATTCAACTAGTATCCACATGCGTCTCGTTAACGGTCCCCAAGATTCTTCCCTCTTATCAGTAAAAGCGAAATAACGCATTATGCTATGCTAAATCATTTAAAACAACTGCTTTACGATTTACTTATTTGGTTATCTTTGCGTTTCCAGGAGTAAAACAAAAAACAGGAATGCCAAATTCCCAATTGAGAATAATGTAAATGTTTTAAGCTGAAACCAGTAACAAGGAATATCTCATAAATGATTAGCTTCACACAAAGTGTTTTAATAAGGAGATCTACATATCTTATGTGGTAAGTTTCTATCTACCTATTAATTCTATTTTGGACGCAGGGGACCTCAAGACATATATTTTGGTTGAAATATCGGTATCAATTTTTTGGGTGGAATGCAACTTTCTCCAATTACTAAGTATATACACTACTAAGTAGAGAAAGTAAATGGTATTCTACCAAACTATTCTTTAAAACCTTTACTCCTCTATCTCCTTCATGCTAATATAGATAAACATTACAAGATTAGGTAAATTCTTGTAGGCACAGTTGTAATAAAAAGATACACTACCCTAAAGCTATAGTGAAATTTTTAAGTGCTGGTCGCTATATGGTGGTAATACGTTTACATTTTCTTTGAAAGGAAAAATGAAAATAAGTGAATACTGATTTCCATTTGAAGAATAAAGGTTGAAACAATAACAAGAATATGTTGGAAGTAGTTAATTTCACAAAATATGCGTGTTTTAACGAAGTCTGCACAGATTTCATAGATTTTAGCTATCACCAACAGTTTACTCGTTATGCAAAAGTCATCCAGAACGAATGGGACTTCATTTTACACATTAAACATATAGTATTTTAATAAAAATTGCTAGAACCAATTTTGAGAGTCAACATTTTCTAAACAAATAAACGGTAGTCACGGATGGAGGATATACTTGACGATCTTTGGATGAGCTGAGCTTAAATAACAAATTTGGATTTTAAAAGACTTTTCGTTCTTAAGTTATGATTTTCTCCCTGTCTCTCTCTCTCTCACACACACACACACATACACACTCCTATACACATGGACACAAACTCGGACATTTTTAAAAAATTATTCAAGGTCCTCAAAATATTCATAAAATAACTGTGAAAATCATTTATGGCACTCAATCTCGAAGACACTGTAAATGATTTTTAATTGCCGGCAATGTTTTCTCTGAACTCATCTCTCTCTCTCTCTCTCTCTCTCTCTCTCTCTCTCTCTGTCTGTGCGTTTTAACGCCCTTTAGTCCGGTAGATCACATAGCAGGATGCACGAATGAAATGCTGATCAAATGAGCTCGGAGTGATTCCCCCAAAATTTGTGTTCTCAGGATAAGGGAAACCCAGGGAGGAAAACCCCTATCCGAATACCTCAACATAATCGAGAATCGAACGCGTGACACCTTGAATATCAGGCAAACACGCTGCTCCCACACCACCTGGGCAGATGATCTGTTTTTCTTCTTTACATGACTATAATATTCACAATGGTTGGACATTTTTTGAAAATTGCAACACCAATATGATCTATACCAATATTAGGAATAATACAATAAATAAAAATAGCTATATGATTTTTGAGTAATGCATGTACTCTTCTTGGTTTGTATAAGTTTCTTGTATAATCCCAGCTAGCACATTAACGCACTCGCATGTAATACATACCTGGAATCGAGCTTTCACATTCTACCAGGGGTGCTATGCGGGACCCGATAAATCCTTGAATGCATGACCAACAAATGGAGGGATTTTTAATGGATATACGGCGTCCGAACATAGAATTTCACATATCCTCTCAGCCATGGCACTGCGGATGGAAGCAGCACCTCCTAAAAGACTTTATAGAGGTAATAATAGAAGCCGAATGCAATAATGCTCTTTTCTCTTTCAGGAAAAAATAACCAAACAAAACAAATAAATGCAGACTAGCTGAACTATTAAACGAAATAAAGCGCAGGTGCTGTAAATACAGACGGAATGAACCCTTAGCACTGAAACCACGATATGTCTGGGTATAGATGGTATATCATGTCACAAAGTTGTTGCTTCGCTCTGCTTACGTAATTGCGCGAAACCTACCGAATGAAGACGGGAGTCAAGCGCTCAAGAAAATTTGCGCGTGGAGTATATTAATCTCCAAATGGCGCTCATCACAGTACCTTTGAATACGAGGAGCGTTCAATAAGTCCTTAGGAAAGATAGAAAAAAGTTTTGGTATATCTTCATTTTTCAACATAATCTTCTTTTAGCTAGACACACTTTTCCCAGAACTTGCCTTACTATTTTAAGCCTTCCAAACAGTAGGATTTCGGAAGGTACTCAAAATAGGCATATGTTTGGGAGCTGACCTCTTCCTTATATGTGAATGGTTTTCCGCCAAGCCACTTTTTCAAGTTTGGAAATAAAAAAAAAAAATCACTAGAGGACCAAGTCTGGTGAATATGGTGGATATTGTAGTAATTTTAGCCTTAATTCTACAGTTTTCGCCGTCTAAATTGCGCATTGTCTTAATCGAAGCGAATCTTTTTCTTTGCCAGACGAGGGCGTTTTTCCTTAATATCTCCGTTCAGCCGATGCAATAAGGACGCATAATGCTCACCATTTATCACTCTTCCTTTCTTCAAGTAATCAATGTAGATGATTCCGCGGGCATCCCAAAAACCGAGGCCATCACTTGTATACATATTTCACTACCTTTGCCTTCTTCGGAGCGGCTCGCCTTTAAAACCCACTGTTTCGACTGTGCTTTTGTCTCTGGAGTATAGTAGTGTGTCCACGTTTCATCCGCAGCTATGTATGGATGCAGAAACTCGTGAGAATTGCGACGGAAAAGTGCCAAACCAGCTTCCAAATCCAGCACACGATTGCGTTGATTCTTTATTAAGAGCAAACGCGGCACCCATCTTGCTGAGATCTTTGTCAGATCTAATTTTCCGTGCAAAATTGAGAGCACTTTTGATATGCCTGTGGCGTCTACTATTTTGCGAACTTTGATTCGTCGATGACTCCAAACCATATCCTGGATTTTGTCAATCATTTCGGAGGAATTCACTTCTACTGGACTTCCAGAATGCTGTTCATTATTTGTGGATATACGTCCACGTTTAAATTCATTTATCTAATTGTGAATTGTTGCAAACACAGAAGCAGATGTACAATAAACTTCATGCAACTCTGCTTTTATCTCTTTCGGTATTAAACCTTTTAGGTACAAGTGCTTAATCACCCCACGAAACTCTTTTTTTTTTTTTTTTTTTCATATTTCTAAATAAGCACAGAATTGTTTATTCAATCGCCTATGGCAACGAAAGCACGTGATGGATATAGCTGAAACTTTAACTGTCATCTAGTAAGACGGTTATTAAATATAAACTTTTTTCGATGCCATGAATATAATTTCTTTGACTTTCTAAGGATTTATTGAACGTCCTCGTATGAATGCGAACATCACTGTAGGACAGATTGATGTGAGGCTTGTGTGTAAATACTACAGTTTATCATTCAGCCCACCAGTGATGGTATCCACGTGGTCATCGGAGTCTAAAACAAGGCCCAGAGTTATCTCTCTGAAATCTTAATTATTTATTGCTCGCACACTGCTCTATCATGGCGTTGCAATGTTCATAAACAGTAGTTAGTGTATATGTAAATAAATATGATTGGGATTACAAAGAGATGGTAGCCTCAGTACGGCTATGTTGTATTTGTCCGACAGTCAGTTTTTCGTCACACGCGCGCATATGTGTTTCTGTGATAATCCGGAGGGAATTCCAGCCTGCAGTCACTGTGGGCTTATTGTACCTCGGAACCCAGGAGGATAGCTTGATATAGTAGTATTATCGACGGGCGGCCTAAACTAGACCGCGGAGAAAGAGTCACCGTGTAGAGTGTCTAACACAGTCCAAGCAGTTCATCTGGAGGCGGGGAGCGCTAGAAGTCCGCGCCTCATGTCTAACCAAACTTCCTGGGTCCTGCAGATGATCCCAACGCTATCCCACCTCCGAAAGCAGTATTTCCAATGCGTAATTTTTTCTGACGCTTCAACAATGAAAGAGCCGTTGGATGAAATGAAGGGACAGGAATTTCGCTGGAATGAAGACACCTTCCCAGCATTCGCCTATTGATATGGGAAAGCCTCCGAAAAGAATCCAGAGGTGGATTCAGAGAGGTGGCTGCGGTAATCAAACTCACGACCTTCAGAATGCCAGTCCCAGACGAAACGTCTGACTCGGTTACGTCAAGAAGCTGTTAATTCTGTGTTGGCATGTTGCCATGGTAGTTCGGTGGTTAGAGCAACCGGCTGTGACATTGGAATTTCCGTTTGACCCTACCTAACCATTTGTGTCCTACACACGGCTTGTGTGTAAAAAAAAAAAAAAACAAGTAATATCATATTTTTGTTTATAAAGTATTTACACCCGAAAATAAAATTTAATCACGTGCCAAAAGTATAAGGAATTTAAATAGTAACTAAATGTTTCGCAAGTCTTAGGCATTTTTGTCCAGTAGTATATTTCTATAAACCTTTTTTGTATATGTAATGCTGTGTGTGTGTGTGTTTATATATATATATATATATATATATATATGTATATATAAGTTGGAGTTTATAAAATAAATGAAGGGGGCTTGAGAAGGTCATGTGAATTAACAGAACAGATATTTATACTGCAATGTTAACTTAAAGATAGACCAATGTTTTAGTAATAAGATTTATTTTGAATAATATCTAATGTCACCTGTTTAAAGAATAGCCTTATTTGAATTATGATCTCATTAATATTATAAGAAAGTTTTGAACAGGTTTCACGCCAGGTTTTAGGTAATGTTGTAGAGGAACGTGATTGGTCAGTGAACCGAATAATTTAGTTTGCTCGCCAAGGGTATCTAGGTCAGACCTGATGAACTCTTTCCGTCTTGCACGTGCCCTTAAGAAAATTTCTTTTGACAAGGCGGCATATCGTACATGGTAAAAGGTTGTCAACGCCAGCCTTATCTGGAGCAGAGTATGAGTTTCAAACTTGCGTAAGAATATTATTAGATTAGTGAAGATAGGTCACAGCGAGGAAGAGGAAGGTGTCGGTTATTCTGCCCCGAAGACTAACTCAATTATTTTCATCTATATCATGTCGCTAGCTGTATTTAATTTTGTGGCAGCCTGAGTGCTGGTGCATGGTCCAACTATCTTGTGCTTATGAATAGAGAGTTTTATAGAGCAGTAACGTCGTTAAAAATTCTTTGTGGGCAAACAAATTGTTTCAGCCAAACAAAATGCTAAATCTGAAATTCACACGGTGAAATTATTTGAGTGTTGAGAATTGTATTAGAACATTAAGAACAGTATTTATGAATCATGTGAACCTAAGCGTTAGGAAAGGCATCACATAAAACTTGAAGACGTTTGGTCAGTTAGTCAGACTGAAAACATCTAATGTATTCTATTCATATAACTTTCTCTACATCTCTGAAAACATTAGCAGAAATTGTCATTATTACTTGGCTCAGAGAAAGTTATATGAATAGAATACATTAGATGTTTTCAGTCTGACTAACTAACCAAACGTCTTCAAGTTTTATGTGATGCAAAGGGCAAAAATCTAATCCATTCCAATACCAAACTTACTATTTTAGTGTCTACAAAAGATATGATACGAAGATTTTCAAGAAAATTCCCACAAAACTAATCTTTACATGGTTAAACGTTTGAGAGTTTTGATTTTCTCAAAAATACCTCAAACGTTTTTGATTAAAATGTCGTATATTATAGATATATACAAATCAAATAAAATGTATGTCTTGAATTTTCTAGGAATAGCTTCTGAAGATCTGTTTATTCTGGACGAGTTTTGCAGAACTGGTAAACCGTAAGAGACTGACAAAAACTTACTCTACAAAAATGTAGATCTCGTTAAAACACAACAGTTTTCTTATGCAGGATTGACCATTTAAGAGATACTCTTGCTATTGGTTTCCAGTTTACTCTTCATAACTTTTCTCAAACGAGAAGCCACCTTTTGTTTCACCTCTCTTGGTTTACTGCTGATCATGTAAACCGAGCCAAAATTCAATTATTCCACGTAGCAACCAACTTTTAAAAGATTTGACTATGCTTTATCATAGTATATTCTGTTATTTCCGTTCTACTTACAAGGAAGGAAGTAATAAGACCAATTCAATGTTTATCTCTGTTAGTATGAAGTAGATAAAAGAATAATTTTGTAAGTGGAACAGCTAGAGAAGGCATGTCAAGGCATGAGCTTTTTTAATTTCGATCTACTTTCACTAAAATAATCTGAACTCAACCTTCATCACCAAGGTGACCATGGCCCCTTGTTAGTAGAGAAAACGGTTCTGAAATGCAAGTTGGTGAGGCGAGAACTTTAAAATGAGATAATCTTTTCAGGAAGCTAGCAATATGGTGACGAGTATTATTGTGTTGTGGGTGGTTAAGTTTCTTCTTGTTAATTGCTGTAGGTGTTGGGAAGTGAGGTGAAAGTTGGTGGTTCACTAATGAAGTACGACCTAGACATGTTTGGCAATTTAGACAACTGTTTCTCGGAATTGCAGTGCTTCTTGGACTAAGCAATGGAGTTGGCCACGACTGTGGTGCTTTTGCAATCCCAAGCTGGTGGTACAAGACGGTTCTCCTTTTTTACCAATGCCTTACAAGTATTAAAAATCTTATGGGTTTCTCTATATTTTCTGCACACAAAAATGTCTTATTTTTCTAATTTTGTAATGCTGAACAAGATAATCATTGCCAAAAATGGTCTTATTACATACAGAGTTCCTTATAAATAGAAGGGAAGTAAGGGAATATATTGATTTAGAGCGATTAAATGTTTTAAAAGCTGTCGCCATGGGAAAAAAAAAACTGTAATTCCTTTCTCTTTTCATGACAAGGATTAAAACTAAAGAGATATGAAATGAAAGACGGCTTCCCGTTGAGAAACGCTTAAGTAGTTTAAAATTGAAACCAATAACAAGGACTATCCGGAGATGGCAACTCTACAAAAAATAACTAAATGAATGAATAAATATATGACAAATTGTAGACTTTCAGAGGTACTACATTTTTTGTGTGATAAGTTTCCATCTCTTACGGTTTATTCAGTTACTCAAAAGTCATCGAAAATGAAGAGGTGTTCAGAGGATATATATCTACACACTTCATAAATATCTTAAAGATATAGTATTTTCATCGAAATCATTAGAGCCACATTTGAGAAAGTCAAAGTTTTCCAAAAATGTTTCATGTAAAGGCTAGTTGGGGAGGCGTCGCACCTTGGAAGGTAGTGAACTTAAAAACCAAGTTTTGTACTGTAACAATCTCTCGTTTTGGAGTGATAACTAAATAATAACGAAAGCTATCATGAGAAAATATTATTTTGAAATGTACAATACCTTACTCTGTTTCTCATCATTATCTCCTTTCTGTCAGGAATTTTAGATGTTTATTGTCATGTGCCACCGTTTTCAATAACGATGTTATACCTTTCTATCGACAAAGAAATTATATATAATGTCTTCAGTGAGGAAATGTTGCATCATTTGCGAGTAATTAAGGACGATACAGTGTGCACGACAATGCTCGGAGTGGGAAGCGAGCAATCGTTATGGAGGAGTTGAAAGCAAATTTTGTTAAAAAATTCTGATGTGCTACACTCACATGAGTTTCTCAAACTATTCTACAAGCAGATTTCTTATAAAAGAATATCCCTTTTTCTGCACCATATTAATCGAGATAAGCTTTACCAGAATGTACTTATTACTTAGTTGCTTATGAATAGCATTGAACTAAAGGAATAACTACGCTATTCAAAAGCGTTAGTAATATGTTTTAAAAGCTATCGTTATGTGATTGTTGTTGAAATTAGCTTCTTTGCTTGATCAGGAGTAGAAAAAGTCTGATGTGTTCCATTCACATGACTTTCTTTATATCTCTGCAACAAATTATTTAAATAAGCTTAAATTTTACTTGCTAATCGAGAAAAAATATCAGAAATAGTCTTATTTCTTGCTTTATTGTAAGTAGAAGCGAAATATGGGAGTACCATAAGTTAAAGTGAAAGCCAAAAGCTGGTTGCTATGTGACTGATGCTCCTTTGTTTGTATGGACAGGAGTTGATAAATTCCTGTATGAGAAAAGTATAAGTTTTTCAAAGCTGAAACCAAGAAAAAGGAATATCTCAAAAATGATCAACTCCACGAAAAAAACGTATCTAACATAAATTATGTGTTTTAACGTGCTCCACATTTTTTGTGTGTTAAGTTTCGGTCCATCTCTTACGGTTTAGTAGTTATGCAAAATTCATCCAGAATAAAGTAGTCTTCAGAGGCTATTCCGAGAAAGAACAAATATATATTTTATTTGTCAGGTAAATATCTTTAATATATAATATTTCATTCAAAATCGTTAGAGCCATTTTTTAGAAAATCAAAATTTTCGAAAAAAGTTCCATTTAAAGGGTAGTTTGGGGTACGGGGATTTTTCTCAAAATCTTCGTGTCGTATCCCTGGAAGATACTAAACTTAAATACCAAGTTTGGTATTTTACCGACTTTTCGTTTTTGAGTTATCGTGTTCACAGACACACGGACACACACACGCACGAAACTTTTTCTGAAAATACTTTTTTTGGATACAGGGGACCCTAAAGCACATATTTCCGGTGAAATCTCGGTATCGAATTTTTTGGTGGAGTGCAATACCTTCTCTATACACTATGTACATAGTACGTATAGAGAAAGTAAAAAAAGAAAAACGGACACTTCCTGTGCGAGAAGAATAAAAGTAATTTTAAATTAAAACCACAAACAGCAATATCTTGGAAGCACTCAAATCTACAACAAAAGTGCATATGACATAAATTGTGTGTTTTAACAAGATCTACATTTCATGTAGTAGATTTTATCTAACTCTTACGATTTAACCGTCATGCAAAATTCTGCTAAAATCAACCAAAATAAAGTGCTCTTCAGAGCCTATATATTTAATTAAAATTTGAAAAATATACACCCTATTTATGTTGTGAATAACCTTAATATAGGTATTTTAATCAAACTAGTTAGAGCCATTTTTGAGAACAACAAAATTTTCAAAAATGTTCCCATGTGAAGTGTAGTTTGGGGTGGGGATTTTCTTGAAAATCTTCTTGTCATCATCCTTGGAAGATACCAAAACTTAAATATCAAGTTTGGTTTTCAAGGGTCTTTTAGTCTTTGAGCTATGCTGTCCACACACACACACACACACACACACACACACACACATACACACACGGAACTTTTTCTACAAATGTTTTTTTTTTTCTGATTCAGGGAGTCTCAAAATGTGTTTCCGGTGAAATCTCGGTATCAGCTTTTGGGTATAACACAACCTTTTCTATACACTATGTACATAGTACGTGTAGAGAAAGTAAAACGTCAGGAAAACGGGTGTTTCACTTTGGATATTTTACTTTACTTTTTGAGCAAAGGGTTTTCCTATTCCATGAAGAGCTCAAAGTAGCACTGATATCTTGGCTCAGGTTTTTGGCGGTGGAAGAGTACATCATTGAAAAACTGGTCCCATATGCCTTGATATACGAGAGCCGTTTTTTTTTCAACCTCCCATATGCTATAAATAAAAGTTCATAGAAAACAATTATTTTATTACTAAAAGTTTTGTACACTTATGGTTACTTTTCAATATAATCACTGAAAAGATTGAGACATTTATCGTACCTGTGCACAAGCCTTGCAATACCCGCTTCAAAAAATGTTGCCACCAATGATTTCAAATGAGCATTGACCTTGTTTTGATGATCTCTTACGGTTTACCAGTTATGCAAAATTCCGCAAAAGTCATCCAGAATAAACCTGTTTTTATGTCTTCAGAGGTTATTCCCAGAAAATTTCAGATACACATTTTATTTGCTAGGTAAATATTTTTAATATACGATATTTTAATCAAAATCGTTAGAGGCATTTTTGAGAAAATCAAAATGTTCGAAATTTTTTTCATGTAAAGGTAGTTGGGGGTGGGGGATTTTCTTAAAAATCTACGTGTCGCATCGTTGGATAATACTGAACTTAAATACCAAGTTTGATATTAAAGTAAATTTCGTTTTTGAGCTATGTTGCCCCCCCCCCACATACACACAGACATACACAGACATTGTACTAAGAATCCTAAGTGGTTTGGCGTAAAGGATTGGGACATCAAAGACCATATACACTTATGATGCTGTATGATACCATCTGCTTGGTGCGATGCCAATGTGGCACGTACAGATGTGAAACCTTGACTGTAAATGTAAATATATATATATATATATATATATAAATATGTATATATATGTAAATATATATACATATATACACATACACACAGTGCGTTTCCTGAGCGACCGTATCGGCCCGCGTCTGCACCGTAACGGGTGAGGGTCGGCCACCGGGAAACGGTGCCGTCGCTCAGGGAACTCACTGTATATATGTGCATATGTATGTATATATATGTATCTATATATACATATTTCAAAAGGAAATCCTTAATTACAGATTTCAAGTAGGTATTTTTTTTCGCGGTAAAAATCTAGATAAAAGTTAAGATATTGGCCCAAGGATTTGTAGAAACAATAAAGAAATGAGGGAAGGAAGAAAGGAGAAAGTAAAAGGAGTAGCCAACTTTCAAGCATGTCCGTTACATGACTCTCTTTCTCTCTCTCTATATATGTTTATAAATATTTCATCATAATATATTTTCACATAATGGGCTATGCCTTGTTATTGTAATGCTTTAAAATGCACTTTTATTCTGTGACAGAACATTTTAAAAATTGTATGTGTTCCAGTCACATGACTTTCTCTTCATTTCGGTAACAAATTATGGTTAAAAAGCTCATTCTTCTATCTACTTCATGATAATCGAGATAAACGTTAGCAGAAAATGTCCTTATTACTTATTTCCTTGTAAGTAAAAGGGGAAAATGTAATGTGTTCTATTCACATGTGTTAAATCTGTTTGGTGAACAAACCTTTTATACAAAACATTAATCTGTTATCTACATCATGCTAATCAAGATAAACATAAGTAAATTACTCTTATTACTAAATTCCTTGTAAGTAAAAGGGAGGAAATAAGAAAATGGAGAAGCTAAAGCGATAGTCTCATGTTTTAAAACGTCAGTCCTTATGTGAAACAGCTGGAATTCCAATCTCTTTGCTTGTCAGAAGTAAATAGACGAGAAACGAGAAGAAAGTCTTCCCGTTCGAGAAAAATTGAAGTGCTTTAAATTGAAACCAATAATCCAGAATATCTGGAAAACAGTTATCTCTATAACAATAATGTAAATCTCACAATTGTGTGTTTTAATGAGATATACATTTTTCTTGGTAAGTTTTATGTCTATCCCTCAGTTATCCAGAATGAAGAGGCTGTTCCAAGAAACTTCAAGATACACATTTTGACAAGTAAATATTTTTAGTATACACATTCTAATCAAAATTTTAATTTATTTTTGAAAGAATCACATTTTTTGAAGTTTGTCCCATGTAAAGGTCAGCCTGTGGAGGGGATATTTTCCTTAATGGAACCAATGCATTTAATAAAAGTTATATTTTTTTAATGAAGAGAATTTGTTTTAGTTATATTCTATTTCCTTAATTAGAAGTTATTCAATTAAATATAATTTATTTTTATGTTTTTTTGTATTGCTTGCAGTAGGTTTAACTAGTTTTTCATTGCACCTTGCAGGTATATCAAGAATTATAGGAGCTGAAAGCTGTGTATTTCCAGCGAAATCTCGGTATCTAAATTTTGGGAGGAATGCAATACCTCCTCTACCTATGTATTATGTAGATAAAATAAAAATGCAGTTAAATTGGCTGAAGGAAAGAAATATAACTCTCAATTGAGTATATCCAGAACTGGTTCTGAAAAATAAAATGTGGAATAAAAACCTCTCTAAACAAGAGCTATAAAACAGAAGAAAAGATATTTTACGAGGCATAAAAGAAAGATTTTATGAGGTCATGCATATAAAGAACATATCAAACAATCAATTTATTGCCAATTCTACAGGAAAGAAAATAGAGCTGGAAGCCGTACAATCTGCAATATAACAAAAGTAAAAGCCAAGTCTAGCATTGTGAAACCTAGAATCGAATAGCTTCGGATTGTGCGGAAATTTCAAATCAACAACCGGACTTGTAAAGTCTTAAATTAAATCCTGCATATCTGAGTAGCTGCGTGGTTAGTTGCTGAAACGTACAGCGCAGCTCGCATTCCGCCTCATGTGGGGGGCATACAAATAACAGACTAAGCGTGGTGTGATTGTTACTTGGAAACTCATTCACCACCAACTCATCCCAACGGTTCCTAAGAAATACAAGGGTCGGCTGATAAGTCCCGGGCCTCTCAATGAAAACAGCATTTACTTTTTTTTTTATTTATTTCTCAACATAATCTTCAGAATGACATTTGTCATATCGGTGTTCTAATTTAATTAAACCATCTCTGTAGAGCGATTTATCGAGATCCTCAAAATAGCTGTTTACCTCATTGCTATGAAATCTTTGTCCTCCAAGAAATTTCTTGAGGATTTGGAACATGTGGTAGTCACAGGGTGAAGATATGGCGAATAGGGTGGATGCTCAAGCAATTATACAAAATATATATATTAACATTGTAATAAACCAAATGAATTAAAATAATCATTACCATGAGTATGAATTATTGACACCAAAATAGATAAACCTAAAGCTCCTTCACAAACTGTAAAAGATAAAAAAAAAATTGTTATACATAATTCTCTATTTATTATAACCGAACTTTAATTCGCACATTTTTTCCCATTGCAATGACTGAACAATGGGCCGGAGCACTGTCGTGATGAAACAAGATTTTTTTTTTTGGCCAAATGAGGTATTTTTCTTTTCATCTCATCACTCAAACGTTTCAGTAACCTTGCGTAGTAGTCACCAGTGATACTTTTACCATTTTCCAAGTAATCAATAAAAACAATTCCTTGTGCATTCCAGAAAACACCTTGTTATCTGACAAAATTTACTTTGCCTTTTTTGGAGTTGGTTCACCTGACGCAATCCACAGTTTTGACTGAGATTTACTTTCTGGAGTGTAGTGATGTATCCAAGTTTCATCCATGGTAATTAGCCGTCTCAAAAATTCACTGGGATTTTTACGGTAGAGCTCCACATTTTTAACACAAACTTTTGATCAGGTGTCAACAAACGCGGCACCCATTTTGCACAGACCTTGTGAAAGCCCAAAACATTATTTAAATTATTACCTGCACGTTCTTTTGATATGTTTACAGCCTCTACTGTCTCAAACAACTTTAACTGTGGCTTTCCAGGACTAAACGAATAATTTTTGCAATGGTCTCTGGAGTTGTCACTTATACAGGGCGTCCAGAGCGAGGCTCATCACTAGTGCTCGTACGTCCCATTTAAACTCTGCAACTCACCTTTTAATCATTGAATATGAAGGGGCAGAATCTTTCAATGTACTGTCCATTTCTTCCTTGATTTCTTTACACCTTAAGCTTTTCAAATGGAAGTATTTAATCATTGCTTGTTTTTCCAAATCCTCCATTTTCGTGAAAGCTCTAAAGTTGTCTTGTTTAAAATACTGTCATTCGAAAACTAAACAAGCTATTGATCAGTAACTAGCTTTTATGCTACCGTCTAAGTGGCCTAGTGACGCCATATCTGTGTGAGGCCTGGGACCTATCAGCCGACCCTCGTGTGTTTAAACAAAGTATTAGGTTTCAGTGAATATGTATAAATCTTTAAATAAGCAGACCACTGGTAATTATAGAAACTTCAGTCAAGGACAACAATCCTGGTTGCTCAGTTCAAGCTTTTGCTGAACTATGTTTCCTCTTCATTTGTAATACCAATCTTTAAAGTCCAGGGTTCAGGGCTCTAAGTGGGAGTAGATCATTTTGTAGAAAACGAGGGATGATTTATTCTTATGCATCTTTTGGCGGAGATATAATTTGCTTTTGTCTTTATTTCGTAGTCCGTCTTTTAAACTGTTCGTGCAGAATTATTAACACGGGCTGTCCATCGATATTTGCTTGAATTAAACTAAGAATATGTTACTTGATTAATGCACACTGATTGAAAAAAAAATATAAATTGACAAAATTGGTGCAAGTGTAAATAATACACAGTTCAACCGTCTTAACATAACCAAAAATAAATGGAACACATCGAAAAATAAGATTGTGTCCTCGATGTTGCAAATAACACACTTCAAATGAATGATCTTATTTTCGTTTTTCTCAATCCTATTAATCGTTTGGCTACAAAGCCAGATTATTTTCTATCATTCAATAGTTTAATGAGTCTCATGTGGTATAAGGAAATAACATAACTGCAAACTTTTCGGAAAAGGACGTATTTCATATACACACTTTTCATAGTGCAGACATAGACACTTCAATGCAGGTATTTATTTTCCTTCATTTTTTGTGAATTAGTTTAACCTTTATAAGTAGCTTCCTTTTATTTCAAGCTTATCAAGTGAAGCTCTACGGTAACGTTCTATTTTTCGTGTTGGACAATGTTGCCGTTTCCTTTGTTTTTTTTATGTTTTTTCCCTGAATTTATCTATGTTTTGGAGCTCACCAGCAACATCATATTTCCAGCCGTGAAAAAGGGATTGTCTAAGAGAATTTTGATCTATCACCTCCGTATGTATATAAGTATATCACCGAACCTGATCTGTGAGATTTAGAGCTTAAATTTTGCTACCTATTTTAAAGAGAAAATAGGCGTGCAGAATAGCATAAAAAATCTGATGAGTTCCACTCACGTGACCTTCTCCACAACTCTGCAACAAATTATTGTAAAAAAGTTTATTTTTCTATATACTTCATATTAATGGAGAAAAAAATTAGCAGAAATACTCTTATTACTGGCTTCCTTGTAAGTAGAAGGGAAATAAGGGAGTACCATAGGCTGAAGTGACAGTCAAAACTTTTTAAAGCTGATGGCCTTGTGGTTGAAGTTCCTTCGTGGCAGATTTCAGATGTTGACAGATTTCCATATGATAAAAGTATAGATATTTCAAAAATGAAACCAATAACAAGAAATATCTCAAAAAACGGGCAAATCCGCGAAAAAAATGTATTAACATAGATTGTGTTTAAATGAGCTCTACATTTTTGTCAAGTAAGATTTACCAATTATGTAAAATTCCGCAAAATTCATTCAAAATAAAGATGTCCTCAGGGGCTATTCCCAAAAAATTAAAGATATACATTTTATTTGTCATGTAAGTATATTTAATATATGATATTTTAATCAAGGCTGTTAGAGCCCTTTTTGAAAAACTTGAACTTTTTATAAAAATGTTCCATGTAAAAGAAGTTAGGAGTGGGGGGATTTTCTTGAAAATCTTCGTGTTGCATCTTTGGAAGATACCAAATATAAATACCAAGGTTAGTATTTAACGGTATTTCCGTTTCTGAGCTATGCTGCCCACAGGCGCGCGCGCGCGTGCACACACACACACATCGATGGTCATTTTTCTAAAAATGTTTTTTGAATTCTGAGTGTCTCAAAAAATATACTTCCGGTGAAATCTTGATATCGAATTTTTGGGTGCAATACAATACCTTCTCTATAAACTTTGTACATAGGACGAGTAGAGAAAATAAAAATGAAGTAACCATTTTGATGTGTTTAAGGATTGTATTTATGAGAGATATTGTTTAAAAAATATCTGTTAGAGTGCTGCACCGTTCCAACCAAGACCTGTAAATTCAGTGATGCGCTGAGCGAGAACATCCTACACCCTAATTCAGCAGCAAAATTGCACTAATGGACAAACAAGCATGCCGCTCTGAGAGTGGCTTTTTCGCAGGCCAGTTTTAACGTATTGATTGCTGAAAAAAGAAGCGTAACAGATACCAGTTTATTGCCTAACATTTGTGAGCATGGCTCCATGGCAAACATAACATTACCAAAATTCGAAATATCACGAGACTTCTACCGAGATAAAGGAAGAGGTTTGAGCATAACAGAGAATATACATTTTCAAAACTCTAACTTGACATCCTTACTGCTTCACACCTCGACTTAAAACATCATTAACCCAAAAAACTCATTTTTGAACTATTTCCTTCCAAGTGGAAATGCTTCACCTGCCTATATACAGTAGTATCTAACATTTTTAATGAAGGATAAATTGTGTGTTTTAACGTAGTCTACATTTTCTGTGCAGTAAAATTTTGTCTACCTCTTACCGTTTAGTAGTGAAACAAAATTTGGCAAAATTCATTCAGAATATAGAGGTCCTCAGAGGCTGTTCCCAGAAAATTCAAGATTTTATTTGGTATGTAAACGTCAGTAATATACGGGATTTTAATCAAAATCGTTAGAGCCACTTTTTAGAAAATCAAAATGTTCGAAAAAAAGTTCCATGTAAAGGGTAGTTTGGGGTGGGGGATTTTCTTGAAAATCTTCGTGTCGCATCCTTGGAAGATACAAAACTTAAATACCAAGTTTGGTTTTTAACGGTCTTTTTGTTTTTGAGCTATGCTGCCCATAGACACATAGACACACAAACACACAGACAGAGAGACAGACACACACGGACAAGTTTCTAAAAATGTTTTTTTTTTTTTATTCAGGGGGTCTTAAAACATATATTTCCGGTGAAATCTCGGTATCGAATTTTTGGGTACAATGCAATACCTTCTCGATACACTATGTACATAGTAAGTATAGAGAAAGTAATTAATATTTTTAAGTGACAAAAATTACTAGACACTACTCAACACGAATCTGGAACTACTTTGGCTGTCCTCGAGGCTGGTCGGCTAAGCTTCAAATGGCAGGATAGAAGCCCTAAAGGCTTACTCAGTGACTTCCTCCTTTACATCTCGTCAGGCGAATATACTCATTATAACACGTCGGTCAGTCATGCTAATATCACATGAGAAGACAGGCTAACACACGTTGTGAACACCATCGAATTTTATCACAAGAAGCCCATTTTATTTTAGTAACAATGACTATAACGCTAACATCCAACCGATTAGCAATACAATCGTCGTTGTTTAAACATTTAATAGATATTCTTTTTACTTTCTCTATACGTACTATGTATATAGTGTGTAGAGAAGGTATTGCACTCCACCCTAAAACTTGATACCGAGATTTCACTGGAAAGATATGTTTTAGGGTCCCCTGTATACAAAAATGGCATTTTCAAAAAAAGCTCCGTATTGCTATCCGTGTGTACATGTGTCAGTGTGTCCGTGTGCCTTGAACACGATAACTCAAAAACAAAAAGTCTGTAAAATACCAAACTTGGTATTTAAGTTAAGCGTCTTCCAGAGATGACACACGAAGATTTTGAGAAAAATCCCCCCACCCCAAACTGCCCTTTACATGGAATTGTTTCGAAAATTTTGATTTTTTTAAAAATGTCTTGAAGGATTTTGATTAAAATATTGTATATTAAAAATATTTACCTGACAAACAAAATGTATATCTTGAATTTTCTGGGAATAGGCTATGGATGAATTTTATGGAATTTTACATATCTGCTAAACCGTAAGAGATGGACCAAAACTTACCACACAAAGAATGTATAACGCATTAAAACACACAATTTAAGTTACATGTATTTTTTGATCATTTTTGAGACATTCCTTGTTTTTGGTCTCAGCTTTGAAAAACATACTTTTCTCATGCAGGAATTTGTCAACTCCTGTCCTTACAAACAAAGAAACTTCAGTCACATAGCTACCAGACTTTGACTATCACTTTAACCTATGGTACATCCTTATTTCGCTTCTACTAACAAGGAAGCAAGTAATAAGACTATTTCTGGTAATTTTTTCTCGATTAGATGAAATAAATAGAATAATTTGTTGCAGAGATGTAGAGAAAGTCATGTGAAGGGAACACACCAGATTTTTTTACAAATATCTGGACTTCGGAGAATACACCCAGATGAAGAATGTTTATTTTAAAGATAAATTTTGTTTGTGAAAATTAAGAGTTAATGAATAACCACTTGAACATTTAAAGTAAATAAATTCATTTTTGGTTCCTGATTGGGGAAATCGAAATAATATAAGGTAAACGAAATCATTATTTATAAAGTACCGACATTATTTTTCTGAACAGTAACGTCTATTCAATTGTCTGTTTTTAACGCTATGTATGACAGCAAAACAAATATTATTATTCTCTTGCAAAAAGCTTGCTATCCCTCCTCTGATACTTCTACATCCGCTTTGCGGAATACACCATCTGGTGCTTTATTCACCAAGTGGTTTCATCATGGCACCGTTTATGATCACAACACAGACCAGTGGAGGTATAAGGAGAAAATAACTCCGAATCAATGCAGTGTTTGAGATATGGGATTTGTCTCTAAAAGACCTTCAAACAAGCAGATGGCGGAGTAGCCTTTCCATTGCTCCATGAGGTTTAATTAGTTTGGACTGGGCTATCAAAGGCTAACTTTGAGAAGGCGCCTTGTGACAGTTTCCGTTCATTTCTCCGGAAATACGAGCTTTAATTATAAGCTGGGATCACCACACAGCGGGATGCCTTTGGTTACTACCTCTGATATGTCTTCCATTCTTCCATCTCACAAAATCATTTCATTCTCTCAATCACAAGTTGCAGTTACTGTATTTACTTTCTGTAGCACGTATGTACATACAATGTACTAGTAGCTAGAGAAGGTGTAGTATTCCAACCAAAAATTTGTGTCGAGATTTCACAGGAAATATATGATCTTGGGCAAAAAAAAGAAATCTGATGTGTTCCATTCTCTAGCTTTTCCACAAACAAACAAAAGATATTTACATACTTCCAATGAAGATAAACAAACATTGCCAGGATTGGTATCATTACCTACTTTTTTGTAGGTAGAAGGGATATAAGAGAATTGACTAACTACGTGAAACAATTGAAACTCGGTTCTACTTGATTGTTAGAAGTAAACAAAACAGAGACAAAAAGAAATATGTCTCCAGTTTGAGAAATGTTTAGTACCTTAAAACTGAAGCTAACAACTCGAAATTCGCCAAAAAAGATTAACTATACAAACAAAATGTATAGGACATAATTATATGTTTTAATGAGACCTACATTTTTGTGTCTAGTAAGCCTTTGTCCATCTTTTACGGTTTACCAGCTATACAAAAATTATACAAAAGTCATCCAGAATGAAGAGGTCTTCAGAGGCTATTCCCATAAAATTCAAGATATGCATTTCGTTTGTCACGAAAATATTAAGAGCCATTTTCAGAACATCAAAAGTTTCAAAGAATGTTCTACGTAAAGAAAGAGTAGTTTCGGATGGAGAGATTTTCTTGAAAATCTGCAAGTCGCATCCTTGAAAGGTACTAAATTTAAGTGCCGTTTGGAATTTATCCAACTTTTCGTTTTTGAGCCTATGTTGCCCACACATAAAGATACACACACTCATACGGACATGTTTCCAAAAATGCTTTTTTAGGGGTTCAAGGAGTCTCAAAACTAGTATTTCCGGTGAAATCTCGGTATCGAATTTTTGGGTGGAATGCAATACCATCTCTACTCACTATGTAAATTGCATATAAGGGCTAGAGAAAGTAAAAGAAACATTTCTAGATAAAGATTAATGTGTGTGAGTGTTTCTGTAGATAACACAGCTCACAAACGAAAATACCATTAAATGCAAAACTTGGTATTTGTTTCGTATCTTCCAATGATGAGACGCAAAATCTTTCAATAAAATTCCCCACCCCAAACTATCCTTTACATCGAAATGTATTTAAACATTCTATTTTTCTCATAAATGTCTCTAACGATTTTCATAAAATCACCGTATATTAAAGACATGTAAATCAGAAATAAAATGTGTATCAGGAATTTTCTGGAATCTGGTAATTCTGTATGAATTCTGCATAACCCTTATACTGTATGAGATGGATAAAAAGCCTAATTCTCAAAAATGTAGATCCATTTATGTGTAGATTAAAACCCACAATTCATTTCATTTGTTCTTTTTGTAGACAAAACCATTTCCGAGATATTCCTTGTTATTGGTTTCAATTTTAAGATAGTGAAACTTTTCTCAAACGAAGGTCATCTTTTGTTTCATCTCTCTTTTGTTTTACTTCTGTTCGAACAAAACAAATGGAATTTCAACTGTTTCATAGAGCGATCAGCTTTTTAAAAAAAAATTGGCAATCACTTCAGGCCAGTGCATTACCATGTTTCCCTACACAGAAGGAACTAATAACAGCATTTATACCAGCTTTATCTTGAGTACTACGATGTAAATAAAGGAATAATCTTTTGTAACAATTGTTTGTAGAGAAAGTCATGTGAATGGGACAAACAGTATTTTTATATCTTCTTATGTTACCATGAAACGCAGCTCATTTTTGCTATATACATAGAGTATAGAAAAGGTAATGTATTGCACCCAAAAATTGTATACCGAATTCACCGGAAATGTATGTTTTGAGATCCTGTAAATAAAATAAATTTTAAAAAAAATTACTGAGTTTGTGTGTATATATGTGTGTGTATGTGTGGTGTCTGTGGGTAGCATTTCTCAAAAACGAAAACTTCGTTAATTACCAAACTTGATATTTAAGTTCAGTATCTTCTAAGGATGCGACACGCAGATTCTGAAGACAATTTTCCACCTCCAGCTACCCTTTACATGGAAAAGTTTATGAAAATTTTGACTTTTTCAACAATGACTCTAACGATTTTGATTGAAATGTCGTACCTATATTAAAGATATTTACATGACAAATAAAATATATATCTTGAATTTTCTGGGAACAGCCTCCGAAGACCTCTACTCTGGATGAATATTGTGGAATTTTGCATTACTGGTAAACTTTAAAAGATAGACAAAGCTTACTTAACACAAAATGTAGAGTTTGTTAAAACATTGACGTTAAATGCATTTTTTTTCGTGAAGTTGGCCCTATTTGAGATATTCCTTGTTTTGTTTATTGTTTCATTTATATAACCCCATTCAATATCCAAGGCCATATTGGGGGGGCTTATGTATTAGAAACAATTCGTTGTCTGTAGGTATGAAAAAAAGGATTGCAATACATATAACTAGGGCAATTACGCCTCTTAATTTGTTAGGAACAGAACGTAAATTAGTACCGGCGAATACAATGTATCATATAGCATGAGTATTTATTAATTCGGTTTAGTAAGGCTTTTCCTGGATGATTATTAAAACTTTTATGAGTTATTTCTGTTTTGGCGATATTTATATCAGGATTAGGGGCTAATTTTGAATATAACTTAAAGAATTTTATTCCTTTATCTACACTTCTTTATATTGGGCTTAAATCGTTTTATTTTCCTCACACACATACCCAGCCGGGAATCGAACCAGGGTCCTCTTGGTGAGAAATCAGCTCCTTGTTATTGGTTTCAGCTTAAAACATACATTTTTTCATACGGAAAGACGTGAACTCCTGGCCATACAAACAAAGAACTTTCAATCACATAGCTTTTAAAAAATTTGACCATAGCTTTAGCCTATGGCACTCCTTTATTTATCTTCTACTGATAAGAAATCAAGTAATAAGACAGCTTCTGGTAATTGTTCCTCATTAGCATGCAATAAATAGAAGAATCATCATTTTAACAATAATTTGTTACAGAGATGTAGAGAAAGTCATGTGAATGGAACACATCAAACCTTTTTTAGAAAATGTTTTGTGTTGTGTGTGTTTCTGTGGACAGCATAGCTCAAAAACTAAAATACTAAATATTTACTTTTATATTTCCAAGGAATACGACACGAAGATTTTCAAGAAAACCCTCCCACCGCTAACTACGCTTTCATGGAAGTATATTCAGAATGTAGATTTCGTTGAAACACGCATTATTTTTTTAAGAATTACAGTTTCCAAGACATTCCTTTTTATTTGTTTAAGCTTAAAATATTTAAACCTTTCTTATAGGGAAAGTTGTTTAATTCCCGATCATGCAAAGAAACCAATTTTAATCACATAGCAACAAGCTTTTGAAGGGTTTGACTATCATTTCAGCCTAGTATACATCCTTATTTACCATCTACTTACAAGGTAGCAAGTAATAAAGCAATTCAAGCTAATGTCTAGTTTGATCAGTACAAATTAGAAAGAACAATAAACTTTTAACAATAATTTGTTGCAGAGATTAAGAGAAAGGCATGTGAATGGAACACATCAGATTTTTAATTACCAACTACAAATTATGCTAAGTAGCTCCATCCAGCAATTTTAAGCAGAGATTTCACCGAAAATATGTTTTATGGCCCTCTCTACTCAAAACAGTATTTTAAGTTAAATTTCTGCACATGTAGTGTGCGTGTATGTGTGTGTGTGTGTGTGTGTGTGTGTGTGTGTGTGTGTGTGTGTGTGTGTGTTCAAACCTGGCGGAGGACGATGGATTTTTTCGGGCTTAAAAATCCTTCCGTTGTTCCCGTGTCGTAGATTTGCGGCACGTAAAAGAAGTTCAAGCCTGATAGAGAGGCCTCTGAGCAAAATTAAGCGGTCTTTCACGTCCAGCATAGAATGGGACGCTGTTAATGGACTATATAATGGGACAGCAGTTAAAGAGCGTCCATAAATAAACTGCCATTTATATATTTACACACACACACACTCATACAATTACACCCAAACACTATTTATTACTTTCTCTACATTTACTATGCATATAATAGGTAGAGAAGATATTGTATTGTAACCAAAATTCCATGTCAGTTTTCATCGGAAATATATATATTTTTAGATCTCATGAAACCTATCCCCCAAAAACAGCAAAAAAAGCATTCTTAGAAAAGGGCCATACACCCACCTTTTTTTCGTTTTTGTGGAATAATGGGATCTCAAAATGTGTATTTTCGGTGAAAACTCGACTTCAAACTTTTTGTTGTAATACAATACCTTCATTACCTATTATATGCATAGCACATGCACAGAAAATAATAACTTTACACTGTCAGCTTAAAAATGGACCACTCTGCTTCTGTAACCTTAAAATGCATAATTAAATACAGCTTTGGGAAAGATACGATCTAACACCGTCTTTGTTGATATGAGCCAGTTTTTAATTCCTCTGATTATCCATTATTCAGAGATGCGCAGTTGTTTTTTATTTTTATATCCAGCTATTCATCTGAGCAGTTTTGCTTTCGAGCGTTTAATTCTGCTGTTCCATATACTTACAATCCAGGAGACTCTTACGGCCATTGTTTTGCATGGTTTTAACTGTTTAGTTCTCCGTGTTTTATTATTTAATGACAAGGGCTTTGATTTAATATTACAATCTTGTTATACCTAGAGGCCCAACTGTCCCACATTTGACGTGTACAGATATTCCTTCAGGCGTTAAAAAAGTTGCAAGTTAAAATTGGTCAATGAGGATTTGGGGTGAAGATTTTCTACTGGCCTTCTCATCTTCTCCGCTGGAATGAAGGAGTAAACGAAGATCGCTCACGCCAGTTTACCGGAAAGTTTTTAACGCACGAAGGAATATCTGAGCACGTCAAATACGGAGTAGTTGGATCACCTGGTAAACGACAGCTTTGTATTTTCGAATGGAAAAGGGAATGTCAAAAAAGGAAAATAAGCCATGGAAAGATAAGGAAGAACATCGAAAAGCAATGCTATAAAGGCGGTTTGTGTGTTTACTGCAATGGTATCACGAAGCGAAAGTGAATCACTGGGAAAATCAACACTAAAAATCGATGTACACATAAACCAGCTCATGTTTCGAGCTCTTGTCTACCTCGAGGTTTTACATCGTCCAGCGATGCAAACATTCCTTTGCGTTCAATGAAAATTGCCAATAAGCATAAAATGTTCTAAGGGCAAGGCAACTATTCTGACATACAATTGTATGCTCCTTTTACTTTCTCTATGTGCAATGCACATAGCAGATAGAGAAGGTATCGTATTCCACTTAAAAATTCGATACCGAGATTTCACTAAAATACAAGTAAGGTCCCCAAATATCAAAAAAGATCTTTTCATAAAAAAGGTCAGTATGTTTAGGTCAGCATAACTAAAAAACGATATGTCGGTTAAATACCACATTTGCTATTCAAGTTAAGTATCTTCCAGGAATGCAGCACGAATGTTTTCAGGAAACCTACCACATCCCAAACTCACTTTACATATTTTCGAAATTTTGGATTGCCTCAAAATTTACGATTTGATTAAAATACAACATATTATAAATATTTACAAATATCTACAATTTATATCTTGAGTTTCCTGGGTATAGCCTCTACAGCATTCTTCATTCTGAATGGCTTTTGCATAATTGAAACAAACCGTAAGATATACACAAAAGCGTAGTGCAGAAAGCTATAAATCTCGTTAAAGGACACAATATGATATTCACTTTTATTGAGCTAAATATTTCTTGTTATTGGTCTTAAAATTTCAAATAGTTAAAATTTCCTCTAATGGGAGGTATTTTTCACTTTTTTGGATCCTAGCCTTACAAAGAGTGGGACATTTCAGTTGCATTTGTAAGCGACCAGCTTTTAACAGAGTTGATTGTCGCTTTGACTTAGAAGGAAAGTCATAAAACCATTTATACTAATGTTTATGTCGATTAGCATGAAATAGAAGAATAAACTTTTGTAGGAACAAAATTTTCCAAAATAGGTGGAGAAAGCCTTGTGAATGGAACACGTAAGTTTTACTTTCTCTACACGTACTATGTAAATAGTGTATAGAGAAGGTATTGCAATGCACCCAAAAATTCGATACCGAGATTTCACCGGAAATACATGTTTTGGGTCCCCCTGAGTCTAAAAAAAAACATTTTTGGAAAAAGGTCCGTGTGTGTGTCTGTGTGTCTTTGGACAGCATGGCTCAAAAACGAAAAGATCGTTAAATACCAAACTTGGTATTTAAGTTTGGTATCTTCCAAGGATACGACACGAAGATTTTCAATAAACCCCGCCCAACCCCAACTACCCCTTACATGGAACTTTTTTCGAAAATTTTGATTTTCTCAAAAATGGCTCTAACGATTTTGATTAAAATATTCTATACCAAAGATATTTACCTGACTAATAATATGTATATCTTGAATTTTATGCGAATAGCCTCTGAAGACTACTTTATTCTGGAATAATTTAGCATAACTGCTAAACCGTAAGAGATGGACAAAACCTTAACACACAAAAATTGCAGAGCACATTAAAACACACACTTTAAGTTATATAAATTTTTTCGAGGAGTTAATCGTTTTTGAGATATTCCTTGCTTTTGGTTTACTTTTCTCATACAGGAATTTGTCTACTCGTATCCATACAAAAAAAGGAACTTCTGTCACCTAGTAACCAGCTTTTGAGTTCATTTTAACCTATGATACTCCCATATTTCGCTTCTACTTACAAGGAAGCAAGTAATAAGACTATTTCTGCTAATTTTTTCTCGATTAGCTTTAAGTAAATAGAAGAATAAGTTTATAACAATAATTTGTTTCACAGAAGTAGAGATATTCATGTGAATGAAACACATCAGATTTTGTTTTTCATGGCAACACGTGCTATTTTCATCTTCCTTATATACTTGACGTTTAAAACTTCAAATAGATTTTCTACGGAGTATAAACTAGGATAGATATATTTATTTTACATAAAGAGGTAGTCGTAAATCTCTACAAGCATGTCTGAAGTCCTTTGGAAACCATAAATTCCATTAATCAGCAGACTTTCTCAGAAGCATTAGTTTTATCCAAGTATTGCATTAATTACTGTAAATCTGCAGTGAAACGCGATACGTGTAATTAATAAAAAGTCATCCTTAATTGCGATAATTGGGGGATCAAATATCCAAGAAATTAATTACTGGATCCACTGAACGGCAACATACAAGGCTCGATATTTTAATGTATAAATATT
This sequence comes from Hymenopus coronatus, assembly GCA_030762935.1. NCBI lineage: Eukaryota > Metazoa > Arthropoda > Insecta > Mantodea > Hymenopodidae > Hymenopus > Hymenopus coronatus. Next base: position 63,634,681 of record CM060896.1, read on the forward strand.
GTGTATTACATTCAGAGAATTCTCTGTACTTACTAGTGTTTATTTTTCTATCTAATTATAATTTTTAAAAGTAAAACAAAATGAAGACTACAATAGTTAACATAAGTAAATTGTAATAGTAACATGTATATAAGAATAAGTTATATAGTGGAATAAACTTATTGTAATTAATATATAGTATAGTTAGTACTGGACACTATTTTTATGGATACCAGTTGCAACGTTGTTGGCTTTTCAATAACATTTTTGTTTTAGAATAGTATACTTTAGATTTATTTTAATTCTATAACATCTTAACTCATTTTTTGTATTCTAGATCTTTACTTATTGACTTTAATTTTAAATTTTAGTTTGTAATTTATTTAACCCCTGAAAAAATTAAATATATAGTAATGTGTAATATTCTGGTTGGGAATAAATTTAGAATTTTAATGCATGCTTCGGCATAGTTTCCTAGCTCCAGGAAACTAATGTAATACTCTAGGCTAAAGTGATAATCAAATGTTTTAAAAGCTGTCGTTAGCGATTGTCATTAAAATCGCTTCTTTGCTTAGCCAGGAGTAGAACAAAAGAAAAATGGACACTTCCTGTATGAAAAAAGTATCACTGCTTCACAATTGAAAGCAATAACAGAGAAATGTCTGGCAAAGCGGTTAGCTCCACAACAAGAATGTAAAAGACATAAATTATGTGTTTTGTGAAGATCTATATTTTTGTGTAGTAAGTTTCTGCTTATGTCTTACGGTTTAGCAGATAAGCAAAATTCGACAAAATTCATCCAATAAAGGTATTCAGAGGCTAATCAGAATATATATTTTATTTGGGATGTAAATGTTTTTAATAAACGTGATTTTAATCAAAATTGTTAGTCATTTTTCAGAAAAGCAAATTTTTCGAAAAATTGCCCATGTAAAGAGTAGTTTGTGGTGTGGGAATTTTTTTGAATATTTTCGTGTCGCAAACTTGGAAGATACTAACCTAAATATCAAGTTTCGTATTTAACGGTCTTTTCGTTTTTGCGCTGTGCTGTCCACAGACACAGGCACTCATACACGTACCTTTTTCTAAAACTGCTTTTCTCGTACTTAGGGGACCCCACAAACATATTTCCGGTGAAACCTCGACATTGAACTTTTGGTTGGAATATAATACCTTATTTTACTATGTACAATGTGCATGCATGCTAGAGAAGGTAAAAACACTTGTACCAAAATAGATTATTAAGTTTAATATCTCATAAAATAGCGACACAATGAATTTAACATCACAAACTTAGGACACTTTCATGACAAATAAAATGTATACCTTGAGTTTCTGGGACTAGCCCCTTAAGTCCTCAGTATTCTGATGACTTCTGCATAACTGGTAGACCATATGGGATATACAAGAACTTACCACACAAAATTCAGATCACGTCAAATCACAAAGTTTATATCAAATACATTTAGCTTATGGTGTTGAGATTTGCGATATATTCCTTGTTATTGGTTTCAGTTTTAAAATTCTTATACCTTCCGCAAAAGTGATGTCACTAGTCTTTTTTTTTTTCTTTTTTTCTCATAGTCAAGCAAACAGAATTTCAATACCATTCGATAGTGACAGTTCTTAAAGGATTTGACTATTGCTTAAGCCTCATTTATTCCCACATTCCTTTGTATCTGCAAGGGAATGTGTATTCAAAGCATTTATGCAAATGTTTATCCGGATAAAATGTTTTCAGATAGAACAGCAACCATGTGAGCGTAACACATACCTTTTAATCGGATTTAAGATATAAGGTATACAAGAATCTTTCCATGTCTTGTTCTGCTTTACACGTGTGATCTAAAATGCTTCTTCTTCTTCTTCTTCTTCCCGTCTGGATTGGGTCATTGCTGTCTCGTTCTGAAGTTAATCACGTCACCGTGTTCTCGGTCGACCCAGAGTGGTAAAATAAACCTTACCTTGGCAGTCTGTCAAAGGGCATTCTTTTCTCATGATGGTACTGTCTTCTTTGATGCATTTTAAATTTTAATTTATCTCGTTTTCAGTGTTGTTAATTTTGTCCAGTAAGGTAACATTTTCAACACATCCGAGAAATCTTAATTGGGCAATTCAATTTGCTTTTTATCTTGGGCTTCCAAATTCATATTGTACTTCCATACAGAAATATAACTTTGATAACATATTATGGAACCGTATTTTAACATTTTCCGGCATAATATTTTTCCATAATGTTTTATTATTCCTTAATTTATTCCATTGTATTTCTGTATATCTTTCTCTAGATAAATATTTATTATATCAATAAAATCCCAAATATTTAAAGCTGCACTTTTGTTCTATAGTTTGGCCCTAAGAAACTATGTTTGCTCTTCTTAAACTTTTACCCTTCATTGCCAATAACTTACCACAAGAAATTTCCATATTATAGGTTTTAAAATGTTATTACATTTGATTAAGCTATACTGCAAATAATCTCCCCCATATATTAATTGATAAAAATCGCACACATTTGGGATTACGCAGCGAAAGAACAACGATTGTCATACTCCACAACCACATGCTATGTTTTCCATTACTAAGGTAACCTGTCCCGCGCCGGCATGTCTTATCAAACCACGCCTACACCACGCGAATGAGACATTCGCTCCTAACCGGCATCTCTCTTGGAGTGTGCCAGCATGTGCCTTTTGCTTATATACGACTGCCTAATCCATGGTGATTTTATGCAGTTTTTGTACGTGCTGAATTTAGAACTGAAAATTATATTCACGTATCACGTATGGTATGACCAACAAGGTTCACATCTTCGTTTGGTGTCGTTTAGAAACACCCTGTATAGAGATAGCATGTATATACCGGGTAAGGCTTCTCAGCCTTCGTATTGGTAACTAGACAACCCTGAATTTATCTGACGGTGCGAACTGCAGGTTCTGACACTCAATTCAGCTGATTTCAGCTACGGTGGTGCTCTTTCTCTGGTAGCGCCATGGAAAGTCATGATAAAGATCGGAACTTCAATTCCCGCCTAGTGAATAAATTAGTTTTTTTCTTACTTATTAATTTCTGTTCCTGTTTCGAGAACCTTTTAGCAAATAATGATTTCTTTCCGAATGCACTAGAAAGTGGATTTGCATAAAGTACTAAGTTCTAGCTTATTTTGCTCACTGTGGAAATATGTTTTCGAACAGAAAGCATCTGGACATACTGCTAGTATATTGGGAAGCGTAGCAGAATGCAACGGAGACACGCTGTCCATATTGCAGGTAACACTTCCTACAGACCACACGTTTTTGCGAGTTCTGAACTGTCTTCTGGAATTAGGAACAGTGCACAACACACAACAACCTCTAAGAGATCACTCTGTCTGTGAGATGGGCCATTCAGCATTATCTTTGTAGTACGAAGGTAGGCATTTCAATATTAGCCAATCTTCGGCGTGTAGAGTACAACTTCATGCAGAGTTTCAACCTTATCATCTTCAATACTCCAGGAGCTATTGCAGCCGGACAATGGGTGTAGAGGAGCGTTCAAGAGGTGATCATATGACAAACTAAACAAGGTCTACATGTTTGGCAAGTTGTTATTTATAGTCGAAGCAGAGACCCACAAGAAAGACCGTGTAAATCACCACAACATGCATTACTGGAGAACTTTAAACCCACATTGGATGCGAGGGGTGGCCTCATAAGTCCGATGGAGTTTCAACGTTTGGGCTGGTATATTCGGTAGTCATCTAATAGGCCCGTATTTTTATGATGGCCAACTCACTAGGAATCACTATTTCCACTTCCTGCAACATTGGCTGCCACTCTACTGGATAAAGTGCCATTGCAGAACCGAATATGTAGTATAACCTAATGCAGCGTCAGCTCATTCGGCAAATCGGGTAGTGGCTTATCTCGATGTCGCCTACCCTGAGCAATGAATCGGACAGTATGGACTAATAGGGAGGCCATCAGCTCACCAGATCTAATCCCATTAGAATGTTCTTTTGGGGTTTTCTTAAAGATATCGTGTTCCAGGAGCGGTCAACAAACTTTAACGGCTCAGGGAGTGCACCATCTTATCTTGTCGTGATATCACAGTGGCCATGTTGCATCGGGTTAGGTTGCCGGTGATGGTTAGACTGAGATCTTGTAAATTGTAAAGGTGTATCTATGTAATGCACCACCATGAGGTCATAGTCACTGTTAAAGGTTCTTCTTTGGAAACCAGAGGCTCATACTATAAGCTTGTAATCTAGTTTATATGTACTCACTGCATTTTGTAAATTCTTAGAACAATTTACTGATTTTCTTTTGTATTAAAGAATAGCTTTAAATAGTAGAACATTATTTAATGATGTCTAATGTTTGCAAGTTATAATTACATGAATATGCATGAATTTATGGTCTTCATTAAAGCACATTCTAACAAGTAACAATTTGTGTTTTAATGAAATTCACATAATTAAACTGATCAAGTGAAAGGACGCATCCATGCCAAACTATAAGTTCTCGTTAAATTTACTAAATATAAAAAGCACCTTCAAGTGGCAGTATTTGAAACCTGGGATCTTCGCCACTGTAGGCTAACGCGCACACTGTTTCGCTACAAGAACAAGTCGCTTCATGGACAGCGGTGCGAAGCATTATATCTGCCGAAATTGATATGAGGCGATTTAGTGGACAGTATTTGCAGCATAACTTCTCAATGCGCAGGCCGACTGAGCACACTCACTTGGTGGTGTAAAAAAAATTGCGTGTTATTTATGGACGCCCCAAAACTACTGTGGTTCTCAGCGTCCCATTCTAAATTGGGCGTGAAACACCGCTTAATTTTGCTCAGAGGCCCCTGTGTCAGGCTTGAGGTTCTTTTATGTGCAGTAAATCTACGACACGGGAACAACAGCTTTACTTCCCTTCCGAAGGAAGCCATGCTAAGAATTTTTACACCCGAAAAATCCATCGTCCTCCACCGAGTTTGAACCTTGGGTATATGAAGTTAGTATGGTATCCATTACGCCCGGTTGTGTCTGTTTATATAAATACATATACAGGATGATTCAAAAATACTTTTACAACGTTTGGGGATGCATTCCTGGCATCAAAACAAGTAAATAGGTTTAACTATGCTCTAGTACGCTTCGTTTTCACGTTATCAAATTTTTAATGAGTCATCTTCAACAGCTTTCCGGGTCCAACAACATTAACTTCATTTATTTCTGCACTCATACACAGAAAGAAGGCTTTGACCCATTTTACCCTGTGGAGTAAGCCTTGTGTTTCCATGGCTAACTTCTGTCATTTATCAGATGTGTAATACATTTCTCCAGCAGCCCTACAAGTGCTGTCTGCAGGGATTTAATTCAAAACACTCTCCCAGACTTATTATAAAATGTGCCTCTACAAATAAGAAGAAAATGGTTCATGTATGATGCTTTAGCAAATTTTAGTCGAGATGCACTGGCCGGTATCTAGCATGAAAAGTGGATAGGTAGAGGAGGACCAATTCTATGGCATGCACGTTTCCCCGACCTCAATCCATTGGATTTTTATCTTTTGGGGGCACCTTAAACCATTGGTTCATGCAGACATCCCGGATGAACGAACTCTTAATCTGCGTGTCATGGAAGCCTACGAAATCATACGATACCAACTGGGAGTATTTGACATTCCATGCTTCCACTAGTACATGTGTGCTTGGACTCAAAAAGCGGACATTTGGATCATTTGTTATAAGTGGGGTTTGTGTGGAACACCTCCTAATAAGCTGAGTACGTAAAATAGAATAATGTATAACTTTAAAATGTTTTGATTAATAGCATTTTGAATGTCAATAAATCGAGAACGAAGGGTTTTTAGATATATGTTTATATGAACATTGTTTCTTGTTTTAATATAAGGAAGCTGTCTCCAAACTTTGTAAAAGTATTTTTGAATCAGCCTATACACATACAGATATATAAATAAAATAAAAGAAGAGACACAGCACATCTTTGTCGCAGGGCCACATTTGTACTACATTGCGTTCATGTTTTTTGGGCTTGCATTCTAATATTAATAATGGTTTAGTTATACTGTGACTTTATAGCTTTTATTATGTCGGAGTATGTTATGCTGTAACATTTTATACAATTTAGTTCTGTTTACTCTATCGCAGACCCTGACATACTCAAAAAAAAGAGCTACAATGGAAAAAAAAAAATCTTATGTGTTATACTCACATGACTTTCTCTAGCTGCTCTACAAACAAACTTATTATAAAAGATTATTCTTCTTTCTATACAGTGCTAATTGAGAAAACATTAGCATGATGTTTATTACTTGGATTCTAATAAGTAGAAGGGAACTAAGTGAATGCACTAGGCTAAAGTGATATTCAAATGTTTTAAAAGATATCGTTATGCAATTGTCATTGCAAATCACTTCTTTTCTTGGCCAGGAGTAGGACAAAAGAAAAAGTATAAGTACTTAACAATTGAAATTAATGACAAGGAATATTTCGAAAACGGTAAAATCCCCGAAAAAATTATATATATTTACATATTTAACATAAATATTTAACTACATTTTTTGTGTAGTAAGTTTTTGTCTACCTCCTATGGTTGTCCAAAATTCAGCAAAATGCATCCAGAATAAACAGGCTACGTGTTAAGATACGTTTTATTTGTGATGGAAATGACTTTAATATGTGGTATTTTATTAAAATCGTTAGATCCATTTTTAAGAAAAACAAAATTATCAAAAAATTTTCCAAGTAAAGGTAGTTAGGGGGGGGGATTTTATTGAAAATCTTCGTTTCGAATCCTTGGAACATACCAAAATTAAATACCAAGTTTGGTAATTACCTGTCTTTTCGTTTTTGAGCTATGCTGTCCACTGACACACACACAAACGGACCTTTATCTGAAAATGTTTTTTTTTTGGATTCGGGGGGTCCTAAAACATGTATTTGCAGTGAAATCTCGGTATCGAGTTTCTGGGTGGGGCACAATACCTTCCTTAACCAACGTGTACATTGTACATACGGAGCTAGGGAAAGTAATTAATTACCTATACATTATCTTACTTTGCAGAATCCACATTGTTCCTCCTAGAATAGCTTTTCCGCTATTGATTGTAATGCTATTGGTTGATCAAAAGTGCAGTCCTGATATATCAGATGGAAACTGTTTGGGTTATTACTGCATTCCTCAGTTTTTCAGGAAAAAGCGCATATTAACTCGATAGTCTAGTCATTTCTAGTGCACTATCCCTGGCATTCTTCATATATTTTATTACAATCTAAAGAAGATGAAACATAAAAACAGCGGTAGATGCAATTAAACAGCGCTTTATAATGAGCTTCTCATCCGCATTTGCATATATATTAGAGAAGTAATTTGTTCACTTGCCTCAATTAAGATCCTCCAGGGAGTAATATTTTATGAGATGCAACTCTATTCCTTTTCTCACTTGTTTGCCTGCGTCAAGATGTGGTAACGTGTTAGCAATACACAAAAAAGTGCAGTTCCGCACTGAAGTTTTGTTTCCCTTTCTTTCCCTTAATTTTTCAGTTTGCTTAATTATTCAGTGGTCTTCTGTGCGATACACGGTAAGGGAGCTTGCTTTGTGTTCTGGTAAAGCGCGCCTTCTTTATGTTCTAGAGCCATCATTAATATATTAGTACCTTAGGGCATAAGAAATTCTGGAAGCACCAGAGACCAAGATGCTTTGCGTAAGTACAGATAACTTCACGGTTAGAACAATTGCCAGTAACTAAGACGCCATTCATAATGAAAATAAATCATTAAGCAACACTGGGAGTGAAAAATTGACCAAAATAGTTAAAAAAAATCCCAAATTGTTTTTTTATTGTTACAAGTAAGTGTTGAAATTTATGGGCATCCATACAGATCAACATTCATCTGTCCTTTACTTGCTTTGGTCTCTAAAACAATTTTCATAACATACTATTTAAATAAAACACAGTTTCCCTCAGAACAGTATTTTTACACTTTCAAAATATACCAGGCGTATAATTTTTTGTTTGAATAAATTTATCTATTACAATATTAAAAAAGACAAAATTATCCTTACAATAGTCATCTTTCAAAACTATATTTTTAAGAAAAATAATTAATTTTAGGGATTACAAATTGAAATTGTTTAAAACATCTTAATAATTCAGTAATCAAAGTTACTTAAATATCACCATTTAAAGGGATTTCTGTGTGGTTCAAAGCTCTAATTCATAGAATGTCAAACATGCTTCTCAAAATTTGGATGTGTAGGACATTTTGATTATGTAAATTATTATTTACATAATAATATTTATAAAATAATATATAGCTTGCTAAGAATTTATCCAATGTGAATGTAATTTGATAGTCGTATTAATATAACAACAATTGAATCATAGTAAGACTTTCAGAACAAATGGATGAATTCCATTCACCTAACTTTGTCTACATATTATGTAACTATTATTGCTAAATTACTTATTCTTCTCTCCACGTCATGCTACTCTAGATAAACATTATCAGAAAATGCCTTTATTACTTGTTTCGTTATAAGTAGAAGGAAATTTGGAAACACTAGGCTAAAGTGATAGTCAAATATTTTAAAAGCTAGCTGTCATGTGTTTGAAACACATCTCTTTGCATTGCCAGGAGTTGAAAAATTCCCGTGAGAGAAATGTTGTGATACACGCTTAAATTTAAATGAAGATACCCTTCTAAATATTATGCGTTTTTGTGTCTCCGAAACCAATATCAAGGAATATATCGGAAATGGTGAGCTCCTCCAAAAAGTGAATATCAAATAAATTATATATTTTAATGAGAACTACGATACTACTGTAGTAAGTATCTGTCTCTCTCTTACGGTTTACCAGTTATGCAAACTTCAGCAAAATTCATCCAGAATAAAGAAGTCTAAGGAGGCTATTCCCAGAAACTTCAAGATATACATTTTATGTATAAATATCTTTAATGGCATTTTAATTAACATCGTTAAAGCTTTTTTGAGAAAATCAAAATTTTTGAAAGTTTTTCCACGTAAAGGGTAGTTTGGATGGCGGGATTCTTCTCAAAATCTTAGGGTCGCATCCCTTGAAGAAACTTAATTTAAATACCAAGTTTGGTGTTTTACGGGCTTTTCGTTTTTGAAGAAAACATATGGAAATGGACACATACACACACAGATCTTTATGAAAATGATTTATTTGGATAAAGCGGACCCTAAAAGTGTATTTCCAGTGAAATCTCGGTATCAAATTTTTGGTAGAATAAAATACCTGCTCTATGCATATAGCACGTGTACAGAAAATAAAAAGCTATACAAGAATATGACAATTTGACGTTTCATTCACAGTGCTCCTTAATAAAAAAATCACAATCACAAACGTAAAGAGATTGATGCCAATCGCGAAAAAATGCAAGCATGGTAGACAGCCAATTGGAACAGAACGTGAAATAGCTGTGAGAATATGGTGGTATGCGTACAGAACAAACACGGTACATATGAAAAAGAGGTTATGTTTACGGATGTATATACATAAGTTACCCATACTGGAATCTCCACTACTATTCGGGAATAATTCTAGACTCTGGATTGCAATTAGTTGCAACGTACTGTTAGAGGCATTTTTTTTAAAATATGGTACAAAATATATGTGATGCATAAATGATTCTTCTTTCTTTCTTTCTCTGTTTATTCTCCTTATTTATGGTATCACCCCCCCCCAGCGTCTGGATCAGAGGATTAGAGATAGAGGGAGAAAGAGAGAGGGAGAGGGAAAGGAAGGGAAAGAGTAGCTGGGATGGGTAATCAACCCGAATTTGGTAAGAAAGTGAGAATGATGTAAAAGGACAGCGAAAGAAAAGATGATTATGGAACATTTTGTAGAATGAATGGCGTGGGAAGCGGAGAGGCTAGATAAAACGCACCCAGGTGCCGCTTCAACCACCGCAAATCCAACATACGATCCCTTAGTATTGAATCTGGACCGCCTAGCAGAGATGCGAGCGGTCTAACACTCGGCCACAGCGCCGCTTGTATAATGCAATACAATATAAATAAAATATATAAATAAAAATCTGATGTGCACCATTCACATGACTTTCTCTACATCTCTGCAACAAATTATTCTTAAAAAGCTTATACTTCTATTTACTTCATGCTAATCAGAAAAAAATAGCAGAAATAGCCCTATTACTTGCTTCCTTGTAAGTAGAAGGGAAATAAGGGGTACTATAGGTTAAAGTGATAGTAAAAAGCTGGTTGCTATGTCACTGAAATTCCTTTGTATGGGCAGCAGTTAACAAATTCCTGTATGAGAAAAGTTAAGTTTTTTATGGCAGAAACCAAAAACAAGGAATGTCTCAAAACCGATGAACTCCACGAAAAAAATGTATATAACATAAATTGTGTGTTTAAATGTGCTCTACATTTTTGTGTAGTAAGTTTTTGTCCATCTCTTACAGTTTAGCAGTTATTCAGAATTCCGTAAAATTCATCCAGAATAAAGTACTCTTCAGAGGCTATTCCTAGAAAATTCTAGATACAAATATTATTTGTCAGGCAAATAGCTTTAATATACGATATTTATATCAAATTCGATAGAGCCAGTTTGAGAAAATCAACATTTTCGAAAAAATTAACATGTAAAGGGTAGTTGGGAGTGGGGGGATTTTTCTCAAAATCTTCGTGTCGCATCCCTGGAAGGTGTTTAACTTAAATATTAAGTTTGGTATTTTATCGATTTTTCGTTTTTGAGTTATCGTGTTCACAGACACACGGACACACACACACAAAGACCTTTTCCCGAAAATGCTTTTTTTTTAGATAAAGGGAACCTTAAAACATATATTCCGGTGAAATCTCGGTTTCGAATTTTTGGTTAGCGTGTAATACCTTCTCTATACACTATGGCCATAGTTCGTATAAAGAAAGTAAAAATGGAGTTAAAAACCTTTTACCTATTTAACTTTGTTCTTAAAACCTTAAATCGTATGTTTTCATGCTACGTTACCGTTTTCTTAATGTCGTCCAGTTTAACCTCACATGTAAACAATTCTTCACACCCTTCTTTAAAAGGTGAATTATGTTTTAAAGGCTGAGTCTTCCTTTGTATACTTATCGTAGCAAAATAGTTTCACATAGGCGTTAACCGATCTACCTCTTTATTTCACATCAATTATAACACCCATCATTGGCTCATTTTTGTGTCTTTGAGTATTTTCGCTGCCAGTGATATAGACAACTGAATCAAGTATAAGGGTGGTTAACTGAAAGTAGAAACTTTACGAAGTAAAACTAAATTATAAATAGTAACATTACGTTCATATATAGTTTCTCTGTTAGTTATTCTAACTACTTCATGCTAATCGAGATAAACATCAGCTCAAATAGTTCTCATTATGTATTTCCTGTAAGGAACAAAAGAAATAAGGAAGCACACTGGGCTTAAGTGATAGTTACATGTTTGAAGAGCTGGTTGCTAGGTGATGGCTTGCCATTCTCGTTGCATTCTCTGGAGCAAAATAACAGAAAAGCGACTTAAAAATAGAGATTCGTCGGAAATTTAACGCCATCAGTTGCATCACGTTACATGGTATGAAAATATGCTGTTCCAAATTTCGTTAATGCTGCGTCCTCATTACACGTCTAGTAAAACACAATGCTTCTATGTACTTGTAGTATGTCCTATAATTGGGACAAAGTACACTCATTTTAGGTTTGTCCAATAGCTTGCTTTTGCTTACTGATACATTGTATACAATTACGGAATCAAAGGCTGATAGAAGCATCTTCATAACCGAGTTTTGTTTCCGAGATGATCCTTTGTGGTTTATGCAGCTATGTGCATGTGACGGAGCGCTTTGCAGCTCTGAGCCGGAGGGAAGAAGAGTCATAGTACAAACTTTGGCGTGTGTATGTCGGGGGAATGTGACTGAAAGACTAACTTCCCTTGTCGCACAACTTCCAATCTCAGTTCTTGTAGTTTTGTTGAACATTTCTTCAGCTAAATTCCCAAGCGCATCTGCTTTACGAAAATGATGATGCAACATGACTGCTTTCAATAGTTTATTATGATTCTGTTTCTTTGGATAGCTCGCAAGTTGACTGTAACATTTCTATAGTGTGGGTTGGAAGAATAGAGTTGTCTCTGGAGATTCAGAAGGGATGGAGAGGAATGAAAAGAACTTATACTACACATACTTTCATAAAAACGTAGCTGACTGACCTCCTAGTCGTAAGAATGACTTTAAATGAAGAAATTAGGCTTTCTATAAATTATTTCCTCTAATGTTTGTTTGTAAGTAGAAGGAAACTAAGGGAACACACAAGGTTAACTATTTTAAAAGCTGGTTGTCAGGTAATGAATCTCCTTCGTTAGTATGGTCTGGAGTTTACAAAATAAAAAATGAGAAAAGTATTAAGATTAAAGCTAAAAACAATACCAAGGAATATCTCAGAAATGGTAAGTTCTTCCATAAAGAAAACGTATATGACATAAGTTATGTGTTTTCACGATATCTAAATTTATTGTAGTAGGTTTCTAACTCCTACGGTTGACCAGTTGTGCAAAATTCAGAAAAACTCATCCAGAAGAAGAGATCTTCAGAAGCTATTTCCAGAAACTTCAAGATATATATTTTATTTGCCACGAAAATATATTAGATATACAGTATTTTAATTACAATCGTCAGAGACATTTTTTCAGAAAATCATAATTTTTGAAACCCTTTTTCCATGTAAAGGGAGGTTTCGGGTGGGAGACGTTTTCTAAAAAACTTCGTGTTGCATCAATGGAAGATACAAAACTTAAATACCAAGTTTGGTATTTTACCGACTTTTCGTTTTTGAGTTATCATGCTCAGAGACACACGCACACAGTATTTTTTCTGAAAATACTTTTTTTTTTGGGCACAGGAAATCCTAAAACGTGTGTTTCCGGTGAAATATCGGTATCGAATTTTTGTGTGGAGTGCAATACCTTCTGTACACACTATGTACATATTGTGTATAGAGAACGTAAAAATGTTTTTTTTTATACAGGGGGCCCTAAACGTCTGATTTCGGTAAAATCTGGGTATCGAATTTTTGGATGGAATGCAATAGGTACCTTCTTGCTACACTATACCTACATGTACGTGTAGAGAAAGTAAAAATTGATGTGTTCCATTCGCATGACTTTTTCTACATTTCTGTTACAAATTATTGTTAAAAAGTTTAATACATCTATCTACTTCATGCTAATGGAGATAAAATTAGCAGAAGTTATTGCTTGTTTGTAAGTAGAAGGGAAGTGCATAAGGCTAACTCTTTTAAAAGCTAATTGTCATACAACTGAATCTCCTTCATTGGTATGGTCTGGAGTTTGCAAAAGAAAGTATCAAGTATTTAAAAGCTAAAACCAATAACAAGGAATATCTCAGAAACGGTCAAATGTTCTACAAGAAACGAATATGACGAAAGTTATTTGTTTTCACGAGATCACATTTTTGTATTTTAAATTATTGCCTATCTCTTACGGTTTGCCAGAATACATCCAGAGGCAGTGGTCTTCACAAGCTATTTCCAGAAAATTTAAAATATACATTTTATTTGTCATGTAAATACCTTTGATATACAATATATTAATCAAAGCTGTTTTTGAGAAAATCAATTTCTTAAAATACATTTCCATATCAAGGGTAGTTTGGGTGGGGAAATTTCTTGAAAATCTTTGTGACGTATCCTTACTGAACGTGAATGCCAAGTATGGTATTTAATCGACTTTTCGTTTTTGAGCTATTCTACCCACAGACACACACATCACACAGACACACTCACAAGCGCGCGCATGTTTCTAAAAATGTCGTTATTGGATTTAGGGGTCTCAAAACATATATTTCTGGTGAAATATCGGTATCAAATTTGTGTAAGTGATACAATACCTTCTCTACGCACTATATACATTTTTTCATGTAAAGAAAGTAAAAATATATATAAGTTGTGGGTTTTAAGGAGCGCTCGTCTTTTTGAATAATGTTTTGTTTATCTGTTACGGTTTAACAATTATGTAAAACTCATCCAGAATGAACAACCCTTCAGAAGCTATTTCCAGAAAATTTTAGGTATTTATACAGTATATTTGTCATGTATATCTAATTCTGAAAAAATCAAAACTTTAAAAATGTCTTCCATCCTTGGCAGATACTCAAGTTAAATAACAAGTTTAGTATTTTACCGATATTTCGTTTTTGAATTATGTGTTCACAGACAGATATAGAGCGCTTTAAAACGTGTACTTTTATTGAAATCTCGGTATTGAAGTTTTAGATGGACTGCAAAACCGTGATTTTATGTATAATATATGATAAATAGAGAAAATGAAAGCGATATAGAATTTTAAAACATGTAGTTATTGTTAAATCATGAGCACATTAATTGACGATAATGATCAATTTGAATATAAGTTTTAGCACCACAAGGACATATTTTACCGCAACATTTGGAGAGGTCCTTTTAGTTCTAAGGAAAAAAATATGAGTGTTCCATTCACATAACTTTCTCTACATCTCTGCAAAAAATTATTGTTAAAAAGCTTATGCCTCTATTTACTTCATGCTAATTGATAAAAAATAGCAGAAATAGTCTTATTATTGCCTCCTTTTAAGTTGAGCGAAATAAGGGGGTATGATAGTTAAAGTGATGGTCAAAAGCGGGTTGCTATGTGACTGAAGTTCCTTTGTTTGTATGGACACGAGTTGACAAATTCCTGTATGAGAAAAGTATAACCTTTTTAAAGCTGAAAACAAAAACAAGGAATATCTCAAAAACGATCAACTCCACAAAAAATGTATATAACATAGATTATATGTTTTAATGTGCTCTACATTTTTTGTAGAACACATTTTTGTCTATCTCTTACGGTTTAGCTGTTATGCAGAATTCCGTTAAATTGATCCAGAATAAAGTAGTCATCAGAGGCTATTCCCAGAATATTCAAGAAATACATTTTATTTGTCAGGTAAATATATTTAATATACGATATTTTAATTAAAATTGTGAGAGCCATTTTTGAGAAAATAAAAATTTTCGAAAAAATTTACATGTTAAGGGTATTTGGGGGTGGTGGATTTTCTTGAAAATCTTCATGTCGCATTCTTTTAAGATACCAAACGTAAATGCCAAGTTTTGTATTCAACGGTCCACTATGCTGTCCACACACACACATACACACACACACACACATACGCATACACACAGGGACCTTCTTCTAGAAATGCTTTTTTTAGATTCAGGGGGACTCAAAACATGTATTTCCGTGAAATCTCGGTATCAGAATTTTGGGTGCATTACAGTACTTTCTCTATACACTATGTACATTGTGTAAAAAGCGAAATGGTTCTTAGATAATATTTTCAAAATAGCAGAATTATATTGTTTCTGTTTGCTGTTATTGTACAAAAAGCAGCATTAGCTCTTGACAAATTTTAAGAAAACCTGATCTGCTCTTGTTACAATTTGTGTTTCACTGCTTTACTAATTATTTTATAAACCTAAAACAGTCAAAGTTTTGAGTTGGTACATAAGATTGCGATACATTTATAAAATTTGAAACAAGAAATAAATATTTTACTTGACTGTTCCCTATTTTTGCAATTTTATTAATTTTATTAGAGGATTATATTAAAATATTGTCTCAATTTATTTTTAATTCTCTTTAATTTGGACGATAAATGAACTCGGTGTATTGTATTCAAATTATTCCGGGATTTACGAAGATTAAACGTAACTGGTAATTCGGCTCTACAGGCAAAAAATCTTCACTACATTTATCATCCTAACCGGATTCGAACTTTGGATCTTATGAAAGACTTAGTTTTTCACTTCCTTTGTCTTAAAAGTTGCAAATAAACTCATAATTTCGTGTTCAGATTTTAATTATTATTTCATTTTTTAAAAGTATTTAACCGCCTAGTTTTAGACAGATTCTTTGTAAAATTAAATGAGAACCTGTTGATATTTCGCCAGTTGTATTAACTATGACATAATAAAACATTCATATAATTCAAATATTCACCTTCAAGAGTTGTACTAATGTGTCCCGAACAAATTATTATGCCCTTCTTTTAATTTATACTATGAGGTATTATTCTACAAAAGCAGATTTGAAATAGACTAAATTGTATGTTATAATATAAATATAATATCAAGGTCGTATTCGTATATAACCTTAAAATTAATTCCTTTACTGATGACCAGAGCTAGGAGGTTAGTACCGTTCGCCGTTCCGAAAACAGGTTGCGACCAACCATCTCGCCACATCCAAAACAAGTCATGGATAAGAACTCAGAGTGTAAAGGTAAACAAACCTGTTGTCAGGTAGACAGTACTGTTTCCAGAGAAAAAAATGGTTTATGAGACATTTGTATAAGCGAACCTATCTAGATCATTAATTATGTACAATGTACATATCATTACATATATAAGGGTGACTATTCTTACTAGGTAAAAACGAAAACAGGAATTAAACTAAATGTTTAGACATTTGCAGCCGTATTACTGAAAACTATATGTACTTCTGAAGCCTTTCGAACAAAAACCTACGTTCCAACAAACGAAATTTATAATGCGAAAAAGGTCCTTCCACTTCGCATAATGTGATCGGGGCATATTTGAAATATTTTATCAGTTCCGTACCAGTGTCACCAAGTAAATGCATTTGTTGTGGTCTAAAAGTGCAGATTGTATGCGACACATCGCACTGAACCATGCATTCCATTAAATTACACGTTTCATTTTCCTCTTTGTTTCAGGTAGGCTGGTCGTGGATTGGTAGATCCGTCTTTATAGTTGTTCTACATGCCGCACAGATTCAGTTCCGCTCCATACCTCTGGACTTGAACAGTGTGATAGCTGTA